>OY728162.1:1491529799-1492264218 GCA_963277665.1 Viscum album | reverse complement strand
GGCGGCTGGAAGTCCGCCTCGCTACAGTGCCCTGTCGGTGGTCAGTCAACTCGACCCGTGAGAGTTGCGGCCTGGTGTGCAGTACGGGCCAAAAACATTCAGCCCAATCATCATCCGAAAAGCAGATCGGGCTACACCAATCCAACATCATGTGACCTAGCCTGTAGTGCCATAGTTTTGAATCTTCGACATAATTTATTGATACAAGCATGTCCATGCTTGTTTCTGTCATGTTGTACAAGGTACCATTCTTTGCTCCCCGAGCTATGATCATAGCTCCCTTGGTTATCTTCCAGGCACCACCAGTAAACATGGTACTGAAGCCTGCATCATCAAGCTACCCAACAGAAATAAGATTTCTTTTTAAACCAGAGATATACCTCACATTTTCCAGAACCAGGTGACTCCCACTGTTAGTCTTGCCGTGCATCACCCTTCACCACGATCTGCAAGGGTTCATCCTCAACAAGATGTACCTTGTCAAAATTTCCAGAAACATAATTGTTTCGAAAACCCTTCTTCGTTGTGGAATGGAAAGACACTCCTGAGTCTAAAATTCAAGACTTCCTAGGGTTATCCACGCTCAACAACAACACGTCATCAGTTCCTTCAGCCGCCGTCTTTGCTCCATTGGTTTCAGGTGCCTTCCGTTTTTCCCTGCACTCTTTCTTGACGTGTACTTTCTTACCGCAAGTCCAGCCGATCGAACCAACCCCATTTTCCTTGTCTCGGCTCTTTCCTCTTAACTTTGATCGTCCTCTGCGATTGTTTCGATGCGCACATCTTCCTCTTCCTTCAACATTCAGAGCAGAACTTGAGAATTTTCCCGATTCTCTCCTTCGAATATCCTAATTGAGGATCAGGTCCCTCACATCCTTCTGAACCAACTTGGTATTCCCCGAAGAACTGCTCACAATTGTTACAGTCATTTCCCAACTATCAGGTAATGAAGACAGTAAAACCAGTGCACATGCCTTACTGTCAAATGCAATTTCCACAGATGTAACTGACTTATGATGGTGTTGAATTCGTTGACGTGATATGCAACAATTCTCCCTTCAACCATTTTCAGATTGAACGATCGTCGCATTAAGTGCACTTTGTTTGACGCAGAAGGCTTCTCGTACATATTCGCGAGAGCTTTCATAAGCCCAATCGTCGTCTTCTCCTCTCTAATGTTGAACACCACGTTTTTTGCCAACGTAAGGCGCAAAACTCCCAGAACCTGTTGATCCATTAGCACTCCCACAACTACTGCTCCATGTCCGTTGACTTTAAACCCAGAAGCGGCAAATGCATTTTCTTTTGGTAAAGATAGTCTTCGATTTGCATCCTCAAGTAGCTGAAGTCAGTTCTATCGAAGCGATCAATCTTCACTTTGCCTTATTTTATAGCCATCGTTCAATTTGAGGAATCCGATCTCAACCTTTGATACCAGTTGTTGTAGAAACGTCGGGAGTCGCAGCGAAAAAACAGGTTTGCGGATGAAGAAAAGCCGGAAACAAAAGAAGAAGAAGATCACAAACACAGAGATTTACATGTTTCAGGAATAATCCCTACATTCACGGAGAGACAGAATCAGTTCACTATGAAATCCAGGAGCACAATTTTATAGGGACTATCTCAATTTCTCACACAGAAACCCTAACCCGAAATGGGCTAATAAAAAAGATGAAGAAATGTGCCACCAACCACATAGAAAGCATGTACTGCTGCAGTGAACGATGGCTGGAAGTTTGCATCGCTTTAGTGTCGTGACCACCCAAGTCCAGGATGCTACAGTGGCCGGCAGCTGGAAGTTCGCGGAGCTACAATACTGTTGTCTTCAAAGTCCGACCTGCTACAGTAGCTATGCCAAAAGTCAGTGCCTTATCGGTGTTGTCCGCTCAACTTTGCTACAGTCAATCAATGTTGCTACAGTGCCCCCACAATTTGGTCCGAGGCCCTTCGGCCCTGGACCCCTGGAGCAGGGGCTTATTGCCCCCCCGCAACCCCCAACGAGCTCACTGCGGAGTTGCGACTTGGTGCGCATTATGGGCCTCAAACATTCAGCCAAATCATCATCCAAAACGGATTGGGTTACACCAATCCAACAAAACTTGACCCAAAATCCAACAAGTGCTTATTTGTTGGTTATTTCAAGGAAATAAGGGGATATTATTTCTATAATCCTATTGAGCACAAAGTGTTTGTGGCCTGATTTGCTACACTCCTTGTGTAGAATGGGAAACCCCCTTACCTTCAAGGTGAGGCGGATGACTTCTTTTATAGATTGAGAAAGAGGAATACACAAAGGAGTATTCCGATGCGGGACTCGGAAATACCCATAATAATAAAAAGAATAAAAAAGAGGGTTTAACACTCCCCCTCAAGCTGGACATGCCCAGCTTGGACAACGAGTCCCACAAAAAATGACATCATACAAGACCAGACACACTCCCCCTCAAGCTGGGCGGCAGATACTGTGGATGCCCAACTTGGAACTGAGCGAGGCTAGGCGAGCCCCTGAGAGGCCTTTGGTGAAGATGTCAGCAAGTTGGTCCGCCGTCGGAATGTGGCTAAAGCTGACATTATCATGCTCCAAGTGGTGTCGAAGAAAGTGGCAGTCCACCTCAATATGCTTCGTGTGTTCATGGAAGACGGGATTCAAAGCAATCTTGGTGGCTGCCTGATTGTCACACCAGATGTGAGCAAATGTCTGCTGAGGAAAGCCAAACTCCTGGAGGAGTTGGCGCATCCAAAGGATCTCCGTAGTGATGGTGGCCATGGCACGGTACTCAGACTCCACACTAAATTGAGTGACGACAGTCTGTTTCTTGCTGCGCCAAGAGATGAGGTTGCCTGCCAAGAATATGGCAAACCCAGAAGTAGATCTCCGATTAGCAAGACAACCAGCATAATCAACATCACAAAAGGCCTCAATATGCAGATGATGATGCTGGGAGTAGCGAAGACCTCGGGCAGGATCTCGCTTGTTGTATTTGGCGATGCGGAGGATAACATCCCAATGTGAGGTGGTCGGATGCTCCATAAACTGACTCGCTTTGCCAACAACACAGACAATGTCGGGACGAGTCATGGTAAGATAATTGAGTTTATCCACTAGTCGACGGTACCACTCTGGATGTGGATACAGTGCCGAAGAGGCATAAAGAGACCGTTCCCCAGGCTCCAGAGGAGTGTCGACGGTAGTGGCCTGTGTCAGTCCAACATCCTGCAGAATATCCAACGCATACTTCCGTTGGCAGAGGGAGATGATGTCCGAAGAATAGGAGACCTCGATGCTGAGGAAGTATGTGAGAGGACCGAGATCCTCAGTGTGGAAGTGCTGGTGAAGATGCCCCTTGAGATGGGTGATACCCGCAGAGTCGCTGCCAGTGATGATGATATCATCCACATAAACGACCAGTAGGATGCAGCCAGCGGAGGTCGTTCTGTAGAACACAGTGTGGTCCTTCATGCTGTGAGAGAGCCCAAAGTCGGTGATGACCGTGCTAAAGCGGTCGAACCAGGCACGAGCAGACTGCTTGAGGCCGTAATGAGAGCGGCGGAGTCGGCAGACTTGAGACTCGGCGCTGGAAGCACAAAATCCGGGGGGTTGATGCAGAAAAACTTCTTCCTCAAGGAAGCCATGTAGGAATGCATTCTTGACATCAAGTTGATGAAGAGACCAATGGCGATAGGCGACCAGAGAGATGAATAATCGTACGGAGGCCATCTTGGCAACTGGTGAGAATGTATCAAAGTAGTCAATACTGTAAGTCTGCGCGAAGCTCTTGGCCACCAGACGGGCTTTGAGGCGATGCAGAGTGCCATCGGGATTCAGCCTGACTGTGTAAATCCATTTGCTGCGGACGACCTGTTTCCCTGCTGGAAGGGGGACAAGATCCCAAGTATGGTTTTCTTCCAGAGCCTGCAATTCATCCCGCATTGCTGCTAACTTCCCGGGGTGAGATTTGGCTTCACCAACTGTGCAAGGAATAGATTCTGTCTCTAGAGCGGACAAATCCCTGTATGAAGATACAAATAGAGGAGTACTCTGGTAGGAGCGAGTACCTTTCCGCAAGGCAATGGGCAAGTCCTCGGGCGGTGGGGCAGGAGCATCGGACGAAGCGGGGGCGACAGTGTCATTGGCCGGGACGGGGGATACAATTGATGGACGACAGGAGTAGACCTGACCAAAATCGGTGTCAACAGGGGTTGACACTGGTGCTGGGCGGATGATGAGAGGGAGACCCGAGCACAAGAGGGAGGGTCGTCGGGAAGGGATCCTCTCGCACAGGAGGGAGGGCCGCCGGGAAGGGAGCCGCGCGCACAGGAAGGAGGGCCGCCGGGAAGGGAGTTGCCGTGTACAGCAGGGAGGGCCGCTGTGTAGGGCAGAGCTGGAGGGGAGGGGGGTGGCCACGTAGGGCAGACCTGAGGGGCCGATCACACCGGACAGAACCGGGAGGAGGAGAGAGGTGGGGGCGGGACAGAACCGAGAATCCGCAGGGGAGGGAGGGTTCGGGATTAATTTCCCTTTGATACCATGTAGAATGGGAAACCCCCTTACCTTCAAGGTGAGGCGGAGGACTTCTTTTATAGATTGAGAAAGAGGAATACACGGAGGAGTATTTCGATGTGGGACTCAGAAATACCCATAATAATAAAAAGGATAAAAAAGAGGGTTTAACACCTTGAAAAGAAATTCATCAATCTAGGAGTTAGTGGGAGGAAAGTTGAACTTGGAGAAGTTCAAGTCCAACAAATGGGAAGTGTTTTCGAGATGGAAGTTGTGCCTGTTTTGCAAAGAGTTGTGGAAGAAAAGTTACACAAGAATCTCGAAGGTCAAGTAGGATTCGTCAGGAACCCAAGTGATATGGATTTCTCGTGGCTAATGATGATGGAGTAACGTTTATAGGAGATGAACCTACTTCCCACCGAGAGACCATTAAAAGTTTTGATTCCTGGAAATGGTTAAAAGCCATGGAATCTGAGATGGACTCAGTTTGGAGCTTGGTGGATGCACTCGAAGGGGTGTGACCCATAGGGTGCAAGTGGGTTTTCCGTAAGAAAACTGACATGGATGGCAGGGTGTTTATGTTGTGAGTGGGTGCCTTAGTCCCAAACTCCTGTATGTACTTTGATTACCATTACTTGTATACAGTTTGATATATATATGTGTTTTTTTGACCATCATAGTAACGTTTCTTTTGCATGTACTATTTGTATGGTAATGTCCTTAGATTAAATATCGTATCAAAATGTTATATTAGTTCCCAATTATAGTGAGAACCTCGAGACACTAACAGTAACACATGTCCTATGGTTTAGATATATCATACTGACAAGACACTAATGATGTCTGTCTATTAGGTGTCGGGGGCTCATAAGCATTGAAACTTTCTCATTAAGTTCGCACTTGTTGATCTTGAGTAGAGGAAATCATTAGGATTGACTCGCCTATAGGAACACTACATGTTTCAGATGTCGTTGGTTGTTCTTATTGTTGAATGAGAAAATGAGAGACCCGAACCCCCAAGGTGTTCTCTCTAAAGGAGCCCTTGGGGTTCTTTTATAACAAATAGTAAAGACCACACCGAACCTCAAGTCCGATGTGGGATGTAGACTCCAACACTCCCCTCAAGCTAGGTGAACCTAGCTTGGACACATAAAGAAAAAACAAACCAAACAAATGAAGACAAAACAATCAACAGACTGCAAACACTCTTTCTCAAGCTGGACAGACCCAACTTGATTACAAAACCAGTCGAAATAAAAAGAAAGCTGCAAAGGCTGCTGCTCCCCCTCACGATCGAAGCTCCCCCGCAGGATGATGGATGGATGATGTCGCGGACGCAGCAGATGAACCACTCAGACCGGGCCGATGGACGGGAGGAGCCGCGGGAGGACAAAACATGGGGAGAAGGCCTGCTGGGAGTGCGCCGCGGGAGGATGCCGGAGCGGGAGGGCCGTCGTGCGGGAGCAGTGCAGGAGGCCCGTGCGCATGAGCAGTGCAGAAGGGCCGCGCGCATGAGGCCGTCTCGCGTCGCGACGTCGGGGCGAGAGGTCGTTGTCCGTTGGTGAGCCGTCGTGGGATCTGGGTCGGGGTTGAGGAACGCCGCGGAAGAGCCCCCGCATAGGGCAGAGACGGCTGGAGCCCGTCGCATAGGGGAAGCGCGCAGGGAGGGGCCGAGATCGGGATCTCGGGAGGGCGTCGGAGGAGATTGCCTGGACAAGGGCCGCCGCACGCTCAGTGGTGGGGATTCTGTCGGAGCGGCTCGCACTCGCTGGGAGGGAGCCGCGGGAGGCGGGCTGCAGGGACGTGTGCCTCGTAGGGCTGGCAGGGGGGGAGATTCGCCGCAGAAGGAGATGCCGGCAGGAGGAGATCCGCCGGGAGAGAGGGATAGCCGGCAGGGGGGCAGTGGGAGATACCTAGGGCTTGCGGGCCATGGAGTCCGCCGCCCCCCAACCAAGAGAAACCCTAGATGCTGGCAGAAAAAAAATATGGGAGGGAGGTCGGGTTTATCAAACCTCCTCTGATACCATGTTGAATGAGAAAATGAGAGACCCGAACCCCCAAGGTGTTCTCTCTAAAGGAGCTCTTGGGGTTCTTTTATAACAAATAGTAAAGACCACACCGGACCTCAAGTCCGATGTGGGATGCAGACTCCAACACTTATCTACTTGCATGCGTATTGGTTTCTTAACTTGAGATCATTATCAATTTGTACCATTTGATCGCATACATTGATGCAAGACGAAAATCATGACATTGAAGTTGCGGTGAGGTAACTTGTGTTGGGTTGTCATTGATGGTATGCCATTGGTTGAATGATAAAGATGAGATTTGTCTTTTTCAAAAGGAAGAGATATCTTTAGTCCAATTGATCAAGATGCTAGTATATTTATTAAATCCATGGTCATTGTGATTGAAAGTAAGTCTGTCTAGTAAGGTCAACGAATAAATAAAACAATAAAGGATGATAACACATAACATGCATCTTGCTTTATGAGATATCGCGAGACAAATATTATATCACACTACGCGTGTTCGTAGGAGGTTGTTGTTGGTATGACATTTCTTATCTCCTTAGGGGCCTTGATAAGTTGCTAAACTCCGCTCCTGGTTTGTGAATTACACTCACTATTATTGAGATAAAGGTCTAGAGGGTCACAAACTAAGTGTATCCGCAAGTTCCACCTATTTAGATGAATAAGAGTTCGGGACAAAGTGGGGCCCATGTGTGGGGGTTGGTGAACATCCTAGGGTGATCGATTGCAAGTAAAATAATTCAATTATATTATTCAAGTTTAAAATAATAATTATTGAAGTTATTTGAAAACGTATTCACAATTAATAGTGAATATTGGAAAATATAATTTTTTGAGCGAACATAACACATTTAAGATTCGTTAAATTATTAGGGGAGCTTACGAGCCGAGTAAATGGTTCGCATTTTATCACGTGATGTGTTAATAATGCCACAAGATAGTGATAAGTTATCTACGATGCTTATGACGAGTTTCCTAGGTCTTAAGTGTGTTTTTTGGGCGTTTTTGAAGGTTAAGTTTCCTTAGGGGCCAAAATGCAATTTATAGAAACTTTAATCCTTAGTATAAATATGTGTTTGAGCTAAAAATTGATGAGGTTATCCTCTTGCATGAATCTTGATGCTCTCCCCTCCCAAGTTTTCGAGAGAGAGACTGATGGAAGAACAAGTCTTGATCGATTCCCTTTCGTGAATCGATCACCCGTTCTTCACGCGATCGAAGGGATGTCGTAAAACACTTTGATTTCCCGTGCTAGCATTCGAGAATCAAAGAACGAGGATCCAAGAGTTGTGGTGCATGTGTGGACGATATGGAGGTCGTTTTGTTTGACACCTTTGAGCTACGACACGCCGACGATGAACAAGTCATATTGGCGTTTTTTCAAGCGAACAAGGTGTTGTTTACGATTTAGTTCGATTTTGTTCTTCTTGCTTAAATTTAATTGCACGCGATCCATTAGAAATCTGAGCAAGTGGTATTGCGGATTCAATGTTTTTAAACATGAATCCAGACTCAAAATTTTAAAATGCCCATTTTTCACGCTTCTGTAAAGCCCTAGGTTCCTTCAGGCTACCTGTAACTTGGTAGCAAAATGTTGCAAACAAATTCATGGTATTGACTATAAAGAGACCTTTTCACCTGCAACGATGGTAAAGTCTATTCGGATTTTTCTAGCCATATCAGCTCATTATGATTATGAGATACGTCAAATGGATGTCAAAACCACATTTCTTAACGAGAATTTAGCCGTGGACGTGTATATGATACAACCCAAGGGTTTTGAAGTTCCAAATGAGTTTGCCAAGATAAGCAATTTGCAATGGTCTATTTATGGACTGAAGCAAGCTTCTCGGAGTTGATTATCCGGTTTGATGATGCAATCAAAGAGTTTGGCTTCATCAAGAACGTAGATGATTCATGTGTATATAAGCAAGTTAGTGAGAGTATAATAGTATTTCTGACATTGTATGTAGATGAAATGCTATTTATCGGAAATGACTTCTTGACACTTCATTCTGTGAAGGTCTGGCTGGGTGGATGTTTCTCAATGAAAGACATGAGTGAAAACAGCCTACATACCGGGTATGAAGATCTATAGAGATAGATCTAAGATGTTGTTTGGACTGAGCCAAAGCACATATATTGGTAAAGTGCTAAAGTAGTTTAGCATGGAGAACTCCAAGAAGGGGCCTTTACCACCGTTGCGTGACACGAATCTTAGAAAGATTCAGGATCCTTCTAATGAGTTAGAAATGATGAGTATGATTTCTTATGCGTCCGCCATAAGATTTATCATGTATGCCATGTTACGTACTCGACTCGATGCCTCTTATATTTTAAGCATAACAGGTAGATGTCAATCCAATCTTGGTGAGAGTCCACTAGATTTGCTGTGAAGAACATTCTTAAGTACTTGAGAATGACTTACGATATGTTCTTGGTCTTTGAGATCTCAATCTTGATTCGTGTTTTGCCTAAATGGTGGAGGTATCAGTTAGAAGAGTTCCGAGCAAGCCACCATAATGGACTTGACAACAGAGGCAGAGTACATCGCTAGATCAAATGCTGCGATGGAAGCTGTTTGGATCAAGAAGTTCATTACCGAACTTGGAGTGGTTCCCAGCATTGAGGGAGTAATTAAGCTATATTGTGACAACAATGAAGTTGTTGCTCGGGCTAAGTAGCCCCGTTCTCACCAAAGGACCAAACACATCCTTCACAAATATCATCTCATACGGGAGATTGTTGAGAGAGGCGATGTAAAGATCAGTTGGGCGGCTACATAGGAGAATGTGGCATATCTGTTCATGAAACCATTACCACAACAACATGAGCGTAATGTAGAATCTTTAGGTGTAAGACACACGTGAGAGTGGTTGTAATGGTTGTAAATGTATCATGTTATTATAATAAAGACGATCTCCAATTATCATTCATTTATGCGTGTTGCAATTTATTTTACATAAACTGTCGAATGATAATATCCCCTCAAAGTGCGAGTTTGAGTTGTCCCTAACCGATGATCATTACGAAGTATTATGAGTTGTAATGATATGTTAAGGTTAACATGAATAGATTTTTGTACTCATTACAAAGAGTTGTATATGAGGTATGAAGAATGGATTCATTAGGTGATAAGTAGAGACTTATGACTTGAACCGACTTGCCAAAGTATATCTCATGGAATGTCATACAGTCATCGATATACTTAGGGGGTGTATGCTTATTATCAATCCTTTTTATTTGAGGTTGGCGAGATACTTAGCATGAGAACCTTTATCTTTTGATACTCTACTTACACAAGTTTGAAAATAATTGAGCTAATATGGGGGTGGCTGAGTATGTTGTTACTCTTGTCGTCGGTTGGAGCACAACAAAAATGAGATTTGTCCACTTGTATGATCTGAGATCTCAATCTTGATTCGTGTTTTGCCTAAATGGTGGAGGTATCAGTTAGAAGAGTTCCGAGCAAGCCACCATAATGGACTCGACAACAGAGGCGGAGTACATCGCTAGATCAAATGCTGCGATGGAAGCTGTTTGGATCAAGAGGTTCATTACCGAACTTGGAGTGGTTCCCAGCATTGAGGGAGTAATTAAGCTATATTGTGACAACAATGAAGTTGTTGCTCGGGCTAAGTAACCTCGTTCTCACCAAAGGACTAAACACATCCTTCACAGATATCGTCTCATACGGGAGATCGTTGAGAGGGGCGATGTAAAGATTAGTTGGGCGGCTACAGAGGAGAATGTGGCATATCTGTTGGTGAAACCATTACCACAACAACATGAGCGTCGTGTAAAATCTTTAGGTGTAAGACACACGAGAGAGTGGTTGTAATGGTTGTAAATGTATCATGTTATTATAATAAAGACGATCTCCAATTATCATTCATTTATGCGTGTTGCAATTTATTTTACATAAACTGTCGAATGATAATATCCTCTCAAAGTGCGACTTTGAGTTGTCCCTAACCGATGATCATTACGAAGTATTATGAGTTGTAATGATATGTTAAGGTTAACATGAATAGTTTTTTGTACTCATTACATAGAGTTGTATATGAGGTATGAAGAATGGATTCATTAGGTGATAAGTAGAGACTTATGACTTGAACCGGCTTGCCAAAGTATATCTCATGGAATGTCATACAGTCATCAATATACTTAGGGGGTGTATGTTTATTATCAATCCTTTTTATTTGAGGTTGGCGAGATACTTAGCATGAGAACCTTTATCCTTTGATACTCTACTTACACAAGTTTGAAAATAATTGAGCTAATATGGGGGTGGCTGAGTATGTTGCTACTCCACTTGTATGAAAGCAAAGACATTTGACCCTTGATTGAATTAGACCAAGGAAATACATGATCATGTTTAGTTGAGCCACATACGATGTGATCAATTACTTGGATGAGTGACGTGATATACTCATCAGTGAGATGAATGACATGTGATGTATTCATCGTTTTGGTCAGTCTTTTTCAGAGAATCAAGAAAAGATGAGTTGTCTATACTAGATTGACATGTTCCATGTCTAGTGGTTATTCAATGTTATGGATAAATGGATTATATAGGTACACATACGATGTATATGATACATCTTGTGGTGGACATATTCGTGTAGAGATGCGAGTATGTTTGATAGAGATCACACTAGACCCCTTAATAGTTTGAGTAGCACTGATGCTTTGCTAGAGACCATTCTTTGCTTACATCTATGAAATGAGAATTTCATCTTTGTTGTCAACGCTACTAAGGCCTCCAAGGTTACATAGTTAAGCCTTTGGATAAGGATGAAATTTTGGACAAAGTATTTGTTCAAAATGAAGAGAGTTTGATGAAGCCGTATCCAAAAGAGTTTGGATGGATTGACAAAGAGTTGTGAAGTTTGACACCGGATCCTTATGGATTTTAGTGCAAGTGAGAGATTGTTAGATGTGCAATAAAAATATACATGCATAAGATGCATGTACACATGTATATGATGCGTGAAGTGTATATATATATATATATATATATATAATATGATATTATATATATTGTGTACATTTAATTATCATCCATACAAAGCATGAATAATATATATATATATATACTAAATATGCATGAGATGCATATACAGTTGCATGCGATGCAGCGTCTCTCCTGAATGGTTTCATCTGTTTAGAATTAAAGAGTTGGTTCATTTAAAAGGTTTACATTTATTCATTGAAATGAGTTCAATGAATAATACCCAACAGACAGTAATTCATATGATGTGTTACGAAAAAGCATCGGACTTCGGCTATATAAGAGATATGATCTCTTCTGTTGGTTGTGCATGAAGTGTGTGGATGTTTTTGATCTTGTTTGTTCGACGTAACTAAGATCATCGATTTCTTGCAAAGTTGTTGAACCATTCACTTCTTCCTGAGCACAATTTATCTCATCCGAGAAGGTGTTGGCACCCCTTCAGCTGCTTGATTATCTTCATGATACGATCGTGGATCTACTAGTCAGTGTTTCCCCTCAGAGGCAGGAAGCATTCGTTTGCTGCTTGAGTGATCTTTATCAAACATTCTCTTTGTGAAGAGAAGATGGAAGCTGCTACCGTTCTCGTTTTCCAGATACTTTGTTTTTACGATATATTTATACATTGATTTCTTGAAGATAGATCCAGATACTTTGTTTTTACGATATATTTATACATTGATTTCTTGAAGATAGATCCTCTTGTTTTTGGGTTGTTTTCCGCTGCCAATAATCATAAGATGATTCAGCGAAACCCATCATATACGATGGCTGAGAACTCAATTTCTCTGCCACTCAAGACTTTAGGAGAAACTGCTAAGGTGCAAGGGTAGAATGGTAAAATAGCCTCAGAGTTCGTTACCTAATATGAGCTGTACAAATCTGTAGTGATAGAGGGGGACGGGGACCAACGATGTAACAGCTGTACAAATCTTTTGTGATAGTGGGGGGAGGGGACCACGATGGAACAACAGTCTGTTAGGAGGTTTTGGCCTTAGCTTTAGGGGAGCTTTCCCTTAAGGATTCTTCTTCTTCTGGAATATTCTGTACTTCTGCTACTGATACATCGTCCTCAATAGAATCTAAAGCATTCTTCTATTTTTTTTTCTTGGATTCTTCTGTATTTCTCACACATGCATCCATGGTTCTATCACACCGCTTATTTTTTTAAACTGTTTATCATAATTGATGCGCACTTTAAGCAATTTTCTGCAACGGACCCTAAAACTTGGGAACACTTTTTTTATCTACTGTTTGTCACCAAACTTTATTACCCCTTCTAATCATCAAATATTGGTTATATGGATTTTTTAAATAAGAAAGTTCAGTCACTGGGTTTTGCTGAACAGAAATTTTATAACCGGACTTCAATGAAAGCTTAATGTCAAAATTTGTTTTCATCCATTGTGAAATTGTCTTGCTGATTTTTGGAATCCTTTGACGTCATAATTTGCATCCTTTGTGACGAGCTTGTGTTTTTGCAGAATTAACAAGGATGAGCTCTATAGGTTTTATCAGGCTGCAAATGAGGACTTTACATGCTTGCTGTCATCGATAAAGAAAACAATCCGTTGGCGCGAGTCGTACCATATTCTATCAGAACAAGAACTTTCAATGTGGTCGACTATGGTCTTCTGGCATGGCTATGACATAAAACATCAACCTTTTCTTATCGTGCGACTCGGGTATGCCTGCAGGAGTCTGCCATCTCATGATAGACCACGCTTTGCTCAAGCAATCGGTATGTTCCTTCAAGGTCCCATTCGACAACACTTATACTGGGTACATGACACTACCTGGCCTGATTTAGTAAGGTTTGAGTAGTGGTTAATCGGATTTTTAGAGTTAAGGTATTGAATTCAAAACCCGATTAAAACTTGGGCAGGGTTAGGTTAATAGTTTTAGGATATTGTAAACCTGATCTCAATTAAATTAATTATTATAATTTTATTCACAAATTTTTTTTAAGTAATAATAAAATAATAAAATTATTTTTTTGATTTTGAGTTTAATTCATATTAGATTTATAAATGAATTCTAAATTCTAACCTGATTAAATTAATTATTATTAATTTGTTAACTATATATTTTAAAATGATAATAAAATTATGTAAAATGATATGGAGGAGAACCTAATACCCAAGGTTCTCTATAAAGGAGGCTTTGAGGTTCTTTTATAATGAATAATAAAGACCACATCGGACTTGTGGTCCGATTTGGGATGCAGACTCCAACACTCCCCCTCAAGCTAGGTGTAGCTTGAACACATTAAGAAAAAAAAATCAAGCAACAGATGCTGCAAACACTCCCCATCAAGCTGGGCATACCCAGCTTGATTACAAAACAAGACAAAACCAAGAAAAGATCAACCACCATGACTGCTGAAAAAGATGGATGATGGTGCTGGAAAATATTTTCCAAGCCGCTCAAGTGGTGCCAGTCGATGGAGCGTCGGGAAAGCCGTACTGGCGGTGCCGGTCGACTGAGCGCTGGGAAAGCCTCACGGGTGGGCCGGTCGTCAGAGTCGCCGAGAAAACCGCATGGGCGGGTTGGTCGTCGGAGCGCCGGGAAATCCGCAGGGGCAGGCCGGTCGTCGGAGCGTTGGGAAATCTGCATGGGAGGGCCGGTCGTCGGAGCGCCGGGTAACCGCAGGAGGAGGCCGGCATGGAGGCGGTGGCTGCCGCAGAAGGAGGATAGTATGAAGGGAGCAGCGGTGGAGGCGTCGCAGAAAGGGAACGCTCCGCAGGAGGCGCCGTCGGGTGGAGGACCGTCCGACATTTGTGGTTACGGCGCACAGGAATGGGTGGGGAGAAGAGCCGGCGCCTGGAGGAGAGGCTTGCGACGAGATTCGGCCGGATCGGGCCAGATCTAGAAGAGGGGAGGCCGCCTGGTCCGTCGTACGCACAAGAGTCGCCGACCAGGAGGTGCTGCTGCGGGAGGGAGACGCGCAGGGAGGGAGCGCAAGCGGGAGTCGCGTCCCAGAAAGGAGTTTTCGCTACACAGGGAGGGGCGACGGGAAGGGAGGTCGTCGCGCGCAGGGGGTGCTGCAGGGAGGGTGCCGCTCAAGCGGGATGGAGGGCCGCGTGAGGGAAGCAGTGCCACGTGGTAGACGGGATTTGTTGGGGCGGCGTCGTGGAGGAGCCGTGCATAGCGATGGAGAGGGCTAGAGGTGCCGACAGAGCTGGCGCACAAAGCCTCGGTCAAGAGAGCACCACCGGGCGGGAGGGAGGGCGGGATCGGACAGATCCGGAAATCCGCAGGTAGGGCGGGGTCGGACAGAGCCGGGACGGCGCTGGGAAGGCAGGGCAGGAAGCGCCCGCAGGAGGGAGGACCGACCATGGAGGGAGGGGCGACGACGGATTTGGGCTCCCTGACCATGGAGGCCGTCGCCCCCCATGAGGGGAAAATGCTGGAACCCTATATGGGAGAGGAAAAAAAATTGGAGGGCTCGGGTTGGATTAAAGCTCCTCTGATACCATGTAGAATGATATGGAGGAGTACCTAATACCCAAGGTTCTCTCTAAATGAGGCCTTGAGTTTCTTTTATAATGAATAATAAAGACCACATCGGACCACAAGTCCGATGTGGGATGCAGACTCCAACAAATTATAAAATATATTTATCCAATTTGATATACATTCATTTTAGATTTATAAATGAATTTTAAAATTTTGAAATTATAAACTGGCATTTTAATGAGTTAGTCCAGTTAAATCAGTATTTCAAAATATAAGAGGGTAGAGTTAGGGCAATGAGCATAAAAAATAAACAGCTTATATACGGATTTGAGTTTTGGAAAATTAAATGGGTTGGGCTTTCGGCATCCCAAATTTTGTGGGCACCCGTCCCGTTGTCATCCTTAAGTGTTTAAGCGTTTTTTTTTCAAATTTAGAATAAACTCCACGTATTTTTTCAAATTGTTTATCATAAATGATTAGTGTTATAAGCAGTATCTGTTTTACAACACTTTGAAAACTGCTTATACCATTTATCACTTATGATACGTGCTTATGTATAAAGTTTGGTTTGACAACACTTCTGCCTATCACTTATGATAAGTTGCTTATTGAAAAAGTGTTTTGATGCCACTCGTTTAAATGATTTTCTTCTGGAATTTGAGTTTTAAGTGTTTTTTCAGAAACCGAGCAAACCCCTCTTATTTTTTAAAATTGATTAATATAAGTGATAAGTGTTGTAATCAGTCTCCATTTGACAACACTTGCTGAAAACTTATCACTTATGATAAGTGTTTTTGTATAAAGTTATGTTTGAAGGCACTTACTGAAAACTAGATTATAGCATTTTCCCCTTATGATAAGTGTTTTTGTAGTGTTTCCAGATTGCTTATTGAACTTTTTTATGGCACTTATTTAAAAGATTTTATTCTGAAATATATGTGTTAGTGTTTTTTCAGAAATAGAACAAACACCGCTTATTTTTGTAAATTGTTTATCATAAGTGATAAATGTTATAATCAGTTTCCATTTTGACAACACTTACTGAAAATTGCATATACCACCACTTATCACTCATGATAAGTGTTTCTCTATAAAGTTATGTTTGACAACGCTTACTGAAAACTGGTTATTGCAATTATCACTGATTAAGTATTTTTGTATAATTAGAGGTGATGTACCCGGTGGACCAGTGCAGACACCTGGGGGTGGGGGGATCAGGTGTTGACTACTTTTACCAATTCCAAATTCTTCTTTAATTCTTTTTATCCCTTTTGGAATTAAACCCCTGTTGCCGGTTAGTGTTGTTGGGTCTATTTTAGTTCAACCAATCAATCATCAATCGTATGCATGCAAGTAAAACAGATAAAAGACACAATATTTTTACAAGATTCTGTATAAAGACCTACTCCTTGCCGTGATTGGTTATTCGCTCTAATCACGGATTCTCCGCTATAATCACCTGTTAAGTTCTAGATGCTTTTGCATCCACAAGATCAGATCTGCTTCCATTCACAGCAATGTCTTCGAATGTCAATAACTCTTCAAGAGAAGCACCTTTAGCTTGGTCACTACTCAACTCAGCTTTACAGACTTAAACCGAATCTGCTCATCTGACTTTCTCACTTCTTCACTCAAACTCAGCACAGTGAACTTGGGAAAGATCAGATCTTCAGATGAAAGCAACCTCAGTTCCTGACACTCTCTTCTTCTACCTTAGCTCACTGATCCCTGAATAGTGGCTGACATTCTTCTTCTCTTTCAGCTTCAATACACAAAGGATTGGCAACTTCAGAATAGTATCAGCTTCCTTTTCTTCTTCGCTGCAACTTCTCTTGTTCTTTGAGAGATCTTCAGATGCCGCACAGTTGTTCAGTTCTCAAAATCTCAAAAAAATAAATAAAAAATAAAATAAAGGATTGGCAACTTCAGAATAGTATCAGCTTCCTTTTCTTCTTCGCTACAACTTCTCTTGTTCTTTGAGAGATCTTCAGATGCGGCACAGTTGTTCAGTTCTCAAAATCTCAAAAAAAATAAAAAATAAAATAAAGAACACTACTAACACAAGCGGCTCCTTCTACATCTTCTCATCTATCTTCCTTTCTCGATTTACTCAATTTCTTACGTGCATGAATGACTTCATTTAAGAACAATAAATGACTCCCGTTGAAACTAGTTACCTCAAATGAGAGACCAGGAAGACTTTAGGGTTCCCAACAAAAAGCCATCATGAAATAGCCACTTTGGGAAGCACCGTTTTTATGCTCCTTTATCGCAAAATATCTTCATCGTGGAAAGTGATTCCATGTGGTTTTACTCAAGTGCCCTTTTGCACTTCATCTTCTTCTTTCTCATTTTTCTTGGCTTGGCTGAATATTATCCTCAGATAAAAACACACAACAGGCTCTACTTCTTCTTTCTCAAAACATTTCCACTGAAGTCCGCACATCAAATTTCCACTGCTGTATTAAATACACAGGAAACAGATGTGGCATGAAACTCATCTTCACTGCTGGTAACACACTACAGTTCTTCTCATAAACCAAGTAATGGACAAATTTCTTGACTTCAATCTCAGTAACTTACGAACAGCCGAACAACCTTTAGAACAAACTGATGTAAGCTTTGTTTGATGAATAACAGCTCGAGGTTTGATGAAACATCATCTGTATTATTCTTAAAAACCCAATAACTTCAATTTGTTCTTCAAGAAATACATGCAGTGGTTCTCCTCATTCGTTCTTCTTCAAAACATGCTCAGATCATGGCTTCTCTAAGCTTCATGATGTTTCAATCTTGAACGCACAGCACAGACATATGTATTTCCTCAACATTTATGAATTCTGAAATCTCTATTTTTCATTTAACTTTGATCTTCCTTTTCCATGGATGAAGATCAGCTCCACTTTATTCTCAAAGCCTGGATCACACACCATTCAAGGTGTTTGTGATATTTGAATCCTTGAAGATCAATTTCTGCATCGTTCGATATGATTTTCTTCTTCAGAATACAAATTCCTATTACTGGGGAATTTCACTCAGCACGTATGCAAAATTCCCTTATGTGAATCCGAGTGTGAAATTCACTTCCGGTACGTGGGGATGTGCTTACGTTGACTCGAATTTCCTTACGCAATTCGGATTTGCATACGTGGATTCGGTGGCGGTGCAAAATGGACTGCGGGCCCGTGGGCCAAGCGGGTTTGGGCGGGGTGGGTTTTTATAAAAAAAAAACGTTTTTGAAAACGGGAATATGCGAACAGCCTGCGCCTGCAGCCGACCCGTGCGGTTAAACTTGCACGGATGCGCGTCAACCCACGTGGGCTTAGCCTGCCCCGCCCGACCTATCCATTTCACACTTTGGCTACGCAGCATTCAACTACGTGAAACTGCATTTTGGTACGCGGATCTTGAATTTGGATACGCAACAGTATTCAGCTACGTGAAGTTTCATTCGCATACGCAGTTTCTGAATTTGGATACGCAGCTATTTTTGGCTACGCAAATTCGTGTATGCGGGATATTCGGCTACGTGAATTCAGCTATGTTGGAATTGTTGCGGAATCGTCGGGAGACACAACGACAGAAATGAGAAAACCAAAGAAAGAAAGCAACAAGAACATAGCGATTTACGTGGTTCGGGAATAATCTCTACATCCACGAGAGAGGCAGAATTTCACTATATCGGGAGCACAAATTACAGAGGTTTTTCAGTAGTGACCCTAGCCTGAAAATGGGCTATAAAACAATGGAGAAGACGATCACTGTTCGAAAAGTGAGTCCGCGTGGCTATAGTGAATGACGACCAGCTTTGTCAAAAGCGCTACAGTGGCTGCCGGCTGGAAGTCAAAAGTGTTACAGTCCAGTTGACCCTGAAGTCCGCATTGCTACAGTGCCTGTCGGTGTCGGTCGGTCAGCTCCGCTACAACAGTCAGTGATGCTACAGTGCCGGAAAATTGGGTCGGGACCTTCGGCCCCCGGACCCCCGGAGCAGGGGCGCATTGCCCCCTGCAACCCCCAACGAGCTCACCGCGGAGCTCGACCCACGACAGTTGCGGGCCACAAGCATTCGGCCCAACCGGATCGGGCAACACCAATCCAACAATCTTCCACTTGTAGCCTGATCCACTGCACTGCTATGCTTCGATGCAACTGAAGAAGACAACTTACTTAATCTAAGTTCTTCATCTTCTTCACTCACCAGTGGCGTGCTTTCTATTCACAAATTCATGAAATACAAACTGTTTTCCTCTTGTGCTCCCATCAGGTCCTCCATCATTCTGCCTCTCATCCTCCGTTTATCAGTGGAGACCAACAGAGGTGCCTCAACTTCTGTATCACCATAGGCTTTGTCAACATGTTGTTGGTTCCACAAATCTTCTGCAAAGTCACAAACCCATCCTGTATCAAACCTCTGATGAAATGGTACTTCAATTGAATGTGCTTCGTTCGGGCATGAAACACTGGGTTCTTGGCAAGATGTATAACACTCTGACTGTCACAGTGCAATACATTCTCCTCTCGCTTTCTTCCCAATTCATCCAAGAAGTTCTTCAGCCAAACCATCTCTTTCTCAGCTTCTGTTAGAGCAATGTATTCTGCCTTTGTGGTGGATAAAGCCACTACCTTCTGCAATTGTGATATCCAACTTACCGCAGTTCCTCCACAGCTAAAAACATAACCCGTGGTACTCCTGCTGTCGACGTTGCCTCTAAAGTCAGCATCCACATACCCATGCAATGGATTTCTTTTCCCAAAGCACAGAGATACCTCCTTGCTGCCCTTCAAATACCTCAGTATCCACTTCACAGCTTCCCAATGTTGATTTCCAGGGTTAGCCATATACCTGCTCACAACTCCCACTGCATGAGCGATGTCAGGTCGAGTACAGACCATGACATACATCAGACTTCCGACAGCTGATGCGTATGGAACTCTTGCCATGTACTCAACCTCTTCTGCCGTGTTCGGTGATTGCTCCTTTGATAGTTTGAAATGGCTCGTTAGGGGAATAGAGGCTGCCTTTGCTTCCATCATACTGAATCTTCTCAAGACCTTCCCAATGTAATCAGCCTGTGACAACATTAATGTTCCAGTTGTGCGGTCTCTCTTGATCTTCATCCCCAAAATCTTGTCAGCTTCTCCAAGATCTTTCATTTCAAACTCCTCAGCCAACTGTCCTTTCAGCTCATTAATCCTCTGCATACATGATCCTGCAATAAGCATGTCATCCACATACAGAAGCAATGTAATGTATTCATCACCAAAGGACTTGATGTAGCAACACTGATCCATGCCACATCGTTTATATTCATTTTTAGACATAAATGAATCAAACTTCTTGTTTCACTGCCTTGGATGGTGGTAAGCTTCACTACTGGTGAGAATATTTCCGTGAAATCCACTTCCTCCTTCTGTTGGAAGCCTTTCACCACCAGCCTTGCCTTGAACCTCCTCTTGCCATCATGTTCTTCCTTAACCCGGTAGACCCACTTGTTCTGCAATGCTTTCTTTCCTGTTGGCAAAGGTGTCAGCTCCCAAGTGTTGTTGTCATGCAATGAGGAAATCTCCTCCTTCATAGCCAGCTCCCACTTGCTCGACTCCTTCAGTTGCATTGCCTCTTCAAAGCATTCTGGTTCTCCACTGTCAGTCAATAATTGATAATGCGGGGATGGTGGATACCTCCGCACAGGCCTTCTGGCTCCTGACGGACCATCTTCTTGTGATCATCCCAAAAGTGGTAACCAAACTCATCACCACTATAGCCAATAAAGAAACATGGCTTTGACTTAGCATCAAGCCTGTCCCTTGAGTTAGCATCAATGTGTACATAAACGAAACTGCCAAAGACTCTTAAATGTGAGAGTTTTACCTCCTTACTAGACCAGAGCTCCTCGGCTAGACGTTCACCTATTGGCACAGATGGACTCCTATTGATCAGATACGCTGTCATGTTCACTGCATCAGCCCAGAAGGTTTTGGGTAACCCTGAGTGTAACCTCATACTTCTGGCACGTTCATTCAACGTCCTATTCATCCTCTCTGCCACACCATTATGCTGTGGTGTTCCTCGGATAGTCTTCTCCACCAAATTCCATTATCAGAACAAAATTCTATGAATTCTTGACTGCTATACTCTCCCCCGTTGTCAGACCTCAAACATTTCAGCTTAGCTCCTGACTCATTCTTCACCATGACCTTCCACTTCTGAAACATTTTAAACACACCAGATTTACTTTTCGGAAACTAAACCCATACGTTCCTTGTTGAGTCATCGATGAATGTCACGTAGTATTGTGACCCTCCAAGGGAATGTACCGGTGCAGGCCCCCAAACATCAGTGTGTACCAGGTCCAGCTTCCCAGCATTTGGTGTTCTGCCTCCTTTTGCAAAAGACACCTTCTTCTGCTTTCCAAAGATACAATCTTCACATAGGCCAACTTCCATTGACTTCAGCTCCGGTAGCAGTCCTTTTGTTGCCAGCACCTTCATCCCCTTTTCACTCATGTGGCCTTGCCTGTTGTGCCACAGTTGTGTATCTCCTACAGCTTTGAGTGATGCAGCTATGTCTATGCAAGTTTCAGTCATGTTGTATAAGGTACCATTCTTTGCTCCCCGAGCTATAACCATAGCTCCTCGGGTGATCTTCCATGCACCACCAGTGAATGTGGTACCCAACCCTGCATCACCAAGTTGTCCAACAGAAATAAGGTTTCTTCTCAAGTCAGGGATATACCTGACGTTTTCCAGAACCAGTAGACTCCCACTATTGGTCTCGATTCGTGCATCTTCTTTCCCCACAATCTGCAAGGATTCATCATCAGCAAGATGTACCTTGCCGAAATTTCTAGAAACGTAATTTTTCAGAAATCCCTTCTCTGATGTAGAATGGAAAGACACCCCAGAGTCTAAAATCCAAGACTCCATTGGGCTGTCCACGCTCAACAACAACACGTCCTTAGTTCTTTCAGCTGTAGTGTTTGCTCCACTGGTTTCAGGTCCCTTCCGGTTATCTCTGCACTCCTTCTTGACATGTCTTTTCTTCCTGCAAGTCCAGCAGGTAGGACCAGGCCCCTTTGCCTTGTCTCTGCTCTTTCCTCTTGACTTCGATCGTCCTATGCGATTGTCCCGCTGCACATATCTTCCTCTTCCTTCAACGTTCATAGCAGAACCAGAGAATCTGCCTGATTCTCTTCTTCGCATATCCTCACTGAGGATCAGGTCTCGTACATCTTTCAAAGCCAACTTCGTATTTCCCGAAGTACTACTCACAGCTGTTACAGTTGCTTTCCAACTATCAGGTAACGAAGATAGTAAAACCAGCGGACATACCTCATCACCAAGATCAATGTCCACCGATGTCAACTGACTTATGATGGTATTGAATTCATTGATATGATCTGCGACAACTCTCCCCCTAACCATTTTCAGGTTGAACAATCATCGTATCAAATGCACCTTGTTTGCCGCAGAAGGCTTCTCGTACATATTTGCGAGGGCTTTCATCAGGTCCACCGTCGTCTTCTCCTCTCTGATGTTGAACGCCACGTTTTTGGCCAACGTTAGGCTCACAACACCGAGAACCTGTCGATCCAGTAGCTCCCACTTCGACTTCTCCATGTCCGCTGGTTTCACAACCAGAAGTGGCAAGTGAATCTTTTTTTGATAAAGATAATCTTCGATATGCATCCTCCAGAAACTGAAATCAGTTTCATCGAAGCGATCGATCTTCACTTTGCCTTCATCCAAAGCCATCGTTGGAGAATTCCGAACTCATCCTCTGATACCAGTTGTTGCGGAATCATCGGGAGACACAACGACAGAAACGAGAAAACCAAAGAAAGAAACCAACAAGAACACAACGATTTACGTGGTTCGGGAATAATCTCTACGTTCACGAGAGAGGCAGAATTTCACAATATTGGGAGCACATATTACATAGGTTTTTCAGTAGTGACCCTAGCCTGAAAATGGGTTATAAAACAATGGAGAAGACGATCACTGTTCGAAAAGTGAGTCCGCGTCGCTACAGTGATCGACGACCAGCTTTGTCAAAAGCGCTACAGTGGCTGCCGGCTGGAAGTCAAAAGTGCTACAGTCCAGTTGACCCCGAAGTTCGCACTGCTACAGTGCCTATCGGTGTCGGTCGGTCAGCTCTGCTACAATAGTCAAAGATGCTACAGTGCTGAAAAATTGGGTCGGGGGCCTGCGGACCCCCGGAGCAGGGGCGCGTTGCCCCCTGCAACCCCCAACGAGCTCACCGCGGAGCTCGACCCACGACTGCTGCGGGCCACAATCTTTCGGCCCAACCGGATCGGGCAACACCAATCCAACAGGAATTCGTCTGTTGAGGAATTTGCCTACGCTGGAATTCGTGAACGTAGAATCTAGACCTAGCCATTTTTCCAGATTTCTTTCCAATTCGAACCAAGCCTCCTTTACTTCAACTCCAGCCGATCTCAGCCATTCATAAACTCATCAAAACACCTTTGGGAATTTATGAATCTTACTTAACACTTCAAAACAATTCTGAAGGGCTTTGCAGCATATGAAAACTCACCTTTTTGAATTCTTCAATATTGAACGTTGCACTTCTGATTTCAAGCAACTTGAAACTCTTCATCCTTCATCCATGTGTTGAATCACGGTCTTCAGCAGTCATATGCAACTTGCACATGAGCCTCAGCCCAGTTGGTGAGGTCCCTCTAAGTGCATCCACGAGACCCAAGTTCAAAACCAGGTGAAGACATAATTCGGGGCACTATAGTAGGCACTGTAGCAGTAGTCTGCGGGTACTGTAGCAGATATTGTAGCAGATACTGTTCGGTATTGTAGTAGCCGGAACTATTTACCTTGGGCCACCGGTTTGAGCTTGGTGTCCTTAAGGCCTTCGGGCCACCTAGGCCTTCGGGTCAGTAAGGCTTTCAGGCTACCTTCAAGGCCTTCGGGCCACCTCAAAGCCTTCGGGCCACCTTAAGGCCTTCAGGGCCACTTGATATGCAGTTGCCCAGACAGATTCTACAAGGAACCAGCTCCAAAGGAGGATTCAAGAGCAGAGCGCTTTCACCAGAGCAGAGCTAACAGATTTGGAAGAATGAGAGGGTGTGACGTTGCCATTGGTACCGGGCCTGTGCATCACTGCACAAGATAGCTAGCCGAACAACCATGAAAATGTGGAGAGCTGATCACGATGCAAATGTTGGGGAGAGGCGGTTTCAAGTAGTCATAGTCTGTATGATTTCCTTAAGACCTACGGGTCCTATAATGTCTCCAACCCAACGGGCAATATAATCTCTAAGCCTACATGCCTTGTAAGGATTCCCCCTCATCACTTGAAAATGAGGTTATCAAAAATCAATAAAAAAGAAAGTCTTCGGGCCATTTAGACTGCAGTCATATGCAACAACAAACAAGAATGACCATCTGAAGTTATTCTTTCATGGAGCTTATGATACGAATGTTATCAAAGTGGTAAGTTTCATTTCACAATCTTTTCATTATTCGGGATTGTTTATGTTTAAGTCCCCATTGAGAAAAATATTTCTCTTTCATGTTCATGTTTTCTAAGTGTTTTCAAAAAGGTTTTTATTGTTCTCCTACAATTGTTTAAAGTCATTTTTAACTATGACTTTTTACAATTTTTTTAAAAGAAATCTTCCTACCGTTTTCCAAACAATGTACTTTGTGACCTTTTCGACAAAAATACAAAAGGAATGTTTATTTATCTAATACGGCATGAGCGGCTTTTCCGCCGTCATGACGCCTTAATGCTTTGAAGCTTTATTTACAAGTTTATAAGATTATTTTCAAAGAAAATATTTTCCTTCGTATTAACGCAGTTTCTTTTAAAAAAAATGAATTTCAAAGTGAAAATGATATCTTCCTCAAAAATGTTTTTAATGATTTCGTTATGGAATTTATATTCATCAACATCAATAACCCTTATTCTACTTATGGTTCACTAGGGATATGTTGTAATGACACTATCCTGTTTATTTTTTCGGATGGTTTATGATCAGTTCGATTGGGGATGTTCCAGTTTGATATCATTCATATTCCTCTGAATGATTTATGATTATGTTTATTGATTGAGATAATTGTTAACATTTTGTATGATAGTTTTTCAATTCGAATGTTTATATTGATTATGTTTCACCTCTTTTATACAAGGAATACATTGAACTTAGTAAGTGTTATGTAAAAATGAGAGAGAGGGTGGAAATAGAAGTGAACTGTGTATATTGAAGTAGTAGCAGATCACAATAGCAGAATAACAACAGAAAAACACAGCAGAAATATAGGGAAATACAATAGGGAGGTAGGGAAGGGAGAAGGATAAAGAGAGTAGAACCTGAGGAAGACCACTTCCAAGAGCCTGGCAGAATCCTCCCAAGGATTGAGCCCCGCAGCAGCCAGCTGGTAAACCTCCAGGATGAATGATGCCTTCCTTAACACAGCCCCCCTTTATTTAAAGGCCCACCCAGCCCCCTCTAACAAACTAACTGCTTTTAGGTGGTCCCCCTCCAGCCAAGAATATTCCCCTCTCCTCTAACAGCCCAACAACCTCCAGCCAAGTATATTATCCTCTCTCCTCTAACAAACCAACAACCTCCAGCCAATAACAAACTCTAACACCTGGACAACCCCCTTTATTCCTAACAGTAAGTGATGGGCGGGACCCGCTATAGCCCCTCGATATATCGGTAGATCTCATGAGACAAACTAGCTCGGGTTTTAGTCGCGATCTTACCCATTTATGTAGATGTATTGACCAAGGCCTTGATGTTAGGAATAAAGGGGGCTGTCCAGGTGCTAGAGTTTGTTATTGGCTGGAGGTTGTTGGTTTGTTAGAGGAGAGAGGAGAATATACTTGGCTGGAGGTTGTTGGGCTGAGAGGAGAATATTCTTGGCTGGAGGGGGACCACTTAAAAGCAGTTAGTTTGTTAGAGGGGGCTGGGTGGGCCTTTACATAAGGGGGGCTGTGTTAAGGAAGACATCAATCATCCTGAAGGTTTTCCAGCAGGCTGGTGTGGGGCTCAATCCTTGGGAGGATTCTGCCAGGCTCTTGGAAGTGGTCTTCCTCGGGTTCTACTCTCTCTATTCTTCTTCCTCTTCTACCTCCTTTCTGTATTTTCCTATATTTCCGTTGTGTTTTCTGCTGTAATTCTGCTACTTTAATTCTGCTGCTACATCAATATACAGAGTCCATTCCTCTTTTCTCCCTCTCAATTATTTTACATAACAACCATGGGGTTTGTTTGGAAGGGGCGGAATGTTTTGTTGCAAGGGATTGGTCAATCACAGAATTTTCCTGCAGCACTCCAAGAATTTTTGGGGGCAGGGAAGTGCGTGGTACAGGGGGTTATAGTGGTTTCATATGGGAAGTGTGGGCCTGGAGGATGCAAAATTGAATCTGGATCAACAACTTCCGCTTGAGGGCATGCTATTTCAGTACAAAGTAGTTTTTGAGGGATTCAGAGGGTTACCACCTAAGCATGCGACTGGCCATGCAATCAAATTGAAGGTTGGGGCAGATCCAGTAAATATCCAGCCATACATGCCACATAAAAAATGAGGTGGAAAAGCAAATCTAGGAGTTATTGACACTTGGGTACGTCCAACGTAGTAACAATCCATATTTCCAATTATTTTGGTTGGAAATGATGATGGCCGGAGGATGTGTGTAGACTATCGGGCTCTTAATATATTGATTGTACCCGATAGATTTCTGATTCCTGTAATATAAGAGTTGATGGAAGAATTACATAGGGCTAAATATTTCACAAAAATGGATTTGAAGTCTTGTTTCCATCAAGCGAGAATGAAGGAGGAAGATGTAGGGAAAACAACTTTCCGAACTCATGAGGGACACTACGAATATTTAGTAATGCGATTCGGATTAATGAATGCCCCGACTACTTTTCAAGCCACTATGAGTGCTGTTTTCCAAACTCTATTGCGTAGGGGGTATTGATTTTTTTCGATGATATATTAATCTACAGCGGGCGGTGTGTTGCGGAAATGTTGGGAGTCGCAACGACAAAAACGAGATATGAAAGAAAATGCAGAAGAAAAGAAAACACACGAAACACACAAATTTACGTGGTTCGGGAATAATCCCTACGTCCACGGAGAGGCAAAACTTCACTATGATTCGGGAGCATAGATTACAGAAATTTCTCAAACAAATCCTTGCCTGAAAATGAGCTACAAAAGGAGGAAGACGATTCACTGTTCCGCACAGGAAATCCGCATCGCTACAGTGAAAGGCGGCCACCCAAGTCAAAAGTGCTACAGTGCTGTCGGTTGGAAGTCCAAAAGGTTACAGTAAAGTTGACCCTGAAGTCCGCACTGCTACAGTGTCTGTCGGTGTCAGTCGGTCAACTCTCCTATAGTGGTCATATATGCGACAATTGCGAGCCACAAACATTCGGCCCAACCGGATCGGGCTACACCAATCCAACACGGTGGGAGGAGCATTTAGGCAAGTTACGCCAGGTACTATAGTATATGAAGGAACACGTGCTTATAGACAATGAGAAGAAATATACTTTTGGGCAGCGGGCGGTAGAGTACCGGGGGCACATTATTCCGGCAGATGGGGCATCTATGGATCCAAAAAATTGGAGACTGTTAAGCAGTGGAAGGTGATGCAGAATGTGAAGGAGGTACAAGGATTTTTAGGCCTCACGGGATATTATCGGAAATTTATTCGGAACTATGGGAAGATAGCTAAACCATTAACAGTTTTGACCAAGAAAGAGGGGTTTAGATGGACTACCGAGACGTGAAGGGAGACCATGTTGTTACAAGAAGGGAGACAACTTATTTTAGTAAAGCATTGTCCGACACTAATTTGGCGAAATCGGTTTACGAAAAGGAATTAATGGTGTTAGTATTATCCATTCAGCATTGGAAGCAATATCTGATGGGGCAACAGTTTGAAGTTTTTACTGATCAACGTAGTCTTAAACATTTGTTAAACCAACGGATTGTCTCCATGGATCATCAATGTTGGCATGCCGAACTCTTGGGTTATAAGTTTGACATTATTTACAAGCTTGAGAAGACAAATTGTGCAGCAAATGCGTTGTCAAGGGAGACTGTAGGAGTAAACATGGCTATAGCTGTTTCTCAATCAAGTTGGGATGAGATTCAGGTGGGTTACTCTTACAAAAACATGTTAGTTTTGTCACAGAAATCTGTCATGGTTCCTAAACTCTTGCTGTATTTTCATTCCTCTCCAGGAGGACATTTAGGCTATTTGAAGACTTATAAACGGTTGGTTAATGGAGTTTATTGGGTTGGAATGACCCGTGGAGTGCAACAGTTTGTTAGGGATTGTGTTGTATGCCAGAAGAATAAATATGAAGCACTTAGTCCAGCTGGTTTACTACAACCTCTACCCAAATTTGATATGGGAAGAAGTTTCTATGGATTTTGTGTTTGAACTTCCCAAGTCTCAGGGATATGATGTGGTTTTTGTGGGAGTGGATAGATTGAGCAAATATGCTAATTTTATTCCATTAAAACATCCTTATTCTGCACGTTTGGTTGTGGAGGTGTTTATGAAAGAAGTGTGGTGACATTTCCTCGTGCAATAATCAGCGACATATATCCTATCTTTACTAGTCTTTTCTGGCAGGAACTCTTCAAGCTTCAAGGGACTCTTTTGAAGATGAGTTCATTTTATCACCATCAAACCGACGACGAGACGAAAGTTGTGAATAGATGTTTAGAGGCTTGCGGTGTTTCTCATCGGATCATCTGAAACAGTGGATGATGTGGTTGGCTTGGGCATAATACTGTTACTATACGTCTTTTCATACATCTACAGGGAAAACACCATTTGAATTTGTCTATGGCCGCTGACCGCCACATATTGTTCATTATGGAAAAGGGGAGGCGACAATAGACGCTGTTGCAGCAGCGTTTGTTGACCGCGGTGAAACTTTGAAACAACTCTGTGAGAACCTTCAAAGGGCACAAAACCTTATGGTTAAATATGCGAACCGATGCCATCGGGAAGTAGTTTTTAAAACTGGTGATTTGGTGCTGGTTAATTTGAGGCTAAATAAACCTTGGGTAATTTCCAAAATTAACCCGAAATTAGCCTCTAGATACTACATACCGTTTGCAGTAGAAGAGCAGATTGGAATTATCACCTATAGACTTAACCTTCCTGAAAATACCAGAATACATTTGGTCTTTCATGTATCTTTGTTAAAGGCAGCACCTGGTATTGATAGGACTGTACAGGAGGGAGAGTCTTCTGGTAGTCAGGGTGGTGTTCAGCCTCATCCCCCGGTGTTGTATACTTACGAGAGAAGGGGAGTGCAGTGGGGGGGGGGGGGGGTTACTATTGTAATTTGGCTATTAATAGTCTTTGTGGGAAAGGGGTATAAATAGAGCGGGAGGGTTAGTAGAGGGGCAGTCGGTTAGAAGGTTGTTAGAAGTCTCTGCTTGGCCTGCAGGAGAGAGAAGTCTCCAAGAGAGCAACAGGAGGACAAGTCATCCATCCTTGGAGGAGTCTGTAACCGTGATATTCATACATCTAGTAAGAATTTCTTCTGAAAATACTCTTGAACTCTCTTCTCTCACCTGAAACCCTATCAAACATAGTCAACAAATCATGGCATTCTCTTGGACTATTTTTCTATTCCATATCTGCTTGCATACCGACTAACTAAGAGAGAGAGAATGAGAGATCTGCCCACTCTAAGTTAAGAAGTAATAAAGGGATGAAAGTAAAATTGGAATAAAAGTATACCAACACTGATTCACCCCCTCTCAGTGTCGAACACATCCCTATGTGATCCTAACAACAACACCTTCCACCATGCAAGTAGTTTCTCCGCAGGCCTGCAATGACCGCTGCAATGCTAACCGCAAGCCTCTCCCACCCGCAAGCCTCTCCTGCCTCCATGCCTGATGCACTACAACAACACGATCGCCATCTGCTCCACGCAAACTACTTTCGTGCTTGCAACTTGCTCTGCCAGCACCTTTAGCATGGAGATTGGGTTTGCATGTGGACTGGTTCAAACGTGAAGGTGCATGGTGGAGGAGGTGCGACGTCGAGGTGTTGAGTAAAGAAGACGACACCTGCATGGTGAATCAGTCATAACTGCAGGAGCAGGCGTCGGTTGGGAGGGAGGTTGTGATCCAGCTATGGACATTTGGTTACAGTTGTGATGTAGCAAGCTTGCTGGAGAAGATGCCTGGCAATGCCGCATGGTGAAGACACGGGCCGTCATGGAGGAGCGTTGGGAGAGTGAGCTTGAAGAAGGCAACAACAAGGCGATTGCAACGATGATGGGGAGATTGGGGTCGTTGGATTGGTGTAGCTCGATCTGTTTTTGGATGATGATTGAGCCAAATGCTTTCGGCCCGTACTGTAGCATCTCTAACACTACAGCAAAGCTGACCGACTGACACTGACAGGGCACTGTAGCAGTGCAAACTTTGGAGTCAATAGTACTGTAGCTCTGTGGAATTCCAGTCGTCGGTCACTATAGTACTTTTGATTTGGGTGGCTGCGACACTGTAGCGATGCAAATTTTCAGCCGCCTTTCACTGTAGCACAACAGACTTTCTGATAGTTGGTGGAATTGTGTTTCGGCCTCCTTATTAGCTTATTTCGGGCTAGAGTTTTGAGTAGTGAGAAACTCTGATATGCTCTTTGTAAATTGTGCTTCCGAATTTTCATAGTGAAGTTATTCTGCCTCTGTGGACGTAGGGATCATTTCCCGAACCACTTAAATCTTTGTGTCCTGAGTGTTTCTTTCTTCTGCCTTTTCTTTATCCACAAACCATTTCTGTCGTTGCGATTCTCGACTTTTCCACATCAACTGGTATCAGAGCTCGAGTTCAGATTCCTCAAACTGAACGATGGCTATGGAAGAAGACAAGGTGAAGATCGACCGCTTCGATGGAACTGACTTCAGCTACTGGAGGATGCATATCGAAAACTATCTTTATCAGAAAAAGACGCATTTGCCGCTTTTGGTTCTTCCAGAGCCTGCAATTCATCCCGCATTGCTGCCAGCCACCCGGGGTGAGATTTGGCATCACCAACTGTGCGAGGAATAGAAACTGTCTCCAGAGCGGACAGACCCCTGTATGAAGATGCAAATAAAGGAGTACTTTGGCAGGAGCGAGTATCTTTCCGTAGGGCAATGGGCAAGTCGTCGGGCGGCGGAGCAGGAGTATCGGACGAAGCGGGGACGACGGTGTCATTGGCGGGGATGAGGGATACAGTTGATGGACGACGGGAGTAGACCTGACCAAAATGGGTGTCAACAGGGGTTGACACCGGTGGAGGGTGGATGATGAGAGGAAGACAATCATCGATGGCGGAGTCAGGATGAGGAGAGGAAAGGGAGAACGGAGAGCTCTCAACAAATGCGATGTCGGCCGAGATGACATACATCCGTAGCTCGGGTGAGAAGAAGCGATATCCTGAGTGCGGGAGTAGCCAAGAAAAATGCACCGGAGGGATTTGGGAGAGAGTTTGGAGAGGCCATGATGTGTGTCGTGAATGAGAAGGGAGTGAAGAGAGAGAGAGGAGAACAAAGCCCGAAAAGGAGTCTCCCCGTGAAGGATTGAGGAAGGAAGACGGTTTATAAGGTAGGTGGCGGTGAGAATTGCATCGCCCCAAAAATGAAGAGGCACCTGTCGGTGGAAGAGGAGGGCACGAGCAATCTCCAGAATATGTCTGTGTTTCCGCTTGGCCACGCCATTCTGCTGGGGTGTATCAGGACAGGAGGTCTGATTAAGGATGCCTTTTGTCTGGAGAAATTGCCGAAAGGGAGTGGAGAGATACTCACGCCCATTATCTGAGCGGAGACATTTCACAGTGATGGAAAATTGGTTTTGAATTTCATTGTAAAAGGTTTGGAATGTGGAAAACACTTCAGAGTGTTCTCGAATGAGGTAAAGCCAAGTCATTTGCGAAAAATCATCAATGAAAGATATATTATATTTATACCCCAAATGACTCGAAATGGTACAAGGGCCCCACACGTTTGAATGAACCAGATCAAAAGGGTGTGAGACCCGTGTATCCACTCGAGGAATGTATGTAGTGCGATGATGTTTTGCAGATGTACATGACTTACAATGAAAAGAATTATGCCGACTAAAGTTTGGAAAAAGGTGTTGAATGGTGGAGGCAGGCGGGTGTCCCAACCGGGAATGAAGATCCAATGCTCGAGTAGAGGCAGACGTGCAAGCGATGGGTGCCAGTCCATCGAACATGTAGAACCCGTCCTGAAGCTGGCCTCTACCAAGCTCCCGGTTCGTAGTCCGCTTCTTAAATACAACACCAGATGAGGTAAATATGGCAGCACAATTATAATCTTTTGTTTGCTTACTGATGGAAAGAAGATTAAATGGATTGCAGGGCACATGTGCCACAGATGGTAGGTGAATCGATGGAGTCAGGGAGCATGCGTCGAAGTCCGCAATAGGGATAGTGGAGCCATCGGCTACGGTGATGGTGGATGAACCGGTATAAGGGCAGTAGGAGGTCAACATACCAACATCACTGGTGAGGTGGTCGGAGGCACCTGAGTCGAGCATCCATGCAGGGGAGCAACGACCGACAAAGGCAGCGGAGCGAACAGAATGGGCCAGAGAAGCCGAGGATGGACCGGGTTCTGCGGGGTCCCTAGGATCATTAGTCAGCCAGATGTCGGCCATAGACAGGTCCAGAGATGGTGGAAGAGTGGCGACTGCCGAGAAAGTCTCTTGGACCGCTGTCTGTCCCTGCCGCGGGCGCTGAGATGAGCGTCCATGCAGAACCCAACATCGGTCGATCAGGTGGCCAAGTTTGCCACAATGTTGACCGAGGGGACGTGGACGACCTTCCACACGACCACGTCCACGAGGGCCCGAGGAGCATCCACCGCCATGACCGACGAGAGCTGAGTGGTCGATAATGGGGGCGGGAGGGGGAAGAGCTCGTTGGGCCTTGCTTAGCCGATAATAAACCTGTGGGATCTCCAGCGTCGAAGGGCTGGCGAGCAGCTCAGTAGCCGTGGTGGCAAACTTCGAAGCGAGACCGCTGAGAAGAGCGAAGATGGAGAGTTGGTCCCGCTGGGTCTGAGCCTCTCCCGGTGTCTGGGGAACGGGCCACAATTCCTGCAATTCATCACGAAGCCCTTTCCATTCCATGAAATATGCGGTGAAGGGCTGGTTCTGCTGTCGAATATGGGACAGGCGCTGGAGGCTATCGGAAACCCAAGCCAGGTTGTTGGTCTCGGAATACATGATGTGCAAGGAGTCCCAGAGTTCCTTGACTGTATTCGTCGTGCGGGTGACATCCTTGACCGATCGATCCATTGAATTGACCAGTAGAACGAAGATCTTGCTATCTGCAAGATTCCACGAACGGTATTTGGGGTCAGTTGAAGCCGGGGGAGGATCCTCAAGGTGATGTTCAAGGTCCATCCCTGTCAGGGACATCACCACAGTCTTCCGCCAGATGGAGAAATTTGTGCAGTCCAACCGGTCATCGACGAAGCGGGTGGAGGCGGTGATCATCTGAGGCAGAGGGGAGGAGTCAGCCATGGAGGCGTCAGGTAGCGGTCGAAGATGCAGTTGTGGGCAGCGCCAGAATCAGCGGGGGGGTCGGGCGTGCCGGGAAGCCGTGAATGGCGAGCCGGCTAGAGCCCCGGGAGGGCGGCCGGGGGAAGATGGCTAGTGCACCTCAAGGAGAGGCCAGCGGGTTCTGATGCGCGCAGAGGGAAGACTCTGCAACGGGAGCCGGGAGGTTTGGGGTGGCCGGGAAGGGCGGCGAGTGGGAGCTGCTGGAAGGTGTCGCGCGCAAATGAGGAGGGATGCCGGGGGGCGTTGGAGGCGTCGCACGCCGAGGAGGAGGGTCGTTGGAGGCGTCGACCGCAGAGAAGGGCCGCCTGGGGGCCGTTGGAGGTATCGAGTGCAGAGGAGGGCCGCCGGGGGCTGCTGGAGGTGTCATCCGCAGAGGAGGGCCGCTGGGGGCGTCGCGTGCTGGGGGGGTTGTCAGGCGGCGTTGCGACGAAGCAGGGCCGCTGGGAGGCCGGGGCCGGACGATGCAGGGAGGCGGAGGTCGTCGGGCGAGAGGGCCGTCGGGTGAGGGCCGTCGGGATGCGTAGGGAAAGCCGAGGAGGGAGGGGGGTGCCGCGTAGGGCAGGCCCATGAGGGAGGGGAGCAACTTAGGGCAGAGTCGGGAGGGGAATAAAATTATAGGGAGGGCTCAGGAATAGGTTCCCTCTGATACCATGTAGAATGGGAAAACCCCCTTACTTTCGAGGTGTGGCGGAGACCTTCTTTTATAGATTGAGAAAGAGAAATACAAATAGGAGTATTCCGATGTGGGACTCAGAAATACCCAAAATAATAAACAAAGGGTTTAAACGTGTTTAAAACCAACAGACATGGAGCAGTCAGAGTGGGAACTGCTAGATCGACAGGTTCTGGGTGTTGTGCGCCTTACCTTGGCCAAAAATGCGGCATTCAACATAAGAGATGAGAAGATAATGATTGGATTGATGAAAGTCCACACGAATATGTACGAGAAGCCTTTTGCACTAAATAAAGTACACTTGATGTGACGATTGTTCAACCTGAAAATGGTTGAAGGGAGAATTGTTGCAGATCACATCAATGAATTCAACATCATCATAAGTGAGCTGACATCCGTGGGCATTCATCTTGATGATGAGTTATGTGTGCTGGTTTTACTATCTTCATTACCTGACAGTTGGGAAACAACTGTAACAACTGTGAGCGGTACTTTGGGGATTACCAAATTGGTTCTAAAGGATGTGCGAGACCTCATCCTTGGTGGGGTTATCCGAAGAAGAGAATCAGACAGATTCTCTGGTTCAGCTCTGAATGTAGAAGGAAGAGGAAGGTATGCACAATGAGACAATCGTAGAGGACAATCAAAGTCAAGAGGAAAGAACATAGACAAGGCAAAGGGGACTGGTCCCACCTGCTAGATTTGCGAGAAGAAAGGACACGTCAAGAAAGAGTGCAGAAAAAAATGGAAAGGACCTGAAACCAGTGGAGCAAACACAGCGGCTGAACGAATTGATGATGTGTTGCTACTGAGCGTGGATAGCCCTATGGAGTCTTGGATTTTAGACTCAAGAGCGCCTTTCAATTCCACATCGGGGAAGGGTTTCCTGAACAATTTTGTTTTTGGAAATTTCGACAAGGTACATCTTGTTGATGATGAACCCTTGTAGATTGTTGGAAAGGGTGATGCACGGATCAAGAGCAACAATGAGAGTCTCCTAGTTTTAGAAAATGTGAGGTATATCCTTGGCTTGAGAAGAAATTTTATTTCTGTCGGACGACTTGATGATGCAGGGTTGAGTACCACGTTCACTGGTGGTGCATGGAAGATCGCCAAAGGGGCTATAGTCATAACTCGGGGAGCAAAGAATGGTATCCTGTACAACATGACAGAAACTTGCATGGACATGGTTGCATCACTGGAAGGTATCGGAGATTCACAACTGCGGCACTACAGGCTAAGCCACATGAGTGAGAAATGGATGAAGGTGCTGACAACAAAAAGGCTGCTACTGGAGCTGAAGTCGGTGAAAGTTGGCTTATGTGAAGATTGCATCCTTGGAAAGCAGAAGAAGGTATCATTTGCACAAGAAGGCAGAACACCGAAGGCTGTGAAGTTGGACCTGGTGCACACTGATGTTTGGGGGCCCCAGTACATTCCCTCGGAGGGTGACGACTCAACAAATACGGTATGAGTTTACTTTCTGAAAAGAAAATCTGATTTGTTTAAGATGTTTCAGAAGTGGAAGGTCATGGTGGAGAATGAGTCAGGATTAAAGCTGAAATGCTTGAGGCCTGATAATGGTGGAGAGTACAACAATATTGAATTCAGAGAATTCTTTGCAAATAAGGGAATTCGGTGGGAGAAGAGTATCCCAGGAGCATGAGGCTGATGCAGTGAACATGACAACATATCTCATCACCAGGAATCCATTTGTACCAATGGGAGAATATCTATCCGAGGAGCTCTGGTCTGGTAAGGAGGTAAGACTCACATTTACGAGTCTTTAGTTGTTTGACATATGTATATGTTGATGCTGGTGCAAGGGACAAGCTTGATGCTAAGTCCAAAAGATGTTTCTTTATTGGCTATGGTGCTGAGGAGTTTGGTTTCCGCTTTTGGGATGATCTCAACAAGATGGTCATCAGGAGCCAAAACGTGGTATTCAATGAATGTGTCACATACAAGGATCTCCATGAGTTGAAGGTGAAAATGGAAACAAAGAATCAGAGTTCAAAGAGCAAGTGGAGCTTGAAGGTGTACCTGAGCATGAGACATCGGAGCCGGTGGAACCCTACTACTCCAATGGAGTTGAGGAGATCAATAAGGGTGAGAAGACCTGTGTAGAGGTATTCACCATCCTTACATTATTTGTTTTTGACTGACGGTGGAAGACCAGAATGCTTTGAAGAGGCAATGCAATTGAAGGAGTCGAGCAAGTGGGAACTTGTTAGAGCTGGTGGGGACCCTGCCACCTGGCAGGTTTATTCAAGAAGGGGGACCACTAGAAAAGGGAGAGAGAGAGAAAGCTTAACCGCCTGGAGGGATCATGGGGGGGCCTAACTGCCTGGAGAAACCTCCAATCAGTTGGGGATTGCTTAAGGGGCTGAGGAGGGGACCACGGGGGGCATCTTTGGTCAGGTTTAAACAACTCCTTGGAGTTCGGGCAGGAGAGCAGAGGGGCCTCCTGAAGTGTGCCAGTTTCCTTCTTCGTTCCTACCTTTCTATTTCTATTTTTGAGTTCAGGAGTATGTAACCAGGTACGCTGTACTGTTTCATTTATTATACCAAATTTTGCTGCCAGTTCGGGTGGTGGTGCTTATCATTTTGGTCCGATCTGCCAGATTCCTCTCTTCCCCACCCCCTCTCATCACTGTGCCAAGAACCAGCTCGAAATCAGGCATGGAGACCCGCCTACAATCTCGCTTGGAAGCATTGGAACAACGGCTGGAGCGTGCTGAAGCTGGACGAGATCAGCGCCTCGATCGGGTGGAATCAACGATGTCTGGTTTAGCAGCAACGGTGGGAGCATTTCAGCATGAAATTTCAGGATTAAAGGAGTTGCAGAACACCTTAAGCAGCATGGTGCACCGTCTGGAAAAGCTCCCTAATCAAGATGAAGCTACTACCTCCGCACCAACAGGCGGATCCAGTGGAATGGTGTTAGGGACGCACGAACGGACTGCACCAAACGCGATGCTAACAAGGTTAGAAGAAGCTACAGGAGGCAGTCCCAGACAGTAATTAGCAGTCCACCGTGTAGAATTACCAGTTTTCGATGGACAAGATCCTCGTGGATGGATTAATAGAGCAGAATTATATTTTCGGATTAATCAAACACCTGAATTGCCATACACTGGTTCACGGTTCTAGAAGAAGTACATCCTCAATTGACTTGGAATCAATTTAAAGAGTTAATGGAACGATTTAGTGGTTTAGAAGTGCAGAATCCTTATGAGGAATTGGCCGCTAACCAACAGCAGGGCACAGTGCAGGAATATATTGAGCGGTTTGAATTCTTGGCATCACTCATTCCACGCCAACCAGAATCTCAGTATGTGGGATACTTTCTCCATGGATTGCGAGAGGAAATACGAAGCTGGGTACGGATCCATAGTCCTGAATCCCGACTACAGGTAATGCGGTTAGCAAGACATGTGGAACTAGCCCTTGGCAAAGGCTCCAGACCACCAACTCAATGGGGAGGGACACGCTGGAATGGAGGCAGAGACTGGGTAAGCACTCCTAGGGGAGCTTCACTTCAACAATCAAATCCACAACCTCCAGCAATAAGGCGCAGTGGAGAGCCTCCATGAAGAAATAATAAAGAGGTACAACGCACAATTACAACTGGAAATAGAGCAGTTCATCAACTAACAAATCAAGAATGGGAAGATCGACGGAAGAGAGGATTATGTTTTCGTTGTGGAAAACCATATAATCCTATGCACAAGTGTTCTGATTCAAAAATGCGGATTTTAATTCTGGGAGAAGGGGATGAAGAAGCAGGACAAACTCCTCAACAGGAGGAGGACACTACAGCTGTAGAAGAAGAAGAAGAATTTCATGAGGTGGAATGCAAGCTTGTGGAAATACAGGGTTGGGGGATTTTATGCAGCACCAAGAATTATCCAGAGGAGGCAACAATGTCTTTAAAATTTGAAGGTTACATCAAAGAGATACCTATATTAATTTTATTAGATAGTGGAGCCTCCCACAATTTTATTAGCCCACGCCTGGTCAAAATTCTGGGGTTAACCATTTGGAGCTCAAAGAAAATGAGAGTGAAGCTCGGGGATGGCCATAAAACTGCTACAGCGGGCACATGTCGGCAAGTATGGTTGACTATGGGAGCTTATGGTTGTTCCATTGAGGCACACATCTTAGATATTGGTGGACTGGACTTAATCTTAGGCGTAGCATGGCTAAAGACTTTGGGGTACATTTGTATCAATTGGAAGACCATGGTGATGAACTTTGTAGTGGAAAATCAGCAGTTCACACTCTCAGGAGTTCACCAAAAGAACCGGGCTGCTGTTTCGCTGGATCAGTGGTCTCAAAAACAAAGTCTCAACAGTATACATCGCCAACTAATCGGGGGCAAACGAAGCAGTGGAGAGCAGTTTCTGACTTCTCACCAAAGTCATGACTTACAGCAGATCTTTCTCCAATATCAGTCAATTTTTGATGAGCCCCAAGGTCTCCCAGCTTCAAGACTCCATGAACATGCGATAAATCTCTTCCCAGGACAGGGACCAGTTTCTGTCAGACCATATCGATATCCTTATTTCCAAAAAAATGAGATAGAAACGCAGGTTCAGGAGATACTGACTAAAGGTATAATCCGACCTAGTACGAGTGCTTTCTCAAGCCCAGTATTGTTGGTTAAAAAGAAAGATGGGTCGTGGCGGCTATGTGTTGACTACCGAGCTTTGAACAAGGTAACCGTCCCCGACAAATTTCCAATACCAGTGGTTGAAGAGTTATTAGATGAGTCGTACGGAGCTACTTACTTCTCTAAACTTGATCTTAGAGCAGGTTACCATCAGATCCGCATGCGCAAGGATGATGTGGACAAAACTGCCTTCCGTACTCATAGTGGACACTATGAGTATTTAGTGATGCCATTTGGATTAATGAATGCCCCCTCCACTTTTCAAGCAACAATGAATGACTTATTTCGACCCTTACTTCGACATTATGTGCTAATATTTTTTGATGATATTCTTGTGTACAACAGAGATTGGTCGACCCACTTACAACATCTTGCAAATGTACTTAGTCTTCTCCAAGAAAATCATTTCTTTGCCAACAAAAAGAAGTGCCATTTTGGACAGCGGGAGATTGAATATCTGGGACATATTATATCAGCTGAAGGAGTTTTGGTAGATCCTGGGAAAGTGCAAGTCATGGTTGATTGGCAAATTCCAACTACTGTTAAGGGTGTCCGTGGCTTCTTAGGCCTCACCGGCTACTACCGTAAATTCATTCGGGGATATGGGAAAGTGGCTCGACCTCTCACTGCTCTTACTCGGAAAGATGGTTTCCAATGGACAAATGAGGCCCTCCAAGCCTTCCAACACTTGAAACAACTAATGACGACGACACCTATATTAGCTCTACTGGATTTTTCTAAGCAGTTTGAGCTCGAGTGTGATGCCTCCGGGAGGGGAATAGGGGCTGCCCTCATGCAAGAACGCAGACCAATCTCATTTTTTAGTACTGCTCTTTCGGATCGTCACCTTGCTAAATCGGTTTATGAAAAGGAGATTATGGCGTTGGTCCTATCCATTCAACATTGGCTGCCTTACCTCTTGGGCCGCCCATTTATTGTCTATTCAGACCATCGAAGCCTAAAATACTTACTGCAACAGCGAATAACCACAGTGGATCAGCAATGCTGGATTGCTAAACTTTTGGGGTACCAATTTGAAATTTGTTACAAACCAGGAAGAGAAAACTCTATCGCAGATGCTTTGTCTCGGATAAAGGAAAACACAGGCCGCTGTTATCAACTGCAAGCTCAGCCGGTATGGGAGGAGGGGCACAAGCTAGCTGATGGAGTCGCTACAGACCCACACTTGGGACCGATTTTCCAAGCCTTGCAATCTGGCCAGCAGACTGTTGCTGGGTTTACTTTACAGTAAGGGATACTCTTATATCATGATCGGTTGGCTATTCCAGCAACTTCCTCTTGGATTCCTTTGTTATTAGCAGAATTTCATTCCTCTCCTCAAGGCGACATATGAGTTTTTACCGAACTTATCGCAAGTTGGCTGGCAATCTGTATTGGGTGGGCATGAAAGGGGCTGTCCAGAAATTTGTACAGCAGTGTGAAGTGTGCCAATGATATAAATATTCTACTCTTGCCCCTGCTGGTTTACTGCAACCGTTGGAAATTCCTACAACAATCTGGTCCGACATTTCTATGGACTTTATCTCCGGGCTGCCAAAATCAAAGGGGTATGATGTAATTTTGGTGGTGGTTGACCGTTTGTCTAAATATGCTCATTTTCTGCTCCTTAAGCATCCGTATACTTCACGATCAGTGGCTGAACTATTCCTTCGGGAAGTGGTCCGTCTTCATGGTGTACCCACCTCTATAGTGAGTGACCGGGATCCACTTTTTCTCAGCAATTTTTGGACAGAATTATTCTGTCTCTATGGCACCATACTTCGCTTCAGCACTGCCTACCACCCACAAACCGACGGCCAAACCGAGGTGGTTAACCGCTGTTTAGAGACTTATCTGCGTTGTTTTGCAGGGGATCAACCACGTACTTGGTCATTTTGGATCCCTTGGGCGGAGTGGAGCTATAATACTACTTGGCATGCCTCTATTAATACAACCCCATTTGAAATTGTTTACGGCCGCAAACCTCCAACCATTCTGAGTTTTTTGCCATCTGAAATTCGTGTGCCAGCAGTAGCAACGGCTTTGGGAGACCGGGATGAAGCCCTTCGGCAACTCCAACAACACTTGTCTCGTTCACAGGACTATATGAAAAAAACTGCTGATAAGCATCGTCGTCATGTGGTTTTTCAGGTGGGAGATCGGGTATTTCTCAAGCTTCGACCCCATAAACAACACTCTGTTGCCCACCGTGTTCACCAGAAGTTGGCAGCTAGGTTTTATGGACCTTTTACCATTGTTGAGCAGATTGGTCCGGTTGCATACCGTCTGGATTTACCGGTTGCTTCACGAATTCATCCAGTTTTTCATGTCTCCCAGTTAAAAAAAAGTCATAGGCACGCAGCAGGTTCAACCATCTTTACCTCCAGGAATGGAATTAGATTCTGCTCAGAGCCCAGAACCAATAGCAGTTCTCTCTTCCCGTTTGAACTATACAGATGGCATGACACAACCTCAGTTTCTCATCCACTGGTCTGGTTGTTCAATGGATGATGCCACTTGGGAGGATGAGTTCACTCTCCGCAATCAATTTCCTTTTTTCAGTCTTGAGGACAAGCCTGCTTTTCAAGGGGGTGCAAGTGTTAGAGCTGGTGGGGACCCTGCCACCTGACAGGTTTATTCAAGAAGGGGGACCACTGGAAAAGGGAGAGAGAGAGAAAGCTTAACCGCCTGGAGGGATCATGGGGGGCCTAACTGCCTGGAGAAACCGCCTATCATGGGGGGGCCTAACTGCCTGGAGAACCGCCTGGAGGGATCATGGCGGGGGGGGGGGGGCTAACTGCCTGGAGAAACCTCCAATCAGTTGGGGATTACTTAAGGGGCTGAGGAGGGGACCACGGGGGGCATCTTTGGTCAGGTTTAAACAACTCCTTGGAGTTCGAGCAGGAGAGCAGAGGGGCCTCCTGAAGTGTGTCAGTTTCCTTCTTCGTTCCTACCTTTCTATTTCTATTTTTGAGTTCGGGAGTCTGTAACCAGGTACGTTGTACTGTTTCATTTATTATACCAAATTCTACTGCTAGTTCGGGTGGTGGTGCTTATCAGAACTAACTATGAATGAGGAGATTTCCTCACTGCATGATAACAACACATGGGAGTTGACATCTCTGCCAAGAGGAAAGAAAGCACTACAAAACAAATGGGTGTATCGGGTCAAGGTAGAACATGATGGCAAGAGAAAGTTCAAGCCAAGGCTGGTGGTGAAAGATTTTCAATAGGAGGGAGTGGATTTCATTGAAATTTTCTCACCTGTAGTGAAGCTTACCACCATCCGGGTGGTTCTCAACATTGTGGGATCAGAAGACTTGCATCTTGAGTAGCTTGATGTCAATATTGTTTTCCTTCATGGAGATCTGGAGGACATTTATATGCAGCAGCTGGAAGGATATGTAGAGTCTGGGAAGGAAAACCTGGTGTGCAAACTCCATAAGAGATTGTATGGGTTGAAGCAGACCCCCAGGCAGTGGATCAAAAGTTTGATGAATTCATGACTAAAAATGCATATAAACGATGTGGCATGGATCAATGTTGCTATATAAAATCCTTTGGTGATGAATATATTATGTTGATTCTGTATGTGGATGACATGCTCATTACATGATCATGTATGCAGAGGATTGATGGGTTGAAAGGGCAGTTGACCGAGGAGTTTGAAATGAAGGATTTTGAAGAAGCAAACAAGATTTTGGGGATGAAGATCAAGAGTGATCGTGCTGCTGGAACCTTAATGTTATCACAGACTGACTATATTGGGAAGGTTCTGAGAAGATTCAGTATGCTGGAAGCAAAGACAGTCTTTATTTCCTTGGCAGACCATTTCAAACTATCAAAGGAGCAATTATCGAAGACGGTAGAAGAGTTTGAGTACATGGCAAAGGTTCCATACACATCAGCTATTGGAAGCCTGATGTATGTCATGGTCTGTACTCGACCGGACATTGCTCATGCAGCACGAGTTGTGAGCAAGTACATGGCTAACCCTGAAAAGCAACATTGAAAAGCTGTGAAGTGGATACTGAGGTATTTGAAGGGCAACAAAGAGGTATTTCTGTGCTTTGGGAAAAGAAATTCATTGCAGGGGTATGTGGATACTGACCTTGGAGGTGATGTCGACAGCGGGAGTACCACAGGTTATGTATTTTCCTGTGGAGGAACTGCAGTAAGCTGGATATCACAATTGCAGAAGATGATGACTTTATCGACCACAGAGGCCGAATACATTGTTGTAACAGAAGCTGGTGAAGAGATGATTTGACTGAAGAACTTCTTGGATGAGGTGGGAAGAAAGCGAGGGGAGAATGTAATGCACTGTGACAGTCAGAGTGTTATACATCTTGCAAAGAACTCAGTGTTTCATGTCCGGACGAAGCACATTCAGTTGAAGTATCATTTCATCAAAGGTTTGATATAAGATAAGTTGCTGACATTGCAGAAGATTTGTGGAACCAACAATTCGACAGACATGTTGAAGAACCCGATGGTAATACAGAAGTTGAGGCATTGTTGTGCCTCTGTTGGTCTCCACTGATGAATGGAGAATGAGAGGCAGAATAAGGGAGGACACGATGAGTGCACAAAAAAACTAGTATTTCATGAGTCGTCAACTTGAAATTGATGTTGTGAATGAAAAGCACGTGCATTGATGAGTGAAGAAGAGGAGGAACTCAGATTAAGTTAGTTGTCTTAGTCAGAGGCATCGAAGCAGATTAGCGTAACGGATCAGACACCAAGTGGTAGATTGTTGGATTGGTGTACCCGATTTGTTTCTGGATGATGATTGAGCCGAATGCTTCCGGCCCATACTGCGGATCAGACACCAAGGGTATTGTAGCAGTGCGGACTTTGGAGTCAACAATATCGTAGCTTCTTGAAATTTTAGCCGCCGACCATTATAGCACTTTTGACTTGGGTGGTCGTGGCACTGTAGCGATGTTGACTTTCAACCGTCTTTCACTGTAGCACATCGGACTTTCTGACGGTTGGTGGAATAGTGCTTCGTCCTCCTTATTAACCCATTTCAGGCTAGGGTTTTGAGTAGTGAGAAACTCTGATATACTCTGTAAATTGTGTTCTTGGATTTTCATAGTGAAGTTATTCTGCCTCTCCTTGGACGTAGAAATCATTTCCCAAACCACATGAATCTTTGTGTTCTGAGTGGTTCTTTCTTTTTCTTTTTTTTTATCCGCAAACCATTTCTTTCGTTGCGACTCCCGACGTTTCCACATCAGGGGCAATGGGGAGGCGTGTGTGATGCTACGTCGAGTTTGGAGAGAGGGAGGCCGACGACAACATCAACGAGGTGGTTGGGATGGCGGCGGGAATGTGGGTTTGATGTGCAGAATGTGACGACGAAGATGATGAGGCAATTGGGGAGACAATGGTGAGGTAATGTGTTGTTGCATCGGGCCTTGAGAACGCTAATCTGGCGAAGGCGTCGACGAGGCGGTCGTGATGCGGGGGGGGGGGGGGGGATGGTCAATGAGGCTGACGAAACCTTGGGAATAGATGCTTGAAGGTCGGCTTTCCAGGCAGTGCGCCGGTCGCATATGTAGGGTGCATTGCATGTGCACCTCAGAACTTAGATCCATGTGGGGCAGAAGATTAATAATATACTGGTTTTTTAAAATTTAAATCAATAGCCTGCAGGCCGACCCATATCCGTGTGGGATACCCACACGGGTTGGCTGCCCGTGTGGGTTTGATGTGCAGAATGTGACAGATGAAAATGATGAGGCAATTGGGGAGACAGCGGCGAGGTGACGTGGTGCTGTGTCGGGCCTTGAGAAAGCTAATCTGGCGAAGGCGTCGATGAGGCGGTTGGCCTTGAAGGTAGGCGTTCCGGGCAGTGTGTCGGTCGCACATGTAGGATGCATTGTATGTGCACCTTGGAACTTAGATACATGGGGGGTGGAAGATTAATAATATTCTGGTTTTTTAAAATTTAAATCAATAGCCTGCAGGCCGACCCACACGGGTTGGCTGCCCGCGTGGGTTGTCTGCTGCCCGTTTTCAAAATGTTTTTTTTAAAACCCGTCCCGCTTGGCCCGCTGTCCCGCAACCCGTTTCGCACTGCTGGGTTTGGGTTAAGGTTGAGCTTAAATGGGTTCATAGGGTGACCAACGCAAAACAAATTCGATCCGTGAACTCAAATTTCAGGTTGCTTATTGAAAGTGTTGTTTTACTACATAGTTAAATGGTTTTCCTTCTGGAATTTCGGTGTCGGTGTTTTTTCAGGAATATAACAACGACTTTTTTTAAAAAATTGCCTATCAGAAGTGATAGAATGATTACTAAGAACTGTTTATACCACTTATCACTTACGTTAAGTCTCTCTATAAAGTTTTGCCCAACAATACTTATTAAAAACTGTTTATAGCACTTATCACTTTGAAAAAAGTGCAAGTGTTTCCAGATTGTTTTTTGAAAGTATTTTTATGCCACCTGTTTAAGTGGTTTACTTTTGGAATTTTAGAGCAGATGTTTTTTCAGAAATAGAACAGACATCGTTTATTTTTTCAAACTGCCAATCATAAGTGATAAGTGTTATGAGTTGTTTTGAACTAGTGGTATCAAGCAAAGCTTAGGCATTTCCAGATTTTTTATTGAAAATGTGTTTTTGTACCACTTAATTAATTAATTATTATTATTATTTTTAATTGAAGTGCAAGTGTTTTTTTTTCTTGAAATAGAACAGACACAAATTCATTATCGTAAATGATAACGGTGGACTGTGAATAATGGTTGCAATTGCAGTGTCTCATGTAGAACATGGAGTGATGCATTTAACGGATACCAGGAATCCTCAAATCGCAGTTCTGGTGGACTGTGAAGGATTGTCCCCTCTGAAACTCCCCATGCACATGATGAGATCCTGTTCTAATCTCCTACAGGATCATTTCCCGAACCGTCTTGGTTGTTTGCTAGTCATCCGCCTCCCTCCGGTCGCCCGTTTTATTGCCCAAACTTTAATGCAGGTTAGTGTGCCTCAGCCTGCACTACAGTTCTACACGGCTTAGATCTATCGGGCCTGGACAATTTATTGTTATTTTTCTCCAACTGTGGTCTGGTCTGTTTAAAATGCCTTGGCCGAAAACCCGACCTGTTTATTAACCTGGTTTTAAAAATAATATTTTATTATATTACCATCGGGTCAAATGGGTCACCGGCCGGGTCACCATTTGCGAGTCGCATCTGACTTGAATACCGGTAGTGGTTTTAAAAGCAGCTCGTTTATTATTGTGGCAAATAAAAAAAAAAATCTGACAATACAATTTTACGGGTCAAACTTATTGTTTTGGGTGGGTCCTAGGTCCATGTACAACTAAACAATTGGATTTTGATGGTGCGTGGTTAGGTATTGAAGCCCGTTACACGGCAGAAGCTGAGAATGGTGAGGGAGGTGGAGAATAGAAGGGTTTTGTCAGAGTACCTTACCGCGGTCCCGTCATATCTTGGTGGTAGTTGTGGTTGTTCGGGATGTTCCGGCATTGTTGCTGCCAGCAGCCATGGTGAGACGATGGCGAGGCATGTGCACTGGGGAAGGGGTGGGGAGCCAATTTCGGATGGTGGGAGTAGTAGTGATGATGAGGGTGTGGCGCCGGCCCTGTTGATATCGGATGGAGGGAAGTGGAACAAAATTGTGAAGGCTGGGATATTGGGCATGCTTATGCTTTGGGTTTTAGCGTCCATCATTGCTGGATTCTATGATGCCTGATTTCCATCAGTGGTTAAGGTTTTGTTCAAGAAGGTCTACTATTCTGTGCATGGAGAATTTAGGATTCCTTCGTAGTGGCGGAGACTCATTTTCCGGGGTTCAGTGTAGTACCAAGCGCCGTTGTAGGCATGGTAGCAGCTATAGTTGAAGCTCTATAACTGATTCTGTAATAAGGCCTTCGGTGATTTTACAAAGGCTTCCTTATATTGTATTCAATCTAATTAGGGGTGGCTCAATTCACTTGGACCTTGTTTCTGCATGACTAGAAACGCAACAAAACATTTATCAACCAATTGAAACAATCGTTTTCATGTAAAAAAAAATTTAAAATTTAAAAAAAAAATCATTCTGCTGCGTAAATAGAATTTAAAATTGAATAATAATATCAATATCAAAATTTTAAACAAAGCATATGTTATGCTGTATGTCGTATAAAAAAACTTAATAGAGGATGGGGAACATGTTCTCCATAAAAAAATAGCAATCATTTTATAACATATATTTTGTCGTATGTAGTAATGAAAAGTCCTTAGATAAAAGGAAAAATGTGTGTTTTCTTACAGTAAAAACAATTCCACTATAAAACATATTATATTTGTTATGTTAGATCCTTAAAATGAAAATTATAATAAAAATTAATTAATCGGAAAATAAAAACATCATTTGTTTATCAATACACCGTTGTGTTGTCAACACATCACCAACCCATGTTGGGTTATCCTACTTATATTGAACAAATTTGCTCAACAATCTCCCCCACACATCGGGTTCTTCATTGGATCTCAACTGGTTCTACTTGTGAATTTTTCATTCCCGAAATGATTCTTCGAGCTTACGGCTCATTCCCAGGAACACAACGATTCATAGAGTTATTGCGACATGAGCTTTGATTACTTATGGGTGTTGTTGGGTCTTCCCAATTCCAAAAGCTAGCTCATGAGAGTTTCTCTTACACTTGTTTTTTAACACATTGACATCTTCCATTACCGATGTGAGATAACCCAATAATCTTCCCCACACATTAGACCCTCAGTTGAATCTCTATCATCAAGTTCTACAAGTGGATTTTCAGAAGGAGTTGTTGCAAATTGAGCTTTGATATCACTTGATAGTATTTTTGGGTCTTCATAGCCCTAAAAGTTAGCAAATGAGGTGATGATTTCCCTCCCACTTTCATTTATCACATTTTCCCATTCCACAATGAATCTAGGATAACCCCCACCCCCACCCCCCACACATCGGGCCTTTATTTGTTGGATCTCTATCAACTGGTTCTACTTGTGAATTTTTGGACAAAGTAGTTACAACCTAGGCCTTGATACCATTATTAGGTGATACATAATACCACTATTAGGTGATATTGGGCCTTCTCAGACTAAAAACTAGTCTTGTGAGGTGTGAGTGTACCACCTCGACTTCAGTAACCCGAAGTTGGTGGTTATCTTACTACATTGGTACAAGATAAAAGAGATTGCATCCTGAAGAATCAAATAGTTTAGCAGTTTTGTGAGACTAGATACATATATGATTCTCACATTACAGTTGAAAACATCAAATACAACTTAAAATTATAATGAGATTTTTTTATTTCTTCTAGTATATCTCTAGAATCATTCACAGATACCTTCTTGGTTTTCTAGGGAAAAAACATAATAAAGAGTGAGCTCAGATCCTCAGTAAGAGTAAACATAGGAGATATCAATTAATGACCATAAGTAATCATAAACATAAGGGTATGAGAACATGATTATAACCTGAGAAAGTAATATCCAATCAGTCAAAGATCTTTAATCACAAATCACGACATAAGGTTTTGTCATAAAATACATAAGACATAAGAGTTTGGAATCATCAATTATCGATCATGATCCATGAGAAGATATCATCAGCATAGAAAATCATTTCCTTAGTTAATGCTCATTGCCAAATACTATCATAGTGGACATAGTCTCTCATTGAACCAGGTTCACTCTCCATTTCAATCCTTATTATCTCATGAGATATCATTCTTTACCCAATGCATTGGAGGGCTACAACAGACTCGTCTGTCTCTGGTTTATAACGTAATCGTCCGTCCTTAGTTTATAACGGAACCACATGTCCTTAATTTATAACGTAACCACCCATCACATAATGAAAACTATACATATGTGTGTCATAAGATCATAAAACATCCATCATATCATCATAGCATAACCTGGGAAAAAATAAACGAGTTTCATAAATATCTCATCATCATAATCATAAACCATTCAGAAAAAGAATAAAGATGACATCATTGGATCATATCTCCAATAAAACATAAGTAACATCAAAGAATGTTATCATAGATGAAAAATGCATTTAAAAGATCATTGAAATATTTTTTTGAGGAAAATACCCTTTTCATTTTGAAATCATTTATTTTAAATCTAAACATTTCCAAAATATTAGTGAAAACATTTTCTTTGAAAAGAACCATGAAAATTTGTAAAGGAAGCTTCAAAGCAAATAATAGTCATGACAATAGGAAAATTCATTCATACCGTATATGTTAAAAGATAACATTTTTTCATACTTATAAAAATTCATAAACAACTTGTTCAGAAAGTGTTTCTTTAAAAAGATTGCTTTTAAACAATTGTAAATAAAACAAAAGGTAATGAAAATGAACTTTTTTAAACATTTAAAGTATAGTAAAAATATCCACAAAACGATTTTGAAGAGCATAAATAAAAAGTTCATCGATCAAATAGGGATGAGTGTGATGACACCCATCAATCAGCCATCCGTGATCATTTTTTGATGGATGGATGGACACCTTGCTTTGACTCTTGGTCAGTGTTTTCAGTCTGATTTTGCATTGCATTAGGTTGACATTGCTATGATTTTCTCGCACGCTTTGTCGGGTGGGCGGCTCGAAAGAGGGAAGGGTGTGATGACACCTTTCATCTGGCTCTCCTCCACATGTTTATGTTGGTTGGAGAGGTGCTCTGCCACGTTGTGCTGGTCCAGCATAGTGCAACTTCTTGGCAGAGGGGGCAACACATCATTTTGACTGAACTCATTGTTGCACTGTCTGGCGAGGGGGACGAAGAGGCTTTTTCTGGCGCTTGCCTTGATGTTTGATTCCCTTTGGACTCGCGGGATCATTATGACATTTTGTGTCTTGTTTCTTTAAGGCATTTTTCCCTTGCTTGTAATGAGTTCCCTCTTTTCCCAATTTTAAGAGGTTTATTTTTTATTTTAATAAAGGGGGCTTGACCCTCAACCTTTTAAAAAAAAGTGTCAAAGAGAGGAAAATTGTACTATTACATAATTTTTTTAGGAATAACTAGAGGAGAAGAAAATAAATGGGGTTTAAAGGATAAAATCCATATAATTTCCCTCAACATAAATTTAGCATTGATAGTCTCAAAAAAATGAAATTGTAACATAAACTCTTACTGCTTTGGTAATATTCGAATCAAAACCTCATGAAAGAGAGATCCTTAAAATGGATTTTTAAATCCTCATAATTTTCATGATAAGCATCATAAAAGACATTCATGGGCAATATATGTTGGACACGTGATGCTCCCGACAATGGACCATATACCCCGCAACCTACTAAGTTGTGGGCTCCGTGCTTTGGGCCTTAACTTGGGCCAGGTATCTGGATATCTCCCCTAGCCAGCTGGGGATTTATTTCACCTACCTAGAGAATCTAATCCGGGGCTGAATGACATTTAACCAACCGAGGAGCTTCTCTGGTACCACTACGCCATATGACATAGTGGTACTCGTGACGTTCCCTCGTGGCTGTTATGCCTCAGGTCCCAGGTTCGAATCATGGGGGAGGTAAGATAAATGAATTAATATCACTTCATGGAGACGGTAATCCATATGTACACACGAGTGATGTTTCCACTTTTTTGATGGATGGAAGAAAAGAAAGACAAATAATAATTCACCTTTCTAGAATCATTATTATATCATAAATATCATATATATTCATTAAATTTGTCCTTATTACTCGCCATGTAAAGTGGAAACGAAAAACGAATCACATCACTTCATGGAGATGGTAGTCCACACGCATGCACAAGCAACATTATCATTTTCCAATGGATGAAATGGTAAAAAGGTAGATAAGATCTTATAAACCTAGAAGCATAATTACGTTATAAATATCATATATAAACATTAAATCTACCACAATAACAACCATGAAAGATAGTGATTGGAAATAAATCATATTGCTACGTGGAGGCGGTAGTCCACCCGTACGCACGAGCGATACTTTCATTTTCCATTTGATGGAAAGGAGGTGAAAAAATGGTTGCCCCATAATCATAATAATATCTTAGTATATTGATGATACTAGAGTCATCATGTTAGGATGAATACAACAAATTTATTAGGAAGTAAAAGAATAAATAAACTTTGAAAGAGTCGAGTAAGACGATTACCTATTCTTTGAGTGACCTCCTTTGGCTTACACCTTAAGCCTTCTTAGGATGGTCTTAGAGGAAGACCAAAAGTTATAGGATAAAGGGAAGGAAGCTAGGAAGGTATTTGGACATGGCTTGGCTGAGCTACAGTGCTCAAACTTTTTGAATAAAGAAGAAGAGGAGATATCCTTTTATAAGTGAGGGAAACGACACACTTGAAATTACTTAAAATATTTAGAAATAATATATATCAAAATCATGTCAAGTGGATCCAAATGGACATAATTTAGAAGGTAGGACATGATAAGGTCAAAATCCCTTAAAATAATAAACTTTAGACATTTTTAAGTTATTTTGTAAATCTTATCTTTTGGTTTAGCCCCCCTCATTAATATTTTTTAACCTTAACCGTGATAACACATTCTTTAGCCTTTAAGGGACATAAATTTACTTATATGGTGACAAGTGGCTTACAAATGGTTCATGGATGACTTTGTCTACCATTTACCATCCCACTCGTCCTCTTTCAATAATTTGTTTGATTTTTAAATCATTTAATAAAATATTGGTTATCATAAAATATCATTAAATCCATTTTTGAGATTATTTATTTAATTTGACTTCAAAGATGTCACGACCCCCTCCCACCAAAGATGCCCCTCCTGAGCTGGCAATGGTGAAAGGAAGATAATGACCCCTGAGTCCCGCCTCCAGTAGGCACCAGGGTGGCGACTAGCACCAAGGGTATGAGTTTTCACAAATATGGGAGGCATTACCCTTTTTATTATTTAAGATCGGGAAATAGGACAAGTCAACCACCAAAAAGGAAAAGAACAAGTGTATAAAAATAAACCCAAACCAATCCCACATGCATGTTTAAATAGTTCTGAAACAAGGTACAAGTACAACAAAGCTCAAAAGTATAATACCAAAAGAAACAAGAGTACAACAACTGCAACAACTCCAATTGTCCCGACTAGTAGGGTCCCGCACGACCCTGGTAGTCCTCCTGGAAACCTGGAAGTAAACGTAGGGTGAGCATACAAGTATACTCAGTAGGGAAATCTAAAGCTCTCGTGCACAAGTGGGGAGACATCCTAATGTCTCGTGAGAACAACAGAAGAAACCTAGCAAGGAATTCTATCCACCCAACCTCACGAGCCACACTCACCAAAAACACAATCACAACAGGTAGTGGTATATAAGAACAAGAGTATTGGGTACCCCGCACCATTTCCCACTAGTTAGCTGCTCTTCCTAACGGCGAACGTCCTGACGCTACCACACTCTTCCCGCCCGCACACACCTGGGCCTCAAGAACCACACATCCCGCCCGCACACACCTGGGCCTCACAACCACGTATCCCACCCGCACACACCTGGACCTCACAATCACGTATCCCACCCGTACACACCTGGGCCTCACAACCACGTATCCCGCCCGCACACACCTGGGCCTCACAACCACGTATCCCGCCCGCACACATCTGGGCCTCATCCTGAAGATTCTTGGGAAACAGTAAAACCTGCCCGAAGAGTCTTGGGCTAAAACCGCCCCAATCGAAACCTACCCGAAGAGTCTTGGGTGTAAGGTCGCCTCAAGCCATCACAACCTATGGAAGAAGGAGCAGGAAGGAGCTAGTAACTATGGGGAAAACACCCTCTCCCATGAAATGGGAGTGTTCGGCACTAAGTGCTCAACATGGGTGGGGTGCGATAAAACACAAAGATACATATATATATATATATATATATATATATATATATATATATATACACCAAACACTCAACCCAACCTATGGCTTCTAATCAGAGAACTGAGCACGTGCCTCGACACTGCTACTACGAAGCATGCATACAACAAACAACCCCAACCCCATTTAGGTTTTCATGTTTCAACAGAATCAGCTTATTAGTTCCTTAACTACTGGGTAACTATCCATAACCAACCATATCAATCGTTCGTAAAGCATATCCCTGCCATCCACAAATCAAGTTAGGAAAACACAAGCAACACAACCAAGTCCCTCTTATTAACCAACCAACCCCATGGATTATTATTTCCATTCCATTACCAAGCCCCACCATTCATTAACTCTTCCACATTTTATTTATTATTCACAACCCATAGTTCGTTCACATTCAAGCCCATCCCTGCAGCCCCGCTGCCAACCACCATAACCACAATTACACCGAAACCCGTACATCATTATCCCTTTAATACCATTTAACGCAGCCCCGCTGCCCATCACCAACATAGCATTCACACCAACCCACAACCAAGCCAACCGCAGCCCCGCTGCTCACCCAATCCACAACAACCCACAAATCACCCCCGTCACATGCCACGTATCCAAGACAACACCCACGTGTTCATTTTTCCATTTTGTTCAACCGGGGTGATCACACAAGGGTTCCAGATTTTAAATCAGCCAACTTTACGTGATTAACCAAAATCCACATTCAACAAAGTTCCATTCACAAAAACAGACTAAAAAGATAGGTCAACATTTAATTGCGCAAGCAAAGGCCCCCAACGACCGTGATTTTCAGTAGGCATAAGCCTATTCAATTCACAACATAATATCACAAGATATAAAGATAAACATAACAACTTCCCCATCCCTGTTCTTTAACCAGTTATTATCTTTATTTAATGGTTCAACCGGTTCTCCTGAAAACAAGTGGATACCCACCCCGCATGATGCACAATTTAGAGAGACGAAGGTAAGATCCCTACCTCAATAGGTTCTGGTCACAACGCTCCCCCGGATCAACTTTAGAAGACGTTCGTCGGCGTCCGTCACTTCTGTCAAATCCCAGAAAAACCTCCTCGGGTGGAAGTTGGAAAGGAAAGTCCGAAGGAAAGACAATTGATCCAAGCTCAGAAGTTCCGCCTCGTCGTTACGATCCTGTGGCCACTGAAGGATCGTAAATCGGAGCTCGGACAAAGAAGTTATGGAAGAAAAAGAGCCTTCGAGTCTCTTGGGAGAGCTCTGCTCAGAGGAACGGGGAGGAGAGGGGTGAGTTGAAAAGGAGGAGGGGACCCCTCCTTTTATAAGCGTGAAAAACAAAATTACATGACGTGTACTTTATGGTACACGGCGTGTACTCTTCCATTTCACACGGTCACCACGCGACTTCCAACACGGCCTTCAACGCGGCACGCGGCCGTTGACTGGTCAACACACTGTTTGAGGGTAACGCGTACGCGGGGAGGGACTACACGACGTGTAGTATTGGGGTACACGGCGTGTACCCATTTATTTCACACGACAAGGACACGGCCTTCAACACGGGGTATACCCAGTGATGGGGTACACGACGTGTACTCACACTACACGGCGTGTAGTTTCAAAATTCTGAAAAGTGTGGTAAAAGTCCATTTTACCCTCCAGAACACTTCGTGTCCCTCTTTTTGACAAAGGAATGGGCCGGAGAGGTCTGGGCCATTACATCAGATACCTCTTAAAACATTCTCATCCCCGAGAATTCAAAAGCCAACCCAGAGGAACCCAACAAGATAACTCTTAGGGCCCTCGTTATAACAGGAACCCATCCAACAACCCTAATCATATGTGTTAGGAATTCCTTCTCCTATGTTGAGATATTATCCGCTTTAGGCGGCACTGACTCGCCTGCACGGGTTTAATCGCATCCTCATTAATGCGTCTCGATTAAGAATTGGGTCTTCCCACTTTCATACATTAGGATTTTTCAACTTGCACTACCCCCAACACCACACAACCAACACACTGCCCGAACATGTGGTTTGGGGAAATTCCTTCTCCTATGTTGAGATATTATCCGCTTTAGGCGGCACTGACTCGCCCACACGGGTTCAATCACATCCGCATTAATGCATCTCGATTAAGGATCAGGTTTTTCCCTTTTTTTCCCACACATCCGGACATGTCACACACTTCCAGAGAACAAGGAAACAAAAGGTCTCATAACCGACAAGACAAGCATTCCATATATCAAAGGTACAAAGTATATTATCAAAACAAAGCTCAGAAGAACAAAGCAAACACAAGTCAAAACAACTCTGGGTACTGAGCGTGCATCCGAGCCTCTCACTCCCAAGTGCTCTCCTCGAGGCCGCCATGCCTCCACAACACACGAACCAAGGGAATAGTTCATCTATGAAGCACCTTCTCTTTACGACCCTCAATTCTGACTGGTCGTTCCTCGAAGGTCCCGTCGTCTCCCATATCTAACTCTCCCCAGTCGATAACGTGAGAGTCGTCGTGTAAGTATCGACGTAGCTGGGAGACGTGGAAGACGTCGTGAACCTTCTCCAACTGAGGTGGCAGGGCCAGCTGATATGCCACCTCACCGACTCGCCTCAGCACCTCAAAAGGTCTGATGAACCTAGGTGAGAGCTTGCTCCCTTTCCCAAACCTTCGCTGCCCCCGTCGAGGGGAAACCTTCAAGAACACATGATCTCCCACCTCGAACTCCAAGGGCCTCCTCCGACGATCAGCATAAGACTTCTGTCGGTCCTGAGCCGCTTTCATTCTCTCACGTACAAGATGGACTTTCTATGTGGTGCTCTCCACTACCTCTGGACCAAGAGCACTTGTCTCACCAACCTCTGCCCAACAAATGGGTGAACGACATGGTCTTCCATACAAAGCCTCAAACGGTGCCATGCCAATAGTAGAGTGAAATCTGTTGTTGTGGGAAAACTCTACTAAAGGCAAGTGTCGTACCCATGACCCTCCGAAATCCAGAACGCATGCTCGCAGCATGTCCTCCAACGTATGGATAGTTCGCTCTGTCTGCCCATTGGTCTGGGGGTGGAAAGCAGTGCTAAGGCGTAGCTGAGTCCCAAAAGCATGTTGTAACCCCCTCCAGACTCGTGAGGTAAACCGAGTATCCCGGTCTGAGACGACAGTCTTCAGAACTCCATGAAAACGCGCCACCTCGTCTACGTAACTCTGTGTTAAGGTACTCACTGGGCCCGACTCCTTAATTGCTAAGAAGTGAGCTGATTTCGTCAAATGATCCACCACCACCCAGATAGCATCATAACCTCCCTGAGCTCTGGGTAGTCCTGTGACGAAGTCCATCGAAATGTCATCCCACTTCCACTCAGGGACATCTAATGGATGCAACAAACCACTGGGGACACGGTGTTCAGCCTTCACTTGCTGACACACTAGACATTTAGCCACAAACTCTGCCACTGCCCGTTTCACCCCAGGCCACCAAAACTGTTCCCTCAGGGCTCAGTACATTTTTGAAATTCCTGGATGTACCGCCAAGGCTGCGCTATGGAACTCACGGAGAACTCCCTCACGCATCGCCTCCTGAACAAACAACCTTCCATGAAAAAGCATCCGATGTCGGCTGTCTTCTGACCATCCTTCTGGAGCGTTCCCCTGATCGATACGATCCCGCATCACTTCTGCCTCGGAGTCCCCCCACTGAGACTCTTCCACTTGGTGCAACAAGGAGGACTGCACCGTCATCTGAAACAAACAGCCTCTAACACCTTCTACCCTGACATCCAAGTGCAAGACTACCAATTCTCCCATTGCTTTCCAAGCATTAGCAGATTCCCGAACCACTTCCTTATGTGACTTCCTGCTCAGGGAATCAGCCACAACGTTGCCCTTACCTTCAGTGTAAGAGATCTCAAAGTCATAGTCTTGGAGGAACTCGACCCATCTCCGCTGCTGTAAGTTCAGGTCACGCTGAGAGAAGATATAACGCAGGCTCTTATGATCTGAGAAGACCACAAAGCACTCCTCAAAGAGGTAATGTCGCCACAATTTCAGTGCGAACACTACTACTGCAAGCTCCAGGTCATGGGTGGCATAGTTACGCTCATGAGGACACAACTGCCTAGACCCATAACAGATCACACCCTTCTTCTGCATCAGTACGTACCCCAAACCAAGGTCAGAAGCATCACAAAACACCTCATACAACAACCCTTCCTCTGGCAACCTGAGAACTGGAGCACTGACCAACTTCTCCTTCAGGTAGTCGAAAACTTTCTAGCACTGCTCGCTCCATAGGAAGACCTGGTTCTTCCTAGTCAAAGCTTTCAATGGAGCATCAACTCGAGAGAAGTCCGAAATGAACCTCCGATAGTAACCTGCTAACCCCAGGAAACTACGAACTTCCGCCACGCTCTTGGGTGCTGCCCAAGAAACAACTGCCTCCACCTTCGACGGGTCCACTGACACTCCATGCTGAGACACTACGTGCCCAAGGAAGTGTACTTCTTGTGTCAAGAACTTACACTTGGACAATTTCCCATAAAGCTGGTGGTGTCGAAGGACTTCTAAGACTGCCCTGAGATGCTCAACATGCTCTTCCTATGATCTTGAGTAGATCAGGATGTCATCGATAAACACAACGATGAACCGGTCCAGAAACTCTCAGAAGACAAATTTCATAAGTCCCATGAACACAGCTGGTGCATTCGTAACTCCAAACGGCATCACTACAAACTCGAAGTGCCCATACCTGCACCTGAAAGCCGTCTTCGAGATATCACTGTCCTTCACCATCAGCTGATGATATCCAGATAGTAGGTCGATCTTAGAAAACCAACCTTCTCCCCTCAGTTGGTCAAAGAGATCATCTATCCTTGGAAGGGGGTAACGGTTCTTGACCGTTACCTGATTCAACCTTCAGTAGTCTACGCTTAACCTGAGACCACCATCTGCCTTCTTCAGGAACAAAACTGGAGCACCCCATGGCGACACGCTGGTTCGAACAAAACCCTTCTCCATCAGATTATCAATCTGAATCCGCAACTCCCGCAACTCCGAAGGTGCCATTCGATAAGGGGCCATCGAAATTGGACGGGCACCAGGCTGTAAGTCTACCCTGAACTCAACGTCACGTCGGGGGGGGGGGGGGTAGAGTCACAACCTCCTCGGGAAAAAACATCGAGGAACTCCCCAACAACCTCTGGGACATCCACCATCTCTATATCAGCTGGAACCACTGATAACCCGCCTAACAAGGAAAGGAGAGGCTCCACACGCCGACTTCCCACTTGATAGCTTATCTCGCCAACAAAAGCTACACGTTGCCCATCCACGTCGGAGAACACGACCCTTCTTCGGAAGCAGTCGATAACGGTACTAACGGAAAACAACCAATCGATGCCTAGGATGACATTGTACGGGTGCATCTGTAGCAAAAGAAGATCCCCACTAGATTGATGTGGTCCCAACGTCAGACCACATCCTCAGCAAACACAAGATACACTTGTCTGGCCTCCAACTGGTGTACTCAACATCAGTGGTACGAAAAGTCTCTCTACGTCTAGTCCCAAAGCATGTGCTAGACCAGGTGCAACAAAGGAGTGTGAAGCTCCTGAATCGAACAAAGTAGAAATGAGAGTGCTGAACAAACAAATCATACCTCGCACCACCTCTGGTCCCGCTGGAGCTGCCAACTCTGCTGCATGCAACTGTCCACACCCAGCTCCTCTGCCTCTCTGATGTTGTCCACCTCCCCGACCATGCCCTGGTCGTGGTCCCTGAGGAGCACCCTGAGGTCGGCCTCCTCCTGCAAAGTCTACCCTCGGGGGAGCATGGTCCTGCTGCTGCTGGAAGGGCCTCGCCGACAACTGGTGCTGCTGAGGTGGGCGCTGAACCTACCCGCCTCCACCGTACTGAGCTCGGGTCGGGCACCGACTCTAAATGTGCCTGAAACCTCCACAAGAAAAAAACTTCGGTCCTGGGCTCGTGAAAAAGGGACGAGGACCTGAAGATCTGAACTGGAACTGCTAGGGCCTGCTCCCCACTGGCCTGAACCTGGAAGGTCCCGTCACAGGAGACCTGCTGCTGACTGCCTTCCCCTTCGACGAACCTGGCTGGATCCCCTCACGTGGTGCACCTCCCTGCGAGTGCATCCTCTCTACAACCTCTGCCTTCTTCTGTACTGCCAAGTACGTCGGAAGGGTGAATGGGGTGACAACATACTGGATCGAAAGACGAAGTGCCTTCTCCAAATGTCTCGCCCGAGACTCCTCATCCGGAAAGAGATCCGGAGCAAAGCGTAGGAGATCTTTGAACTTGATCCCCAACTCTCGTACTGACATACTTACCTACTGGAGGGAGAGTAACTCCTTCCGCTTCTCCGCCTTGATCATGGAAGAAAGGAATTCCTCTCAGAATTCTTTCTCAAAGTCAACCCATAGAACCTCTGCCTCTATCCTCTCTCCGAGGTAGAGCGTCCACCACTGACGTGCGGCTCCTCTCAGCTGACTGACTACTAGGGGAACCCAGTACTCCCTCGAAGTACGGATTAAAGTAAAAGTGATCCCTAGCTCCTCAAGACACCCCTCTGTCTCCGTATCCGAAGTACTACCCTCGTACTTCTTGAGGGTTTGCCGTTGGAAAGAACAGAGAGTCTTCTACCACTGGCTATCTTCCTCTTCTCGGTCAATCCTCAACTGATCGACCGCATGAATCTGTTGGGCCTCGGCCGTCTGAGTCACTCGGGGACGACGTCCAGGTGCCATAGCTGTACGGTAACAAGGATTTCCTAAGCCCAAGTAGCAATGAATTTCTCAAGGTTTCATTTTATCATTTTATTCAATTTCTTTCCCAGAACACCCAAATCAAGTAAAACACAATCATGATGATGCATTTACCTTCCCTAAGGTCTCTACCCTACAATCAATGTAGTCTCACTTGGTCGTTCGGTAGGCTCAGAGTCCTTGCATCGGATCACGGGGGCCCCTAAAATCTCGTGTCCTAGCCGGTCTTACACTGGCCTATATCGAAGTAGGTAGTGCCATCCAAGTATCCTATAGGAACCTGATTCAACTGGTATTTATTTATTTAGTTTGTTTATTATTCACTTTTCATGCACACTACCATGCTATATACACTGGATGGTTTATTTCTAAACATCATTGTTGGTGTACTACTGAGTTTATCTCACATCCTACTCGGGCCGCCTTTGGTACCCGAGTAGACTTCATGTATGTAGGTATGGATAAGGGTAAGCACCCTGTTATGGATGCTTGATATGTTTACTTATAGCTTGGATCATGGAAGTAGAGGATCGAGCATATTCATGTGATACTAGTGGATCATCCTTTTTGTCTTTTTGTATTTTTGTATAACATGTTGTATATTCTTGTCCCCTGTATTACCTATTTCCATTTTATATATCATCATGACATGACATCATTGTATAAGACTCGGCATATGATGTTTTGGTACTATTACAATTGATTGGTTATTTACGCTTCGACATTTGACTATAATTTCGTTTCTGCTGTGCCCGCCAACTTGGGGAAACAATTTAGTGGATCTCATTTTGGGAAGTTACAAATGTCTTAAAGGAATATTAAAATGTTTTATGTATGGAAAAGAAGGTCGTAGAGCAATTAATTATTGATTAAAAGTGAGGAGTTCGGTGGAGAGAAATAAATTTCATCCTAGGAATCCATTTACAGTTCATTGACTTGAATGTGTGTAACCAAGGAATTATCTAAGTCAATGCCCTCTTTTAAAGGTTAACTAATAGACCAAGGAAGGACCTATGTTTAATAAAAATGGTTTATGTATTTATGTATTGGGATTCAATAATTAAATTGTAGAATTATTTTTATCAATGTTATTTTGGTTATAAGAATCATGAAACATCTAAGGATTGTGTTAATTTTTGGAAGAATGTATGTCTTTATCTAATTTTAACTCTAAAATTATGGATACCATCATGGGTTTATGAGTTTAAGGTTGATCGTAAGTTTAATTTCTTAACCATCCCTTTTTTAAGTTTTATGTGATGGGATTATATTGAGATTAAGGATATTTTTGGAGACATTTATATAAATATTACCCATTGGTTTAGTATATAAAAAATTTATTTATAGAAAATGACTTTATATTTTATGGACATAAGATTAAAGGTATTGGTAACCTTTAAGGTTATCTTATATTTGATGTTGTAGTGATTATAGGTCATCGTAATTTGGGAATGTTATAGGAATTATATTGATATAGTTTTGAAAAAATGACAACCCGCATATTAAGTGACAACTTGTCGCATATGATGAGGTTGTAGGGTTTGAACCCGCAATCAAAGGGCAATAAGGGTACAACACCTACCATTGGCCTACATGATGTACTAGTTAATATGACATTATTTTTACTTAAAAAATTTTAAAAATAACTATTAAGTTGAACTTTGGATGTTTTTATTGAGATTTAGAGATTAATATATTATATTAACTTGTGCTAACCATTTTGGTTTTGGTAAATATTTAGAAATAGACGGAAAGACTTTTCACTCATTTGTGGATATTATGATTCATTAAAATTAAATTTTAGAAATTATGGCATAAAAAATCATTTTTGATATTCATTTCTTGGAGTAAAAGTTATATAGGAAATTGATCTAAATATAACCAAAGGAAGAAATTATTCTTATTAAATATAAAGATATCAAGTAAGTATATTTCCTTACATTCATGGACAAAAAAATAATTCCTCAACTTTAGAAAAAGTATATTAAAATAAAAATATTATCATATTACCATCATATATGATGAATAAAATGGTCTTCTAACTCATTTTAGATTTATTTTTTGACGTTAACTTTTTCTTGATCATTCACTTTCTTGTGATCAATGATCTCTATCACTCTCCATAATTATTTATGATTTTCTTCTATGTCCATATTTTTATTTACCAACAATGTTCTCCTACTTGGAAACCTATTTATGTGTTATTCTAAATGAACTTCACACTTCCTTTTCTCTATTATCAAAATAAATTTTTGTTAACCCTTTTTACAATGTAGGTTTTCAACAAAGGAATTTTTAAATTTCAAACCCTTGATTTCCAAGTGCAAGTTCAAATTATGAGGATGTAATTTATTAAAGGTGGGGGTAATGTAACACCCTAAGATTTTAAAGTATATTTCTTTTAAATAAATTTAATATCTTTGATATTTTATGGTATATGTAACCCTCATACCTTAAAATAAGAACATTATGTTTTATAGTGTATATGACACGCAACATCGAGCCTAAACGAGCCGTGAGATACTGTTTAAATATAACCATTATAACCTAGTTATTGAATTGGAAGGTATAAATAGGATTAACCAAATTATTAAATATATAGATATAGGTTATAATAAATAAAAATCAATTGATAAATTCTTATTAAATAATCAATCAAATTTTTAGTAAACTCATTTTATGCTTCAAAATACATATCCTTCAATAAATGGTTTTATTTTTTCATTTTATGTTTGGAATTATAATCAATTTATAAAAAAATTATAAATTATATTTTACAAAAATAATATCATTTTTTAAATTATTATATCAAAATTATCTTATGGTGAAATTTTGGGATTTTTCTGAAAAGGTTGATTTATTAGTGAATAATGAAAAATGCCAATTTTTCAAATACTGTTATTTCTTTTCGTTAAATTAAGTAATTTAAAATTCCCACAATACATTGAATTTAATTTAAAAATAAAAAAAATTATTATTTAATTATATTTAAAATAATTAATTACATTTGAATAATATTTATACCTAATTTTGATATAAGTTTATTTTTAGGCTTAAAATCACAGTTTTCTGAAAACTGTTTTTAAATGCATAATGTTCCTCCATTTTAATTAATTAAAATTAATATTTAATGATGAATTATTTAAATTAAATTTATAGATTATGTATCTAAATATATGAATTTAAAGGCATAAAATGATTATTACTAGTCATATAATTAATATAAGATCATCTTATGCTTGAAAAATGCATTTCCTGAAAACCTGTTTTTCGACACGTTTGTAGGTTTTATTTTAAATTAATTTTTACCACTTATATAAATTGAATTTAGAAAAATATATTCCATATTTTAATAATAATAATTTATATTATATAATAATTTCAACTTATTTTTTCATAATAAATAGTAAAAAAATAAAAATATTTTACCATGGTTAAGGTGAAAATGGGTTTACTAGGGGTTAAACTAAAAAAATAAGGGTTAAAATGACCTAAAAACTTGTATAAATCCAATTTTATGGAAAATTTTATAAATTTTAACATATAAGGTTCTATAATGATCAATTTTTGTGCCTTGTGTCATGTTAAAAACATGGGTATGATTTATTCTTTTCAAAAATTTCACGTGTGTCCTCCTCCTCAATTATATCTCCCCTTGCTTATTCATACTTATCAAGCCATTTTTATTGGAAAAAAACTGAGAAAATATCTCCCCATAATCCTTATACACATTCTATAGGTGATGGTATTCCTAAAATACCAACCTTGTGGTCCTTAATAAGAGATCCAAAGGAGATTCTTTTAAGCGAAGGTAATTGTCTTCACTAAGCTCTTTCTTTTTAATTTTTATTTTTCCACATTAAAATATGTATTAATGATTAAAATATAAAAAAAGTATATCAAATATAATTATATTTTATTATTTCGATGGAATAATATTTATTCATCTCCTCCTTCGTCAAATGGGAAACAAAGTCATCGCTTGTGTGTACGGAGGACTATCGCCTTGTGAACCGATGTAATTTGTTTTCCATCACCGAATCACATGGATAGTAATAATTATGGAAATAATGAATGTATATAATAAATATTACATGATATTAATTATGGTATATTAATATACCATCCAATTCCTTACCCTTTCACCCATTAAGGGAATGATATTGTCGTTCAGGCATACGTACAACCCACCATCTCTATGAAGCGATGTGACTCATTTTCCATGTCCAACTTTCAAGAATAATTTTAAATATGCATAAAATAAGTAAATATTATATTTATAACATTAATATAATTATATATATGATGTAACTATATCCTCTACATAAGAAATGGAACTTTCATGACAAAACATGCATGAGAAAACAAAGCAATTAACACCCATAACAATAATAATAATAAAATATTATTAACGAACGGGTGGTAATATGTTATAAGAGGATCGTATATGATATTATAAACATGAATATGGATCTTTTATAAATTAATAACATGATTAAAACCATTACACAGGAAGTTAAAGTGCATTCAACCAAAAGGAAGTGTGAGGTAAGGGACTTTGTCTCAATTCCTTTCATTAAGGAATATTGTAATGGTATGCTCCTAATTAATTTTATATGGTGTATGTAATTTACATTTTACATGTAATATAATGAATCATTAATAATTAATGGTATTTTAAGTTTTAATTTGAATTATTTCTTCTAATGTTATTTGACTTTAAAATTACTAAGTGGTAAAGAATTTCATAACTCAATTTCTTTTCATTAGGTATATTACTTATTCATTGTCTTTGATATTATAAGATTATGTGTGTAATTAATTTTTAAAATATTTTATTTTATTTACACTTGTTTTATGTGTATTTACATTTTATACACATAATCTATTCATTGATTAATTCTCACTTCAACGTTATGGGGTTGCTAATCTCAAATTGTATTCTTTGGGACATATGTTATATTATACACCTATATTATTTTATGAGGTGTATATACTTACCCTTTAATATGTTATATTATGAATTTATTTATATTCATGGTATTTAATGTTTCATTTTATATTATTCCTTTCATGAGGCTTATGATTCAAAAGTTACCAAAGTGGTAAGAGATTTATGTTTCAATCTCATTTTAATTAGGATTGTTTATACTTGAATTTACATTAAAGGAAATTATTTGATCATTTTATAATAAAACCATTTCATATTATTTTCTTCTATTTATTCATTAAGTTTTCAAGTAGTAGTATCATTTTCCTCTCTTTGGTATATTAAATGATTTAGAAATTTTTTTTAATAAAATATGAATTCATTTCTCTCTTCAGTTGAAAATCCCTTCTCTTCAAAATCCATGTTTTCTAAAAAAATTAAAAATGTTTCAGTATGATTGTTTAAAGTCAATTTTACCCATAATTATCTTCTTATAAAATGTTTTAAAATGAATCTTCCTATCATTTCTTAAATAAGGTACTTTTTACTTTTCTTACAAAAATGTGAAAGAAATCTTTGTTTTAACGTACTTGTCATGAACAGAACTTCCCTACCATCATAAACACGCATTCCTTTGAAGCTTCATTTAAAAGTTTAAAATTTTATTTTCAAATAAAATGGTTTATCTAATATTATGGAAATTCTTAGTTTTTAAAAGTGATTTTCAAATTAAAAAGGGTGTTTTCCTCAAGGATGTTTTTTAAAGATATTTTTATGGTATTTATATTCATCAATGACAAAAAACCTTTATTTTACAAATAATACACTGGGGATATGTTATAATTATGTCATACTTATTCTTTCTCTAGATGGTTTACTATCAATTTGACCAAGGAAAGTATTTGCATTCTCTTTATTGGTTAATTTTTGTAATCATTAACTTTACCTTGAAATATTCTCTTTTTTGTGATCATTGGACTTAAATTTCCCCTAAATATATATATTATCTATCATGGATATACTTATTTCTTAAACTATATATCATTTCTATATACAGTGTTTTACTTTGAAAGTTATTTGACTGACTAGGGAAATATTGATATTCCAAATTCTTTATTCAATATGAACATTTATTGATAAGACATGTTGTTTATGAATTAAATTGATAATTAGATATATGAGGAATGTGTTAGACATTCAGTGATGGTTGGGACCTATAATTATATATCCCCTAAATGCATCGATAGTCTCATGAGGCGAATTAGTAATCTAGAATTAAATGGTTTTTTACCCATAGTTTTAAACCATTTTGTGAAAGGTCTTGATAGTATAGATATCATGATGTATGAGATCATGATGTCCAATATCAAGAATTTCCTTCATTAAGAATTTAGTTATTATTTTCCATGAGATTATTGCATTGATATTATCTAGGGATGCATTTTTTTCTCAAGTTATTGATTAAATGGCATGTGTGTTTAGTTATTTTGCTTTTCATATTGATTATACCTTATCTAATCATGATATTAAAGTCATTTATTTAATGGAATGTATGATTATACATTTACCTTGTTATATTAATTAAGCCTTATTGATTATGGTTTATTTATTCATGATAGTTTATGCTTTAAGTAACTCTTGAAACAAATCATTTTTTGTTATTTTCATGAAAACCACACTTTAAGGGAAAAGTGGGAACCACGCATACTACACCTTACAAATTCAAAATTCAAACCATGTCCCATATTCAAAATCCAAAAAATGTAGGTGTTGTCGTAGGAACCATCGCATCAATGACAAATCCCGTAAATCATGCTTCCACACGTGATGCTGACATCGTCACAACACCATCATCATCATTCCATCACCTCCTAGAGAAGGAATATTTGAATGATTTCAAGGATAAATTATTTTTACTTTCACTATGTTGTATTTAATTCTTTCAATTGTAATTCAAAACTCAAGTATATATTTATTTTACCAATACTACTAAATTATTTAGTCTTTTGGGATGCAATCGCTTGTATCTAGCACTAATGAAATAAAGTAGACACTAGATCTATGCTACTAGGGTCAGGTTCTTTATAGTATATATGATATAAACCTTGGATTTTTCCACTTTAATCCCTTATTTAGAAATTATATGGACATGAACATTACCTCTTTCCACCATAAAGTGACAGTTTTTGAAGTTTAAAATCGAGTTATTTTTAATGTATCTTTTTTTAAAAAATCAATATTCTTAATATATATTTTAAAACATGTTCCATACACTATAATTTCATTACGAAATACCTCCAAGAATATTTCAATATGATTTGAAAAGATGCTTATTATGCAGCGTTGGAATGTACCCGGGGCATTGTATAAACTGAAAGGAATTCTTCAATATAAAAACATACTAAAGGAGAAAGTAAATGTAGTTTTTTCCTGATCTTATGTTGCAATAAGGATATGAGATTAACCATAAAATCCATTAAGTAAACAATAATGACCCTTCTCTATTAATATTTTTAGCATCTGATCTAAAAGGGAATGAGGAAGTGGTCTTTCTAGGTCACATGGTTTTGTTTTCTATAATAAATACATAATCTCCGGCTATTATAAATCCTAGTGGGAACTAATTCATTATTTTTTATTTTGAATAATGGTGATTTAAGATTTTTTAGAACCACTTAGATGAGACTCACCCACTAGGATTCCAAAATTGGGTATATAATGTCATATCCTAAGAGTATTTCAACCTCCTTTTTTATTACTTCCATTAATGTTGGGTTTATCCTCCTTTGATATTGACTCTTAGGTTTTTATTCTCTCCCTGGTATGATTTGGTTCATGAAAATAGTGGGATTAATTTGAGGTATGTCTCCTAATGACCAGCCTATATCCTTAACATTTTGCTTCAAAATGGTTAACAGTTTGTGTTCTTGGTTAGGTTCCAAATTATTTGAGACTACCACAGGAAATTTTTCATCTTCCATAAGATAATAATATTTCATATTTTATGGTGGTAGTTTTAACTCTAACATGGGTGGTTGTTCTAGGTATGCTATTAAGAACACCATTAAAAAAGTTTTCATCCAATTATTCTTCCAATTGGTCATTACACAAGTTTGGTTCTAGATTCAATTCATTTTCAAAAATAATGTTATCCAAAAAGTTTTGGTAAATTTAAATATTCTTCTAAATTTATTATTTTATCCCAAATCTGGATAGCTTAATCTGAGCAGAAATTATCCTCATAATGAGAAAGATTGAAAATAGAATGTTCATATTGAGGGAATTTCATAGAGTCTGAAATACTAAAATTAATAGTATCCTCAACAAAATCCATGGAAATGGTTAATTTGTGAACATTTATTATAGTTTTTATAGTTTTTAAAAATGGTATATCCATGATTATTGGGTAATGAGTAGTGTGTCTCTCTTCTTTGATGTCCATAATGTAAAAAATCATCAAGGAACAACATACCTTTTACCCTTACCATAATATCCTCCAAAACTCCCATAGAGTAAGTTATAGCTTAGTTGGCTAATTGAATAATAAGTTTGGTTGTATTGAGCTCTCCAACCTGTATTGAAGAATAAATTTAGTGATTAATAACATTTATTAATTCTTCCAAGTCATATGAGTCGTTAGTGAATGTTATCTTTCCTATAGTACAGGGTATAGTAAAAGTACCTGGGTCTTGATATTTACTAGGAAATTATAGATCAATTAAGGCAAAAACATTCCTACCCAAACTTAAATTTTCATATCAAGAATTTTTCTCTTATTAGTACACATTTACTTGAGGGATTTTTTATACCTATGAATCTTATTGATTGCATCTAGTAAAGGGATATTGATTTCTGCCTTTTTGAATGCGTTAAGCACTTCAAACTATAAATCCTCCTCGCTAGTTTTCTTTGGTGGAGTCTTCCTTGAAGAAGATGGTGGTAAAGCCTAAGGTGTATCCTATATATTGGACTTACCTTTGTCCTTTTTCACTAATTGTGTCTCGAAATGTGCCTCCACTTACTTCTCAATGGGTTATGGTTCTTCTTCTCTTGATTATACGGTCTCGGGATCATCTTCCAATGATGTTTCATAATTATCCCATACTTCCGTACCACTCTTAAAGAAATAGATCTCACATTAATCTTTGGATTAATAAATAATTGGGATAGGAGTTTACTTGAACCTTGATTTACCAAAGTGTTAAGAGTTGTGAGAATTTTTCCATGCTGACTTTTTTAAATCCTTCAGTTCAAATCCATGGATTGTTAGGGTAAAAGGTTGGGAGTTATTCCTTTTAAATTGTGGGAGCTAGCATGTGTGTTGAAAATTATGCTGGAATATTGGACTTGATGGTCATTAACTTCTAGATCCATACATTATTGTTGATTATTCTTTGAATCCTTATATTTTTATTGGTTATTGGTACTGACTTTGGTACATTACATCACAATTCTTAGTTTCTTGCACTTGAGAATAATAGTCTATGAAGTGCTATGCTAAATGGAATAACTAGCAGACTCTTGAGGAGGTAAAAGGTGCTTCATTTACTTTATTCAGTTCTAACTTTCTCACAAGAGAGGTTGGCTCTTCAATTCCAGTCCCAATTAAAGTAGAGTTAGAAGTTTTTACCTCATGTGCACCTCAGGTAGTGTTTTAAGTACTAAACTATTTAGAGTTCTATGAGATCATCTCTATCAAATCCTTGGATTTATCTGGGGATTTTTATATAAATGCTCCTCCTAAAGAAGCATCTAGTAGGTTTTGGTCATTTTATAGAAGTTCTTGATAGAAAAACACCAAGAAGCGGTGAACCTTAAAATGTTAATGTGGGAAACTAGTAGTAAACTTCTTAAACCTTTCCCAAAACTCTTACAAGGTCTCTCCACTAGCTTGTTGCATCTCATATATCTCCTTCCTCATTTGTATACTTCTTGAAGCGGAGAAAAACTTTTAGAGGAAGACCCATTATATATCATCACTATTTATGATCTCTCTACTTTTCAAGTTTTACATCCATTCCTTTATTAACCCTTATAGGTAGAATATTAATTCCTTCCAATAAATCTTGGATTCTAAAACTCCTCTTTGTTTTAAGATGTTTCACACAACTCCAAACTCTTTAAAGTGCTTGTAAAGGTATTCTCCTACCAAGCCAAGGAACTTAAGTAGTAGTTGAATCAATCCATGCTTAATTTCATGATCAAATTGGTTATTTAGTTATAATAATTTATTGTTATTATGATTGAAATTGGGTGCATATAGTTCTCTAACAATTCTATTTAATTGGTCTAGTCTTCCTTCGTGTTATCATTTCATAAAGAAACTCTAGATGAAGTAAAAGTGGTTGGGGAATCTATCAATGGAATGGTGATAAGATCTCTATCCACTTTCTTAGTAATCTTAAGACTTTGGAATCTAGCCAGCAAGGTTATCTCAAACTAAAGATCTAGTTAGAATTGGATCTGGTCATGAATCAAAAACATTTCAAACAAAATAAAAACACTAAAATAATTTCCTCCCCGACAATGGTTCCAAGTTGATTTGGTGGTTATCATGGTCCTCACAACAAACAAATTTTTAACCCAAGTTAAATGTAATATACTATGGCTTAGGTTTTATCAAGAGTGGTAGGATTTTCAATGTGATCTTTGTGTTGTGTGTGTGGGTTTTATTTTTTATTATAAAATAAAGAACAATCATGTGTGTGTTTGAATGAAAGCGAAAGAGTGTTTGGAATTAATTATTTAAAGAGTGGTATCACCTTAGATATTCCCCCACCTTACCTATTAAATCATGATTTGTTTAATTAAAATTTATTACTCTCTCACTAACCAATGGAAACCTCAGTCGATTTCCCTCACTCAATAGATTTGGATTAAGTAAATAAATTCAATAATCGCTGCACTCTTTGTTCTTTCCTATCCAAGTGATCAAAAACTTATAATCAATCTTTAATAAATCCACAATTCTATCCATAATATGGTAAATAAAGGAAATCTAGGGGCATGTGTTTGTGAAATCCAAGAAGAATAGAAGGAAGAATCAAAATGTAATGAGTAGTGGAAATATTCTACTGTCTATGGTAAAAAATCACTTCCAGTAAGATCAAGTGAGATAAGATTAAATAATTAATCATAATAATTCATTAATAAGGGGTGGGGTAAGTCACCTTGGCTTAACCACATAAGGTCTAGTATTCTATCACTGGATAGATTACACGGTATTAAAGGAAAATATAGTAAGCAAAAACAACAGTCCCCTCCCTCTATATTGAGTTCTTCCCCTATTAAAAAGAGAAAGATAAATGTTTGAGAATCTCTATAGTTGGAATGGTCTTCATGTGATTTGATCACCTCCATATCCTTGTGTGGATGGAATTAACTTTCTTCCCCATGCTTGATTGAATGTTGTGTTTCCTTGATTCTAGTAAATTCCTCCTCCTCTCGGATTGTTCACCAGATGTGAGTTTGCATCCCCTATTTTCTCGGTTTGTCCAAATATTGGGAATTAAATATTCCCTTAATCTCTTTTTTCCCTCAGACATGTTATATGTGTGTTGGGGATGATCCCCATGATCTTTATCCCATGATTATGAAAAATTTCAAAATGCTCATAAAGAGACTCCTTATTTTTCTTAGAGATATTGCAATCCCAACATGGTCTATGCCATGACATGGCATAAAACATATCCCCATTTCCCATTGAGCAGAACCGTCAAAACTATTAGTAAAATTCTTTGCACCCTATTTCAACATCACCTGAATTATTATTATCTGCTTGGTGGAATGCTTATAATAGTGTGGCATCCTTCACTATTGTGTGGTTGACTCTTCTGTATGCTTAGGATTACTTTATTTCCCAGTTGGTGGTAAAGTAATTTTTCTTATGTATAAAAAAATTATGTTGCGAATCTTAGGGGAATTTCCTTCTTCACCTTCATAGTAAAGTTAAAAACATTACATATCACTTATAGGAAGAGAAATATCTTATGTATTATTTTAAATTTATTACATATTGAGGAAAATATATTACACATTATCCAAAGGATGTTACATATCAGTGTAAAGTCAGTACTTCTCTAATTTTTACATCTTCCAACAGATATTTCATATCCAGTGCTTTGCCCACATGACATAGTCAAATGTCCTATGTATTACTTAGGTCATGAGAGAAAAATCTTGTGCATGGGGAAAATTTCTTACATGCCATCCAAGATATATTATGCACATAAAGAGGGTTTCAAGACTTTTCCAAATCTATGTCTCCAAAGGATATTATATATCAGCCTGGAAGTTTATTACATATATAGAGAGTTTTATTCCTTCATAATATTTTTAGAATCCAAATATATTACTTATGGAGTGACCTTAATAATTTTCTATATTTTTCATTAAGACCATCTTATGGACATAACTTTTATATTCTTCCTACTTTTAATAAATCCATCCTAACTTTCAAACCTTTTTGAAAATCATGAAAATAAAATTCTTAGTGTAGAATTTATTCAAATTAATATAAAATTATTAAAATAAATTAAAAATGTGAAAATTAATACTATCTATAGTAAATTTAAAAATCGACAATAATCTAATATTAAAACCATTTATTCCAAATTAGTGGAAAATAATTATGAAAATAGTATAAAATCCTAAAACAAAATTTGAAAATTTATGATTTCATCAATGTCCTATAACATCTTAAATGATTAAATAATATTAGATATTTACTTGCTTTAAAACCTTTTTAATATTCATTTCCTTATTATTATTCCATTTTGTTCATTTATTATCACGTTTCATTCATTTACTAAATTAGTATTGTTTACATTTTGAGGTCGTTTGGTTCATAATCTCCAAAACTACTTTGGTATAATTTCAAAAGTCAAAAGACCTTTTCCAATGGTTCTATAAGATCTAGGAGTGTCAAGGTATATATTTTATTTCATTCTAGAAGCAAATGAGTTTAACGGGTTATGAAATAGTTATCATTTAGATAATCTTCCTCGATAAGCTTGTTTTTTATGGTTAAAAATAACCATGATTGTTTACTTTTAATTTCATTATTATGATGGATATTTTATCATTATAAAATTATAATCATGAAATTTATTTAATAGTAATGTTATATAAAATCATGAAATCAAATTTTAAGAATATCCATGATAGACATAAGTTTAGGAAAACAACATCATTCACTTAGGTAGTGTAAAACCACTATGGATGAAACAATATTTTTAAGAGTGTTTTAAAAAGTATTAGTAAGCTAGTTAATATTAGGGTTTTATAAAAACATTAAATTATATCAAAAAATTAGTTTTAAAGTTACTTTTATTTATTACTTAATGTTATAAAATGGGTAGGGGAATAATTGAAACGAAGAAGAAATGGTTTTTAAAACCTGTATTTTGATATTGTAACATATTATAAAAAGGGTCTGATGAGAGAGAAAGAGAGTGGTATCTCATCATTAATGGATCAAAAATATGTTAATATCAGGGTAACATAAGCATTTCAATAAATGAATAAGATTTTTAAAAGATTTTTAGATGAAAGGAGTCCTAAATAATCAGGGAAAATAGATTTGGGGAACATGACTTTGATATGGTAACAATATATGAAAATGGTTAAAGGAGATGGAATGAGTAGTAAATCATAAATAAAGTATTAATAGGATGGTAATAAAATGGAAATTTAAGGTTAAAAAATGTAGAAAGGGTGTTTAAAAGAGATCATGATAAAATAATCTCAAAAATAAAGGGGAAGGACTAAGAATAGGAACCCTTACCTTGTTCTTTGAGACGTCTCCTTTAGATTGAGATTAAAGCCTTTAGTAGAGGGGATTTTGATCACGCATGGGGATTAGGGATGTGGAAATGTAAGTGTAGTTTATAAAGGGTTTTGGGTAGAGTTTTGTAAATGGAATGGATTTTGGAAGTGAGAATGGGTGGAGGAGGGGTGTTTATATAGGTAATAGGGAGAGGTGTTTTAGAATAAAGTATTGATTATTATATAATTTTGGCTAAATACTATGAATTGTATTGATTATCATCACATTTATTTCCATATGATTAAACAAAGGATGGTTTTTTGGCATTCAAACCAATCCAAAACTGAATGACATCTTGGAGACACTTAATTAAATGTAAAGAACCAAAAAATGGTTTTTTATTAAAATAAGATATAACTTAGGCTTCAAAAATTCAAGTATAGGTTTATAAATTCAAATTACTATTTTTAAATACATTATTTTACTCTTTAAATATATTTTAGTTTTATTAAAGGGTTTATAGATTTTTAATACATGTTTATATCAAAATGATGTTATAAACATTATGGTATTCGTAAAAACTATATTTTTTACTATTCACTGGAAACTTAACATTTTTCAAAAAATTCTCAAAAATATACCATAGGATAATTTCAATGCGCTTATCCTAGATTTAAAGTCCTTTCATGATTTTTTTTATTTGTAAAAAAAATATTTATTAAATAAAACTCTAGGTGTATTTCAAAAGCATGCGTTTGATGCACAAAAAAACCCATTTTTAATAGATCTTGTTTTTATTATAAGACATGTGTGTGTAATTATATTTTTATTCATTAATCAATATAAATTATTAATCATTATTAATCATATTATTTTCAAATGATTTGTATTCATTGTATTGGATACTTGTTTAAAGAACAGTTACATTACTATTTCAATAGCCTAATTCACAGCAGTCTCCTTACACTTCCAATGTTTATATTACCCCTTAAATATAAACTTAATCCTAAAATCTAAAATAATTCATATTATTTCCTTGGTTATAATGTCATGTTTATTCTATTGCTTATTTTTTTCTTCATAATAACTTAAGAACCTTTGTGATAAATTGTTTTAATAATGTCTTTTGTATTTATTGACGACTAACCTTTTTGTATAAGAATGTTTTTATTATTTAGGAATTAGAATTAGTCCATCGTAATGAGTTATATAAGAAAGTTTAAAGTTGTTAAATGTTCAAACCCAAACATAAAGGGGTAAGTTTTTGTCTTTAAGAAATTTTTTTTCCAGACACATGTTTCTGGACTCACATTTTCAAACTAAACATCACTGGACGCAGAAGTATCCAGAAAGATAAAATTGTTGATCAGATGATTTATTGGATTTAGATTCATCGCCATGATGATTCATTGGACTCAATGTTGGTTAGAAAGTTATATGTTTCTGATTGAATAATTCATAATGATGCTAAATAGGTTTGTTGAATAAAGTGAAGTCAGGAGTTAGGAAGTTCTCAAAATTTATAATCCAAATCAGACGATGCTTTACTGGTCATGGAATTATCAAAAATCATGAAAACTATCATGATAAAATATTTTTAAGAATTAGAGTAATCATAATGATTGTATCAGATCCAGAAGTACTGGGCATAGAAGTTTTTAGAAGTCAAAATGTGCAAAGCTGATGAAGTTTGAAGTTTTTCAAAGTTGTAGAGTGGAGTTTCCATCGTAATAAGATTTTCATCATAATAAGAATTTCATTGTAATGAGAATTCCATCATAATAATAATTTAATTGTTATGAAGTTCCATTATATTGAACCGAGAAATAAAGGAAGATTGTAATGAGATGAAGAATAAATCCAGATTGTAATGAGCTGAGAAAGGAAGGTAGATTGTAATGAGAAGAGAAAGAGGGGAAAATCTTAATGAGCTAAAGAATAAATCCATATCATAATGAGCTAAGAAAGAAAGGAAGATCATAATGAGATTATAAAGAAAGGAATATTGTAATGAGTTGAGAAAGAAAGTCAGATCGCAATGATCTAAGAAATAAAGGCAGATTGTAATTAGCCGAGAAAGAAAGAAAGATTGTAATGAGCTAATAAAGAAAGAAAAATCGTAATGAGATGAGAAAGATAGCCATATCATAATGAGGTGAGAAAGAAATCCAGATCATAATGATCTAAGAAAGAAAGTCAAATAGTAATGAAATGATAAATAAAGGTAGATTGTATTGAAGCTGAGGAAGATACATCATATTGAATTTGAGGAAGTTACATCAGACTGAAGAAAGGTTAGAAAGTACGAGAAGGATGATTAAGAAGAAGTCTCAAAAAGAAGATTCCATATTTTTATGAAGAATTGATAAGTTAAAACTTGAAATTTAATTTTTCCTAAATCTCATATAAATCTGATATGGATTGAAGAAGTAAAAAGTGAAGTTTAAATGTGAGTGTTTTTTAGAGTTTTGAAATTTGAGGAAGTGGGGAAAGTTTTCATGTTTCCCACTCTTGATTTTCTAAGTCACCTATAAATAGTTGCTCAGACCATTAATTATTTGTAACTTTTCACGTAAGCACAAAAGGTGGAGCACTAAAGAATTGGAAGTGAAAGTTCCAATTGGACTTAGGAAGATCATATTGAGAATTTGAGTAGAGTTTGAGTTTTTCATATTGAGAATGGGTTTATTATATCGACTCCATTGTATTGAGTCAATTGGGATGAGGAAGACCATATTGAGAATTTGAGCAGAGTTTGAGTTTTTTAGATTGAGAAAGGGTTCATCGTATTGAGTCCATCGTATCGAGTCAATCAGACTAAGGAAGATTGTATTAAGCATTTGAGCAGAGTTTGAGTTTTGCAGATTGAGAATGAGTTTATTGTATTGAGTCCATCGTATTGAGTCAATCGGGATGAGTAGGATCAGACTAAGTATTTGAGTAGAGTTTGAGAAGTTCTAATTGAGTATGGTAGAATCATATTAACCTCATCGGATCCAGCCAAATCAAACTAAGGATCTAGACTAAGCATTTTTGGATCAGTTTGAACAAAGTATTTATTATTGTGTTTTGGATCAATTGTTTTTGTAAGCAACTTTTTAAACTGAAGAGATTTGGTATAATATTTTCTATAGGGATATAGAAGGTATCTAATGGGATTTGGCACAAGTTTTATTCACTTATTCGTAGTATTAGATTTCTATAGACCCATGGGAGTGACTATGGTAAGGATGTAGGTTCTCATACTGAGGTTGAACCTTATAAATCTTGTGAGCTTTACTTTTTTTATTACTTTTTCATGAATTAATATTTAATAAAAGTTGATAAGTAAATAAATATTAATAGGTTACGGGGGGTTAAGTATCTAAAAGTTTTGAAACTCATAAAAAGTGAACGATTGATTCACCCCCCCCCCCTCTCAATTGTTATTCGATCCATTAGAAGTTCAATTAGCATCAGAGGAAATGTTCCCTTGTTGAATCCTTATCGTGGATAATATCAATTCTATCAATAGTATAGGAATTCCTATATTTTATGGAAAAATTATTATAGATGAAAAAATAAGATGATTCTTTATCACCTATATTTTGGCCTGAAATTTGTTGATGTTGCTGCTATAGTTTTTCCACCTATTGAGAATGATGCTTCTATAACATATGCTGATAAGAGAGATATAGAAGTTAATGTAAAGTCTAGAAATGTAATCCTTATTTCCTTATCAGAGAATGTTTATCAGAAGTTGATAGGTCTCAATACTTCAAAAAAGTATGTGGGACAAGATGGAGAGTATTTTTTATGGGAATACTAAAGTAAAGGAAGCAAAGCTAAAAATCTAACATAGTAAGTATGAAGACATAAGAATAAGAGATGAATAAAATATTGGTGAATACTTTATCAAAGTAAATGAAATTGTTTTCAACATTAGAGGATTTGAAGATGTCTTGGAAGATTCTACAATTATAAAGAAACATATACAAAACTTCCCATACAGTTTTGATTCTAAAATTTCCTATTTTGAAGATAATGAAGATTTATTTCTTGATGAATTGAATAAATTTATTATTTATTATAAAATGAGAAAATATCTAATGTTTAAAAATTAGATAAAAGATTAAATGAATTTTGAAGCTATGATAGAGTTGAAAATTCAAGACGTTGAAGATGTTGATCCTTGTGACTCTGAAGGTAAAGAGGATGATGAGTTGAATAATAAAACCATGTCTCTTATATCCAAGAACTGTTGAAGAGAAAGAAGAAAGTATGGGGATAAACTTCCTCTCAAATTCTTTGAGTGTGGTGGAATTAGATATTTTTCTAAGAATTTCCCCAAGAAAAAAGTTGGATAATATTGAGATGATTATGATGAAAAACCTTGATGGAAAACATGAAACAAAAGTTATAATGAAGAAAATTCATCCAACAAATAAATTAGAAGTTTACTAGGAATAAGAGAAGTATGTTAAGTAAGAAAGATGAATCAGACTCAACTGACAATAATTCTTCAGAAGATGAAAGTTTAGAAAAATTCAGAACCTTCATTGCAAAAGTTGAGAAAGTTGAAGACTCCTTAAATAGCGAAGAAGGAGGAGGTGAAGAATCTTATAGAGAGTATCAGCTCAAAATAGAACTTCTTATATGTCTTGAGCATAACAAATATCTCAAGAAAGAAAATAGAATGATAAATAAATATTGTGAAGAAGTTATTGAATGAAGAAAAAATGCCATCAAGAAGGAGGATGATTACATTTATGAGATCTTAAGTTACAAACTTAGAATTGCTAAACAGGGAAATATGGTTGAAGATCTCAGTAAGAAGCTGGAAGTTAAGGAAGAATAAGTAAACGAGTTTCAATCAAAACTTCTTGAGTATGAAAATACCTTGATAAAGATGAATTAAAACTTCAAAAAATCCTTGGAAGTAAATAAAGTTTCTAAGAATAATCAAATCAAGAATCAGGTGAAATCCTCACCCACCAAAAATAATGTTTCATCTGATTTTTCTAACATTTCAGGTGAGAAGAAAAGTATTTGAAAATCATGAGTGGATAAAGGATATGATAAACCTATCACATCTACAAAATTTGAAAACTCACTCAGGGGGAAAGTTAGTCCATGACCAGAGTATGTTGAAATAGGAAGAAGTTCTCAACCTCAACAAAGATTCTATAAAGAAAGATCTTACTTCAATAGAAAATCAAGATTTGATGGATATTACTAATGTTGTGAAATCTATGGACACAGGGATTATAATTGTTGGTATAACTTATCTCTACCCAAAATAAGGTTTTAAAAGGGTGAAATCAATGGTGGGATAAGGATGAGAAACTTTCTTAACCCATAAGAAGTTAGAAAAAAAACTCAAGATGTTAGAAACATTCTAACAAAAAATCAATTTGAATGTATAGAAGATGTTTTCGAAAGATGTGATCAATCTAGTCATCATGCCGAGATATGTATGACACTCCTTCCAGAACAAGTTTCTTATGGTAGAAAAGAAAAGGAAGTTGGAAATAAGAAAATTGAAGAAAGATCTTTTGTTGTTGAGACATATTTAAAAGTAAGTAAAAGGAAAAAATCATGGATACTTGATAGTGGTTGTTCTTTACATATGAAAAGTGATATAAAAATCTTGAAACATGTTAAAAGTCATGATGGAGGAGAAATTACCTTTGGTAATTATATTTCCTTAAAAACTATACGACGTGTATATTTGTTTTTCCATTTTCTTTATTTTCTCCACCACATTTATTAGACCTTGAATAATGACTATTTATTTATTAAATAAATATCACTGCATTATTCGCTAATAAATATATTACTTTGCCCACAATACATTCTCTCGAATAACCAGTGTTTAAATAAATGCGATCAAGTATCCTTGAATAATTATTAAACCATAATCGGGAATAATCTTTATTCAACTTGTTAAATGAATACTGAGATACTTGGATACACTTAATGTGTGACCCTCTAGGCCTCTTTCTTAGTGGAATTAGGTGGAGCCTACCTAAAGTCCAAGGTTAACATCAAGAAACACGCCAAGACACCCATAGAGAAAAAGGTTAACACCACAATGACATGTCACCTCATATGAACGCTTATCGTGTAATGTAATCTCTTTGTCTTGATATCTCCAATCAAGTGGGTTGCATGCTAGTGTCATCAACTCATGTGCTCGATTATTCTTTCTTTGACTTCCCAGAATTGAACTTCCCCATTCCTTACCATGGAGATGGATTTATTTAGACTATCAATTCAATCAAAAGGCCTAAGATATTATCTTCTGTTATGGAAAAGAAGGGACAAATCCTTTCTCGCATTATCTATTAATGCAATATTACTCGTGATGCACCCAATATATCCTAACTCACTGCGAACAGTGTGTCGTCACAGTTTTTATCAATACATCTAAGTGCATGAGTTGTAATACCCATTAATAATAATCTTAAAGTCTAAGGACCAATACACACATCCACAGATAGGAACATCCAATGACACTATGAAATGTGGATTTCTTACTGGTGGGTCTCGTTCTCATAATATCCTCCTAGATACTACCAAGGGCGCACACCATGAGAAGGTTACTCAAAGTTTTATGAGTCTTTACCTCTAATGGACTGTATTATTTGTGTCTCTCAAATAACATCATTCAGTCATAGAACTTATATTCAATAATAGTGTTATGGCACTTCCGAGTTCTCATCATAGCAGGGATCTATTATGACCCTTTAGTGCAACAATTATCCTTAGGACATTATCAATGCATTTTCACACAGAATAACAATCAAGATGTGATAAGTTATTTATTAATATTCAAATCCATGAATACAAGTTTATCATAAAGTATAAAGTAGTTGATTCTAGGCCACCAACTCCAACATGAACAACCTTGTGGTTTTCAACTTGATAATGATGAAAATAAGGTTTGTAAATTGAATAAATCCTTGTATGATTTTAAATAATTCCCACATGTCTGGTATTCTAAGATTGATAATTGTTCGAGAATGTTGAACTTTCTAAAGGAAAAATTAATATCAATTTATATGTGAAATATTTTGACTTCAGAACTCTAATTGTAATTGTTTATGTGGGTGATATAATTTCTGCTGGCGAGGAAGAAAAAGTTTGCAAAGAGTTTTCTAAGGAAATGAAGAAGGATTTTGAAATTTATATATTAGGAGAATTAACTTTATTCCTTGGATTACAATTTAAACAAAAAAGAAAAAAACATTTTCTTATCTCAAAAAAAGTATGCCAAAGAATTGTTAAAGAAGTTTGGGATGACAGAATCCAAAGAATTTTATACTCCTATATTTGTGAGCATAAAGTTGAGTAAAGATGAATCTGAAAAAGTGTGAATCATAAAGACTTTTGGAAGATGATAGGAAGTCTACTTTATCTTACAGCCTCAAGATCTGATATTGTTTATGTTGTGACTTTGTGTGTCGGGTATCAAAATAATTCGAAAGAATCATATATGTTGGTAGCAAAGAGGATTTTGAGATATGTCAAAGGAACAACTTCACATGGGTTATTATGCAAAAGAAATTTTGATATGAAGTTTCATGGTTATACTGATACCAATTAGGGTGGAGATTGAAATGATAGAAAATCAACTTTAGGAGGAACATTTTTCTTGGGTGAATGTTGTGTGAGTTGGCATAGTAAGAAAAAAAGTTCAGTAACCTTGAGCATAGTTGAATTCGAATATGTTTCAGCTACTCAGGGTTGTACTCAAATGTTGTGGATGGAGGTTTAGCTAGAAGACTTGAAAGTGAAAGTTTATAAACCATTGAAATTACTTTATGATAATCAGAGTGCAGTTGATCTTTCTAAAAATCTTGTCCAACATTCAAAATCAAAACACATTGATATAAAGTTTTACTTTATAAAAGAGAAAGTTGCTACTAGAGATGTTATATAGGAATACATCTTAACAAAGTATCAAATTTTTTATATTTTCACGAAAGTCATGTCGAAATAAAGATTTGTGGAATTGAGACGATAACTTCATGTTCAGCCTCCTCCCATGACTTCATAACCCTTATAAGGAAGTTTCCCCCACCGTGCTTTGGATTATGTTGAGGGGGGGGGGGAGAAAGTAACAACTTTTCACTTTGTAATAAGTTTTTACTTGTCTTTATTTAATGAATCTGAAGTTGTGGTTATCATAAAATAGTGAAGAGAAAAATAAAAGTGAGAGGAAAAGATAAAAGTGAGTGGGGTTGGCCGTAAAATTTACTTTCTACCAAGGGATAAAATTTCTATAAAAACATTACTTAATTTAGTAGTGTGGTGTTAGGACACTCTTTTTTTGAAAAATGTTATGTTTTGATAAAACGCAAAAAACATGAGTTGTTTACAAAAGTTGAGTTGTGAAAAAATTATGAGTTGAAAAAGTTGTTAACAAGGGTTGTCAACAAATTCAAAAGGGAGATTGAAGAACCTTTGTGATAAATTGTTTTAACAAAGCTTTTGTATTTGTTGGTAACTAATTTTTTTGTATAAGAATGTTTTATTATTCAGTAATCGGACTCAGTCTATCGTAATGAGTTCTGTAATAAAGTTGAAAGTTGATGAATGTTCAAACTCAAACATAAAGGGGGAGAAAAGTTTTTGTCTTTAAGAAAGTTGTTTTCTGGACACAAGTTTCTAGACTCAAATTTTTTTGACTAAACAATATTGGACGTAGAAGCAGTTAGAAAGATGAAGTTGTTGATCAGATGCTTTATTGGATTCAGATCCATCACCATGAAGATTCATCAGACTCAGTGTTGGTTAGAAAGTCAGATGTTGCTGAGTGAAAAGGTCGTAATGATGGTGAAGAGGTTTGTTGAAGAAAGTGAAGTTAGGAGTTAGAAATTTCTCAAACTTTCTAATCCAAATTAGACGATGTTTTGATGATCATGAAATTCTCAAAAATCATGAAAACTATTATGATAAAAGATTTTGAAGAATTGGAGGAATCGTAATAATTGTATCATATCCAAAAGTATTGAAGACAAAAGTTGTTAGAAGTCAGAATGTGTAAAGGTGATGAAGTTTGAAGTTTTTCAAAGTTGCAGAGTGGAGTTTCCATTATAATAATATTTTCATCGTAATGAGATTTTCATCGTAATGAGAATTCCATCATAATAAGAATTTCATTGTTATGAAGTTCCATCGTAATGAGATGAGAAAGAAAGGAAAATCGTAATAAGCTGAAGAAAAAAGCCAAATCATAGTGAGCTGAGAAAGAAAGACATGTCGTAATGTGCTGAGAAAGAAAGAAAAATCATAATGAGCTAAAGAAGCAAGCTAGATCGTAATGAGCTGAGAAAGAAAGTCAGATCGTAATGAGCTAAGAAATAAAGACATATTGTAATGAGATGAGAAAGAAAGATAGATTGTAATGAGACGGGCAAGAAAGACATATCATAATGAGCTGAGAAAGAAAGACATATCGTAATGAGCTGAGAAAGAAAGGCAAATCGCAATGAGATGAGAAAGAAAGACAGATCGTATTGAAGTTGAGGAAGATATATCGTATTGAAGTTGAGAAAGTTACATCTGGTTAAAGAAAGGTTAGAAAGTCTGAGAAGGATGATTACAAAGAAGACTCAAAAAGAAGATTCCATAAGTTTTATGAAGAATCGATAAGGTCAAACTTGAAATTCAATTTTGCGTAAATCTCGAAGAAATCTGAGACGGATTGAAGAAGTCAAAAGTGAAGTTTAAATGCGAGTGTTTTTTGAAGTTTTGAAATTTTAGGAAGCAGAGAAAGTTTTCATGTTTTCCACTCTTGTTTTTCTGAGTCGCTTATAAACAGTTGCTCAGATCATTAGTTCTCTGTAACTTTCCACGTAAGCACAAAAGGCGGAGCGCTGAAGAATTGGAAGTGAAAGTTCCAATCGGACTAAGGAAGATCATATTGAGCATTTAAGCAAAGTTTGAGTTTTGCAGATTGAGAATGAGTTCATCGTATTGAGTCCATCGTATTAAGTCAATTAGACTGAGGAAGATCATATTGATCATTTGAGTAGAGTTTGAGTTTTGTAGATTGAGAATGAGTTCATCGTATTGAGTTCATCGTATTAAGTCAATCAGACTGAGGAATATCGTATTTAGCATCTGAGCAGAGTTTGAGTTTTGGAGATTGAGAATGAGTTCATCGTATTGAGTCAATCAGACTGAGTGTTTGAGCAGAGTTTGATAAGTGCAAATTGGGTAAGGGAGAATCGTATTGACCTCATCGGATTGAGAGAATCAGATCCAGCCAAATCAGACTGAGGATCCAGACTGAGGATTTGTGGAGCAATTTAAACAAAATCTTTATTTTTTTTTGTTTTGGCTCAATTGTTTTTGTAAGCAACTTTATAAACTGATGAGAGTCAGTATAATCTTTCCTATCGGAAGATAGAAGATGTCTAACGGGAGTTGACATAAGTTATATTCATTTCTTCATAATAGTGGTTTTTTATAGATCCACGAGGGCGGCTATGACAAGGATGTAAGTTCTTACACTGAGGCTAGACCATGTAAATCTTATGTGATTTACCTGCTTTCTTAATTTTGCATGCATGAGTATTTACTAAAAGTTGATAAGAAAATAAATCTTAACATGCTACAGAGGTTAAGTTTTTAAGTTTTAAAACTCATAATTTATATAATACTATAAATTATATATCCTTTGGATGTAGGTCCCTTGTAGTGCTTCAGTCCGTGTAGTCTCCCTGTGATCCTATATATTATGCTTGATTTTCTTTGCAAGACGAGTCCAACCCAGTGGTAAAAATGCCATTTTAAAGTAAAATGTCACTCCAACCCATCGCTATTCCTTGCGTCAAAATGAAGATTTGCTACAATGGAGCGTCATATTTGGTGATACCCTGTAGCATCACTATTCGTTTTTTTTACTTTTCACTCATTTTATGTTTGTAAACAATTTAATATAATTTGTTGAATAAAATTAATAGTAAAAAATATATATAAAAAGGAATATTCATAGAATATTATTTTTAAAGTGAAAAATAAAGTAAATGAGTTGAAGGGAAATTACTGTTTATACTTCAAAATGAAGTAAAATAGGGTTCAGGGTTGGAGTTGCCCTAATGTACTATTTTCCAACGAGTCGCCGAGCGCCAAACTGACATGCGGTGATCATGCACTGCTGTCACTGTTTTCCACAGTACCTGCGACTCCCAAAATCAACGAGCCTCTTCTCTCTGAGAAATAATTTCCAGTGATCGTCCAAGCGAGTCGTCCACTTGAAACCAAGTCTACCCCAAGGATTTCATTTATAGTTCGAAGACTCGTTTGATTATCTACGTATTGGCGAATGGAATCGATCTGCATTTATCGTCTTGCTAAATCATCATCCGGGGCAGATTTGGATTCCATTTGATACCCCTTCTTTTTAAGTTTTATCCCTGGCCGGAACTCTTCGATGTTTCGAGTCAGTACGTGGTTAACTGTTGTCACCTGTGCCCCTCTTGATCATCGTACTAATTATTTGAATTGAACGGCAGGTGAGATTTTATTTAAATTGATAAGAGCGTTTATGAATTTGAGTCCAATTTCCTGTTAGCAACGATCCTGGCACTTTTGATCCAGAAGAAGATGTTAGGCGCTGCCCTTTTTATTCTGCAACCTCGATGTAGAGATCGCCCCTGCAAAGCTTAAACTCGTAGCTGAATCCAATGTTCTCCTTCCGGATTATATATCTCCTTAGAAACTTGTTTGACGCTTGCAGTTACCATGAGATTAGCCGTAGGGATATGGATCCTTCATGCGGGTGTGCTCGATATTTTGAATTGAACATTGTATTAAATCTAGCCATCCTCGAGTTGATACGTGGATTTACCAAGTGGAATTGCAGATGTTGTCCTGAAGTTTTTATTTGTCTTGAATAAACGATCTGCCATGGTCATGACTTTAATAATTAAATCGTCTTAGAAGATACATATATTCCCTGTTCTTTTGGGTCCTATATTTAGTTTGGAAAGTTGTTTGTCAGAACCTGTTAACACATAACTAACTAATGAGATTGGCCCTTCCTGCATATGCAGTAATATATCTGAATTGATCTTAAGATTTATTTAATTCTCTGTAAATTGATATGAGAATTAGTGAAGTTGAATAACACTATGAAGTATTAAACGTGTAAAGATAGTAACGGTGGTGGTTCCAAGACAGATGTTCAGCACTGCACTTGTTTATTGCTTTGAATGGTATTGACATGTGTTCGTGTGTTGACGAAATCATGGATTGTATCATGATGATGGCGGAACAAGGAGGATAATTAGAAAAAAGGTACAATATAATGGTTCAAATGATATTGACATAGTGGTATTCATTGATGATATTCTAGTCTGAGCACGTTGAACATCTAAAGATAATGCTTTAAACCTTGCGAGAGAAGTAGCTTTATCCCAAGTTAGTACGCGAAATTCACAATTTTCCAAGCTTGACGGGTTATTATCAAGGGTTATCTAGGATTGCAGCATTCGTGGCCTGACTCATTGAGAAGGGATAAGGTTTGAATGGAACAATGCTTGCCATTGAACATTTTGCAAGTACTAGTAGTTGTCAACAACTCTTATTCTTTATTTTTCTGGTGAATCAAGAAGACATGTGGCGTACAATGATACTTCCAGGCAAAGTTTGGGTTTGTGATAGCGTATGGATCAAGACAACTGCGAGCACAAAGGATTCGTGCCCATGATCTAAGGTTCGCAGTGGTGGTGGTTACATTAAAGCTCTAGAGGCATTACTTGTATGGAGGAACCTTTTAAATTTTCACGGATCATAAGAGTTTGTTGTATATTCCCTCTAGGAATAAGTTAAATCTTCATCAATGGCGTTGGGTGGAGTTGTTGAAGAATTATGATTGCGGGATATGCTATCATTATGAGAAGACTAATGCGGTGGAAGATACTTCGAGTAGACAGGGATCAACAATGGTATCACAATCGAAGGTTTAGGTGTGAAATCCATCGACTCAGTTTGTTAAGTCGTCAAATCAATCGAGGAGCCCTACTTGGTGGCTAGTTTGAGTATCAAGTTGGAATTGTTTACAACAATTGCATCCAGTTCATCAAAAGGATCCTGGAAATGGTATGTAAGGTGGCAAAGGACCCTGAGTCCCGGTTGGAGCATCGCATGATAGTAAATATCTTATTGTTATTGAAAGATTGAATTTGCGTTTCGAATGGACAGTGAGGCCTAAATGTTGAAAAAGCTCATAGTTCTTGATATACGATACATCTTAGTAGTACAATAATGTCTTGGTTTGCAAAAAAAAAAAAGTAATATTGGTCCGATATGAAGAATGGTGTGACTGATTATGTGGCACGATGCCCAGTAATCAATGCGTGAAGGTTGAGCACCAATGACTAACAAGGCTGTTGTAGTCCTTGCCCATTCTTGAGTAAAAACGGGAGCATGTTCATATGAACCTTATCGTTGAGATACCAAAGATCAAAATGAGGTATGATGCTATACAAGTCATTGTGAATAGACTGATTAAATACGCCCATTTCCTCATGCGGATTTTAGATAGTTTGATTTTGTTGACCGAGTTATTTATTTACAAGATCGTCATACTACATGGTATACTTATGAGCATTATGTTTGATAGAGATGGTTGAGAGGGGACTGCATACCATGCACAAACTGACGGGCAAGTAGAGCGGGTGATTTAAAAGCTTGAAAAAATGCTAAAAGTTTGTGCATCAAATTTCAGTGGTTCATGGGAGTCAACTGTCATTTGGCACTAATTGTCAACCTGTTGGAATCAAGAACGCTTTCAGACCATGTCATGGGCCAAAACATCAAACACTACACAAGTGGGAACAATTTTGCCCGTTAAACATGAATAAACACAAAACTTCTCCTTGGAAGCCCGACATGACCACTCCTTACGTTGGAGAACCCTGCACATATGAAATAAGCAGTTTCATAAATAACATAACCAAACATGAGCATGTAAATGAAACCAAACCATCCCAATGGTACTAAAAGCTCCCACGTAAGATACAAATCAACAAGGGACAAGGAACTAAAAGATGGAAGCCAAAGTGACTTGATACATCAGAAGGACGACACCAAAGTAAAAACATAACCGCAACCACCCATCTCCCTGTGCTAAGTGAAACATCTTCACTTACCGACTTCAACCAACCTGAACAAAATTCGATAACCAACCGCCGCATCAATGCAGAACCTGTGCTCAACATGTAATATGATAGGCGTGAGACAAAATGCCTAGTAAGTATCCTCTCCACACACCATGCATAACCTTTAAAAGTAAATCCATTTCATGCTAGATTGAAATATAACTATAAATGTAAGTTATTTCACTTTTATTAAAAACCAATAGCATGCTATCATCATCCAAAACCATTTCGCTTGAGACATGGGTGTTACACTTTTAAAGATAAAATGGTTTAAACTTTTAAAGAAAAGTGAAACATTTGATTCAGGAAAACATTTTAAAACCCTACTTTCTAAATACCCATGTATGAGAAAAGGGAAGCATTTGATTCAGGAAAACATTTTAAAACCCTACTTTGTAAATACCCATGTATGAGAAAAACATTGGAAAACCCCAAAGCCTTTGTAAACCATTTTATATAAAATAAAGAAGATGCACTTTTCTTTAAAACGGAAATGCCAATCATAATAATCCACAACAACAATAATAAAGGTTCAACATAAAATGATTATAAGTCGACTATCACAAAAATAGCGGAATCATAGTCATCATAATATAATCAAGTCCAGTGATCATGAAAACACATAGGAGCTCTTGGGACGATCTAGGACAACACTAAAGCGGTATCCGTCTTATCGGCGCCTAAAGCGATTCAATCGCCGCAACACTCGGTCCTTACCCCATCTGGCTTGATTGAGGGGCAAATCCAACAAGTAGGGCGCACCCTCACTTCGGGCCACTAGCAGAGCAAAGCCATACACTAGGGCAACATGTGAACCCAAATATCCCACCTAGCCACTCTTGGTTCCCCATGATGTATGAAATCGAGTTGAGCAATTAAAAGTAACAAATAGGAATGTATGCTAAACAAAAAATCATACCACATCCTCACTTCAGAACAACCTTCACAAAAGCATCCCTTTTTCATCAGGAAGATTGATATAACAAAAATGTCTTATAATAGGGACAATTAGAAACAAGGGGGCACACTCCAAAGGTTCATTTATTCTAGAAAAGTATTTTTAAAAAGTGCCAACCGAGCCTTCAGAGCATTCTTTAAGATGCCAATTTATAAAATCCTCTCTTGAAATCAAATCAATAACCATCATCAAAGTCACTCAAATAGACAAAGTAATCCAAAGATAACTTTTGAAGAAGCCGAAGGCTTAATTTGAAAACAATTTCTCAAAACACAAGTTACTTTCTTTAGAAACCAAAGAGAGTCAAAACACTCTTTAATCATCATTCCTCTTTAAAGTCTCTTAGACATTTAAGCAAGCACTAGGTGTGCACCTTTTATATGAAAACGAGTTTTGAACATAGAAACATGGGGCACCCCTTACGCCAAATAGAAACTAGGAAGAATTAGCTTCTTTTGGCACGGGCCAATAGATAAACATGACATATCCTTTAAAAATATGGAAAACATGGCATGGTAGTCAAGCAGTCGATGACTTTAAGTTTAAAAGTTTATGCATGGAGTAAACCTACCTTGATCTGTTGCTTTCACAAAGCACGACACTAAACCGTCACAACAAGGCAAGATGAATCCTCAGAAGACCATAACGAACCCTAAAACAAGGAAACCCCTAATTAACCTTTGGCTTTTGAATTTGAATTTGGATTACGAGGGTTCCCACTTAACCTTTGAAAACCCCCAATTAAATTTGAGCAAGATGAAGCCCTAGGCTGCCATGACCCTTCTAGGATAAGAAAAGAAAAGAAGAAAGAAGGAGAGGGGGAAGGTCATGGGCTTCCATCCAACCCGACACCCGACCTGGTCCGTGATATGGCCCAAAGGGCGTTCCCGATCCCCACGTGCTGACAACTAGTGCCTGAGCATCGTGGAACTCCTTTGGGAACAGTTTCGCCCAAGAGAATGGCAACCACAACCATAGAAAGCATCAATATGACAAGCACATAAACATCATGAGCAAATATTCATAACAAGTTAAACGAAAGTGTAGCAAGTACAGGTCATAAGCTAAACATTTTACATTTACAATCGGAGACAAAATAACCCAAAAGGGGAGGGAATCAATTGGACAAACAAAACCTCCTTGTGACATGTGGGTCGGCACCCACCATGCCACCACCATCAATGCCTGCCAAAAAAGCCGCTAACATGAGTAACCATTACCACCTCCAAACAGAGCCTTTCCCTTACCTGGATCGGTCAAAACAAGGTCTACACACACCCGAGGGTGTATGTAGGGTGTGAGCTCACTTGCCCAGTAGGATTACACCAGATGTTCCATGCACAACCACTATAGGATAAATAAACATGCTCGTTTTTAAATAAGAAAACAATTTAATTTGAAATTATGCTTTGTTTTAACAAAAGGAAAGTGGGTTATTTTATAAAACATGTTTTAAGCTTTGTGGGAAAAGAAAGTTGCGTAAATAAAGGCAGGCAAAAAGAACCACAACACAAGCACCATGAGCTATCTCTAAGTAGCTAGGGTTAGTGGAGACCTAGGATCCTCATACTTTTGGTGATCAAGCCTGGACGCGATGGTCCGTCTCTTGCTTGACCCAACCAATCCCCATCATCAATGTTTTGTTAGTGTTTTATCGTAATCTTGCTAGGTAGGGTGGGTCATTTCTAGCGTACTTGTCCTAGTTTTCCCACCTAGATACCTAGGATTCCCATGTGATTTCCCATTTATTAAACCATGAAATCTCATTCTTTCACAAACCAAGCCGTCCCATACCAAAACATACCAATTTCAAGGGGGTTTAACTATTTCAAAACCTTACACACACCATCACTTTGGAAAATCACTCATTTGCACACACACAACACAATTTAGAACGCATTTTGAAAACAAGACTAGCATATTTAAATCATTGAATAATGGCTAAGCACGGAACAACCTACCCTTTTCCATGAATCACCACAATCGGGTTGGAAACTGCAAGCCAAAGCAAGGGGGGATCCTACGGAAGAGTAAACACACCATAGCCATCAAAACCCAAACCAAACAAAAGAATTAAACCCATTCTAGGTCACCCCAACCGCTGGAGAAGAGGGAACCCAAGAAGAAATAGAGAGGGAGTCAAGAGGAGAGGAGATGAGGGACTTGAGGATTTCTTGATGATTGAAGCTCAAATCCACCAAAAAATGGAGCCAAGGAGTGGAGGAGGAGAGGCGTGCCTAGGGCTGGTGGAGGTCAAATGAGGCAAATGAGGGGTGAGAGGGTTAAAATCGGGGAGGGGCATAATTGGAAATTCATAATTTTTAAGATTTCGGCAGGCCGCACGGTTTGCCAGACCGTGCGCCAACCGTGCGACACCTCTGTCTGAGAGGAGGGGGAGACTGCACGGTTTGTGGAAGAAGTTGGCGATTTACTGATTTATGCTTCGGAATTGGTTAATGAAGCTTCTAGAGTTTGTGAAATCTGTGGCCGTTTAAAGACACTTCGGAGTATGCAAAAATCTCATGCAAATCACAAAATATGATCACTTTTTTTCAAAGTTTCGTAGCCATATTTTCCTTTGGGTGCTGTCGGCCAAAAGGACTTGTCATTTTAGCATAAAGAATAAATGACGCTCATCATGCCCTACGAGATGTTGGAGAGGACTGGAGAGTGCCTACTGGGTGGTCTTACATCCGTAGTTCTTGGGTGTCCATAATGTGTTCCATGTGTCCCGGTTGTCACAATATCATTCACACCCAACCCATGTGGTCTTGTTGGAGGATCTTCAACTATCAAAGTATTTAACATATTTTGAGTGATTGATGCACATTTTGGAGAGGTGTGTTTGAGTCCCAAAGAGACTAACCATTCTGATGGTGTGAGTGTAGTGGCTATGTCATGTGGAGGATGAAGTCAAATGGGAGGTGGAGACTAAAATGCTGGGCAAGTACCGTGAGTTTGTTTAATGAACTCTTCTATGGATGTATTTTTTTGTTAAACTAAATTTGGATGACCAAATTCTTTTTAGGGGAGGTGGTGTCAAACCCCAAGTTTTTATGTTTTTTAAAGCCCCGCTATGGCTTTTGGTGATTCCTAAGGCGATTTTAGAAGTTGAGGTTGTTTTGTGGATGTTTTGGACCATTGGAGCAAAGGAAGCAGAAGTTTAGAGTTATGGTGGGCCCCCTATGATGGATCACCTAAACTATCAATCGAGGAAGGTGACCGCGCTTGTGGTTAGTGATTGCTAGAGTGAAAGTTTAGAGTTAAGGTGATCGGGTCACACCGCATAAGCATCAAGAGGGATCACTTAAGCGATTGATCCAAATCACGTAAGCAATGTTGACAAATCACCTAGCAACGATAACATGAAAAAATCTGATCTCCCCATTAATACTTGTTGTTTCATTTCTAACCCCCCTTTTAACATGTCTCAAAATCATCCTTTGAGGCATTGTATTTGACAATTTGGGAAGAGAAATGTCAGGAGGGTGAGTTCTTGGCATTCTTCATCATAACGTTTTTGCTTTCGAATACCTTTTTTCTCTATATCTTTTGGGCTTGAGGTAAATCGTCAAACTGGACCTGATTGACTCTATGATTTTGTTTGTAGTTGCATTTGATGGTCTTCTCTCATTCACTGTGAGATCCTCATGCCGACTTTGGATTCTCCTTGGTGTGTTGGGTCTTGGGAAGTGCGATTAAGGTAAGTAACATATCTTATATGGATTGAGATATTCTAGCTTTTTTTTTTTTGATTCTAAATCATGTTATATGAATGTGAGGCTTGTTACACCGTGTACTTGAAATGGAATCATGCATCTGAGGGGCTACTGGGTGGTATGGGACATTCTAGGTGTTTGAGCTTTACAAATATGTTTGAGGAATTTGCCTAATATGATAGTTGTGTGTTTAAACTATTATATATTGTCTGTGTGACTGTGATGGGGTATGGGATGAATCATTAATCGCATTGTCAAATCTGATTGTAGTGTGGTATGAGACACACGGGGTTACCATGTTATGTGTCGAAGGTTACACTCTTAGGTCGTTAGTCGATGAAGATGGCTAAGTGTTGACAACTGTTTGCCGTGATATATACCATGATGTATGTTTGTCGCAAAGTAGAGGCCAAAGGAGGTATTAACACGTTAGTGACTACCTAGATTACAGTGGTCACGTGTCAGTGACTTTATGTTGTGAGGTTGACTATAGGATGGGGAAAGAAGCGTTTATGTATTGATGTTCTGTTACTTTATGTTGTATCATTATTATGTGGTTTCTAATGCATTTATTGTTTTGTTGGATTATATTGCTATGCCCTTATTGAGATTTAGAGAGCTCGTGCCATATTTGTCCATCTCTTTGTTGGGTCACGGTCCCAGATTAATGTGCTTTCAAGATACATAATTTTTTACCTAATATATTTGCCGAGTGTTTCAGTGTATTATTTAAAGAATGAAGATTTCAATATTTATCAAAAGAAGTTTTCACAAAGGCATCTACATACCAGAGATGCACATACAGGAGATTCAGTTTAAATTTTGGAGCATTGATTTACTGCAAGATCGAAATATCAAAGAAGCGTCGGAAGATTTGTACATGGAAAATATGGACGTACTGGGCTATTATCTGCGCTCCAACGATGGAGCGCTGGTGTATCACACCCACTGATTCCATACCATTTCGATCACTCTTACCAAAAGAAGAATGAACCTACCGAACTATGAATCTGGTTGAAAATCTGGAGGAAATACTTGGAAGACTATCTGGAGTTGGAAGCATAGAAGTTCAAATATGATTTTCTCCTACTCGATTCATTTGTCAAGCATCAAAGTTCAACTTAACAAGTAAAGAAGCTTAGTATCTTCTGTGAAGTAATGATATCGGAAGATTATCAAAACAACTAAAGTCCGAAGATACTCTTGCGCGGTAAAAGAGAAGAAAGACAAAGGATGAAGTTCCAAAGTCTGATTGAAAGCTCACCATCCAATCATTGATTTAACATTATTATCCGACGTTGAAGATCGACAAAAGGAACCATGAGGATTGGTATTTTAGGAAGTAACGATAAACTTGCAGAATGGAAAATGTTCACAGAACTTTCAAATTGACATATCAAAAAACTAAACATTTGAAGTTATCAACCCTCTTACTGAATGCCAAACTATGTGAAGTCCTTGACAATGAGACAATGCTTAATGCCTCAAGGATTTACGACACATTGAAGAACTAAACATCCGAAGTTCAACAAATAAATTTGTCTAGCTCAACATCATCACAATAACCATATTTATTCAACGCTAAAAAGTCAATATTTGACATTGAAGATTGCAGAAGATTGGTCACGGAAGTTATCACTTGGAAGAAATGGAAGACATGTCAACACCGATGACTGTTGCTGGACTCAGTTATGTGTATGAGTCTCACATTGGTTTGCTCTATCTTGTATTCCTTCTCCATCTATAAATAAAGGGCTCCACCTCTCATCGAGGTAAGAAGTACCGTTCTACATGGCATCAAATGTGTAACCCAAACCCTCCTTATGCGACGGTCTCCTCCCTCCCTGTGCGACGGTCCCCTCCCTCCCTTTACCCTTTGCATCGCCCCTCCCTGCGTGTCGACCTCTCTTGAGCATCGCAACCTCCCTTCGTCCAGACCATCGTGCCTCGCCGCCCTCCTCCACGCACAAGCCCTAGCCTCCTCCCGCTCTGACCGTGACCTTGTCGTGCCTCCTAGGCGCGCCCTGCCGCCCTTGATGGCGTCAACCTTCCCAGGCGCGCCCCGCCGCCCCTGATGACGTCAGCCCTCCCTGCGCATGTCCCCTGGCGACCGCCCTTTCCTGTCGCACCGTCTTCTTGCGCGATCTTGTCACGCGATGACTATTTCGATCCGCGATCCCTGCTACGCACACCTATGCACCGACTGCGGCCGCACACACCTATGTGGCCAGCGCCCCCAAGCAGCTCCAACAACCCCTTCCCTCGATGATGCAGCTCCTGACGCGACGCCTGTTCCCGCACGCCCCTGCTAAACGGATATGGTTCATCCCCTCCAGGCTTTGGCTGCATTTAACCACCCCCATCCTACCTTGCCCCTGCTGTTGTCTCGCCCCGCTATCGATGCACTCCGGCTGTTCCTGTTGGACATCCAATTAGTGTCCTGCTGTGTGTTGTTTCTGCACGCCTTGATGCTACTGACCCGACTATTCCTGCCGAGGCATTATCTGGCTATCCCTACCAGTAACTTGTTGCCCATACCTGATTTCCTGTTTCCAGCTATTTCTTTTTTGATTCCTCCTTAGCCCTCCCTGTTGGCTTAATGGTTTCTTGTAGCCTCTTCCTCACATCCCTCTTAACATGGTAGCATCCTCGCCACCATACAATATCCATCACAACCTGGAACTCTCTATGACCGAGATTGCGCTTATTCAATCTCATCGGGCTGCTTTACCACCTACTTCTTCTTCGGCCTCTGTTGCTCAGATCGGTGACCTTACCGCTTGTGTATCTCGTCGACCGACTGTTTGGATGCTTGATTCTGGTGCTTCTGATCACCTCACATGTGATGCGGGTATGCTTACTACCTATAGTCCGTATACTGGTGCCATTGCAATTACTATTGCTGACGGATCTACAATCCCTATCGCAGGATTTGACACATGCTCCTTGACTCCTATTCGCTTGGCTTCAGTATCTCATGTTCCTCGTAGTCATTTTAATCTTCTCTCTATTGGTAAACTCACATAGGATTTAAATTGTGTTGCTATTTTCACATCCTCTGGTGTTGTTTTTCAGGAGCGGTCAACGAATCGGGAGCTTGGTAGAGGTCGTCTTAGTGATGAGGTGTACATGTTCGATACCCCAACATCCCTTGCTTGCTCATCCACCTCTGCTTGTGCCTCGACCTACATTTTCGCTATGGCCATCCATCGACTTCAGTCTTAGATAAGCTCTGCCCCCCATTTTAGTGCTTAACTTTCCTTCCATTGTGAATCCTGTAAGTTTGCTAAACATCATCAGGTGTCTAATGTTCCTTGTTTGGTGACGCGTGTGGCTAACCCTTTTGACTTAGTTCATTCTGATGTATGGGGTCCCTGCAGGGTCTCCAGTCAATTAGGGTACCATTATTATGTATCCTTTATTGTCGACTTCTCTCAGATGGCATGACTATATCTCCTTCGTGATCGTTCTGAGGTGTGATATTTTTAAGACATTTTACCATGAAATTCACACTCAGTTCTCCGAGCCTATTAAATGTCTCTGCTCGGATAATGACTGAGAATATTTATCTTCTTCCTTCCAGCAGTTTCTCAAAGATCACGGTGTCCTCCATCAAACATCCCCCCCGATACCCCTTAACAGAATAGTGTGACCGAGCGTAAATATCATCATATTCTGGAAATTGCTCGGGCCTTATTATTTTACATGCAGGTGCCTCTTCCTTTTTGGGGGATGCTATTCTTACCGCTACCTATCTTACCAATCGTCTTCTTTCTTTTATCCTTTAGGGGGAGAGTTCGTTTCGGGTTCTGTTTCCCTCTCTTCATCCTCAACCTCTTCCACTTCGAGCGTTTGGGTGTCTCTGTTGTGTTCGTGACACTCGTCCTCGCCTCTCGAAATTTTCCCCAGAGACCCCCTGCTACATCTTTCTTGCCTACTCTCGTACCTAGCGCGACTACCGTTGTTTCTCTCCTGACTTGGGGACGTTATATCATCTCTGTTGATGTCTCCTTCATTGAGCACTCTCCATTCTCATCCTCTCCATCCTCTCCCCACCCCGATACCACCATCGATGACTGTCATCCTCTCACTATCCACCCACCTCTGCCTCCGTTATCCCGATCTGATGATCGTTGCTTTGACTCTGTCTACTCTCGTTATCCATCGAACATGCCCCCTGCCCAGATCGAGGTCGCCATTTCCCTGACTTCGTCTGTTGCTCCTACTACAGGTACAAATGACTTGCCGATTGCATTGCAGAAAGATACTCGCTCTTACCAAAATAATCCTCTATACACAACTTCATACAAAGACTTCTCTACTCTGGAGACAATATCTGTTCCTCATATGATTGTTGAGGCTAAATCTCACCCTGATTGGTTTCATGCAATGCAGGATGAATTACAAGCGTTAGATGTCAATCACACCTCAGATCTGGTCCCCCTTCCGATAGGTAAATAAGTTGTTGGCAACAAATGAATTTATACAATCCGTTTCAATGATGATGGTACTCTTCATCGCCTTAAAGCCCGCCTGGTGGCCAAAGCCTTTGCTCAGACATTTGGTTTTGTCTATTTCAACACCTTTTCTCCGGTTGCTAAAACGACCTCTGTTCGATTATCCATTTCTCTTGCAGCTGCTTATCATTGGGCTCTTCATCAATTTGATGTCAAGAATGTCTTCTTGCATGGTTTTCTTGACGAGGAAGTTTATCTATAATATCTTCCCGATTTCATTGCCTCAGGGGCCGGTTCTCATATTTGTCGGCTTCGTCAGTCTCTTTATGGATTCAAGTAGTCTCCTCGTGTTTGGTTTGGTCGATTTTCTTGGCATTGAAGTCTCTCGCTCTCTAACCGACATCTTTATTTTACAGCGGAAATATGCGTTGGATATCTTATGGGATATTGACTTGTCTCAGACAACTGCCATCAACGCTCCTCTTGAACCAGGGGAAAAGTCCCCCCATGATACTACTGACCCTTATTCTCATCCAGACATGTATCGTTGTCTTGTGGGCAAACTCAGTTATCTAACTATGACACGTCCAGATATCGCCTGCTGTGTCAACAAGGCCAGTCAATTCATGGACCAGCCAACGAAATCTCAATGGGACGCTGCTCTTCGTATTGTCAAATGCATTAAGAAAGACCCTGCTCGTGGTCTTTGATATTCTCAGCATGATCATCTGAACATTGAGGCCTTATGTGATGCTGACTACGCTGACTGCTTATCTACCTGAAAGTCTACTTCTGAGTTTGCGGTTTTTCTGGCCGGTAACTTAATATTCTGGTGAAGCAAGAAACAAACCGTTGTCTTCGGATCGAATGCTGGGTCTGAATACCGTGCATGACCACGATCACTACCAAAATTATTTGGTTTCGTCACATTTCTCATGAAATTGGTTTTCCACCCAGACTCGCTCATATTTGTTGTGATAATTAGGCGGCCACAAAGATTGCTTATAATCCAGTATTCCATGAACGCACAAAGCATATTGAAATTGACTATTACTTCTTTCGCCATCACCTTGAGCAGAAGCATATCACCTTCGGCTACATTCCAACTGCTAATCAGCTTGCCGACATCTTCACCAAAAGCTTGCCGGGAGCTCGATTGGATTTTCTATGCACCGAGCTGGGCAGCCACAACATCAACGATTTAGCTTGAGGGGGAGTGAGTTTAGTCTTTTCTCTCTTTGTTTTTTTGTTGTGGGACTCTTTTTCCAAACTATACCTGTTCTAGCTTGAGGGGGAGTGTTGGACTCGGTTATGTGTATGAGTCCCACATTGGTTTGCTCTATCTTGTATTCCTTCTTCTCTATTTATAAATAAAGGGTTCCACCTCTAATTGAGGTAAGGAGTTATTCCAAAGGTTAAATTTTTTCTGTGAACGTAACACCCCAACATTAATATTTCCGACGCCTATAAAAATCACCCTTCGAAAACACTTAGCAACGCAATATCATTCGAAAAGAGCTCTCTTGACCATTCACCTTTGTTCTTCATGTTCTTCCACTTTTGAGTTGTGTTCTTGATTTTCATCATTGTTTGTACTTCATCTTATCTCCTTACCATCCTCACGGATCTGGTTGTAAGATCCACTCTCCGGTCTTTGATTGAAGAAGTCCTGGGTTGTAAGGATTTGTCTTATAAGGTGAGCACTGCTTGTACCTAATGCTGGTTCTACCGGATTTGGGGATAGGATTCAACCTGCCGCTTTGATCTAAAAGCGAAGAATTTTTGGAAATAGGAAGTTGTTATCAATATATTTAATAGGGGTGTAGGGACTGTTCATCCTGGATATATTTAAAATCTCTTTTGTCATATCCTACCACACTTTACGTTCTACACTTTACTTCTTTATTGTCTGTGCTATCTGGAATGTTTACTTGAATTTTCTATCTTATACATACCTGATTTACTTTATTTGTTAATTGTCGGGATAGTTTGCTTAAAGAATATCCTCTCATCTCTCAGATTGATTATAATTGTTTATTAGCCAGAATATTTTGATTTATCTTTATCTGGAGTTTTTATCAAGGCATTATCTCTATCGGTACTTTCATTTATCGGTAAGTCTGTGTTATACATAATCGGAGATAATGGGAAGTTAATCTTCCAGAGAATCAACTTCCTACCGGGATTTGCTTTATCTGTCTACTGCTCATCTATCTGTTGTTTTTCATATGCAAAGACTTCTGCTGTTTTTTTACTCTAATTTATTTAATCCTTGTGCAATATTTTGATTTACGGGTTTTGTGCTTCCAAGTTTTAATTTCTCAATTCACCCCCCATCCTCCTTGAGGATAGCCTGTTGGGGCATCTATTCTATCTGCTCACATGACCTAATGCCTGTGACAAGCATGTTCGCTGACGTTCAAGAAGTGGATCATCCTCAGTAGTTACAATAGTTTGTTATACGCTCATTTAGGTGTCATGGAATGATCTTCCTATACGATGAAACTTGTTCTGTGATCGTTGCTTAGTATGGATATTTGTTTTTCCATAAGCTGTTACTGCTATACTGGACACCCAGAATTTGATTAACTAACTGAAATTAGATAAGTCTAGCTCTTAGCCCACGATTGATTCAATAAGTGGAATTTTTAGGCTGAATTTTGTGGTGTTCACTGCCCGGGCAACTAGGGTGTGATAGAAATGGAGCCGTTGTGCTTCTATAGCTTGCATGGTCCATAAAAGTTGTTGAAAAGCTTGTGTGTTGTAGATACTTCTACCTTCTTCAGTTTTTGTTGAAGTTTATTTTGTAGTCAAGAAATCCTTGGGATGAGATATAAGTCATTTGATTAGGAGAAAGTGGCAATAAATATGTTAAAAGTTACAGAATAGGAAACCTTATACTGGGTTTTGGAAAGATGAATGTAGCCATGTGTTTTTTGATTGGAGGAGATATTGCAGAACTAAATCTGATCAGTTTTTTTTTTTAAATAAATAAAAAATTCATAACCATATTTACTTCAATGTTTAATGCAGGTGATGTTCATATGTGCGTTGTTGAGGGTGGCCATACTGCTCCAGAGGCTGCTGAGGCTGCTGTAGGATAAATTTCAGACATCACACACAGAGCTCTTTAGGTCAGTTTGTAATTTTCCGGTCGATTTTTTTGCCTTGCTTGTTTGTACCAATGGGAGATGTGGTGCGCCCTTCTGGCTTAAGCTTGAATCCTGTTGATGTTGGGGGGACCACTCATAAGAATGGTTCAAGAAGGCATTTTTCTACTTCGATTCCCAAGGCATTGCCGTGGAATGCATTTTGTCTCATGAAATCTGTAAAACATCCAATGGTGGGGAGAACTGCTGGCCGTGCTGCATTGTTTTTGCTTGAACTCGCCACATTGGAGCTGATAAGGAGGTTCTCTAGGGCAAAATGCCCAGTTGCATGGCGTGGACTTCAGGCATTGCAACTTCTTTGTTATCCACCATTTAAATGGATTCAGAAGTGGCCCCCTTTCAAGGGTTTGGTCAATGGCATGCAGGTTTGTTCTATCATATTTTGTTAATTATCATTGTACCTGTTTTAAGGGTCGATTTGACAAAACTTGTTGAAAACTGTCTGTATAGTTGTTTCCAGATTGCTTATTGCAAAGGTGTTAGGTTCTTGCTTAATTGGTGCGTAGAACAGTAGAAGAAAAACACGACAATATCCTATGACTCTTGTATATCTCCAGAATAAGAAAAAGAAATGGAATTACAGTAGGTAGGGGAGAAGGAAGAAGAAGAAGAGGAGATGAAAGAGAAGAAGGAGCTTGCCCGAGAAGACCACTCCCCGTAGCCCAGGCTTGACCTTCCAAGATTGGACCTCCTTACACAACAATCAGCTGGAAACCCCAAGTGAATACTTGACCCTCTTCTACAACCATCCTCTCTCCTATTTAATAACCCAACTGCCCAGCCAGCTAACAACACCCTAACAACTAACAACTAACAACTAACAACTAACAACCAACAACCCCCTCTAACAACTAATTGAGAAAGGACTACACCGCCCCTAGGCTTATTCACTCATACCCGCCTCGTATACACAGGCAGCCCACGCATGGACAGCCCCACCAGCCCCCACGTTCCTAACATTACCGCCCTCTTGAAAACCCACTTTGTCCTCAAGGTGGAACCTCCAATAGCATTGCGCAGCTATTTAAGCACTGGTATGAAAGACCCAGGTGGTGGCTTGGGAGGTGGTCTAGGCATCAATGCGGCTGTATCCAGGCATTTCCTAGCACTTGGATGATTTGGCATAAATTATGGATCTCCCAGCCTCCGAACAAGAACGTTAAATGGCCCCACTGATACTCTCACCTTCGAACCGGAGTGAACAGTCGGATCAACACTACATGGAAGTAGTCTTGCTAGCGGAAGCAACACCGAGACTCCAGCACTAGGAACTTCAAATTTCATTCTCCACCTGCTCTTGCTTTGTTCCAAAACAACTGTTTTTGCAGTGACAATATCCCTACTCCATCTAGTTGCCAAAAGGAGACTAAGAAAAGCAGCTCCAGTCATAACCCCGCGTCCCCCTCTTCACACTTCGGCCAGCCCCAAAAAGGAGGCAGATGCCAATCCGTTAAGCCTCAGTTTCGTTGAACACCTGGCAGCTTGACCCCTCTCCTTTTCAACAACAATTGGAACACGATGTAGCTCCAACCAGTACAGTAGTGCTTGGGTCACATTCTGACTGACCCAAAAAAAAAACCATTTCACTAAGAACTTCTAATTTTCCTCCTCTTGGCTGAACATAACTGGAGTCAACTTGCTCTTCAAGCTTATCACAACCGACTCTTTTTATCACAAAGTGCTCTAGTTTTTCAAGCAATGAGTACATTTTCTTCAATCCAGCATCAAAGGAGAGTTTGGGGTCATCAGAAAAAGAGGACACTTGCATTTCCAATTTCAGTAGGTCCTGATATTCAAAAACAACCTCCTTAAATGCAACCACTCTCTCTTCAGGCCAATCAAAATGCTTGAGAATTGCCCTTTCATCAACTAGAAAGGAGTGTTCCTCCTCCAACTAGTTCACAAATGCTATTAGATCTTCCATGTTCACAAAAGAAGCTACTCGGACCGCATTCGCTAGATTCAACAAACCCACCTTGTGTTTCCACATCAGCTTTCACCTTATGCCTTGAATTTTCCACAACACCATAGCTCTCTCCAAGCAAATTGTGTGCAACAACCATTCCGACCTTCAAACCTCCTTCAAGGAAGCCACAACCTTGATATGACCCCCAAAACCTTATTCCTCTCTTCCCTTGTTTAGTGTGTAGCACAAGTAAAGCCTCTAATGGAAGAGGGTGATCGGTTGTCCACTTCAGCATGTTCCGGAGTATTTGCTGGTTAGAGTGTCACAACTAAAAGTAGCGAAGTCCTAGAAATGATCTTTGTAATAATGACAGCTTCGGTCACCTGTGGCCTTAGACCAAAATCATAGCCGGGCACAACAGAAGTGTTGTTTCTAGGAGAAACAGCTGCAATTTCTACCATCGGAAATGCTGCATGTAGTGGTGTGAAACCAAAGTCATAAACCAAAACAAGTGCCGTCCCATGACCCTTAGAAACTACTATCAGATGTGAACACGACTTGCTGGGTAAAAAATGTATATTTCCTAAAACTTAAGAGTCATCCAGCAAATCTTCCAGGAAGTAACCACCTCCACTAACATTAACCAAAGCTGGCTGATGCCAGAATAGTTTTAATCCTGCCCCTTCCAAAGGAAAACCAACCCCTCCTTCTAGCGCTAGTATCTGAGCTACATCAGGATCCTTGTTATAGTCTTCCTCCATTCCAGGAACCAAGTACTGCTCATCCAATGTCCAGTTGGCCTGTTGAAAAAGCCCGAGTGGTACTCAGACAAGCTTTCGTTGTGCTTCCATTTCGCCATGCTCCATCAAATGTTCAGTAGCTCTGCTTGACTTGCCATCCAAACCTCCTTTACTAGCAATGCAGACGACACTCCCTGTACTAGCCTCGCTTCATTCCTTCGGTAAAGAAGTATCTGGTGCTACAACATCTCCAGCCTTGCTTCGCACTTCTCGACTCGCGTCAGTAAAGGTAAAACCAAATACCTCGACACTGAAGGCAATAGATGTGGCGTTGTTCCCCGTTCCTCACCACACTTGTCCAGTTAGCAGATCTCCAGGACTCGCTGCTCCACCAGCAAGGGGTTTTGGATTCGGACCAGAAACTTGATGCACCCTCACAGCGTTCCTTTCCCACTTGTCCTCGCTAGAACTTGGACCTTGACATTCCTCTCCAGCTGGACTGGGGTAAAGCTGCTCCTCTAACTCTATCACTGTACCTTTCCTGTCCTGCCTGAAAACTTCGCAAGCCTGTTGCTACTGGCTGTTTGCTGTTGCGGAATCACCGGGAGACAGAACGACAGAAAACGAGAAAACGAAAGAAAGAAAAGCAACAAAGAACACGACGATTTACGTGGTTCGGGAAAAATCCCTACGTCCACGGGAGAGGCAGATTTTCACTATGATTCGGGAGCACAGAAATTACAGAGGATTTCCAACACAAAACCCTAGCCCGAAATGGGCTACATATGAAGAAGACGGTCTACTGTTCTGAATAGTAGTCCGCGTTGCAACAGTGATCGGCGGCTCACTTTGTCAAAAGTGCTACAGTGTCTGTCGGCTGGAAGTCAAAAGCGCTACAGTACTGTTGACCCCGAAGTCCGCACCGCTACAGTGCCTGTCGGTGTCGGTCGGTCAGCTCCGCTACAGTGGTCAGAGATGCTACAGTGCCGGAAATTTGGGCCGGGGGCCTTCGGCCCCCGGACCCCCGGAGCAGGGGCGCGTTGCCTCCTGCAACCCCCAACGAGCTCACCGCGGAGCTCGACCCGCGAAAGTTGCGGGCCACAAGCATTCGGCCCAACCAGATCGGACAACACCAATCCAACATTTGCTTGGTCTTGGCTCCTCCGTTAAACAACATTGTATAGACAACTTAGTCAATTCTTGTACCTGTGCCCGCAAGGACTGTTGTTGCTCACGGTACTCCGCATGCACCCTTGCAAGGACCTTAACGGACATTAGAAGCTCCTGCATCTCAGCTGTCTCTGCACGGAAACACTCTAGTTCGAAATTCATTCTGGTTAGCACATTCCAAGAATCCAGAACTTGTCGTCACAAGCTGCAGACCCCTCTCACAATCAGCGAGACTTCTCAGCGATCGCCTACCTTCGTTTGGTCCCTCTACGATCATATCACCAACAAAAAACGCGTCACCAGCAGCAGACACGATCCCCGCTGATCACATAGAAGAAATTAGGTAGAGAGAGAGAAAAACTTGCAAGGCAGCGTTTGTTTTTTTTTTCCAGCGAAGCCGTACTTGTTCCAGTATGACACCCCAAACATTTTATGGTATGTTTCTTTTAAATACTTTCAATTCATTAGACAACCTATACTGCATGAAGCACTGAGTCTCTGTGAAACAACACTTGGTTATTTATAGGATATGGTCATAAGCTAGCCATTAAATTTAAATTTGCCACTTATGTGTTTTGAATTTCGAAAAATGGACACGGTTGCGATCATGGTGATAATTGGAGTCTCATAGAATCAAGTTAATTTTCGGTGAATAGTAACTTACCCTTATGAATAGTAAGATACCCTTATGAATAGTGTAAGATCCTGGATTTCTCCGTAAGGTATGTTTTACTTACGTTTTAGTTTAAGCCCTTTATTTGAGTTAAGTGCTTTCCAAAGTCCTTGAGGAGGCTCGGGGTTGTTCCGGGGGTTCGGGACACGAAAAGGGGGGAAAATGAATATTTTGGGCTAGCCGCACGGTCTGCGCACGGTTAGTGCTAACCGTGCGGGCAACCCAGGTAAACTGTGCAAGTGGAAGATTTTCGGACAGTGGCCTCCGCACGGTTTGCGCATGGTTTGACAAACCGTGCGGGTAAACCGTGCGAGGGGCTCTTTTGGGACAAAAGCATCCGCACGGTTTGCACATGGTTTGGAAAACCGTGCGGCCCAGTAACCTTTAAAAAATTACAAAAATGCAACTCCGAGATTTTATAACCCACTTGAGATTTTCCTTCTCTCTTGAAACCCTAGGAATGAACCAAAGGAACCAAGAGCTCCCAAGGATCTATCTCCTTCGTTCCTAAGCCGTTTGGAGTGACGTTGGATGCGAATCGAAGATCCAGGTGAGTCTAATATTCTCCTCTCCTTTTCGGTTTAGGTCTTGTATTTTGGGCGATTTCCATCCGAAGCTCTCAAACCTTTCTTTTTCGGTGAGATCTAGGTTGAGGCTTCAAAGGGGTGTTGGATTGGGATCTAAGGCTTCGATTGGGAGTGCGTTCGCCAATGGATTCAAGGTAGGTGGTCTACAAGTTATATCCCTTGAGTTTTGTGTAGATTTGTGCATGTAGGGTTTTTATTTTTGCCCTCTTTTGAAGAGTTCTTGGTGCATTTGACATGATGTGATGTAGTGGTGTCTAAAAGGTTAATTGAACCCCTCTTGATCCCCATGGGATGCAAGGAGGATGACTCGACCAAATTAGGGCAACCCGAGGGGCGTGTCGATATTCCCCGGACTTAGAGTTAGCTAAGTGTAGGCCGTTGTGCAAGAACGTAGAGCCCTTGATGATTATGTTAATATGCTTAAAGGAAATGCAATTGGTGTCTAGTAATACACCTAGGTTGGGTAATTACTCAAGAGGTTGTTTGGTTGGCACGAAAAAAGGGTTAAATGGATAAATGGGAAAATGCTAGGGAATTAGCTTTATACTTGAATATGCTTAGTGAGATAGGCATGAAAAATGGGAATGAGGCTAAAGAGGTTAAGTAATATGAACAATGAAATTGTTAATGGATTGAGGCAAAATGTAATTTTCCATTTATTGAGATTATTGTGATGATTGTAAATGATGTTGTCTATGTTGTTGTGATATGGTGTTTTGTGGTGAATGATAAATAAGCATGCGCACATGGCTTGGCTGAGTGGGGTATTGACTTGAGGTTCTACGTCCACGGGTCGAGTTGGACCGAGGTTCTAGCTCCTCCCCTAAATGCACGGGTAAGGGAAGGGGACACAGTTCTATTTCTCTAACAGTTGCATTCCACCCGGACTGAGGCTTCGAGCTGAGGATATTGGGAATTGTTATATTGTGATGCCTAGTGAGATAGGCCTTGATTGTATTTCCATATGTTTAAGAACACTGAATATGCCTAATTTGTTGAACACATAAAAAGGGGAGATTGAATAATGAAATGCCTAAGTAGCGAACCAGAATTCATTGGTAGTATAAATAAAATGAACATAGTTTAGAATGACATATTGAACTGTTTACCTTAACTTGCCTTTATTTATCATTTGCATGCACTATCTGCCTTGCTGGATATTTTGCAGACACCGTTGGTGGTGACCTACTGAGTTATATTCACACCCTGCTCGGACCGCCGTTGGGTACCCGAGCAGACTTCATGCTTGCTGGTCAGGACAAGGGCAAGAGCCCTATGCTAGGGAGATGAGTTGGACCCGGGACATGTTTGGGTGAGGTTCCAGACTTGGAGTCCGAACCATTTTGGGGATTCTACCATTTTCTTTCTTTTGGGTTTTGTTCACTTGACACTGTAGCACGACATGACATATTTATTGTTGTTTATGATTGTACCCAGTTTTGGGATTTGGTTATTATGCATGTTATGGATCGTTCTCTTATGTTTTCGCTATTTCAATTATTATCTGCTGTGGCTTACTCTGGTATTGAGGGTATAGTCTCCCCACATGACCTATTGGACCCTCGCTGCTAGTCGGCAACCTCTGGCGTACGGGGAGGCGCGCTTGAAGTCATGTAACTCCCCGGCTCGGGGCACCGGTTTAGTGACACCTAGGTCGGGGACGTTACAAAGTGGTATCAGAAGAGTTATTTTCTCTTTCTTACTATTTGGGGATGGTAGACCGGAGATTAGGAATGTGTCGGACCTTGGTAATGAGCTCGTGCTTGGGAGTAGCTAACCCATGTACGGGGGAAAACCCAAGTCACCCTGGGAGGGGATTGTTGTTCTAGTTATGTGTTGTTACGTTTGACGATATTTCACCATTGGGTGATGCACTTGTTGTGTGATTTGACGGTTTTGTGATATTTCTCTCGTGGCTGAAAAGGTACGAGGTTGTGCATTCATGCATCATTCTAGGCACCTATGTAGGAAAGTGACATGCATTATGATAGACACACACAGGATGGGTGTGCAGGATATAAAGGTTAGGATGCATATGTTCTCTTAAAAGTAATGAATTAGGCCTAATAAGATGGTATGCATGAGTAGAAAGGGGAAGTGAAAATGCAAGTAGTAATTAGAAAATGGTTCTTGATAAAGAAGTAAAAGTGGAATAATTTATTACAAGTGATGAGCCTATCTATATCTCTTCCTTCTCATAAAGCTTTATGGTTGCGTTCTAAAGCTTGTGTTTGGCATTGTAGAGAAATGCCACCTCGAAGATGTGCGCCGGTTGGGCGACATGAGGATGTTGCCGAGAACGCTCCTCCAGTAGTGGAGCAGGAGAACGTGGTTGTCCAAGGAGATAGGGAAGAACAGTTCTGTGAGAACTTTGCTCGTTTTATGCAGATGATGGAACGAGACTCAGGGCGGGTTGAGCTGACTAGGGAATTTCAGTTGCAGCACCCTCCGACCTTTACTAGAGAGGGTGGGCCAGAAGCAGCAGAGTTCTGGATTGAGTTCATCCAAACTATTCTCGACCATCTAGTGATTCCTCTCGAGAAACGAGTCAAGTTAGCGGCCTATATGCTGAGGCGACAAGCAAAACGTTGGTGGGACATTATGGTTCAGACATAGTAGACCGAGGGGATGATGTGGAAAGATTTTCAGGACAAGTTTCTGTTGGATTGGGTTATACCAAATACGCACAAGAGGGAGGGGGGAGTGAATTGTGTCTTTTACAAATTCTTCACGAATCGTGATGATGGTCGAGTCTGTCCTTTTATCTTTATCAGGTTGTTTATGCAGCGGAAAATAAACAGTTAAAGGACGCAAGAATGTATAGTGGTTCGGGGAACAGAACGCCCCTAGTCCACTCCACCAACGTTTTATTCCACGAGCTTGGTGATTTTCACTATCTGACCCTCTTATCAATAGACCGTCCATAACTGAGTGCAGACAGTTGACACCTTTACAAGTTAAGGCTAAAAACAAAGCATTCTGGTTCATACACAGAACCAAATACACAGCTTAGTACGAGAAACTGGTTACTCAAAATAAAGAGTATTTGTCTTGAAATATTTTCCAGTTGATCTTCATAGTTGCGACAGCACGCAACTGACAGTAGATAGATCATCGTCTTCAGAAAAGATGTTCTTCAGATAAGGGCAGTTCTGAGTTGATCCAGTTGCAATAGATATAGAAATAAATTCAGCAAACAACAATGGATTCACGAAAGATCTTCGATGTAGAAACGGTGAATCTTCAACGTGTTTCTTCTTCTTCTTCAGAAAACAGAGTTTGATCGTATCTTGTAATAGCAGATCTGTAAATCTCGAATGCCTCTGTAAACTGTAGTCGTGAAAAACTCAAGAGCTTGTTCTTCTAATCTTTTTCACAATGATCCATCATACACACTCTTTTTAATTCAAAATAACACATATATATATAGAATAACGACGAGTGTTTTCCTTAAAAATTTAGATCCAAAAAAGTCGCCTTTGAATCGTGATATTCAAATGTTTGAATAACAGAGCAGTTGTAACTCCCCTTAATATTCAGTATGAAAAGCTCCTCTTAAATCAATCCTTTGAATCACAAATAAACGGTTTTGAATCAGTCAAAGACGTGCTTTAAAAATGGGCTTTGAATTTGGCTTGAAATCAACCTAATAATCTGCATAAAGACCGTTACTCAATAAAGTCGTAATTTAAATCTTCAATGCCAAACGTAGGGTTGAACTGCATAGCATTCTTTCTCTGAACGTAAGGTTGACAACGTAAGGTTGACAATGTAAGGTTGACAACGTAAGGTTGACAACATAAGGTTGATCAACCATACTTTTCTCTTCAACTCTCAAACGTACGGTATAATATCCGTACTTTCCTTTTTAGCAAAACATAAGATACATGATTCGTAAGGTTCATTATAAAAGTATGGTTGATGATCCATACTTTTATCAGCTTCTAAACGCAAGGTATATGATCCGTACTTTTTGATAAAATGTAAAGTTGTTTTCAAAAGTAAGGTTGATGAACCATATTTTTGAGAAACAAACATAACGTTTCATACTTTTTTGATATCCCGAATGTAAGGTTTTTTCCGAGCGTAGGGTTCTTCTTCCATACTTTTGTCTATAACGTATGGTTGTTTAACCATATTTTTCTGATATGCTGTAAAGTAAACGACGGATTCCATCCTTATGCTACGCTCCTCAACGTAGGGTATGAACAGTGTTTCCAGAACACGCTAATACGTTAAAACGATTTCCGAACACATTGTCAAATATTCTACACGGATTAAACACTTTAATATTATTCCAAAATAGAGAAATAAAGAATATTAATTTCCTGAAATATACTCAAAGTAAAAACATTAGAATAACAAATAAGAGTATTTGTGAACATCAAAATCATCATAAAGAGATAGAGTATTGTTCTCAACAATCTCCCCTTAATTAAAATAGAGTGTTGTTGAAAACAACACTTGCTCAACAATCTCTCACTTTTTGATGATCACAAAACCCATGAAATAACCAATGAAATTATCTTACAAAATTAATTGCATATAATTTAGAATTTTGCAAAGATAAAAACAATATTTAATTTTAACAAAATTATTTCTTATTTTTTACATTTTCTCCTCTATAAAGTAAAATAATATCTCCTCAATAAATAAAGAAAATAAAATTTTGTGTTTATCCAAAAATTTCTCCTAAAAAAACTTTTTAGAAATTTCCCCCCTTAAAATGAAAAGTTTTCTTTTCTCCCTTTGAGTAAAAGATTTATAAAAAAAAATGTTGTGTTTGCCATATTTCTCCCCCTTTTTGTGATATAAAAAAGAATGATAGAATCAGGAATATAACACATTTTAATGTAGCACTGAACTTAAGTAAATGCTATAATAAACTATTTATCAATATTTGAATCTGGATTACTGGTATTCTAACATAGACAGTACAGTAAAATAAACTAATAACACATAAGCATGGGATGCAAATATATTTTATTGAAAATATAATTACAAGTACAGTAATGACAATGAGAATCAAGGTTGGGCTAAAAAGGTTTGGGAAACAGGTTTCAACGCCTCTGAATGACTTCCTTGAGCTCTGACATCTGCAGTCGCAACCTTTTCATCAGTCCATCGCTTAACTGGACTATGAGATTCCTTCATTTCTGAGTCAAATGGATATCTTCAATCAAATTGACTCTAAAAAACTCATGTAACCTCTTTTCCTTCTCTATAAACTGATTTAGCTTCTCTGTGAATCTGTTCAACAAAACTTTGACCCCTGGTTCATCTGATGTAAGTTGGTCAACAAGATGCTTTTGATTATCCAACAGAACAGATAATGGAGCACTGTTACACTGTAAGTCCTGCAATCTGTCATTCATATTGCTCATTACTGCTGTAATGGCCTGAAATCTCCTTATCATATCAGGCGAAGTACCTGAGGTACCTGGTTGACTGTCTCTGACAGTTGCGAATTGTTGCTCCATGAAAATCTTAAAATCTGCCAAATCTGACTTCATTACCATTTCAGATTTCAGTTTTCCAACTTCAGTTAACATTTCATTCTTAAAAACTTCCACTTCCATTTTTGAAACTGAACTATCTTTCAAGTTCTGAAACTTCTGTTTGTCCTTTTCTAATGCTCTTTTCAAAGACGCTTTTTCGGCTTGAACTTTATTAAATTTTGGGATTAACTCCTCCACATGATCATTCTCAGAATCAGAGGCACCCTGTGCGTGGTTCTCAACTTGATTTAATAAAGTTAAAGGCAAAGATTGAGCATCAAATCTCTGATTTGTAGCCTTCTCCGTTGGTTGCTCAACAAATTTTTCCTCAGAGTTGTGAACTGACTCATCCATAGAAAATTTTTCATTAAGAACTTCTGTATGAATCTCAGAAGGATTCTCTTCTAGATTCACATCAGTAGGATGTTGCTCCTCTTGGGCATCTTCTTCATTGAGTTCCTAAGACTGGATCCTCTAATACAGGTTCCTCTTGAGCTAATTCCTCTTGAACAATCTCAGTAGGCTGTACAGTTTGAGCATATTCAGATCTAGCCACTTCAACTTCTCCAGACTTTTCAATAGGAGGCACAATTTCTTTTTCAACTTGAGGAGTCACCTCAATCTGAGAAACTGTTGGTTGTTCAATTTGCTGTACTGCAGATTCTCTAATAAATCTGTAGCTCAGAAGAGGTTCAGTTGCATCAGCATTTGCTCGAACAGACTCCTCACCAGCTTGAGCCACTCGATGTCTTTTTCTCTGAAGTCCTTGACTTTTCTCATCAGTAGGTGGATCAACTGCTTCAAATCTCAGTCTTCTTGAAGTTTTTGAAACTTCACTTACTCTTGATTCAGCCACGTCTTTCTTAGATTTAACAGGTTGCTCCCCTTGAGCCGAGTCCTGGTCTTCCTCAGCTCCAACAGGCATAAGCTTGCCTTTCACAGTATTCCAGGAGAAGCCAATCTTCCAGCATTGAAAATATTGATGTGATGGCATCTTACTCTGGCATCTATTAATCTCACCATATCAGACTTAAACAATAATTTTGAAATGAACCTTCCATAGGGATAGACGTTCATTCTAACCTCTGGTTGACAACAATATGTGAGATATCTTTCCATATATCTTGGAAAATTCAACTTGATTTCACTCATAAGAAAAAACATTATGTACATGTCAGGAAACAAAATCTTTTCCATCTCTGACATCCTAGGTGCAATCCTTGTTTGCACAAACTTAACAAGAATCTTCTGATCAGGTTCCAGATCCTTCACTAACATTTTTCTTATACTTGTAGAACCAAATAAAAATGACATAATGTCTTCTGACTTATGTTCATTATCTCCAATATTCTTTAAGTCGAAATGATAAACTCACTCATGAGGGCAGTTTAAGATTTTAGCCATTTCTACAGATGAAATTGAAAAACCCCAATCTTCAATTTTTGCAAATATGGTGTCCTCTGTATCTCCAAGACTGAACCGAATGGATTTGAAAAAGTGACGAAGCTCTACCTCATATAGAAACTCTGTATTTTCGCCACTGAAAGTTTGTTCGAGATTCTGAAAAGCGAGGGCTTCCCGCAGCATGAGATCCGTTTGATACAACCATTCCAGGTCGATTACTTTTCCCTGTAGAATCTTTCTTCCTGCCGTGCTCTGTGTCTTGGCCATTTCTGTTTCAAAGTTCTGAAAGCTCGAAGGTTTAGGGTTACGAAGGTTTAATCTAAGGTAAATGAAGACGATAAGAGTTTTTGGTGTTTCGAAAAGTTTTGAGAAAATGAACGGGTTTGGAATTTGAAATGGTTTCTAACATCCTTGATTCCCATGTCATTTACTTACATAATAATCATTACATTATTTAAATAAAATAAAACGTACGCGGCAAAAAAAACAAAAACAAATGAAATTGTAAATTATTCTAAAAAAATAATTAAATTATTTAAAACAGTGAAGAAAAACAAATATAAACGCGTAAAAAAATTAAAATTAAAATTTCATTTAAAAATTAAATAAACCTAACTTCCCCTTAATAAAATCAAACCTCGCAGTGAGAAGTGGTTTAGTAAAAATATCAGCTAATTGAATTTCAGTACTTACAAATTCTAAGAATATATGCTTTTTAAGAACATGATCTCTTAGAAAATGATGTCTGATATCAATATGCTTAGTTAGAGAATGATTAATAGGGTTTTTTGAAATATTTTTAGCACTTATATTATCACATAAAATAGGCGTGTTATTAAAATTTAGTCCAAAGTTCATAAGAGTGTTTTTCATCCACAAAACTTGTGCACAACAACTGCCTGCAGATACATATCTTGCCTCGTCTGTTGACAGGGCAACTGAGTGTTGTTTCTTACTAGACCATGACACTAAAGATTTTCCTAAAAAGTGACAAGTCCCTGAGGTGTTATTTATATCTAATCTACAGCTTCCAAAGTCAACATCTGAATATGAAATTAAATTAAAATCAGAAGTTTTTAGATAGAGAAGAGATTGAAAAACAGTTTCTTTTAAATATCAAAAAATTCTTTTAACAACACTTAAGTGAGATTCTTTAAGATCAGATTGAAATCTAACACAAAGACATACTGAATACATTATATCTGGCCTACTAGCAGTAAGATATAATAAACTACCAATCATACCTCTATATAACTTGTTGTCAACTGATTTTTCAGTTTCATCCAAATCAAGTTTTATATTAGTACATATAAGAGTTGTATATGTCTTGCTGTTTTCAAGTCCAAATTTCTTTAGTAAATCAGTAATGTATTTGCTTTGATTTAAAACATTTCCAAAATCTTTTTGATAAATTTTAAGTCTTAAAAAGAAATTTAATTCTTCCATCATACTCATTTCAAATTCTCTTTGCATTAAATTTGAAAACTCATGACAAAGTTTTTTGTTTGTTGAACCAAAAATTACATCATCAACATAAATTTGAACCAATGAAATATTAAAGTTAACGGTTTTCTTAAACAATGTTGGGTCTGCCATCCCAACAATAAAATCATTTTTCAAAAGAAAAGAACTTAATCTTTCATACCAAGCTCTAGGTGCTTATTTAAGGCCATAAAGAGCTTTAGTAAGTTTAAAAACAAAATCTGGTTTTTGTGAATTTTCAAAACCAGGAGGTTGCTCAACATAAACTTCCTCCAATAAGTAACCATTTAAAAAGGCAGACTAAACATCCATATGAAATAATTTAAAGTTCATATGAGATGCATAGGCTAAAAGGATTCTAATAGCTTCTAATCTAGCTACGGGTGCAAAGGTCTCATCATAATCTATACCTTCTTCCTGATTATATTCTTTAGCAACCAGTCTTGCTTTATTTTTAGTTATTATTCCTTGATCATCTTGTTTATTTCTAAAGACCCATTTAGTTCCTATAACTGAATAGTTCTGAGGTCTTTCAACTAAATTCCAAACTTCATTTCTCTTGAACTAGTTTAGTTCTTCTTGCATTGCTATCATCCAACTTTCATCAACTAAGGCTTCTTCTAATGTCTTAGGTTCTAATTGGGATAGAAAGGCAGAGAATTCAACAAGATTTCCTATATTTTTTCTAGTTTTTATTCCGGTGTCTAGGTCTCCTATAATAGTTTCTAAAGGGTGATTCTTTAGGGTTTTAGACTGTCTAGGTAGTACACTGTTAGGTTCTTCAATGTCATGTTCTTCTGAACTGGACTGAATTTTATTTAAATCTTTTTCAAAGTCATCTTTTAAGTTCTCAAGTCTCATGTTATCATTAGAGTCAGATTCATCAATTTGGTCTTTTCTTTTCTCAAAAGGATCAGATTCATCAAATTTCACATGAACTGATTCTTCAACAATCCTTAACTTTTTATTAAAAACTCTATAAGTTTTGGAAGTAGCAGAATATCCTAAGAAAATGCCTTCATCAGATTTTGGATCAAACTTACCAAAATTGTCTTTGGTGTTTAAGGTGTAAACCTTGCATCCAAAAACTTTAAAGTAATTTACTTTAGGTTTTCTTTTATTTCAGAGTTCATAGGGTGTCTTTTTAAAAATTGGTCTGATTAAAACTCTATTCATTATATAGTAGGCTGTACTTACAGCTTCTGCCCATAAATAGGTAGGAAGACTGTACTCATTTAGCATAGTCCTAGCCATTTCTTGAATAGTCTTATTTCTTCTTTCAACTATTCCATTTTGTTGAGGTGTTCTTGGTGCAGAGAAGGTGTGTTTAATACCCATATTTGAGCAAAAGGAATTAAATTCCAGATTCTCAAATTCTCCACCTCGATCACTTCTTAATGAAATTATTTTAAAACCTTTTTCATTTTGGACAACTTTGCAAAAACTTTCAAATATAGTAAAAGCTTCATTTTTATATTTTAGAAAATAAATCCAAGTAAATCTAGAATAGTCATCAACTAAAACATACATTAAATTTACCAACCAAGCTTGCTATTCTTGAAGGTCCAAACAAATCCATATGGATAAGTTCTAGAGGTTTAGATGTAGCAATTTTGTTAACAGATTTGAAGGATGATTTGTGCTGCTTGCCAAGTTGACATGCATCACAAAATCTATCACTTTCAAATTTGAGACTAGGCAAATCAGAAACTAATTGTTTCTTAGATAACTTATGTAAATCATATATATTGCAATGTCCAAGTCTTCTATGCCAGATCCACGATTCATTTATCTTAGCAGTTAAGCAATTTACTTTTTGTTTACACAAGGAATTTAAGTTCAGGGTATAAACATTATCAGTTCTGACTGCTCTAAATTTAAGCAATTTATCTTTAAAAACAGAACAACAGTTAGAAAAGTCAACAAAATAACCATTATCACAGAGTCGAGAGATACTTATCAGATTGTGTTTCAATCCTTGTACATAGAGTACTTTATTAATTGAGACAACTTCTGGATCTCTAACAGTTCCAATGCCAATAATTTTACCTTTGACATTGTCACCAAATGTGACTAATCCTCCATCCTTTTGAGTTAGAGTTTTGAAATTTGATGAGTTTCCACTCATATGCCTGGAGCAGCTACTATCCATATACCATATTTCAGTTCGACTTCTGTGACCTGCTTCGTGCAATGACATTTAAACAAAGGTTTGTTTTGATACCCATATTTTGTTGGGTCCAGCAGTGTTAGCCAGCAAAGACCTGAGAATCCAGACTTGCTTTGTTTTTCTATAATCAATAGAATCATATAAACTGCTTGCAACAAAGGCTTTCTTAAACCCACTTATTTGCGGTTGCCTTAAATAACAATTTTTAGATATATGATCTTTTGTTCCACAATAGTTGCAAATTTTACTTTTTGTACTTGGAACAAAATAGTTCTTATATAGTTTGGGTTTCTCACCTTTACTGCCAATTCCATATCTTTCCTTTTTAATCACATTCTTTCCAAGAATTTCATTTAGAGTATTTTCTCCTTTTGTAAAAACAAGAGCTGCACTTTTGTATGTTTCTACTTCTGTTTGCAGTGTTTTTATTTTAGTTTCATTATCTGTACGGTTTGTGTTTAATAAGTTATATTTTTCAATTAACTCTTGATGTTGTTTTAGCAGAGTGTCTGTTTCTCCTAAAACAGCAGTGTGAATATTTTTCAGTGATTTATGTTTCTTAAATAAAGAATCATATTTCTTTTCCAGCATATTGCATTAGGCTGTAAGTTTATTATTTGAACAACTAGAACTAGAATCAGAATCAGATGAGTAATGAGATTGTACCTCATCAGCTTCTGCCATAAAGCACATGTTTGCTTTCAGATTTGATTCTTCTTTTTCTGAGTCAGACTTTGATGAGCTGCTGGAGTCTTCAGAAACACTCCAAGTAGCTTTCATTGCTCTTTTGTTTTTCTGCTCATAATCATTGTTTTTGAATTTTTTTTTCTCCTTTTAATTGAGGACAGTCAGGTCTAATGTGACCCATCTTTTTGCATTCATAGTATCTGACTTCCCTTGGTTCTTTTTCATCCTTTTTGAAGGATTTTCTGAATCCCTTCTTCTTTCTGTAGAATTTACTGAACTTTCTGGCTAGCTGAGCCAGTTCCACATCTGAATTAGATGAATTAGAACTCTCTGATTTCATTTTGATTTCATTCTTCATCTTTCTGCTCTTCTTTTGGGATGTTACTTTCAAAATAGTATTTTCTCTCTTGATCAAGTCTTTATGCTCATTTGCTTCATTTTGCATCCCACCTTCATACATCATAAGAGTTCTAATTAACTCTCTCATTGTAAGATCTTTGACTGGTGAATATTGCCTAATAGCAGCCGAAATTGCATTCCACTTAGGTGGTAATACTCTTAGAACTTTCAGGGCCTGATCTGCTTGTTTGATAGGATCTCCCAAGGCAGTGATGTTATTAACAATTTCTGTAAGTCTTCCATTCATTTGGGTGATGCTTTCTCCTTCAAACATTTTGAATGTGTCAAATTTCAATTTAGCAGTGACATACCTCATCTGCCTGACATTGTTAGTTCCTTCATAAGCAACTGCAATTGTCTGCCACATTTCATAAGCAGTCGGGCACTGAGATACTCTGTTGAATTCATCTGGTCCAAGACCACAGATGATAGCATTCATAGCCTTCGAGTTTATGTCATACTCTGCTTCTGTATCAGCACTCCGTGTTTCAGGTTTTTCTGGAATCACATAAAGTTAGAATTTTTGAGTAGACTCTATATCCAAGGTTCTTTAAGTAAATGATCATACTTGATTTCCAGCATCCATAATTTTCACCGTTGAAGTAGGGAGCTCGAACCATTGACATACCCTCTCGTGTATCAGCTATTGTGCTCTGTATAATCCAAAAACTTTCAACTTCTTATAGATTTGACAAAAACTCATCATCTGATATAAATTGTTGGATCGAGTTATACAAAATACGCACAAGAAGGGGGGTGAATTGTGTCTTTTACAAATTCTTCACGAATCGTGATGATGGCCGAGTCTGTCTTTTTATCTTTATCAGGTTGTTTATGCAGCGGAAAATAAACAGTTAAAAAACGCAAGAACGTATAGTGGTTCGGAGAACAAAAGACCCTTAGTCCACTCCACCAACGCTCTATTCCACGAGCTTAGTGATTTTCACTATCTGGTCCTCTTATCAACAGACCGTCCACAATTGAGTGCAGACAGTTGACACATTTATAAGTTAAGGTTAAAAACAGAGTTTTCTGGTTCATACACAAAACCGAATACACAGCTTAGTACGAGAAGTCGATTACTCAAAATAAAAAGAGTATTCGTCTTGAAATACTTTCCAGTTGATCTTCACAGTTGCAACAACACGCAACTGATAGTAGATAAATCGTCATCTCCAGAAAAGATGTTCTTCAGATGATAAGCACCACCACCCGAACTAGCAGCAGAATTTGGTATAATAAATGAAACAGTACAGCGTACCTGGTTACAGACTCCTGAACTCAAAAATAGAAATAGAAAGGTAGGAACGAAGAAGGAAACTGACACACTTCAGGAGGCCCCTCTGCTCTCCTGCCCGAACTCCAAGGAGTTGTTTAAACCTGACCAAAGATGCCCCCCGTGGTCCCATCCTCAGCCCCTTAAGTAATCCCCAACTGATTGGAGGTTTCTCCAGGCAGTTAGGCCCCCCCATGATCCCTCCAGGCGGTTAAGCTTTCTCTCTCTCTCCCTTTTCCAGTGGTCCCCCTTCTTGAATAAACCTGCCAGGTGGCAGGGTCCCCACCAGCTCTAACACTTGCACCCCCTTGAAAAGCAGGCTTGTCCTCAAGACTGAAAGAAGGAAATTGATTGTGGAGAGTGAACTCATCCTCCCAAGTGGCATCATCCATTGAACAGCCAGACCAATGGATGAGGAATTGAGGTTGTGCCATGCCATCTGTATAGTTCAAACGGGAAGAGAGAACTGCTATTGGTTCTGGGCTCTGAGCAGAATCTAATTCCATTCCTGGAGGTAAAGATGGCTGAACCTGTTGCGTGCCTATGGCTTTTTTTAACTGGGAGACATGAAAAACTGGATGAATTCGTGAAGCAGCCGGTAGATCCAGACGGTATGCAACCGGACCAATCTGCTCAATAATGGTAAAAGGTCCATAAAACCTAGCTGCCAACTTCTGGTGAACACGGTGGGCAACAAAGTGTTGTTTATGGGTTCGGAGCTTGAGAAATACCCGATCTCCCACCTGAAAAACCACATGACAACGATGCTTATCAGCAATTTTTTTCATATAGTCCTGTGAACGAGACAAGTGTTGTTGGAGTTGCCGAAGGGCTTCATCCCGGTCTCCCAAAGCCGTTGCTACTGCTGGCACACGAATTTCAGATGGCAAAAAACTCAGAATGGATGGAGGTTTGCGGCCGTAAACAATTTCAAACGGGGTTGTATTAATAGAGGCATGCCAAGTAGTATTATAGCTCCCCTCCGCCAAAGGGATCCAAAATGACCAAGTACGTGGTTGATCACCTGCAAAACAACGCAGATAAGTCTCTAAACAGCGGTTAACCACCTCTGTTTGGCCGTCGGTTTGTGGGTGGTAGGCATTGCTGAAGCGAAGTATGGTGCCATAGAGACGGAATAATTCTGTCAAAAAATTGCTGAGAAAAAGTGGATCCCGGTCACTCACTATAGAGGTGGGTACACCATGAAGACGAACCACTTCTCGAAGGAACAATTCAGCCACTGATCGTGCAGTATACGGATGCTTAAGGAGCAGAAAATGGGCATATTTAGACAAACGATCAACCACCACCAAAATTACATCATACCCCTTTGATTTTGGCAGCTCGGAGATAAAGTCCATAGAAATGTCGGACCAGATTGTTGTAGGAATTTCCAACGGTTGCAGTAAACCAGCAGGGGCAAGAGTAGAATATTTATATCGTTGGCACACTTCACACTGCTGTACAAATTTTTGGACAGCCCCTTTCATGCCCACCCAATACAGATTGCCGGCCAACTTGCGATAAGTTCGGTAAAAACCCATATGTCCCCCTTGAGGTGAGGAATGGAATTCTGCTAATAACAAAGGAATCCAAGAGGAAGTTGCTGGAATAGCCAACCGATCATGATATAAGAGTATCCCTTGCTGTAAAGTAAACCCAACAACAGTCTGCTGGCCAGATTGCAAAGCTTGGAAAATCGGTCCCAAGTGTGGGTCCGTAGCGACTCCATCAGCTAGCTTGTGCCCCTCCTCCCATACCGGCTGAGCTTGCAGTTGATAACAGCAGCCTGTGTTTTCCTTTATCCGAGACAAAGCATCTGCGGCAGAGTTTTCTCTTCCTGGTTTGTAACAAATTTCAAATTGGTACCCCAAAAGTTTAGCAATCCAGCATTGCTGATCTACTGTGGTTATTCGCTGTTGCAGTAAGTATTTTAGGCTTCGATGGTCTGAATAGACAATAAATGGGCGGCCCAAGAGGTAAGGCCGCCAATGTTGAATGGATAGGACCAACGCCATAATCTCCTTTTCATAAACCGATTTAGCAAGGTGACGATCCGAAAGAGCAGTACTAAAAGATGAGATTGGTCTGCGTTCTTGCATGAGGACAGCCCCTATTCCCCTCCCGAAGGCATCACACTCGAGCTCAAACTGCTTAGAAAAATCCGGTAGAGCTAATACAGGTGCCGTCGTCATTAGTTGTTTCAAGTGTTGGAAAGCTTGGAGGGCCTCATTTGTCCATTGGAAACCATCTTTCCGAGTAAGAGCAGTGAAAGGTCGAGCCACTTTCCCATATCCCCGAATGAATTTACGGTAGTAGCCGGTGAGGCCTAAGAAGCCATGGACACCCTTAACAGTAGTTGGAATTGGCCAATCAACCATGACTTGCACCTTCCCAGGATCTACCGAAACTCCTTCAGCTGATATAATATGTCCCAGATATTCAATCTCCCGCTGTCCAAAATGGCACTTCTTTTTGTTGGCAAAGAAATGATTTTCTTGGAGAAGACTAAGTACATTTGCAAGATGTTGTAAGTGGGTCGACCAATCTCTGCTGTACACAAGAATATCATCAAAAAATATGAGCACATAATGTCGAAGGGTCGAAATAAGTCATTCATTGTTGCTTGAAAAGTGGAGGGGGCATTCATTAATCCAAATGGCATCACTAAATACTTAGTGTCCACTATGAGTATGGAAGGCAGTTTTGTCCACATCATCCTTGCGCATGCGGATCTGATGGTAACCTGCTGTAAGATCAAGTTTAGAGAAGTAAATAGCTCCGTACAACTCATCTAATAACTCTTCAACCACTGGTATTGGAAATTTGTCGGGGACAGTTACCTTGTTCAAAGCTCGGTAGTCAACACATAGCCGCCACAACCCATCTTTCTTTTTAACCAACAATACTGGGCTTGAGAAAGCACTCGTACTAGGTCAGATTATACCTTTAGTCAGGATCTCCTGAACCTGAGTTTCTATCTCATTTTTTTGGAAATAAGGATATCGATATGGTCTGACAGAAACTGGTCCCTGTCCTGGGAAGAGATTTATCGCATGTTCATGGAGTCTTGAAGCTGGGAGACCTTGGGGCTCATAAAAAATTGACTGATATTGGAGAAAGATCTGCTGTAAGTCATGAATTTGGTGAGAAGTCAGAAACTGCTCTCCACTGCTTCGTTTGCCCCCGATTAGTTGGCGATGTACACTGCTGAGACTTTGTTTTTGAGACCACTGATCCAGCGAAACAGCAGCCCGATTCTTTTGGTGAACTCCTGAGAGTGTGAACTGCTGATTTTCCACTACAAAGTTCATCACCATGGTCTTCCAATTGATACAAACGTCCCTAAAGTCTTTAGCCATGCTACGCCTAAGATTAAGTCCAGTCCACCAATATCTAAGATGTGTGCCTCAATGGAACAACCATAAGCTCCCATAGTCAACCATACTTGCCGACATGTGCCCGCTGTAGCAGTTTTATGGCCATCCCTGAGCTTCACTCTCATTTTCTTTGAGCTCCAAATGGTTAGCCCCAGAATTTTGACCAGGCGTGGGCTAATAAAATTGTGGGAGGCTCCACTGTCTAATAAAATTAATATAGGTATCTCTTTGATGTAACCTTCAAATTTTAAAGACATTGTTGCCTCCTCTGGATAATTCTTGGTGCTGCATAAAATTCCCCAACCCTGTATTTCCACAAGCTTGCATTCCACCTCATGAAATTCTTCTTCTTCTTCTACAGCTGTAGTGTCCTCCTGTTGAGGAGTTTGTCCTGCTTCATCCCCTTCTCCCAGAATTAAAATCCACATTTTTGAATCAGAACACTTGTGCATAGGATTATATGGTTTTCCACAACGAAAACATAATCCTCTCTTCCGTCGATCTTCCCATTCTTGATTTGTTAGTTGACGAACTGCTCTATTTCCAGTTGTAATTGTGCGTTGTACCTCTATTATTTCTTCCTGGAGGCTCTCCACTGCGCCTTATTGCTGGAGGTTGTGGATTTGATTGTTGAAGTGAAGCTCCCCTAGGAGTGCTTACCCAGTCTCTGCCTCCATTCCAGCGTGTCCCTCCCCATTGAGTTGGTGGTCTGGAGCCTTTGCCAAGGGCTAGTTCCACATGTCTTGCTAACCGCATTACCTGTAGTCGGGATTCGGGACTATGGATCTGTACCCAGCTTCGTATTTCCTCTCGCAATCCATGGAGAAAGTATCCCACATACTGAGATTCTGGTTGGCGTGGAATGAGTGATGCCAAGAATTCAAACCGCTCAATATATTCCTGCACTGTGCCCTGCTGTTGGTTAGCGGCCAATTCCTCATAAGGATTCTGCACTTCTAAACCACTAAATCGTTCCATTAACTCCTCTTTAAATTGATTCCAAGTCAATTGAGGATGTACTTCTTCTAGAACCGTGAACCAGTGTATGACAATTCCTTCCATACTCACTTGAGCCAAAGAAATTTTAGAGAGTTCATGTGTTTGATTAATCCGAAAATATAATTCTGCTCTATTAATCCATCCACGAGGATCTTGTCCATCGAAAACTGGTAATTCTACACGGTGGACTGCTAATTGCGGTCTGAGACTGTCTCCTGCAGCTTCTTCTAACCTTGGTAGCATCGCGTTTGGTGCAGTCCGTTCGTGCGTCCCTAACACCATTCCACTGGATCCACCTGTTGGTGCGGAGGTAGTAGCTTCATCTTGATTAGGGAGCTTTTCCAGACGGTGCACCATGCTGCTTAAGGTGTTCTGCGACTCCTTTAATCCTGAAATTTCATGCTGAAATGCTCCCACCGTTGCTGCTAAACCAGACATCGTTGATTCCACCCGATCGAGGCGCTGATCTCGTCCAGCTTCAGCACGCTCCAGCACGCTCCAGCCGTTGTTCCAATGCTTCCAAGCGAGATTGTAGGCGGGTCTCCATGCCCGATTTCGAGCTGGTTCTTGGCACAGTGATGAGAGTGGGTGGGGAAGAGAGGAATTCCGGCAGGTCGGACCAAAATGATAAGCACCACCACCCGAACTAGCAGCAGAATTTGGTATAATAAATGAAACAGTACAGCGTACCTGGTTACAAACTCCTGAACTCAAAAATAGAAATAGAATGGTAGGAACGAAGAAGGAAACTGACACACTTCAGGAGGCCCCTCTGCTCTCCTGCCCGAACTCCAAGGAGTTGTTTAAACCTGACCAAAGATGCCCCCTGTGGTCCCCTCCTCAGCCCCTTAAGTAATCCCCAACTGATTGGAGGTTTCTCCAGGCAGTTAGGCCCCCCCATGATCCCTCCAGGCGGTTAAGCTTTCTCTCTCTCTCCCTTTTCCAGTGGTCCCCCTTCTTGAATAAACCTGCCAGGTGGCAGGGTCCCCACCAGCTCTAACATCTGATAAGGGCAGTTCTGAGTTGATCCAGTTGCAGTAGATATAGAAATAAATTCAGCAACTCCAACAACAATGGATTCACGTAAGATCTTCAATGTAGAAACGGTGAATCTTCAACGTGTTTCTTCTTCTTCAGAAAACAGAGTTTGATCATACCTTGTAACAGCAGATCTGTAAATCTCGAATGTCTCTGTAAACTGTAGTCGTGAAAAACTTGAGAGCTTGTTCTTCTAATCTTTTTCACAACGATCCATCATACACACTCTCTTTTTAATTCAAAATAACACAGATATATATAGAATAACGACGGGTGTTTTCCTTAAAAATTTAGATCCAAAAAAGTCGCCTTTAGAATCGCGATATTCAAATGTTTGAATAACAAAACAGTCGTAACTCCCCTTAATATTTGGCATGTAAAGCTCCTCTTAAATCGATCTTTTGAATCACAAATAAACGACTTTGAATCAGTCAAATACGTGCCTTAAAAACGGGCTTTGAATTTGGCTTGAAATCAGCCTAATAATCTGCATAAAGACCGTTGCTCAATAAAGTCGTAATTTAAATCTTCGACGCCAAACGTAGGGTTGAACTACATAACATTCTTTCTCTGAACGTAAGGTTGACAACGTAAGGTTCAAATCGTAACGTTGATCAACCATACTTTTCTCTTCAACTCTCAAATGTACGGTATAATATCCATACTTTCCTTTTTAGCAAAACATAAGATACATGATTTGAAAGATTCATTATAAAAGTAAGGTTGATGATCCATACTTTTATCAGCTTCTAAACGTAATGTATATGATCCATACTTTTTGATGAAATGTAAGTTTGTTTTCAAAAGTAAGGTTGATGAACCATACTTTTGAGAAACAAACATAACGTTCCATACTAACGTAGGGTTCTTCTTTCATACTTTTCTGATATCCCGAACGTAAGGTTCTTTCCAATCGTAGGGTTCTTCCATACTTTTGACTATAACGTATGGTTGCTTAACCATACTTTTCTGATATGCCGTAAAGTAAACGACGAATTCCTTCCTTACGCTACGCTCCTCAACGTAGGGTATGAACAGTGTTTCCAGAACACGCTAATACGCTAAAACGATTTCTTAACACTTTGTCAAATATTCCACACGGATTAAACGCTTTAATATTATTCCAAAATAGAAAAATAAAGAATATTAATTTCCTGAAATATACTCAAAGTAAAAACATTAGAATAACAAATAAGAGTATTTGTGAACATCAAAATCATCATAAAGAGATGGAGTATTGTTCTCAACAATCTCCCCTTAATAAAATAGAGTGTTGTTGAAAACAACACTTGCTCAACAGTTTCTTGACCACTTCTATCCAGAAACCTTGAGGCAGGTGAAGGCTGCAGATTTTATGAGGCTGACTCAAGGGACAATGTCGGTGATGGACTATGCTAGCCGTTTCACCGATTTGAGACGCTTCGTTCCGACGTTGACAGGAGATGAGGCAGCTGTGGCGAAACGCTTCCAGGACGGGCTGAGACACGAGATCAGATCTCAGGTGAATATATTTCGTCTAAAAAGGTTGCTGAAGTTGTGGATCAAACCCTTATCTCAGAAGGAAACCTGAAGGGAGGTTCAGGTAGTGAACTTGTGGCGCCAGCTGGGCGAGCAAGTGGTGTGGCTTCTAATAGTAGGAAACGCCACTTTGGAACCTTCCAGCAAGGGGGAAGCACGCAGAGCAGTCAGAAGAGGGGGTCAGTTTCTCAGGGTGGTGACCAGGTCTTCTGTTTTCAGTGTGGCAGGCCGGGGCACAAGCGTGACCAGTGTCCCCGCCCACCAGTTGAGTGCCGAGCGTGCGGCAGGCTAGGCCACGTGCAGAGATTCCACAGGAACCCGCAGCAGGGGAATGATAGAGGTCAGAGGCAGATGCCAAGTGTAGGCAGGGGGTCGGTTACCCCGTATCAGGCAGACAGTTGGAGCTCCCCGGGCCGTACTTTTAGGGGTGGTGGACATGGGACTCCGGGGCGAGATCACCCTTACCAACCGAGCAGTGCAGTGCAAGGTACTCAGGCTGGGCCTAGGGTAAAGGGGCAGGTCATCTACATGCAGTTCGGGCTACACCTGAGGGTGGTGAGGCAGGACCGTCTGCTGTTCGAGGTACGATTCTTGTAGTTTCCACGGTTGGTAGTGATTTATTTGATACCGGTGCTACGCATTCTTTTATTTATGCTCAGTTTGTAGTTGTGTTGGGCTTAATCGTAGAGGCCGCATGTCCTAGAGATGTCAGATTTTGACCTAATCTTGGGAATGGATTGGTTGGTGTTATATCAAGCCCATATAGACTGTTACCGACGTCGGGTAACATTCACATCTCCCGATGGGAGCACTCATGTCCTACGTGGTGAGTGGGATACTCGAGGGGGCCGCGCAGGGCCGCTACGCCATCAGATGGGGGAGCTCACAGCCCAAGTGGCATGCCTTATGATAGATGATGGGGTGAAAGGACAACCAGTCTTTCTTTTTGTTGTGGACCAGTGTCAGGATGTGTTTCCTGAGGACTTCTCGGGGTTACCACCTGATAGAGATGTTGAGTTTACGATCGAATTGTTGCTTGGAGCAGAGCCAGTTTCCATTCCACCTTACCGAATGACGCCAGCAGAGCTCCAAGAACTAAAGATTCAGCTAGAGGAATTGGAGCGTAAGGGGTTTATACGCCCTAGTACATCACCTTGGGGATCTCCTGTGCTGTTTGCTAAGAAGACGTCGGATCACTGAGGTTGTGCGTCGATTATAGGAAGTTGAACCAGATGACAGTTAAGAACCGATACCCTCTTCCTAGAATTGATGACTTGTTTGATCAGCTCAGAGGTGCCTCAGTGTTTTCCAAGATCGATTTGAGATTAGGATACCATCAGTTGAGGGTGCGACCTTCTGACATACCCCGAACGGCTTTCTGAAGCAGGTACGGGTTGTATGAATTCCTGGTAATGCCGTTTGGTTTGACTAATGCACCAACTGTGTTCATGGCCTTGATGAACTGGATTTTCCACCCGTATCCAGATCAGTTCGTAGTTGTTTTCGTTGATGACATCTTGATGTACTTCAGAACTCATGACGATCATGCCAAACATCTTGACATCGTTTTGAGTACATTAAGAGAGCATAGGCTTTACGCCAAGCTATCAAAATGTCAGTTTTGGATTGATGATGTGCACTTTTTGGGACATATCATATCTGAGTCAGGCGTATCGGTGGATCCAGAAAAGGTGCAGGCTGTGGTGTCTTGGGAACATCCCAAGAACGTCACTGATATTTGGAGTTTTATGGGTTTGGCCGGTTTTTACCGAAGGTTTATTAGAGATTTCTCTCGTTTGACAGCGCCGCTCACAGACCTAACCAAGAAGGGGGTTAAGGTCAATTGGTCACAGGCTTGTGAGGGTGCTTTCCAGGAGCTGAAGAAGCGGTTGACCACTGCACCGATTTTGATCTTACCCGAACCAGGTAAGAGGTATACCTTGTTCTGCGATGCGTCTGATGTTGGAATTGGGGCAGTGTTGATGCAGGATGATCGGGTCGTAGCTTACGGGTCGAGGCAGTTGAGGCCACATGAAAGAAATTATCCCGCTCATGACCTGGAGCTAGCTGCTGTGGTTCATGCCTTGAAGTGTTGGAGGCATTACTTGTTGGGATTACCCTTTACGGTGTTTACCGACCATAAAAGTCTCAAATACATCTTCTCTCAGTGGGATTTGAATCTTCGACAGCGACAGTGGGTCGAGTACTTGCAGTCCTTTGATTTTGAATTGGTTTACACACCAGGGAAAGGGAATAGAGTCGTTGATGCTCTAATCCGGAAGACTCAGAATCAAGTAGTTCAGGAATCCAGTTTAGAGTGGGTGATGATGACCTTGTTTGCAGAGATGCATTTGGAGGTATAGGAGGGGCACGGGCAGATAACCCTTGCATCTATAGCAGTTGAGTCCGCGCTTTTGAGCCGAGTTAAATAGAGTCAGTTGGTAGATCCGGAGTGTCTGGCTAGGAAGGAAAGTCTTAAAGGTGGGGAGTCACCTTCTGGTTGGACCTTCGACACTGATGGAGTTGCTTATGTTCATGGTCGTGTTGTGGTGCCGACAGATGTACGGGAAGAGTTGATGCGTGAGTTCCACGCATCAAAGTGGGCAGTGCATCTGGGCTTGACTAAGATGTATTGTGATCTTCGTAGGCAGTTTTGGTGGCCGGGAATGAAGAGAGAAGTTGCGGGTTTTGTGGCACGATGCTTTACCTGTCAGCAGGTGAAGACCGAACATCAGCGCCCAGGTGGGTTGTTGCAGTCATTGCCTATTCCAGAGTGGAAATGGAATGACGTCACGATGGACTTCGTAGTGAGTCTTCCGAGGACGTCTCGGAAGAATGATGCAATTTGGGTGGTGGTAGATCGACTAACCAAAGTGACCCATTTCTTGCCGATTCAGGAGACATACAGTCGACTAGTTGGGGGAGTTGTATGTTCGGGAAATAATACGGTTGCATGGTGTGCCGAGAACCATAGTTTCAGATCGTGATCCGCGTTTCACCTCTCACTTCTGGAAGGGACTACAGAAGGCACATGGTACCCAAGTGATTCTGAGTACGGCTTACCACCCACAGACTGATGGGCAGTTGGAGCGTACAATTCAGGTATTAGAAGACATATTGAGAGCATGTGCTCTGGATTTCGGTGGTTCGTGGGAAAAACACTTTTCGCTTGTTGAGTTTGCGTATAACAACAGTTTTCAGACTACAGTTTAGATGACACCATTTGAGGCACTTTATGGGAGACCGTGTAGATCATCATTGTGTTGGTTGGAGGCTAGAGAGTCTGAGTTGTTAGGGCCGAGTCTTGTGCAGGAGACGTCGGAGAAGGTTCGTTTGATTCAAAAGCGCATGACAACAGCTCAGAGTAGGCAGAAGTCATATGCAGATCAGCATCGTAGACCTCTTGAGTTCATGGTGGGTGATAGTGTGTTTCTTCGGGTGTCGCCAAGGTTGGGTCACCGTCGAATAAGGAAACAGGGCAAGTTGGCACCTAGATATGTGGGGCCATTTGAGATTTTGGAGAGGATCGGACCGGTGGCTTACCGATTGGCTCTTCCGCAGCGGTATAGTGGGATGTATGATGTTTTTCATGTTTCACAACTCCGACAGTATCACCCAGACCCATCTCATGTGATAAATGCCAAGGATGTCGAGCTTGAGGCTGATGCGTTCTTTGAGGAGCACCCGGTTCGTTTTGTGGATCATAACGGGAAAGTTTTGCGGGGTAAGGTTGTGCCCTTGGTTCGTGTTCTATGGCAGTATGGAAATGTTCAGGAGGAAACTTGGGAGCGGGAATTTGATATGCGGGTCCAGTGGCCCGATCTCTTTTCTTTAGAAACTTAATGATGCTCGGGAAGGGCGGCTCGGGGATGAGCCGTTATAAGGTGGGGAGGTTGTAAAATCCAGGATTTCTCTGTAAGGTATGTTTTACTTACGTTTCAGTTTAGGTCATTTAATGGAGTTAGTTAAGTGCTTTCCAAAGTCCATGAGTAGACTCGGGGTTGTTCCGAGGGTTCAGAACACGACAAAGGGGGAAAATGAGTATTCTGGGCTGGCCGCACGGTCTGCGCACGATTAGTGCTAACCGTGCGGGTAGCCCAGGTAAACCGTGCAAGTGGAAGATTTTCGGACAGTAGCCTCCGCACGGTTTGCGCACGGTTTTGCAAACCGTGCGGGTAAACCGTGTGAGGGGGCTCTTTTGGGACAGAAGCATCCACACGGTTTGCGCACAGTTTGGCAAACCGTGAGGGTAAACCGTGCGGCCCAGAAACCTTTAAAAAATTACAAAAATGCAACTCTGGGATTTTATAACCCACTTGGGATTTTCCTCCTCTCTTGCAACCCTAGGAACGAACCAAAGGGACCAAGGATCTATCTCCTTCGTTCTTAAGCCGTTTGGAGTGCCGTTGGATGCGAATCGAAGATCCTGGTGAGTTTAATCTTCTCCTTCTCTCTCCTTTTCGGTTTAGGTCTTGTATTTTGAGCGATTTCCATCCGAAACTCTCCAACCTCTCTTTTTCGGTGAGATCTAGGTTGAGACTTCAAAGGGGTGTTGGATTGAGATCTAAGGCTTCGATTGGGAGTGCGTTCGCCAACAGATTCAAGGTAGGTGGTCTACAAGTTATATCCCTTGGGTTTTGTATAGATTTGTGCATGTAGGGTTTTTATTTTTGCCCTCTTTTGAAGAGTTCTTGGTGCATTTGGAATGATGTGATATAGTGGATCTAAAAGGTTAGTTGAACCCCTCTTGATCCCCATGGGATGCAAGGAGGATGACTCGACCAAATTAGGGCCACCTGAGGGGCCTGCCGATATTCCCTGGACTTAGAGTTAACCAAGTAAGTGTAGGCCATTGTGAAGAACGTAGAGCCCTTGATGATTATGTTAATATGCTTAAAGGAAATGCAATTGGTGTTTAGTAATACACCTAGGTTGGGTAATTACCCAAGAGGTTGTTTGGTTGGCACGAAAAAGGGTTAAATGGATAAATGAGAACATGCTAGGGAATTAGCTTTATACTTGAATATGCTTAGTGAGATAGGCATGAAAAATGGGAATGGGGCTAAGGAGGTTAAGTAATATGAACAATGAAAGTGTTGATGGATTGAGGCAAAATGTAATTTCCCATTTATTAAGATTATTGTGATGATTGTAAATGATGTTGGCTATGTTGTTGTGATATGGTGTTTTGTGGTGAATGATAAATAAGCATGCGCACATGGGTTGGGTGAGTGGGGTATTGACTTGAGGTTCTACGCCCACGAGTCGAGTTGGACTGAGGTTCTAGCTCCTCCCCTAAATGCACGGGTTAGGGAAGGGGACGGAGTTCTATTCCCCTAACGGTTGCATTCCACCCGGACTGAGGCTTCGAGGTGAGGATATTGAGAATTGTTATATTGTGATGCCTAGTGAGATAGGGCTTGATTGTATTTCCATATGCTTGAGAACACTGAATATGCCTAATCCGTTGAACACATAAAAAGGGGAGATTGAATAATGAAATGCCTGAACCAGAATTCATTGGTAGTATAAATAAAATCAACATTGTTTAGAATGACATATTGAACTGTTTACCTTAACTTGCCTTTATTTATCATTTGCATGCACTATCTGCCTTGCTGGATATTTTGCAGACACTGTTGGTGGTGACCTACTGAGTTATACTCACACCCTGCTCGGGCCGCCGTTGGGTACCCGAGCAGACTTCATGCTTGCTGGTCAGGAAAAGGGCAAGAGCCCTATGCTAGGGAGATGAGTTGGACCCGGGACATGTTTGGGTGAGGTTCCAGACTTGGAGTCCGAACCATTTTGGGGATTCTACCATTTTCTTTCTTTTGGGTTTTGTTCACTTGACACTGTAGCACGACATGACATATTTATTGTTGTTTATGATTATACCCAGTTTTGGGATTTGGTTATTATGCATGTTATGGATCGTTCTCTTATGTTTCCGTTATTTCAATTATTATCTGCTGTGGCTTACTCTGGTATTGAGGGTATAGTCTCCCCACATGACCTATTGGACCCTCGCTGCTAGTCGGCAACCTCTAGCGTACGGGGAGGCGCTCTTGAAGTCATGTAACTGCTCGGCTCGGGGCACCGGTTTAGTGGCACCCGGGTAGGGGACGTTACAAATAGTAACGTACCCTTATGAATAGTAATATGACCCTTATGAATGGTAACCTTACCCATGAAAGTGTAAGTAAAATTTAGGCATCTTAAAAATGAAGATGAATATTTTAAGTGTTGGTATTTTTCGATTAAATGATGATTTTAATTAAAAATTAAATTTCTCATATTTAGAAAATTATTTTTGAAAAATGGAGTTCATTTTTGGATTCTACATGTCGAAAAATGGTTAGGATGAATTTTTGAGATTTCTCTGAAATACTTGAATTTTTGATGAATAATAAAATACGATAAATTATGATAAATGCTAAATACATGATTTATTGAGTCATGGATGATGTCCTGCTGAGGTAAACACACTTGGTTCGAACTCACATGCACTTATTACTTTTTTTGGTCATGAAATCATCACTTGTGCTTGTCTTAGAGAAAAATAATAAACTAATGATTAAAATATTAAGAAAACCCTCATCCCTTCCACTATATAAACCACCCCTCACCCCCTTTTTCTCTCACACCACTCAAGGTTTGAGCCTTGCCTAAGTTCTGCCAAATACACTTCCCAAGTTCTCCCTCCACGTCCAAGACCTACTGGTCTCATCAAAAGGCCAAAAAACAAAGGCCATAAGGAGATTCTCGAGGAGGAGTACTCAGGAGGTGAACCTCTCCCTTTTTCTTTCAACTTCTTTTATAAGTTTCATTCTTTTGTTGCTCTCTCCTCACCTCCCCTCATCCAAATGCTGTGATAATTTCAGTACCTTACATGAGTTGGAATTTTATTATGCTAATGAAATATTTCATCATCATCTCTCTTTTCCCCCTCCTCTTATACTAAAAATGAAAATACCGCTCGAGATGTGTTAATTTATCACATTCAAGGTCGACGAGTTTTTAATTTCTATTACTATCTTCAAGACTCGTCATGAAACTTTTTAATGGTTGAATCAGATCATAATATATGTATTTTATCTTATGCAATGTTCTGGAAACCTTACACACATAATATAAAATAATAATACAAAACAAGTTCATTGTGCACAAAACCGCCAAATCAATCCAAGCTTTTATCATTAACTTTTATCTAATGAGTCATCCTCATGGTATATAACCAAAATCATTATAAGATCATTTATATCTCTGTAATGTCACTAATAATATATATTAACAATTCTGGATGTTTAACCACATTTCAAACGAACTTCCATTTGTGAATACAAGTAAACCGATCATGAAAACCAAGGAAAAAAATGCTTCCAAAACAATGAAATTGAACCTCTTAAACCCATAAAAAAGGCCATGAATGAACCTAATAAGGCTATACCAAATCAATTACATGTAGAGGAGGTTCTGGACTTATTAATTAATGAAGCTAAATTTAATTATTCAGGTCATTAAGATCAATCGAAGAATACATTCGGGCATAAGGTAAGAGTTTTCTCATCTCACTTTTAATTCCGTGAGATTTTCATTGTTCGCCACTTATTTCGTGCATGTGGTGTATGAGTATTGCCATTTGATATATAATATCATGATTCTATTTATATTCATGATATTCTGTGATTCATTTGGTGATTATTAACTTTTGGTCATACGACTCGATTGATTACAATGTGGTAAGAGACTTTGTCTCAATTTTCATTTCATTGAGACTTACTTGGTATTGTGCACCTAATCTTTCTTTTGTGGTGTATCTACTGACCATTTGAGATTATTTTTCATTTGAAATTATAATTCTGGTAAATATCCATTTTCTTGTATCATGGATATGATTATTGCCTTAAGCCGTATACCATTTCACATACGGTTTTTATTTTGAATGCTATTTTAACTGGGGAAATATTGATGAATCTGTATCCTCTATTCAATACGGATATTGAAAAAGCATATTGTTCTTGTATTAAATCTATGTATAAAGAATGCTTTGGACTGGTAGTGACGGGCGGAGCTTGCTATAGCCCCTCGATGCATTGATAGGTCTCACGAGACAAATCAGTTGGCGGCAAACTCTTCGAATTTGTTTTTAAAAATCAGACGGGTTTCTACCCACAGACTTAAACCGTCTCGACGGTTTAGTGGTTCATGTGCCAGATACACGACGTTCAAATAATAATCATTTTCTTTATTCATTATTCAGTTATTACTATCCATGAGGTTTTCATTATGACAAAATCTATGGATGCATTTTTATTCTCAGTTTATTGATGATAAGTGTTTTCATTTATTCATCATGCCATATTAGTCATGTCTAATTGATTATGTTTCACTTATTATTGATTCATGATTCCACTATATGTAACCCTTACTGAATATTTGAGCTCAACCTTGAATAAGCTTTCAAGGAGGCAATTTATTTTAGTTTATTATGTATCATGTTGTATTTTATATCTTTCCAAATGTACTTTGGGTATCATGTATGTAATATGGTATTCCAAAACTGCTAAACTAATCGTCCTTTCGGGATTTAATTTCTTGTAATCATGCCAATATAGTAAAGTAATGCACTGGCTTCGGGTTTCTGGGGTCGGGCGTTACATCCAACAACTCTAACAACTTCTAAACAATGTCCATCTTGCTTCGATTGTCCCCACAACACCGAATGCTTCACCAGCAGCGGACGCTTCCCCAACAATCGCGTTTCTTAGTAGTCACACCTCCAGCAATTGAGAACCTCTTTCTTGAGTTTGTCGGTCAAGAACTCACTGAAAACACCAACTGTTAGGTTCTTGTCTAACTGGTGCGTAGAACAGTAGAAGAAATCAGGGCAATCTCCTACGAATCTTGTATATCTCCAGAAAAAGAAAAAGAAATGGAATTATAGTAGGTAGGGGAGAAGGAAGAAGAGGAGGAGGAGATGAAGGAGGAGGAGCTTGCCCGAGAAGACCACTCCCCGTAGCCCAGGCCCGATCTCCCAAGATCGGACCCCCTTACACAGCAACCAGCTGGAAACCCCAAGTGAATCCTTGACCCTCTTCTATAGCCATCCTCTCTCCTATTTAATAACTCACCTGCCCAGCCAGCTTACAACTCCCTAACAACTAACAACCCCCTCTGAGTACTAATAGAGAATGGATAGGCTTATTCACTCATACCTGCCCCCGTATACACAGGCAGCCTACACATGGACAGCCCCACCAGCCCCCACGTTCCTAACAAAAGGTGTTTTTTTGTCACTTATTTATGTGGTTTTCTTTTGGAATTTAAGTGCAAGTGTTTTTCTAGAAACAGAACAAACGCCGCTTATTTTTTCGAACTACTATCATAAGTGATAAACGCTATAAGCAGTTTTGTAAGTTATGTCAAACGGACCCTGAATCCTAGCTTGCTCGTCATTCATGTGCTTGTTATTGTATGCACATCTGGGGTTCTTCATATGAGTGTGGATGACATTTGCCTTTGTTTCCAGCTCCTTACTGGTATGCCTTGATTTCTTTCCGTCCTGTTTTTCATTTATCTTTTAGACTTCATTTTATTTGTTCCTTTGTCCCCACCTTAATGTTTTTTTTATTAAAGGCCAAGAACTTCTCCTACAAGCTGCCTTTTTTGCTTTTTCTGGGTGGCACCATCGTATATTTTAATATTCTCAACGGTTGGCAAGAAGGCTTGTAGGTTCTTCACCTTGCATTTTAATCAAGGTGGCAACTCATTGCCTTTTCATGTGTCTTGTTTTTGCCTCTTGTTTTCCTCATCTGCGCATCCCATCCCAGCTTATGTTTTTGATGCTGCCTTTTGTTTGCCCTCTCCCCTCTAACAAAGACATCATTTGCAGACCATGACTAGATATCGTTCCACTGTAAGTCATCAATGCAAGAAATTGAGCTAAATTTGATCTTTGTTTGCATATTTGATATGGTTTTTGAGATTTTTGATTGCCATGGGGTCTTTCTCATCATCTAGCATTGTCACCTTTTTTTCATTCGTAAGTCTCTTATGTTGATTGCGGTTGTTTCATGTTCACATTTACACTGTTCTTCCTTTTAATATCAAATGTTTGCCCTTTTTGTTTCCCTTTTTTTTATGTAATCACTTTGCAGCGTCTGGTATGATCACTGTGAATGTAAGATAACTTTGATGTTGTAAAGTGATTGTATCGGGGCATTGCAATTTGATTACAATCTCTTTCCTCTACAAAGTTAGATTCCAGCATAAAATCTTTTTAATATACCTAAAATATCCTTATCCCTAATCTTAACCTCTGAACCCTCCCTGAGTTCCTTGTTGACTCCATCTGCTTACTCCCTTGACCGCACCCTCTTTTCTAGCATCTCATTCTCCCACTTCAAGTGGCGGTTCCTGCTCTCCTCTTGCACCATCTCCTTTCTTGGCTTTTGTCTTACTGTTTTTGGGCATGCCGTCCTTTCTTGTCCATTATTTTTTTGATATGTTGAAATATTTTTAAATTTTTTAAGTTTGTGTGTCTTGTTGTTTTTAAAATTTTCTTGACCTTTTGGCCCTTAGTATGAGTGTATGGATTTTGGTTCCTTGATTTTATTTTTACCAAGCTACTAGAAACTAGACTCGTCATTAAAGCAAAATGGAGGCATTCGTTCCAGGTTTAATGGCCTGACTGTAATTGAACTGTCATAATTAATTTAATATATTTTAAATAATATTGATCACAATTAGTAAATATTATCATTTTAATAATCAATCCAACACCATTTTATCAATAAAAAATCATTTGTGTAATAAATAATTAAGAATAAAATCATTCATGTGTAATAAAACCATTTTATCATTTAATCAATTAAGAATAAATGATCTTATTAATATATTTATTCATTTCATAAATTTTTTATCCTAATCCTTAAATCATAACAATATAATTAATATACTACCTCCGGTCCAATTTACAAGGAAAAGATTGTTGGATTGGTGTTGCCCGATCCGGTTCGGCTCTGTAGCATCTCTGACTACTGTAGCGGAGCTGACCGACCGACACCGACAGACACTGTAGTGGTGCGGAATTCGGAGTCAACTTTACTATAGCGTTTTTTACTTATCCAGCCGGCAGCCACTGTAGCGCTTTTGACAAAGCTGGCCGCCGTTCACTGTAGCGACGCAGACTTACTTTTCGAACAGTGATCGTCTTCTCCATTGTTTTATAGCCCATTTTCATGCTAGGGTTACCAATGAAAAATCCTCTGTAATTTTGTGCTCCTGAATAGTGAAATTCTGCCTCTCCCGTGGATGTAGGGATTATTCCCGAACCACGTAAATTGCTGTGTCCTTATTTCTTTTCTTTCTTTCGTTTTCTCGTTTCTGTCGTTGTGTCTCCCGACGATTCCGCAACAACTGGTATCAGAGGGTGAGTTCGGAATTTTCCAACGATGGCTCTGGATGAAGTCAAAGTGAAGATCGATCGGTTCGATGGAACTGATTTCAGTTTCTGGAGGATGCAGATCGAGGATTATCTTTATCAGAAAAAGATGCACTTGCCACTTCTAGGTATGAAGCCAGCGGACATGGAGAAGTCGGAGTGGGAGCTACTGGATCGACAGATTCTGGGTGTTGTGCGCCTGACGTTGGCCAAAAACGTGGCGTTCAACATCAGAGAGGAGAAGACGACGGTGGACCTGATGAAAGCCCTCACAAATATGTACGAGAAGCCTTCTGCGGCAAACAAGGTGCATTTGATACGGCGATTGTTCAACCTGAAAATAGTTGAAGGGAGACCTGTTGCAGATCATATCAACGAATTCAATACCATCATAAGTCAGTTGTCATCGGTGGACATTGATCTTGGTGATGAGGTATGTGCTCTGGTTTTACTATCTTCGTTACCAGAGAGTTGGGAAGCAACTGTAACAGCCGTGAGCAACACTTCGGGGAATACGAAGATGACTCTGAAAGATATACGGGACCTAATCCTTAGTGAGGATGTTCGAAGAAGAGAATCAGGCAGATTCTCTGGTTCTGCTTTGAACGTTGAAGGAAGAGGAAGATACCCACAGCGGGACAATTGCAAAGGATGATCGAAGTCAAGAGGAAAGAGCAGAGACAAGGCAAAGGGGCCTGGTCCTACCTACTGGACATGCGGGAAGAAAGGACATGTCAAGAAGGAGTGCTGAGATAACCGGAAGGAACCTGAAACCAGTGGAGCAAACACCGCAGCTGAAGGAACTGATGACGTGTTGCTGCTGAGCGTGGACAGCCCGATGGAGTCTTGGATTTTAGACTCTGGGGCGTCTTTCCATTCTACACCGGAGAAGGGTTTCCTGAACAATTTTGTTTCTGGAAATTTTGGCAAGGTGCATCTTACTGACGACGAGCCCTTACAGATTGTGGGTAAAGGAGATGCACGGATCAAGACCAACAGTGGGAGTTTGCTGGTTATGGAAAACGTGAGGTATATCCCTGGCTTGAGAAGAAACCTTATTTCTGTTGGACAATTTGATGATGCAGGGTTGAGTACCACATTCACTGGTGGTGCATGGAAGATCATCCAAGGAGCTATGATCATAGCTCGGGGAGCAAAGAATGACACCCTGTACAACATGACAGAAACTTGCATGGACATGGCTGCATCACTGGAAGCTGTCGGAGGTTCTCAACTGTGGCACTACAGACTCAGCCACATGAGTGAAAAGGGGATGAAGGTGCTGGCAACAAAAGGGTTGCTACCGGAGCTGAAGTTGGTGGAAGTAGGCTTATGTGAAGATTGCATCTTTGGAAAGCAGAAGAAGGTGTCCTTTCCAAAAGGAGGCAGAACACCGAAGGCTGGAAAGATGGACCTGGTGCATACAGATGTTTGGGGGCCTGCACCAGTACCATCCCTCGGAGGGTCACAATATTATGTGACATTCATCGATGACTCAACAAGGAAGGTATGAGTTTACTTTCTGAAGAATAAATCTGATGTGTTTAAGATGTTTCAGAAGTGGAAAGTCATGGTGGAGAACGAGTCAGGTGCAAAGCTGAAATGTTTGAGCTCTGACAATGGTGGAGAGTATGGCAGTCAGGAGTTCAGGGAATTTTGTTCTGAAAATGGAATTCTGTGGGAGAAGACAATCCCAGGAACACCACAACAGAATGGTGTGGCAGAGAGGATGAATAAGACACTGAATGAACGTGCCAGGAGCATGAGGCTGTATTCGGGGTTACTCAAGACCTTTTGGGCTGATGCAGTGAATATGACAGCATATCTCATAAACAGGAGCCCCTCTGTGCCAATGGGAGAATGTCTACCCGAGGAACTCTGGTCTGGTAAGGTGGTAAAACTCTCACATTTACGAGTCTTTGGCAGTTTAACATATGTTCATGTTGATGCTAATGCAAGGGACAAGCTTGATGCCAAGTCCAAAAAATGTTTCTTTATTGGCTATGGTGGTGAGGAGTTTGAGTATCGCTTTTGGGATGATCTCAACAGGATGCTCATCAGGAGCCAAAACATGTTATTCAATGAAGGTGTCATGTACAAAGATCGCCATGCAGTTGAAGATGGAAATGAGAACATTGAATCAAAATACAAAGAGCAAGTGGAGCTTGAAGGTGTATCTGAGCATGAGACATAGGAACCAGTGGAACCTACTACTCCAGTGGAGTTGAGAAGATCAACAAGGGTGCGAAGGCCTGTGCAGAGGTATTCGCCATCTTTACACTATTTATTATTGACTGACGGTAGAGAACCAGAATGCTTTGAAGAAGCAATGCAGCTGAATGAGTCGAGCAAGTGGGAGCTGGCTATGAAGGAGGAGATTTCCTCATTGCATGATAACAACACTTGGGAGCTGACACCTCTGCCAAGAGGAAAGAAATCATTGCAGAATAAGTGGGTCTACTAGGTCAAGGAAGAACTTGATGGCAAAAGGAGGTTCAAGGTAAGGCTGGTGGTGAAAGACTTTCAACAGGAGGGATTTCACTGAAATCTTCTCAGCTGTAGTGTAGCTTACCACCATCCGGGTGGTTCTCAGCATTGTGGCGTCAGAGGATTTGCACCTTGAGCAGTTTGATGTCAAGACTGCTTTCCTTCATGGAGATTTGGAGGAAGATATCTACATGCAGCAGTCAGAGGGATATGTAGAGTCTGGAAAGGAAGACCTGGTGTGCAGACTCCAGAAGAGCTTATATGGACTGAAGCAGGCACCGAGGCAGTGGAACAAGAAGTTTGATTCATTTATGTCTAAAAATGAATATAAACGATGTGGCATGGATCAGTGTTGCTACATCAAGTCCTTTGGTTATGAATACATTATATTACTCCTGTATGTGGATGACATGCTTATTGCAGGATCATGTATGCAGGGGATTAATGAGCTAAAAGGATAGTTGGCTAAGCAAAGGCAGTCTCTATTCCCCTGGCGAGCCATTTCAAACTATCAAAGGAGCAATCACCGAAGACGGCAGAAGAGGTGGAGTACATGGCAAAAGTTCCATACGCATCAGCTATTGGAAGCCTGATGTATGCCATGGTCTGTACTCGACCTGACATTGCTCATGCAGTGGGAGTTGTGAGCAGGTATATGTCTATCCTTGGTAAGCAACATTGGGAAGCTGTGAAGTGGATACTGAGGTATTTGAAGGGCAGCAAGGAGGTATCTCTGTGCTTTGGGAAAGGAAATTCACTGCAGGGGTATGTGGATGCTGACCTTGGAGGCGATGTCGACAGCAGGAGGAGCACCACAGGTTATGTTTTTACCTGTGGAGGAACTGCGGTAAGTTGGATATCACAATTGCAGAAGGTGGTGGCTTTATCCACCACAGAGGCAGAATACATTGCTGTAACAGAAGCTGGGAAATAGATGTTTTGGCTGAAGAACTTCTTGGATGAATTGGGAAGAAAGCGAGAGGAGAGTGTATTGCACTGTGACAGTCAGAGTGCTATACATCTTGCCAAGAACCCAGTGTTTCATGCCCGGACGAAGCACATTCTGTTGAAGTACCATTTCATCAGAGGTTTGATACAGGATGGGTTGCTAACTTTGCAGAAGATATGTGGAACCAACAATCCGGCAGACATGTTGGCAAAGCCTATGGTGATACAGAAGTTGAGGCACTGCTGTGCCTCTGTTGGTCTCCAGTGATGAACGGAGGATGAGAGGCAGAATAATGGAGGACATGATAGGAGCACAAGAGGAAAACAGTTTGTATTTCATGAATCTGTGAATGGAAAGCACGTCATTGGTGAGTGAAGAAGAGGAAGAACTTAGATTAAGTAAGCTATCTTCATCAGTTGCATCGAAGCATAGCAGTGCAGTGGATCAGGCTACAAGTGGGAGATTGTTGGATTGGTGTTGCCCGATCCGGTTGGGCCGAATGCTTGTGGCCCGCAACTGTCGCGGGTCGAGCTAGCACTGTAGCAGTGCGGACTTCAGAGTCAACTTTACTGTAGCGTTTTTGACTTCTTCAACCGGTAGCCACTGTAGCGCTTTTGACAAAGCTGACCGCCGTTCACTGTAGCGACGCAGACTTACTTTTTGAACAGTGATCGTCTTCTCCATTGTTTTATAGCCCATTTTTGGGCTAGGGTTACCACTGAAAAATCCTCTGTAATTTTGTGCTCCCGAATAGTGAAATTCTGCCTCTCTCGTGGACGTAGGGATTTTTCCCGAACCACGTAAATTTCTGTCCTTATTGCTTTTCTTTCTTTCATTTTCTCGTTTCTGTCGTTGTGTCTCCCGACGATTCCGCAACAAAGATTGAGTGCTTTGGTGGTCCAAAGTATAAGGAAAAGTCGTGTATTTAATTTTAGTTGTACTGGTCCAACCAGTCAATTAGCTGGTTTTACTGGTTTTGACCATTTCATGGCTTGGTTGACTGATTTTTTACTTTTTTGCTAATGCCTCAATTTTCTCTTAAACCCGAGCTGGTCCAATCACTGGTTCATTGCTTTCCAGTTGAACCGTCCGGTCTGGACCAATTTTCAATTCACTTTTTTTTACATTATATGGAAAAAAACCACTGGAGACTTCTACGGGTGGCATCTACTGTGTCTAGAGTGCGTCCTCAATGGAGAGTGGGTGGTGTTAATGGATGTTTAGGATGAAAATGTTTTTAAATTTCTTTTTATATTTAAGGATATTTTTAAAATTTAACACCACCTTATTGGTAAAGTAAATGTATACCTAATGTTTGATTATTAATACTGCCTTATTGGGTGGGGTGAGGGGTAGGTCGCGTCCTCAAGTCTCCGGATCTGCGTGTTTATTTCCTTTCTTTCCTTGCGTTGTGTTCTGCAGTGGCTGATGTAATCTACCTTTAAACCAAATTTTACATTTCATTCCAAACGCTTTAATATTACTTTCTTTTCAATCACTTTACTTTGAAATCAATTTGTTCATGATTTGCTAAATAATCCCTTAATTTTTGAAAGACTAAATTGAAAATGTAAATTTTGTCTTTGCCTACTAACCAGGTAGCCATTTGTTTTAATGCCTCGAGTCGGATGGATTTTCTTTTATTCATTTGACTAAATGTTTCTATGGGTTTCTATGGATAACATAACCCCAACTAGTATTTTACTGCCTGTGTATCGTAAATCCGAAATAATGTTGTTAATGATTTCATTGAATTCCATTTTATTACCAATTGTTTCATTGTTTTGGGGTTCTTGATGGTAATATTAAAATTTGTGTTCCAGATGTTGTCAAGGCCATTATTAGTCGTTTCTATTGGTGCAGCTTTTTCTGACAATTTGAAGCGCAATAATATAAGTTCTGACTTCTCTGAGGATTCTGATGCTGGGGGTTCTTGTGCATGTTCAGAATCATGTTCAGAGCTGCCTTCCGATCACTCTACAGGGTACGTATGTATGTTTGGACATTGAATGTTGAGATTTTCTGCTGTGATTAATGCCTTTGTTGCTTCGTTTGAAGAAAGTGGTTTCAATGTTGCAGTGCTTTCTTACAATATTTTCAAATAGCACTACTTTGTGTTGCTAAAAATGAAAATTTTCGAAGTTTGTTCATTTTGGGATCAGTCAACATTGTGATTCCGCAATTGTTTACATCCTAGCTGTCTTGAGAAGATCGTTATTTGTCATGATATTCTTTTCAAGCGAAGTAATATATTTTACCTACTGCACAGGCCATCTGATGTCAATGTTTCTCAAAATTTAGCATCTGAAAATTGGATGGTGCAACTTCATAGGGAGCTGGAAAATCAGGGGATTCCTTTACCAGAAAGGTAATTCAGCAATTTCCATTTTCAACGGCCTTGATCCTTGTTGGTTTTGCAACATTTGCACCTAGAAAAGCTTGCCAAAATCACTGCAATAGAATAAGTAGTTTTAACTAAGGTTCCACATTATTATTTTTTATTTTGTTCTGATTTTCTTTTCTTCTTTTTAATTAGAGCAATTATTCATTAGACTTTGGTTTTTGTTTCCTAGATTATAGAAATATTCTCAAAATTTTCAGAATGTAAAAACCACTCGACAACATGTACTGCAAACCACTTGCAGCACTTGTCACTTATGATAAGTGATTCAGTATAATTGTTTCCGGATTGCGTATGAAAAAAATATTTTTCTGCCACTTATTTTAAGTGTGTTTTTTTTAATTTAAGTATAAGTCAAACTGCTTATTAAGTGAAAAAAGTGCTATAAGCAGTTTTCAATAAGTATTTTTTCAGTAATAAAACTCCATGATACTGTCAGATGTGCACTAAAAATGTACATGCATAAAATGCATGCACACATGCATATGATGCATGAAGTGTGTGTATATATATATATAATATGATATTATATATATCGTGTACATTTAAGTATCATGCATACAAAGCATGAATAATTTATATATATATATATATATATATTAAATATATTAAATATGCATGAGATGCATATACAGTTGCATGCGATGCAACGTCTCTCTTGAATGGTTTCATTAGTTTAGAAGCAAAAAGTTGGTTCATTTAAAAGCTTTGCATTTATTCTTTGAAACGAGTTCAATGAATAATACCCAACGGACATTAACACATATGATGCGTTACAAAGAAGAATACTATATAAGAGATATGATCTCTTCTGTTGGTTGTGTGTGAAGTGTATGGATGCTTTTTCCTGATCACTGTTTATCTCACATGAGAAGGCGCTAGCACCCCTTTAGCTGCTTGGGTATCCTCACAATACGATTGTGGATCCACTGACCGATGTTTCCCCCTTGGAGGCAGGAAACATTCGTTTGATGCTTTGGTGATCTTTATCAAGCATTCTGTTTGTGAAGAGAAGATGAAAGGTTCTGCGATTCTCGTTTTCTAGGTACTCTGATTTTATGATATATTTATATGTTGATTTCTTGAAGATAGATCCTCTTGTTTTTGGGTAGTTTTATGCTGCCAATAATCATAAGATGATTAAACGAAACCCATCTGTTGTATCAAATGGAGTTTCTTCAAGAATCCAAAGTGTTGAATCGACCAGTTTTCGAGTTACAGTGTGTTGGTATTGGGCGCATAACGGAAACTCGGAAAATCAGGAATTTAAAATTTAATGCTGTGATCGACGTCGTAACGTAATCACCAGCATAAACGATTACAACTCAAGGATCTCGTGCGAATGAATTAAGTACAAAAAATTAAATCAAAGATTACCTCGTTCGATTTGAAGCTGTGCTTGACATCCGCTCATCGCCGACGATCGTTGCCCGAAGGAATCGAAGCCAGATCCCTATAGATCGTCCACACGCACTTTGAAAGTTTGCAAGAACGTCGCTTGTCAAATTCTGGGCGCTAGCGCGGAGATTCGACGATGTCTTTGATGTCCCGACAATCACTGCATCGACGTTCCTTCAATGCGTAAAGAGCTCGATCCAGTTGCTTGGATCGAGAGATTCTCTCTTTAGGAAGCGAGAGAGAGGAGAGTGAGACTCAAAATCGTGCATAATAAATATATCACGTGATAAAAGTGAGTTATTAACTTGACTCGTCGTTCCTGCAAATATTAAACGAACCTTGAATATTAAAATAATATTCGTTCGTGTTAAACCCTATTTTTATTCTTATGGGTATTTCCGAGTCCCACAACGGAATACTCCTTTGTATATTCCGCCTTCTCATTCTATAAAAGAAGGCCTCCACCTCTCTTTGAAGGTAAGGGGGTTTCTCAACCTACATGGTATCAGAGGGAGGTTACATCTTAACCTAGCCCTGCCCTTCTTTGCGGTTTTCCCGGCTAAGTCCGGCCCCGCCTCCCCGGTGCATTTTTGCACCCTCCTTCCCCGGCGCCTCCTGCCCGGTGCGCCTTCCCTCCCGGTGCCCGCTGCTCCTGCGCGTGCGCCCTTCCAGTCGCGGCTCCTCCCGAGCGCGACACTCCCGACGCCCCGCCGCAGCTCCTCTCGATGGCGACCCTCCCGTCACCCCGTCGCGCCTCTACCCGAGCGCGACCTTCCGTCGCGGTTCCGTCTGGCTCCCGCGCGCCCTCCCGGCCCTTCCCGACGACTGCGGCTCCCACGCTTCCCATCGGCCCTGTCGGTCCCGCCTTCCCCGGCTCCCATCGCTCTTGTCGACGACTCTTCCCGGCGGGCTTCGCTCTCGTCGCCTCCCGTCGCTGTTTTCAGACGCGGCTCCCGGCTCCCGCATCCCATCCCGGCGGCCCTCCTCTGCGCGCAACACCCCCAGCGGCCTCCTCTGCCTGCGACTTCCGACCAGCCGTGGCTCCCTCCAGGCGCACCAGTCCAGGCGAACCGGTCCACGCGCACTGGCCCCGGCTGCGCCCTCCAGACGGACTGGCTCCGTTCGGGCAAACCAGGCTCCTCCCGACTCTTCCTACGCCCGACGTGCTCCCTTTCCCAGCAGCTCCATCCCGGATGGCTCCCTGCGCCGCTTCCCAGCGCGCCGGACCCCGCCTTCCCAGCAAGTTCGGCCGGCCGCGACTCCCGGCTTGCGGCTCCCAGCTTGCGGCTCCCATACCTCCCACAACTCTCGACTCGTCTCTACCGGCTCCCTCACCCGCCGGCTCCAGCAACTGCCAGCTCGACACCTGCCGGCTTCCGCTTCTCCAGGCAACTGCCGGCTCGACACCTGCCGGCTTCCGCTCCTCCAGGCAGCCCGGCTCCCTCTCCAGGCGGTTCCCTCCAGGCAGACCGGCTGACTCCCGGCGAACCGGTCCTGACGGCCCCCTCCAGGCAGTCTGGCTCCCTCCCGGCGAACCGGTCCAGGCGGCTCCCTCCCGGTGACCCGACTCTTCCTGCGCACAGCTAGCCCTGCCTCCTGGCGCCCCTCCCGCTGTCCGCTACCTCTTGTGGCTTCACACGACTTCCCGACACGCCTGACCTCCCGTTGATTCCGGTGCTGCCCACAACTGCGTCTTACACCGCTACTCGACGCTTCCATGGCAACCTCTTCAGCTCTACCCCAGATGATCGCTGCCTCCACCCGCCTCGTCGGTCATGACAGTGGCCGCTCAGGCCTTCATGGTCGTGGCTGTAGGGGCGGTCGTCCACGTCCCCTCTGTCAACACTGTGGCAACCTCGGCCACTTGATTGATCGATGTTGGATACTTCATGCGCGCCCATCTCAGCACCTGCGGCGGGGTCAGACAGCAGTCTAGGAGGCTCCCTCCTCAGTCACCACTCTCCCATCATCTCTGGCCCTGTCTGTGACGGACATCCGGCCGAGTTATGATCCTCGGACCCCTGCCAGACCTGGTCCATCTTCGGCTTCTCTAGCCCATTCTGGTGCTTCCGCCGCCTTTGTTAGTCGTCGCTCCCCTATCTGGATGCTCGACTCAGGTGCCTCTGACCACCTCACTGGTGATGCTGGTATGTTGACCTCCTACTGTCCTTATCAAGGTCCATCAACCATCACCGTCGCCAATGGCTCCACTATCCCCATTGCGGGTTTCGGTGCCTACTCTCTGACGCCATCACTTCACTTTCCATCTGTGGCACATGTACCCCGCAGTCCCTTTAATCTTCTTTCAATCAGTAAGCTCACAAAAGATTTTAACTGTGCTGCCATATTTACCTCCCCTGCTGTGGTTTTTCAGGAGCTGACTACGAATCGGGAACTTGGTAAAGGCACGCTTCGAGACGGGGTCTACATGTTTGATGGACTGACACCCATCGCCTGCACATCTATCTTTGCTCGTGCCTTGGATCTTCATTCCCGGTTGGGACACCCGCCCGCCTCCGCCATTCATCAGCTTTATCCAGATTTCAAACCACATACTTCTTTTCATTGTGAGTCTTGTACTTTTGCGAAACATCATCGCACTTCCTAAATTCCTCGGGTGGATACAAGGGCTTCCAAACCTTTTGATCTGATCCATTCAGACGTTTGGGGTCCCTCTACCATCTCGAGTCATTTGGGGTATAAATACTACATATCCTTCATTGATGATTTTTCGCGAATGACTTGGCTATACCTCATTCCGGATTGTTGGTTCCACAGATCTTCTACAAAGTCAGCAACCCATCCTGTATCAAACCTCTGATGAAATGGTACTTCAACAGAATGTGCTTCGTCCGGGCATGAAACACTGGGTTCTTTGCAAGATGTATAACACTCTGACTGTCACAGTGCAATACATTCTCCTCTCGCTTTCTTCCCAATTCATCCAAGAAGTTCTTCAGCCAAACCATCTCTTTCCCATCTTCTGTTACAACAATGTATTCTGCCTCTGTGGTGAATAAAGCCACCACCTTCTGCAATTGTGATATCCAACTTACCGCAGTTCCTCCACAGGTAAAAACATAACCCGTGGTCCTCCTGCTGTCGACTTTGCCTCCAAGGTCAGCATCCACATACCCCTGCAATGAATTTCCTTTCCCAAAGCACAAAGATACCTCCTTGCTGCCCTTCAAATACCTCAGTATCCACTTCACAGCTTCCTAATGTTGCTTTCCAGGATTAGTCATATACCTGCTCACAACTCCCACTGCATGAGCGATGTCAGGTCGAGTACAGACCATGACATACATCAGGCTTCCAACAGCTGATGCGTATGGAACTGTTGCCATGTACTCCACCTCTTCTGCCGTCTTCGGTGATTGCTCCTTTGATAGTTTGAAATGGCTCACCAGGGGAATAGAAACTGTCTTTGCTTCCATCATACTGAATCTTCTCAGGACCTTCCCAATGTAATCAGCCTGTAACAACATTAATGTTCCAGCTGTGCGGTCTCTCTTGATCTTCATCCCCAGAATCTTGCCAGCTTCTCCAAGATCTTTCATTTCAAACTCCTCAGCCAACTGTCCTTTCAGCTCATTAATCCTCTGCATACATGATCCTACAATGAGCATGTCATCCACATACAGAAGCAATATAATGTATTTATCACCAAAGGACTTGATGTAGCAACACTGATCCATGCCACATCGTTTATATTTATTTTTAGACATAAATAAATCAAACTTCTTGTTCCACTGCCACGGTGCCTGCTTCAGTCCATATAAGCTCTTCTGGAGTTTGCACACTAGGTCTTCCTTTCCAGACACTACATATCCCTCTGGCTGCTGCATGTAGATGTCCTCCTCCAGATCTCCATGATGGAAAGCAGTCTTAACATCAAGCTGCTCAAGATGCAAGTCTTCTGACGCCACAATGCTGAGAACCACCCGGATGGTGGTAAGCTTCACTATAGGTGAGAAGATTTCAGTGAAATCTACTCCCTCCTTCTGTTGAAAGCCTTTCACCACCAGCCTTGCCTTGAACCTCCTCTTGCCATCATGTTCTTACTTGACCCGGTAGACCCACTTATTCTGCAATGCTTTCTTTCCTCTTGGCAGAGGTGTCAAGTGTTGTTCTCATGCAATGAGGAAATCTCCTCCTTCATAGCCAGCTCCCTTTTGCTCGACTCCTTCAGCTGCATTGCTTCTTCAAAGCATTCTGGTTCTCCACCGTCAGTCAATAATAAATAGTGTAAAGATGGCGAATACCTCTGCACAGGCCTTCGCACCCTTGTTGATCTCCTCAACTCCACTGGAGTAGTAGGTTCCACCGGTTCCGATGTCTCATGCTCAGATACACCTTCAAGCTCCACTTGCTCTTTGTATTCTGATTCAATGTTCCCATTTTCATCTTCAACTGCATGGCGATCTTTGTACATGACACCTTCCTTGAATACCACGTTTTGGCTCCTGATGACCATCCTGTTGAGATCATCCCAAAAGCGATACCCAAACTCCTCACCACCATAGCCAATAAAGAAACATTTTTTGGACTTGACATCAAGCTTGTCCCTTGCATTAGCATCAACATGAACATATGCTAAACTGCCAAAGACTCGTAAATGTGAGAGTCTTACCACCTTACCAGACCAGAGTTCCTCGGGTAGACATTCTCTCATTGGCACAGAGGGACTCCTGTTTATGAGATATGCTGTCATATTTACTGCATCAGCCCAAAAGGTCTTGGGTAACCCCGAATGCAGCCTCATGCTCCTGGCACGTTCATTCAGTGTCCTATTCATCCTCTCTGCCACACCATTCTGTTGTGGTGTTCCTGGAATTGTCTTCTCCCACCGAATTCCATTTTCAGAACAAAATTCCCTGAATTCCTGACTGCTATACTCTCCACCGTTGTCAGTCCTCAAACATTTCAGCTTTGCTCCTGACTCGTTCTCCACCATGACTTTCCACTTCTGAAACATCTTAAACACATCAGATTTATTCTTCAGAAAGTAAACCCATACCTTTCTTGTTGAGTCATCGATGAATGTCACATAATATTGTGACCCTCCGAGGGATGGTTCTGGTGCAGACCCCCAAACATCTGTATGCACCAGGTTCAGCTTTCCAGCCTTCGGTGTTCTGCCTCCTTTTGCAAAGGACAACTTCTTCTGCTTTCAAAGATGCAATCTTAACATAAGCCTACTTCCACCGACTTCAGCTCTGGTAGCAACCCTTTTGTTGCCAGCACCTTCATCCCCTTTTCACTCATGTGGCCGAGTCTGTAGTGCCACTGTTGAGAACCTCCGACAACTTCCAGTGATGCAGCCATGTCCATGCAAGTTTTTGTCATGTTGTACAGGGTGCCATTCTTTGCTCCCCGAGATATGACCATAGCTCCTCGGGTGATCTTCCATGCACCACCAGTGAATGTGGTACTCAACCCTGCATCATCAAGTTGTCCAACAGAAATAAGGTTTCTTCTCAAGCCAGGGATATACCTCACGTTTTCCAGAACCAGCAAACTCCCACTGTTGGTCTTGATCCGTGCATCTCCTTTACTGACAATCTGCAAGGGCTCGTCATCAGCAAGATGCACCTTGCCAAAATTTCCAGAAACAAAATTGTTCAGGAAACCCTTCTCCGATGTAGAATGAAAAGACGCCCCAGAGTCTAAAATCCAAGACTCCATCGGGCTGTCCACGCTCAGCAGCAACACGTCATCAGTTCCTTCAGCTGCAGTGTTTGCTCCACTGGTTTCAGGTCCCTTCCGGTTATCTCAGCACTCCTTCTTGACATGTCCTTTCTTCCCGCATGTCCAGCATGTAGGACCATGCCCCTTTGCCTTGTCTCTGCTCTTTCCTCTTGACTTCGATCGTCCTCTGCGATTGTCCCGCTGTGAGTACCTTCCTCTTCCGTCAACGTTCAAAGCAGAACCAGAGAATCTGCCTGATTCTCTTCTTCGAACATCCTCACTAAGGATTAGGTCCTGTATATCTTTCAGAGCCATCTTCGTATTCCCCGAAGTGCTGCTCACAACTGTTACAGTTGCTTCCCAACTCTCTGGTAACGAAGATAGTAAAACCAGAGCACATACCTCATCACCAAGATCAATGTCCACCGATGACAACTGACTTATGATGGTATTGAATTCGTTGATATGATATGCAACAGGTCTCGCTTCAACCATTTTCAGGTTGAACAATCGTCGTATCAAATGCACCTTGTTTGCCGCAGAAGGCTTCTCGTACATATTTGTGAGGGCTTTCATCAGGTCCACTGTCGTCTTCTCCTCTCTGATGTTGAACGCCATGTTTTTGGCCAACGTCAGGCGCACAACACCCAGAACCTGTCGGTCCAGTAGCTCCCACTCCGACTTCTTCATATCCGCTGGCTTCACACCCAGAAGTGGCAAGTGCATCTTTTTCTGATAAAGATAATCCTCGATCTGCATCCTCCAGAAATTGAAATCAGTTCCATCGAAGCGATCGATCTTCACTTTGCCTTCATCCAGAGCCATCGTTGGAGAATTCCGGACTCACCCTCTGATACCAGTTGTTGCGGAATCGTCAGGGGACACAACGACAGAAACGAGAAAAAATGATAGAAAGAAAGCAAATAAGGACACAGCGATTTACGTGGTTCGGGAATAATCCCTATGTCCACGGGAGAAGCAGAATTTCACTATTTGGGAGCAAAAAATTACAGAGGGTTTTTTTTCAGAAGTAACCGTAGCCCGAAAATGGGCTATAAAATAAAGAAGACGATCACTGTTCCGAAAAGGTAAGTCCGCGTCGCGACAGTGAACGGCGGCCAGCTTTGTCAAAAGCGCTACAGTGGCTGCCGGCTGGAAGTCAAAAGTGCTACAGTTGCAGGACACAAACATTCGGCCCAACCGGATCGGGCAACACCAATCCAACATACTAAGTGTGAGATTCCTTCCAAAGCGGCACTTGTCAAGTCCTTGATCATTCAACCGGGTAGGTTCTACCCTAGCAGGGTGCCCCTGAATTATCTTGTGTAAGACAAACAAGTGATAGATAACCTTAGATCATCTTTGGGTAGGTTCTGCCCTAGCAAGGTGCCCATGGATTGTCTTTTGTTAGTATGTTCTTGGTGTTTTCTTTGAGTTGCACTTAATTGGGAAACCCCTAGGAAGGATACCAAGGAATAAAGTTGAATGGATTCATATGATGGATTTGGATAAAGAGTTGTCCGCTCAACCGTCGAAGAGTTACAACTGTTGTGATTGAGATGATTCTCTACCTATTTAATTAAGTGATGAGAGGAACACCCTAACAGACTCATTGCTCAGTAAAATATGGATCTTGACTCACTAAATAGATATGATGTCTTCGGGTCATCATTTTTAGTGGGAGCTCTTTCATTTAAAGTCCTTAATGAAAAGATATAATACATGATACTCACCCACTAATATGTCTATTGTAGATTGTTGGAGTATGGGTAACTTCCAGCCCCACTTACTTTGTAACTTCCAGCCCACTTCTTTTGTAACCTCCGTTGTAACTTCCTCCTACAGTTTTTTATAAATACAGGCCCTCTCCTTACCTTGAGGGTAAGAGGGATCTCTGCTTTTACATGGTATCAGAGGGATTTTTATCCCGAACCCTCCCTCCTCTGCGGATTCCCGGCGTTCTCCCGGCCCCGCCTCTATATCCGCTGCTCTAGCCATTCCAGGCGAACCCTCCCTCCAGCCAACACTGTCCCGCGACATCTCCTCCCAGGCAGCGCTCCCTTCCAATCCCGCGGCCCCTACTGTCCCGCGACATCTCCTCCCATCGCGGCCCACGACGCCTCCCCGTCGCACCTCCAGCAACGTCTCTTCCCGTCGCGCCTCCCGCGACGCCTCCCAGACGTGCCTCCCGTCGCCTCCCGGCTCTTCCCGGCTCAACGCCTCCCGACGAGGCGCCCTCCTACCGGCGCGGATCGCCCTCAACCCAGCGTGCGCGCCTCCTACGCAGCTCACCCCTCCGCCCAGCACCCTTCCCCGGTGGCACGGCTCCCGGCCCCGGCGTCCGCTATCCTCCCGCGGTGCGCCCTCGTCCCAGCAGGCCTTCGCCCGGCGCCCGAGCCTCTCTGTCGCGCTCACCCCCTTGTCCCGCTGCTCTCCGGCGTCCAGCCCGACGACCTCGGCGCGACTCTTCTCCAGCGGCTCTCCTCCAGGTGCGCCTTCCCTCCCGGCGCGTCTCCTCCCGTCGCGCCCCGCGACACCTCCCCGTCGCGCCTCCCGCGACGCTTCCCAGACGCCCGACCCTCTGGTGCTCCCCTCTCCCGCCGCGAACAGCCGGCCTCCTCCTCCAGATCCCGCCGCAGCACCCAAACAGCAGCACCCTCGACCAGTGGCGCCTCCGCCCAGCGGCATAGTCGCCCCGGCGCTCTCCCTCCAGCCCCAACAGCTCCATCAGCACAGACCAGGCTCTTCCCGGTCTTTCCAGCGCCCCACGTACACCGCTCCCCGGCAAGCCTCCCTGCATCCGGCTAATCCCTCCGCTGCCTCTTCGGTATCACCGCTCCGCTTCCATGGCAGACTCTTCCCCACTGCCGCCGCTGATCACCGCTTCTACCCGCCTTGTGGATGACCGATTGGACTCCACCAATTTCTCCATCTGGCGGAAGACTGTTGTGATGTCCCTCACCGGCATGGACCTCGATCATCATCTTGAGAATCCTCCACCAGCCGCGGCTGATCCCAAATATCGTTCCTGGAAACTTGCTGACAGCAAAATCTTCGCTCTGCTGGTCAATTCCATGGAACGATCGGTCAAAGATGTCACCCGCACCGCAAATACCGTCAAGGAGCTCTGGGACTCCTTGAATATCATGTACTCTGAAACCAATAACCTCGCTCGGGTGTCCGATATCCTTCAGCTACTGTCCCATGTTCGCCAGCAGGCCCAATCCTTTACAACATACTTCCTGGAATGGAAAGGGCTGCGAGATGAATTGCAGGAGTTGTGGCCCATTCCACAAACACCGGTCGAAGCTCACAACCAGCGCGACCAGCTCTGTCTCTTCACTCTTCTCAACGGCCTCGCTCCAGAATTTGCCACCACGGCAACCGAATTGCTCGCTAGCTCGTCGACGCTGGAGATCCCACAGGTGTATCACCGACTCAGCAAGGCCCAGCGGGCTCTTCCTCCTCCCGCCCCCGTTATCGACCACTCAGCTCTCGTCGGTCACGACGGTGGCCGTTCATCTGGTCCTCGTGGACGTGGTCGTGTGGACAGTCGACCACGTCCCCTCTGTCAACACTGTGGCAAGGTTGGCCACACGATCGACCGATGTTGGGTCCTGCATGGACGTCCATCTCAGCGCCCGCGGCAGGGCCAGACGGCAGTCCAGGAAGCACCATCGGCAGTTGCAACTCTCCCCCACTCTCTGGACCTTTCGATGACCGACATCCGGCTGACTCATGATCCTCGGGACTCTGCCGAACCCGGCCCATCAGCAGCTTCTATAGCCCATTCTGCTCACTCCACTGCCTTTGTCGGCCGTCGCTCCCCTGCTTGGATGTTAGACTCGGGAGCCTCCGACCACCTCACCGGTGATGCTGGTATGTTGACCTCTTATTGCCCTTACACCGGTCCCTCAGCCATCACGGTCGCTGATGGCTCCACTATCCCGATTGTGGGCTTCGGCACCTGCTCTCTGACTCCAACAATTCACCTACCCTTTGTGGCACATGTACCCCGCAGTCCATTTAATCTTCTTTCCATCAGTAAGCTGACAAAAGATTCTAACTGTGCTGCCATATTTTCCTCCTCTGGTGTTGTTTTTCAGGAGCAGACAACGAACCGGGAACTTGGTAGAGGCCGACTTCAGGATGGGGTCTACCTGTTCGATGCACCAGCGCCCATCGCTTGCTCATCTACCTCTTCTCCAGCTTTGGATCTTCATTCCCGGTTGGGACATCCGCCGGCATCCACCATTCATCATCTTTTTCCAGAATTTCGTCGGAATATTTCATTTCATTGTGAGTCTTGTACCTTTGCAAAACATCATCGATCTACATACCTACCTCGGGTGGATACACGGGCCACGAACCCTTTTGATCTCGTTCATTCAGATGTTTGGGGTCCTTGTACCATTTCGAGTCATTTAGGCTACAAGTACTATATCTCTTTCATCGATGATTATTCGCGAATGACTTGGCTTTACCTCCTTCGAGAACGCTCCGACGTGTTTTCCACCTTCCAAACATTTTATGCTGAGATTCAGAATCAATTTTCCCTCTCGGTCAAATGTCTCCGCTCCGACAATGGGCGTGAGTATCTCTCCAATTCCTTTCGGCAGTTTCTCCAGACGAAAGACATCCTTCATCAGACCTCCTGCCCTGATACACCCCAGCAGAATGGCGTGGCCGAGCGGAAACACAGACATATTCTGGAGACTGCTCGTGCCCTCCTCTTTCACCGACAGGTGCCTCTGCAGTTTTGGGGCGATGCCATTCTCACCGCCACCTACCTGATAAACCGTCTTCCTTCCACTATCCTTCGAGGGGAGACTCCTTTTCGGACTTTGTTCTCCTCTCTCCCTCTTCACTCCCTTCCCATTCGCGTGTTTGGGTGCCTCTGTTACGTTCACGACACACGTCCAGGTCTCTCCAAACTCGCTCCCAAATCCCTCCGCTGCATCTTTTTAGGCTATTCCCGCACTCAACGCGGCTATCGCTGTTTTTCCCCCGACCTACGGCGGTATGTCATCTCAGCCGACGTTGCCTTTGTTGAAAGTTCTCCATTCATCCTTCCTTCTCCTCATCCTGACCCTGCCATCGATGATTGTCTTCCTCTCATCATCCATCCTCCACCGTCGTCAACCCCTGTTGACACACATTTTGGTCAGGTTTACTCTCGGCGTCCTTCGACTGTATTCCCCGTCCTGGCCAATGAAACTGACGCTCCCGCTTCGTCCGCTGCTCCTGCTCCGCCACCCGAGGACTTGCCCATTGCCCTTCGGAAAGGTACTCGATCCTGCCAGCGTACTCCTCTATTTGTATCTTCATACAGGGGTTTGTCCGCTCTGGAGACAGTCTCTGTACCTCGCACGGTTGGTGAAGCCAAATCTCACCCCGGGTGGCTAGCTGCAATGCGGGATGAATTGCAGGCTCTAGAGGATAACCATACTTGGGATCTTGTACCTCTTCCAGCAGGCAAACAGGCCGTGGGCAGCAAGTGGATTTTCACCGTCAGGCTCAATCCCGATGGCACTCTCCGCCGCCTCAAAGCCCGCCTTGTTGCCAAAGGCTTTGCACAGACGTACGGTGTTGACTACTTTGATACTTTCTCACCGGTTGCCAAGATGGCCTCTGTCCGATTATTCATCTCTCTTGCCGCCCATCATCAGTGGCCTCTTCATCAGTTGGATGTCAAGAATGCCTTCCTCCATGGCTTCCTTGAGGAAGAAATTTATCTGCAGCAGCCCCCCGGATTTTGTGCCTTCGGCGCTGAATCTCAAGTCTGTCGTCTCCGCCGCTCTCTTTACGGCCTCAAGCAGTCTCCACGTGCTTGGTTCGGCCGCTTTAGCACGGTCATTGGCGACTTTGGGCTTTCTCGCAGTTTGAAGGATCACACTGTCTTCTACCGGACGAGTGCACGTGGCTGCATCTTATTGGTCGTATATGTGGATGACATCGTCATCACCGGCAACGACTCTGTGGGTATTACCCACCTCAAGGCCCATCTACACCACCACTTCAACACAAAGGATCTTGGTCCTCTCACCTACTTTCTCGGCATCGAGGTTTCTTATTCCTCAGACACCATCTCCCTCTGCCAACGGAAGTATGCATTGGATATATTACAGGATGCTGGGCTGACTCAGGCCACTGCGGTCGATACTCCTCTCGAGCCTGGGGAGCGGTCTCTTTATGCCTCCTCAGCACTATACCCATATCCAGAGCGGTACCGTCGGTTGGTGGGCCAACTCAATTATCTCACCATGACTCGACCCGACATCGCCTGTGCGGTTGCCAAGGTCAGTCAATTTATGGAGCATCCAACCACCTCTCAATGGGATGCTGTCATCCGCATCGCCAAATACATCAAGAGAGATCCTGCCCGTGGTCTTCATTACTCCCAGCATCCTCATCAGTATATTGAGGCCTTCTGCGATGCTGATTATGCTGGCTGCCTTGCTACTCGGAAATCTACATCTGGGTTTGCCATATTCTTCGCAGGCAATCTCATTTCTTGGCGAAGCAAGAAACAAACGGTCGTCTCTCGCTCCAGTGCCGAGTCTGAGTACCGTGCCATGGCCACCGTCACTACCGAGATCCTATGGCTTCAACACCTCCTCCAGGAGCTTGGCTTTCCTCCGCAGACTTCTGCTCACATATGGTGTGACAATCAGGCCGCCACTAAAATTGCTTCGAATCCCGTTTACCATGAACGCACGAAGCATATAGAGGTGGACTGTCACTTTCTTCGCCACCACCTGGAGAACAAACATGTCAGCTTTAGCCACATCTCCACGGCGGACCAGCTTGCTGACATCTTCACCAAAGGCCTCCCCGGTGCTCGCCTCGCCTCTCTTAGTTCCAAGCTGGGGATCCACAGCATCTGCCGCCCAGCTTGAGGGGGAGTTACGGTCTTCCTTTTTTTTTATATCCAAGCTAGGTACACCTAGCTTGAGGGGGAGTGTTGGAGTATGGGTAACTTCCAGCCCCACTTACTTTGTAACTTCCAGCCCACTTCTTTTGTAACCTCCGTTGTAACTTCCTCCTACAGTTTTTTATAAATACAGGCCCTCTCCTTACCTTGAGGGTAAGAGGGATCTCTGCTTTTACATAGATTATGATATACTTCACACTAATCATTTTGAAATCATTAATAGACATTACCTATAAAACAGTTAAAGATTGGTACCTAGGATTGAGAAGTGTTCTCAAGGAGACACATTCAGAGTACCCGAATGTGAATGTTATAGTGATTAATTCTACCAACTCCGACTCATTGGTATTAGATACCGGATATGCATCACACATTTGTGCCAAAAAACAGACTCAGAGATAAGGGAATTAATGATGAGAGAAGATCTTTGTGTCGGTAATGGAGCAAGGGTTGCTGCATTAGAAATCGACACTTTTGATGTAAGTCTACCCAGTGGATTAGTCCTAAAATTGAAAAATTGTTATTATGTTCCCGCCATAAACAGGAATTTGATTTCTGTTTTTTGTTTGGACAAGATAAAATTTTCGTTCATTATAAAAGACAAGAGTTGTTCTATATATAAGAATGAAATGTTTTATGACATTGGGAATATAATGAATGGTTTGTACATTCTAGATATGGATAATCCTATTTATAAATGTTAGTGTGTGTCCCACATAGGACTTGGGTGTTCTGTTATCATTATAATTCTCTATAAATAAACTCCAAGGCCTCTCTTAGAAGGATATCTTGGGCATTGAGTCATTACCCCTCCATTCTAACATAAATCCCAACCCTTCCCTCACGTCACTTTCCTCTCTCCACCTAGGGATTCCTTAAGAATCCCCCCCCATAGGGGGCGGCGACCCCAACCCCTTGACCACTGTTACAATTGGCCGCTCCCCTGCTACGCGCCCTCCCCTACTGCAGATCGTGTATTGAGCGGGTGATGTCGCTTACTCTGTCATTCTCGGGTGGTGGTCTTCAAGTGTGCCATCGACGGTGTTTCCCAGGCGGTGATGGCGACATCCTTCCTCGATGTTTGTTCCAGATTCAGATGGCCTGAGGCGCGATCTGTCGGTTTCTGGGGGTGTTTTCCTCAGGAAGTGGCTTTTTTTGGGTTTTCGTCCTGTGATGGGGCTTCCATCCAGTCAGTGATGATCAGTTGCATTTTCAAGCGGATGTTCTTACTAGTCATTTCCAAACAACCCCTGCTTTTGTGTGCATGTAGGCTTTGCGTGCACCCAGGTAGCGTGCGCACCCAGCCAGGACGCATCACCCAGGCGGGGCTCGTCTAGGCGCACCTTCACCTCCGCCTCCTGCTGGATGAGTCTGACACTCCAAGTCACGACCTCCCAGTGCCACTGCTCCCCTATGGTGCCTCCCTCCGTCACAGCCTCTCCTTTGTCCTTCCATTTTCTCCCTTGTTGTCATCTCGTTGCACTGATGTGTGCCTTTCCTTCACGCGTTGTTGTAATTCGGCTGTTCCCGCCAGACATCCGATCAGTGACCTGTCGTGTGTTGTTCTTGCACGCTTAGATGCTCTTGACCCGACTATTCCCGCCGAGGTGCGATCTGGCTGTTCCTGGTGGTGTATTCCATTACCAGCTATTCTTACTGGTTCCGCATGACAGACATTGTTTCCTGATTGGCACATCTTTTTCGAGGCATCATTCATCTACTTCATTTTTTCATGTGATGTAATCAAGCTGGGTATGTCCAGCTTGAGGGGGAGTGGTGAGAGTGTCATTGCTTTGTTTTTCTTTGATTTGTTTCCTTTAATTATGTATCCATGCTAGGTAGATCTAACTTGAGGGGGAGTGTTAGAGCTTGTGTTGGATTTGGGTGTTCTGTTATCATTATAATTCTCTATAAATAAATTCCAAGGCCTCTCTTAAGAGGATATCCTGGGCATTGGGTTATTATCCCTCCATTCTAATAATAACATTCAAAATTAGAGGGTCAGAGTTGATTCAAACCCCACCTTCTTTTGGCATTGTCGCCTCAGACATATGAATTAGAAACGCATTCAAAGACTCCATAGAGATGGATTGTTGGACTCATTTGATTATGAATTGTTTGAGAATTGTGAATCTTGTTTATTGGGAAAATTGACCGAAACACCTTTTCAGAGAAAATGTGAAAGGGCTAGTGGACTACTGGATCTCACACATAGTGATGTATGTGGACCAATGAACACACAAGCAAGTGATGGTTTTAGGTACTTCATTACTTTTACCGACGACTTTAGTCGGTATGGTTATGTGTTTACGATGAAACACAAGTATGAAACTTTTGAAAAATTCAAAGAGTTTTAGAGAAGTACAAAATCAACTGGGCAAGAGTATTAAGGTTCTCCGATCAGATTGGGGTTGTGAATACTTGACCCAGGAATTCATAGCTCATCTGAGAGATCGTGGAATTGTTTTACAACTCACTCCTCCTGGAACACTACAATGGAATGTTGTATCTGAGAGAAAGAATCGTACCTTGTGTTAAGTTTGCCCGACCACAAAGAATAATAAACAAACATGTATAGATAAAATGAACATGTGCGGTGAATGATTTCTATTTATGCATGGTTCAAATATGAGTGCGATCACATAGTAACAGACATGTTAAATATAAAAGGATTTCATTCGCCGAGAATTAAATACTATAAAAACCCTCAAAGACAATATTAAGTCATCAACGCCTTTCATCACTTAAGTTTGGATAAAACCGATTGTACGAGATGCTCGTCAGCTCCAGTTGATGGTGTCTTCCACTACTAGGGAGTTCTTATGAGACCGGTGAGTCGACTTAACTAAAGTTGACAGCAAAAAAGTAGCCGAAAACAAAGAAGTTGACATAGCTAGTGTCACGTCCCGCCTTCACCGAGATGAGAGAAGGGACAACAAACTGCCAGACCCTTCCTTCCTCAAGTTGATGGAGAGATAATGACCCCCGAGTTCCGCCCTCAATAGGCCCCAGAGTGGTGACTAGCACCAAGGGTATAGAATCATACGTAATATGGAAGACATTTCCCTTTTTATTTAGTAGGATCGGGAGGTAAGATAATAAATCCCAACAACACCAAAATTGGAAGTAAAAGTAAAGACAAAAACAATCCATTCCCATATGCCTGTTCCAATATAAAGTGCTACAGGGTACAAGAAAACTCCAAAGTGAAGTACCAAAAGAAAAGAAAAGCAACAACGTCAACGGTCCGGGCGTTCGAGCTAATAGGGTCCGGCACGACCCTCGAAATCCTCCTGGAAACTTGAAAGCAGTTTTATATACGTAGGGTGAGTATACAGGTATACTCAGTAGGGAAAACTAAAAGCTCTCGTGCACAAGTGGGGAGGATTTCTAATGCCCCGTGAGAAAAAGAGATAATCAAAACACCTAACAAGAAAACTATCCACCCAAAACTCACCAACGCACACTGCACAAATAACGCAAGTCAAGTAAAGTAATAGTAATAACACATCGATGTTTGGGTACCCCGCACCACTTTCCCACTGGTTATTGAAGACATCCTACGCGTCAGACCTCCCCCGCCATTCTCACCGCAGTTCCACTGCCGCCCCAACAACAACCTTTTGGGTCACCACAACCATAGCTACGCCTGCAAACATCTGGGCCACCACAACCACACGTAACCACGCCAACAGACACTGAGCCAGAACAACTACCGCCACACCCGAAGACACCTGGGCCCGAACAACTACTTCCACGCCCGAAGACACCTGGGCCCGAACAACTATTGCCATGCCCGAAGACACCTGAGCCTCATCCCGAAGACACTTGGGAAACAACCTGCCCGCACACAACTGGGCCAACCACCACAACGTACCCTGCCCGAAGAATCTTGGGCTATAATGGATCTCAGGCTGTGACGCCGAAGAGTCTTGGGCTACTCGGGAAAGGGAGCAGAAAAAGTGCTAATAATCAGCCACTCAAAGAAGTGTTTGGAAAAACACCCTCCCCCATGAAATGGGGGTGTTCGGCACGAAGTGCTCAATTTGGGTGGGGCGCGAATAAGAAACATAAGAACGAAATTATACATATAGGTAAACAAGCACTCATCCCAACCTAGGGGTTCCAAAACCAGCCCATACACAAACACCCTCGTTACTATTCATTCATAAGAAGCACAACAGCAACAACCAAGTCACAACTCATTCCTGGAAAACAACTCCCCATTGAACCCATTCTTGTTATCATATTCTAGTGGTTCCATTTAAATAATTCTTCACTACCGGGCAACTAACAGGCATATTCACAAGCCAAGGAAGGAAAAACTGTCAAGCAACAATTTAAGCATTCACACTCGGTTCTCTTGTAAAGTCACAACAAAAAAAGGGATTCGTGAGATCCCTCGAAGTACTGGAACCAAATCAAGCCCCAACATACGGCCCCACACAGCCCCAAATCCACAAACTGACAAGTGCACAACAGAGGATCTCATCCCCATCCATGTCACCTCACAAGCATCAAACAGAACAACCATACACATAACCATAATAGAGCAAGGGAGTTTTCAGATTTAAACACACCATTCATCTAGTTTTGTCTTTCCGTTTGGTTAACCGGGGTGACCACACAAAGATTCTTATTCATTGGGCATCCATTTAATCAACCGAGTTTACGTGATTAACCAATTTCCATGTTACACCCATTTAATCACAAAATTATCCAGAAAACAGAGGTTCATTAGTGCGCAAGAAAGAACCACCAACAACCACGATTTTCGGTGGACATAAGCCCATACAATTTACAACATATAAGTAAAGGTAAAAGAGTACAACAACATTTCAAACACACCCCTTCATTTTTTTAAAAACCATTTATTATCTTCGTTAAGGTTTGGTTTCGTCCATCCTTGTAGGAACATTATCATACCCACCCCACATGATACACAGTAAAGAGAGGCGAAGGAAAAACCCTACCTGGATGATCAACGATCGAAGTTTTTCTCCACGCGCTAAGAACTGGGGATGCGCGACTTGCAGGGCAGGAACTCCAAGGACTCCAAGAGTGAGCAGGAAAGGCTCCAGCACAGGCGCACCACTAGCCTCGGGAAGGGGGACTCCAAACGCACCAAGGAAAGAGACCAGCCAAGAAGAAGAAAGAATCCTAGTGTGATAAAAGGTGAGATCCTGGAGTTACGGGATATGAAATCTTGAACGACTTTAAAGGCGGATCGTGGTTTCACCACGCGGTTGAACGATTACACAGGATTGAATTAATTGTTATTTAATAATTCTCATCGGAGAGGTGACCATAACAGCTGTGAGTTGAAGGGTTTTCCTTAAAAAGAGGAAAACGTGTAACAGGGGCGGAACTAGAAAGTACGGGAAAAAGGGTGTGACACTGAGGAAAAAGCCACACGTTTTGGTAAGTCAAGTGTCGTCCGACTCTTGGGGGATTTTAGATATCATTTATGGGCTTTAAATGGCTTTGAAAGAGGTATTAAAAAACTTTTACGTCAAAAGAAACATTGCGGGGGGCAGAACTGGGAAAACTCGGGAAACTGGAAAAAAAACAAAGGGTGGGACACTGTAACAGTGCCACCGTCACGCTGCCACCGTTTCGGTGTGCGACCGTGACGGTGCAACCTCTATGGTGCCACAGTCACGGTGCCCCCGTCACGGTGCCACGGCCACTGTGCTGCCGCCACGGTGCTGCCACGGTGCTGCCACGGTGCCGCCGTGACCGGTGCCACTGTTTCGGTGGAACTGAGTTTTTGGCAAAGTACTAGACCAGAAGGGTCCGGGCCATTACAGCTTGCTTGTTGTAACTTTAGAGGCAAGCGTTAAACAATGCAAGATTATCCTTTACAGAAGGTGAGACCCCACTCAACAGATCAATGAGTCGCAAGTTAATGCGGTTGGATAGCCAAAAGCCTACCTTGAAACTCTCCGGGTAGTGATGTAACTGTACGAAGATAAAATGAGAGACCCGAACCCCCAAGGTGTGCTCTCTAAAGGAGCCATTGGGGTTATTTTATAACAAATGCTAAAGACCACACCGGACCTCAAGTCCGATGTGGGATGCAGACTCCAACACTCCCCCTCAAGCTAGGTGAACCTAGCTTGCACACATAAAGAAAAAACAAACCAAACCAATGAAGACAAAACAATCAACAGATTGCAAACACTCCCCCTCAAGCTGGACATACCCAGCTTGATGACAAAACAAGACGAAATAAAATAAAGGAAAAACTGCAAGACTGATGCTCCCACTCACGATCGCAGCTCCCCCTCAAAATGATGGATGGATGATGTTGCGGGCGCAGCATAAGAACCACACAGAGACTGGGTTGGTTGACAGAACGCCAAGAATGCTGCACTAGTGGGGCCGGTCGATGAAACACCGGAAAATCCAAACTAGCACCGGGAAAACCGCCCTTGCGGGGCCGGCGACAGGAGGCGGGGATTCCGCAGAATTGTTGCGGGGTCTGGCGGTGCCAAAGGGCTCGAATCCAAGGTGGTCGTGCTGCTGCGCCACGGTGGATGAAGTGCAAAGTCGTGCCGGCGGGCAGCGAGATAGCGCACTTGATCTGGAGGGAGCGCGCTTAAATTGTTCTGCCGGGAAAGGGAGGCGGCTGTCGGAAGAGCAACGTAGGAGGAGGGGGCTGCTGCTGGAGGAGGCGCGACGGGAGCCGGGAGAGCCGCTGGAGTCCATCGTGTGCGGGAAGGGAGGGGACACCTGGAGTCCGTCGCTGGGAGGGCCGGCAAGCAGCGGACCGTTGGGCGAGAGAAGCTGCCAGCGACAGAGCCGCGTGCGGGAGAGGGCAGCGCCTGGGTAGAGGGAGGCGGCGCTGGATGCCGTTGAACGGGAGGCCGTTCGCATAAAGGACGGGAGTCGTGCGCATGGAGGACGGGAGTCGCGCCGGGAGCCGCACAAGGGTCGGGACGAGCTGTCGGGATCGGGCGTCAGGGCCGTCGGCCATCACGCACAGCAGGGGGAGATCATCGGGACGAGGGCGTCGGACTAGGTCGCCTGGATGTGGTTGTCGGGCGCGCAGAGGCGGAACTGGGGAGGGGCGATCCGGCGCTGCAAATCCGTCGCGTATGAATGGTGCAGGAGGCGACGTCGTAGGGCAGGGGGGAGAACCGCCGGGATCGCGACGGGAGGAGGGCCGTTGGGGAAAGCCGCAGGCGGCCAACCCGAAGGGTCGCCGGGAACTGGAGCCGCGACAGGGGAAGCGGGAGCCGCGGTTGCGCAGGAGGTCGGGAGCAGCGGCGGGTGATGTGGGAGCCGACGTCGCGCAGGAGTCTCGAGAGCAGCGGCGAGTGATGCGGGAGCCGACGTCGTGCAGGAGTCTCCCACAGAAGGAGCGCAACCGTCGTGGTGGGAGATCCGCCGGGAAGAACAAGGGCGCCGGGAAGGGATGACCTGCAGGGGGGCGGCGGAGAATATCTATGGCTCGTAGGCCATGGAGGCTGCCGCCCCCCGTGGGGAAAAAAAATAAAGAGAAACCCTAGAGCAGAATAAAAATAGATGGGAGGGGGTCGGTATTAGGTTCCCTTTGATACCATGTAGGAAGATAAAATGAGAGACCCGAACCTCCAAGGTGTGCTCTTTAAAGGAGCCCTTGGGGTTATTTTATAACAAATGCTAAAGACCACACCGGACCTCAAGTCTGATGTGGGATGCAGACTCCAATAGTAACCATAACTTGAAGTTTCTGGAGTAGTTTTGAGGATCCATGCCACTAGAATGCTCTAGTGGCTGAGTATTCTGAATCTAGTAGTTGAGGGCTACTGGGATTTGATAAAATAGTGGGTGACATTTAAGATTACAAATCTATAATGTCTTATAAGCGATAATCAAGATAAAAATACTAATTTGCTGAAGTATTATTTTATAGGAAATAAATGGCCTGTAATACCACAAGTTCCCTGCGATACATATTGGATAATGATCACGTCCATACCGACACTAATTTCTAAGATTTTCATAGGCGCTTGCGTATGGTATTATTAGATGAAAGGAAATCAGATGCGTCAGAGTCTCCACTACCTGTTTAGCCACCTCACCGAGCGAGCAAAGGTGAGAAGGATGCCTGTAGGTGGTACACGGGAATGCTCACCCAGTCTATTGCATCGGGAAATCCATTATGTCCGAAGAACTGGTAATGCAACATATTGACTTGGATGTCTATTCCTTGATATCACATCTAAGGAAAAAGTGAGGTTTTCGATAATTAAGATTGTTATTACACTATGCCAGTGTGAACTGGAAGATGCGTACGTAGCTAGTGATCTTGTCTTTGATGTATTGAAGTACATTGATCAGTTAGTGAAGTTGGCCTTCCGTGTGGATAAGAAATTATCCATTAATCTCATCAAGAGTTACGAGATGAACAACCCGGCTGAACAACTCTAGGAGTCTTTGACTAAGCTTCACCTGACTTATAAGTGTTGCGGGGAACTCGGTTCCACAACCCTTATGGCGAACAAGTTAAAAGGCAAAGCGAAAATGCCAATGACAAGTGTGACGCCAAAGCCGCATTCGTAACGTCTTCAAAGAAACCAAAGATAAAGCGGAAAAGCATTGAACATGAGGCTATTTGCTTCGCACTTGGCAAGACACTGGAAGATAAATTGCAATAAATTGAAGAAGCAAGCAAATGCTTTCACTTCAGGAATATTCTTCAATGAATGTAATATTTCTGTTTTACTTCTTGGGTATTAGATACTATATGTGTGTCACACATTTGTATGTAAATACACTAACCAAGAAAGTTCAAAAACATAACAAGAAGGTGAATTCTGCAAGCAGCTGAGAAAATGTGATTTCTATGTCAGTGGGGAGAAGCACAAAACTTTGAATTGCCAAGTTATAAGATTTTAGTTGAATTATTATTTTGTATTGAGTATTATCAAAACATTACTCTCTTGTGTCCATTGGACACAATGAGACATTATTCCATTATGGAATGGATGTTGTTTGTGATGTCTCATACTCAATTGATAGTTCAGTAAAACTTGAATCAGTGTGGTAATAAATGATGAATAAAAAATGCAAGACTCATACTCAGTTATGGCAAGATAATTTTTTGTCACGTAAAACTAGAAGTAGTTGTCAAGGATATACCGAATACGATGTTTAGACTCCTTGGAGCTAAAAGTATTATCGACGGACTTCCTTATCAAGTTTTAGACAAAGAAACCTTTAGAAATAAAGGTAAGCCATAATGCTTCTGGAGATTTAAAGAATATAAAAGTGAAGGAATATGTTTGGTTATAAGATATGAGATGCTTCGGCCTAGTTAGTCGAAAAATATCTTAACGAGGCATTCATTAATCATTAAAATGTAGTGTGGATTTATTCCTAAACTCACATTTCCTTATACACATCAGAGTCATGATTTTAGTAAAATGAGGATCAATGACGAGTCTTTATAAGTTTTGGAAAGTCTTCCATTATCTTTTCGAGACATGTTTCGCAAATAGCGGCGTTAACCCATAACCATATGGCAACTATAATGATAAATGGGTATCATATAAGTTATAGTATGAAAAAAATCCATTACGTCACAAATCTATGTGTTTAGATGTAAAGAATTTGTTAAGGTTAAGCCAATAAACAAACTTGCATCAAGAATAACAAAAGTTCATCTAAGGTAATTATCCTAACGGTTTCTAAGGATATTATATAAATCCCTATGATAGAAAATTCATAGTCTAAGTGATAATAAACTATTTCTATAAAAGGGTTCACATCTCTGTTTGAGATAGTGTGAATGAGATTGACTTGGATAAAGTCAAAACTCGAGATGCACAAGTAGTTGACATGAGAACGAGTTCCACAAGAGCTTGTGGAAAAAGAATATTCCAGAGACACATACTGCATAGGAAACATAAAACCAAGAGAGATGGTTTTATGATCATCAAATTAAGGTGATATATTATTCATTATGAATAATTAATCTTTATCCTCCAAGAATGCAGTAAATGACAATAAGTTAAAATGACAAGGGAATATGAATTCAAGAAAATGGATTCCATGCACCGAGATTTAATTCTCTGTTTTGGTAGTTTCTCTAATTGATATAAATCCATTGGTGGGTATTCAAGAGAAACTATACATGAGTGGTACAAGCGTTTTACTAATAAGACACGATTGGTTATACCAAGTCATCATGCTAAAATCCATTAGAATTCTACTTGTCATAGAAAATTTCTATGATCTTTATATTGGGCATTGGATGTCAACACCACCTTTATTACAAGGTGTCTATACAACGCCGTCAGAATGGTTGGTGACACAATGGAATGCCAATGAGGAATGCAAGTTGTAGAGATCTATTTACGGATTAATGCAAGCATCGTGATCATATAATATTCGTTTGAAATGAATAATTGCCATGTGTTTGTAAGAGGTTAGTGGGAGCACCACCATTTTCCAAGTGAAATATGTTGAGAACATATGGAAAACAGTTGTTAGTCTTACAGTTAGTTAAGACTGGGTTGAAGGGAACTCTCCAAAGACTGGCTTTAAGTAGTAACCCAAGTTCTAGGGAACAAAATCTACTGAAGTGTAGATCTAATAATGGGTTACTTGGTCCATGTCAAAGTACATATACTGATAATGTATTAGAACAATTTGAGAGAGAATTGTTGCTAATGTCACATAACATAAATCTCTCAAAGAAGACATGTACGAGACATAAGCAGAGATTAAAATGGTGAGTAGAATTCCTGACGCTTCTACGATGGATCTATCAAATATGCCATGCTATGTACTAGATACGATATTGACAACACATGTATTATAATAAGAAAATATCAGATAAATCCAGGAGAATTGTATGGGAAGCAGTCAGAGCTATCCAATAGTACTTGAGAAAGTACATGAGATATGTTTCTGGTACTTGGAGAGGAACACTAGTTATAAGGGGACACAAACTAGTATTTCTATGGATCTTTTTGATCTAATATCGCAGTTAGGCCAAGGAAATGAGCAAAAGAAGCTCATTGATGCCAGTGGTAGCCATATCTACAATTACCGAGTATGTTGCGACTTCTAATTCAGCTAAAGAAGCAATATAAAATACAAAACGATGTGTTCCAGTTCTTGGAATCGTACTAAAGGTACCAGCCAAGATGTCAATGTTTTGACAGAGGGAAAAATAAGAGTCTCGGGGATATCATCACTTGAGGAGTTTTACTCAAGAAGGTGGAGTCACAGATAGTAGAGTAGCCATGCGGGAAGACACGACAGACCCAATGACTAAATCCATTACTCAGCAAAAACATGATTTTATCATGCGAGAGTTAATAGATTCATGGTTCGCAAGTTAGCTCTAGTGCAAAGGAGTGTTGTAAAAGTGGGTGCCCTATACCTAACGTGAACAATACTTTTCAATTACCATATCATGTGTACAGAGTTATGCATGATGTATTTTTATTATAATAGTGTTGACACTTCTGCACTCACTATTTACATGGTAATGTCCTTAGATTATTTGTTTTATCAACATGTTATAGCAGTTCTCAACTATAATGAGGACTTTGAGATACTATGATAATAATCTTAAGGATATGTTCTATAGTCTAGATACATCATACTGACGGGACATAGATGGTGTCTGATGGTGCCGGGAGCTGATAAGCATCGAAACTTAATCTCATTAAGTTCGCACGTGGTGATCTCGAGGAGAGAAGATCATGAGGACCGATCCGCCAATAGGAGCACTACACTTCCAAGTGTCATTGATTGTTCTAATCTGTGAACATGTCTATTGGTCTCACGACTTGATATCGTTATTAGTGTGTGTCATTTGATCGTGTACTTTGATGCAAGACGAAAACCATGACATTTATGTTTGTGACGAGGTATTTTGCGTTGGGTCCATCTAGTAAGGTTATGAAATAATAAAGCAAGAAATGACGATGACATAAAGCGTGAATCCTGTTTTTTGAGTTGTCGTGAGACAAAAGGATTATATTAAGCAGAGCGTGCTCGTTGGTTGTTGTTGCTCTGACTAAACCTTATCTCCTTAGGTGTCATGATGTATTGCTAGACACCGTTTTTGATTTGTGGGTATGACTCATTGCTATCGAGATAAGGGCCTAGAAGGTCACGCACAAAGTGCATACAAAAGTTTGACCAATTCTAATGAATTAGAGTTTAGGATATGGTGGGCCCTTCGGTGGGGGTTGGAATATGTCCAAGTTTTAGCGATCACAAGAAATAAATAAATTCATTATTATTTGTGTAAAATGGGGAAACCCACTTACCTTCAAGGTGAGGTGGAGCTCTTCTTTTATAGAATGAAACAGCGGAATGTACAAGGGAGTATTCCGATGTGGGACTCGGAAACACCCATAATAATACAAAAGAGGGTTTAACACTCCCCCTCAAGCTGGACAGACCCGGCTTGGACAACGAGTCCCACAAAAAAGAATAAGATGACACCACACAAGACCCATAACCACTCCCCCTCAAGCTGGGTGTCAGATGTGGTGGATCCCCAGCTTGGAATTGAGCGAGGCAAGGCGAGCACCAGGGAGGCCTTTGGTGAAGATGTCAGCAAGCTGGTCGGCCGTCGGAATGTGGCTAAAGCTGACATGGTTGTGCTCCAGGTGGTGGCGAAGAAAGTGACAGTCCACCTCAATATGCTTCGTGCGTTCATGGAAGACGGGATTCGAAGCAATTTTAGTGGCTGCCTGATTGTCACACCATATGTGAGCAAAAGTCTGCTGAGGAAAGCCAAGCTCCTGGAGGAGTTGCCGAAGCCAAAGGATCTCGGTAGTGACGGTGGCCATGACACGGTACTCAGACTCGGCACTGGAGTGAGAGACGACCGTCTGTTTCTTGCTGCGCCAAGAAATGAGGTTGCCTGCCAGGAAAATGGCGAACCCAGAGGTAGATTTCCGAGTGGCAAGGCAGCCAACGTAATCAGCATCGCAAAAGGCCTCAATATGCTGATGAGGATGCTGGGAGTAGTGAAGACCACGGGCAGGATCCCGTTTGATGTACTTGGCGATGCGGATGACAGCATCCCACTGAGATGTGGTTGGATGCTCCATAAATTGACTCACTTTGGCTACCGCACAGGAAATGTCGGGTCGAGTCATGGTGAGATAATTGAGTTTGCCCACCAATCGACGGTACCGCTCGGGATGTGGGTATGGAGCCGAGGTGGCATAAAGAGACCGTTCGCCAGGCTCCAGAGGAGTATCGACCGCAGTGGCCTGAGTCAGCCCAGCATCCTGCAATATATCCAATGCATACTTCCGTTGGCAGAGGGAGATGGTGGCAGAGGAGTAGGAAACCTCGATGCCGAGGAAGTATGTGATAGGACCAAGATCCTTAGTGTGGAAGTGCTGGTGAAGATGGGCCTTGAGATGGGTGACACCCACAGAGTCGCTGCCGGTGATGACGATATCATCCACATAGACGACCAATAAGATGCAGCCATGTGGAGTCGTCCTGTAGAAGACAGTGTGGTCTTTCATACTGCGGGAAAACCCAAAGTCGCTGACGACCGTGCTAAAGCGGCCAAACCAAGCTCGGGGAGACTGCTTGAGGCCGTAAAGAGAGCGGCGGAGACGGCAGACACGAGATTCAGCGCCGGCGGCACAAAATCCGGGGGGCTGCTGTAGATAGATTTCTTCCTCAAGGAAGCCATGGAGGAATGCATTTTTGACATCCAATTGATGAAGAGGCCACCGATGATGGGCGACGAGAGAGATGAATAGCCGGACAGAGGCCATCTTGGCAACCGGGGAGAAGGTATCAAAGTAGTCAACTCCGTATGTCTGAGCAAAGCCTTTGGCCACAAGGCGGGCTTTGAGGTGATGGAGAGTACCATCGGGATTCAGCCTGACCGTGTAAATCCATTTGCTGCCCACTGCCTGTTTGCCTACTGGAAGGGGGACAAGATCCCAAGTATGGTTTTCCTCCAGAGCTTGCAATTCATCCCGCATGGCTGCGAGCCACCCGGGGTGAGATTTGGTCTCACCAACTGTGCGAGGTATAGAAACCGTCTCCAGAGCGGGCAAACCCCTGTAAGAAGATGCAAATAGAGGAGTACTCTGGCAGGAGCGAGTACCTTTCCGTAGGGCAATGGGCAAGTCCGCGGGTGGCGGAGCAGGAGCAGCGGACGAAGCTGGAGCATCAGTGTCACTGGCCGGAACGGGGAATACAGTCGAAGGACGGCGGGAGTAGACCTGACCAAAATGGGTGTCAACAGGGGTTGACGTCGGTGGAGGATGGATGAGGAGAGGAGGACAATCATCGAGGACAGGGTCAGGAGGAGGAGAGGTAGGAGGAGGAAAATCCGGAAGAGGCTGGATGATGAGGGGAAGACAGTCATCAATGACAGAGTCAGGAGGAGGAGAGGGAAAGGAGAATTGAGAACTTTCCACAAAGGAGACATCTGCGGAGATGACATACCGGCGAAGGTCTGGGGAGAAGCAGCGGTATCAGCGCTGAGTGCGGGAATAACCGAGGAATATGCAGCAGAGAGATTTGGGAGAGAGTTTGGTGTGGCCAGGGCGAGTGTCACGAACATAACACAAGCAGCCAAACACTTGAAGAGGGAGGGAATGAAGAGGGAGAGTGGGAAAAAGAGCCCGAAAGGGAGTCTCCCCCTTAAGGATAGAAGAAGGAAGGCGATTGAGGAGGTAGGTAGCAGTGAGAATGGCATCGCCCCAAAAGAGCAGAGGCACCTGTCGGTGGAAGATGAGGGCACGGGCAGTCTCGAGAATATGTCTGTGTTTCCGCTCGGCCACGCCGTTCTGCTGGGGTGTATCAGGACAGGAGGTCTGATGAAGGATGCCATTCGTCCGGAGAAACTGCCGAAAAGAAGTGGAGAGATACTCGCGCCCATTATCCGAGCGGAGACATTTGACCGAGATAGAAAAACGATTCTTAATTTCATTAAAAAAGGTTTGGAAGGTGGAAAACACTTCGGAGCGTTCCCGAAGAAGGTAAAGCCACGTCATTCGCGAATAGTCATCAATGAAGGATATATAGTATTTATAGCCCAAATGACTCGGAACGGTACACGAGCCCCAAACATCGGAATGAACCAGAGCAAAGGGGTGGGAGGCCCGTGTATCCGTGCGAGGAATGTAGGAAGAGCGATGATGTTTTGCAAAATAGCATGACTCACAATGAAAAGTAGGAGTCCTACTGAAGTCCGGAAACATCTGATGAATGGTGGATGCAGGCGGGTCTACTCCTGAAACACAACACCAGAAGAGGTAAATATGGCCGCGCAGTTATAATCCTTAGTCCGTTTACTGATGGAAAGCAGATTAAAGGGACTGCGGGGCACATGTGCCACAGAGGGTAGATGTATCGAAGGAGTCAGGGAGCAGGCGCCGAAGCCCGCTATGGGGATAGTGGAGCCATCAACGACGGTGATGGCTGAAGAACCGGCATATGGGCAGTAAGACGTCAACATACCAGCATCACCGGTGAGGTGGTCGGAGGCACCTGAGTCTAGCAGCCATGCAGGGGAGCAATGGCTGACCAAGGCAGTGGGGCAAACAGTACGGGCCAGAGAAGCCGAGGAGGGATCGGGGCGGACAGAGGCCGGGGGATCATGAGGCCGCCTGAGGTCGCCCATAGACAGGGCTAGAGACGGGAAAAGAGAGGCGACAGTCAAGGACACGTCCCGGACCGCGGGCTGTCCCTGCCGCAGGTGCGGAGATGGTCGGCCATGCAGGACCCAATATCGGGCGATCAGGTGGCCAAACTTGCCACAATGGTGACAGAAGGGACGTGGACGACGTGAAGCACGACCACGGCCCGAGGAGTCCGCCATGGAAGCTTCGGGAGCTGAGGCAGCGGGCCGGCGGGATGATCAGGCGCAGGACGTGCGCGTGCTGGAAGGGCCGTCGGAACGAGGGCGCTCTGCCGGGAGGAGGGCGCTCTGCCGGGAGGGTCCGCCGGGGCAGCGGGAGGCGCTGGAGGCGCTGGAGCTGCGGGAGGCGCCAGGCGAGGGTGCCGGGAGCGCGCCAGGCGAGGGTGAGGGTGCCGAGGCGAAGCGGGGCGAGCCGCCGAGAGCGGGACGTCGAGGGCGGGGCGCCGGGGCGAGTCGCCGAGGGTGAGGCGCCTGAGCGGGATGCGCCGCAGCGAGGCACCGGTGCGAGGCGCCTGGCGCCGGGGAGCCGGAGACGCCGGGGAGCCGGAGACGCCGGGGAGCCGGAGACGCCGGGGAGCAGCGGGAGGCACGAGAGGCAGCGGGAGGCGCCGGGAGCAGCGGGAGGCCGTCGGAGCTTGGACGCCGACGGGAAGAACCGCGCCGGGAGGATGGAGGGCCGCCGGGAGGTGAGCCGCAGGGGCTGGGCGCGCGCACGGTGGGGCTGGCCGGGAGCGCCGCTGGGAAGGGAGCCGTTGCTGGGGTTGGTCGCAGGAGGAGCCGCGGGCGGAAGAGTCTCGAGCGGGAGGAGGGCCCGTCGGCGGTCGTCGTGCAGGAGCAGGGAGGGCCGCGGCGGGGAGAGAGAGGGCCGCCGGGGAGAGAGCCGCCGGGAGAGAGGGTCGCCGGGACGGGGGCCGCGCGGGTGAGGGCGTCGGGAGCCGCGGGGAGCCGCTGGGAGGGAGCGCCCTGGGAAGGAGAGCCGCCGGGAAAGGGCAGGCCGGAGAGGAGCTGGGCGAGAGGGCTGCGCCGGGACAAGAGGGGAGGCCCGCCGGGAACGGCTAGGGCAGTAGGGAGAGAGGCGGGGCCGAGAGGACGCCGGGAATCCGCAAGGGAGGGAGGGTTCGGGATAAAAATCCCTCTGATACCATGTAAAATGGGGAAACCCACTTACCTTCAAGGTGAGGTGGGGCTCTTCTTTTATAGAATGAAACAGCGGAATGTACAAGGGAGTATTCCGATGTGGGACTCGGAAACACCCATAATAATACAAAAGAGGGTTTAACAATTTGAATTTAAAATAATAGGGGTTGAATTTATTTACTCACAGTATTCACAAGTTATTAAGTGAATACAAGAAAAATATTTAACAAACAAATATTATTATTCAAGGTTCGGTTAATATATTTATGGGAGAGATGAGTCAAGTTGATGACTCGTATTTTATCACGTGGCGTATTTGTATGTTGCAAGTAATTGATAAAACAATCGCCACATTTACAGCAAGTCTTTAAGTGTTGTTGGTGACGTGTTTAAGCTTATTTAGTAGTTTAAACATGTCGAAGGGCCAATGTGCAATTTCTGCGAGTTATTGACCGACCTATTAAAGTTGGAGGGAGCTCTAATTCGTAACACTATTCATACCATGAATTTGAGAGCCCCCTCTCTCCCCTCCCGCTTCCTAGAGAGAGAAGCAGCCGTTCCGAGATCCCAATCCAAGTTCTTCATCTCGGATCGATAGAACAGAGTTGTGATGATCATTTTTGCATCGAAGACATCGTCGATTTTTCACACTAGCACTTGGAATTTGATGATCAACATACTAACAGGCTTTTGGAACGCGTGTGGATGATGTTGAGGGCGTTTGGTTTGACGTCTTTGGGCAACGATCTCTGACAGCGAGTAGACACGCGATTGATAAAAAATCGAACGAGGTACAGTTTTGGTTTTTGATTTTTTGTGTTTATTTAATCCACACGGGATTCTCGGGTTTTAACCGAGTGGTGCATCACTAGCGATGGCATTATGACGTTGATCGCGACGTGAAAAAATTTGATTTCCCTGCTTTGCACGCTTCCACCGTGCACCTGATACCAACACCTCATTGGACATGGTTCGATCAATGACGAGTCTATGCAACCTTCCTATCTCATTTTGGGGTTATATTCCGGAGACTGCTGCATTTCTACCAAACCGCGTTCCATATAAACCAGTCATAGACACTATATGAAATATGGTATCGGAAACGTCCCGATTTGTCTTTTATGAGGATTTGGGGTTGTGAAACATTCGTACAGCGATTGGCTTCATACAAACTTGTTGCGAAACGTCGAGAGTCGCAGCGAAAAAACATGTATGTGGATGAAGAAAAGTCGGAAACAAAAGAAGAACACAGACACAAAGATTTACGTGGTTCGAGAATAATCCCTACGTTCACGGAGAGGCAAAATCACTTCACTATGAAATCTGGGAGCACAATTTTACAGGGAGTATCTCAGAGTTTCTCATGCACAGAAAACTTAACCCGAAATGAGCTAATAAAGAAGATGAAGAACTTTGCCACCGACCACACAAAAAGGCCGCACTACTATAGTGAACAACGTCTGGAAGTCCGCATCGCTACGGTGCTGCGGCCACCCAAGTCCAAGCTGCTACAGTGCCGACGGTTGGAAGTCTGCTAAGCTATAATACTGTTGTCTCCAAAGTTCGGCCTGCTACAGTAGCCATGTCAAAAGTCCGCACTACCACAGTGCCCTGTTGGTGTCATTCGGTTAGCTCTGCTACAGTCGTCCATAGTTGCTACAGTACACCCAAAATTTGGGACCCTTCAGCCCCCAGACCACCGGAGTAGGTGCGCGTTGTTGGATTGGTGTAGCCCGATCCGGTTGGGCCGAATGCTTGTGGCCCGGTAGCGGTGCGGACTTCGGGGTTAACTGGACTTTAGCACTTTTGACTTCCAGCCGGCAGCCACTGTAGCGCTTTTGACAAAGCTGGCCGCCGTTCACTGTAGCGACGCGGACTCACTTTTCGAACAGTGATCGTCTTCTCCATTGATTTATAGCCCATTTTCAGGTTAGAGTTACTACTGAAAAACCTCTGTAATTTGTGCTCCCGATATAGTGAAATTCTTCCTCTCCCGTGAACGTAGAGATTATTCCCGAACCACGTAAATCGTTGTGTTCTTTTTGTTTTCTTTCTTTCGTTTTCTCGTTTCTGTCGTTGCGTCTCCCTACGATCCCGCAACACGCGTTGCCCCCTGCGACCCCCAACGAGCTCACCGCGGGAGTTGCGGCATGGTACACAGTATGTGCCGCAAGCATTCGGCCCAATCATCATCCAGAACGGATTGAGGTACATCAATCCAACAATCTCCCACTTAGAGCCTGATCCGCTATGTTGACCAGCTTCGATGCCATTGAGACAACTTACTTAATCTGAGCTCCTCCTCTTCATTCGCTAATGCGCGTTTTCCATTCACTACTTCAATTTCAAGCTGACGGTTCATAAAATACCAGTTGTTTTCCCTTTTGTGCTCCCATTGTGTCCTCCCATATTCCTCCTCTCATCCTCCATTTATTAGTGGGGGCCAACAGAGGCACCACAATGCCTCAATTTCTGTATTACTATTGGCTTCGTCAACATGTCTGCCGGATTGTTTGTTCCACAAATCTTCTGCAATGTTAGCAACCCATCCCGTATCAAACCTTTAATAAAATGATACTTCAACTGAATGTGCTTCGTTCGGGCATGAAACACTAGGTTCTTTGCAAGATGTATAACACTCTAACTGTTACAGTGCAATACATTTTCCTCTCGCTTTCTACCCAACTCATCCAAGAAGTTCTGCGGCCAAATCATCTCCTTTCCAACTTCTGTTACAACAACGTATTCTGCCTCTGTGGTGGATAAAGCCACCACCTTTTGCAATTGTGATATCCAGCTTACTGCAATTTCTCCACAGGTAAATACATAATCTGTAGTACTCCTCCTGCTGTCAACGTCACGTCCAAGGTCAGCATCCACATACCCCTGCAATGAATTTCTTTTCCCAAAGCACAGAGATACCTTCTTGTTACCCTTCAAATACCTCAGTATCCACTTCACAACTTCCTAATGTTGCCTTCCAGAGTTAACCATGTACCTGCTCACAACTCCCACCGCATGAGCAATGTCAGGTCAAGTACAAATCATGACATACATCAGGCTTCCAACAACTGATTCGTGTGGAACCTTTTCCATGTACTTAACCTCTTATGTCGTCTTCGGTGATTGCATGCTCAGCATCCACATACCCCTGCAATGAATTTCTTTTCCCAAAGCACAGAGATACCTTCTTGTTGCCCTTCAAATTCCTCAGTATCCACTTCACAACTTCTCAATGTTGCCTTCCAGAGTTAACCATGTACCTGCTCACAACTCCCACCGCATGAGCAATGTCAGGTCAAGTACAAATCATGGCATACATAAGGCTTCCAACAGCTGATGCGTGTTGAACCTTTTCCATGTACTCAACCTCTTCTGCCGTCTTCGGTGATTACTTCTTTGATAGTTTGAAATGACCTGCCAGGGGAATAGAGGCTGACTTTGCTTCCAACATACTGAATCTTCTCAAAACCTTTATAATGTAGTCAACCTGTTGTCACGCCTCGCCACATGGAGAGGATGTATGGTGTCACGAACCGAATCTGGTCGCCGTCAAAATCGGCACCAAACCCGGCCCATGGCAAGGCCCGAATGACGTTCCCTATCCCCACGAGCTGGCACAAGTGCCCGGGTATTATAAATATAGGTTTGGGAACAATTTACCCGAGTATGAATATATAAAACAATAAAAAACAATCAATAAACTGAATCTGAAAATTCATGCCAAACAAGGCTTAAGTAAAATTCAGAACTGATGCATGGGTCTAAACATGACACAAGAGGTCCAAAGATACATAAAAGTAGCAGCAAAACAGCCCAAGGAACTCCACACGACAAGGGGTCATCACCCCCGAGCCATCTCCACAACACCGCATCATGGAAGGAAACTAACAACCTGAACCGCCACCACCCAAGGTCTTGCCTTTACCTGTGTCAAAAATGATTAAGTCTACGTACACTCAAGGGGTGTAAGTAGGGTGTGAGCCTAAGCCCAATAGGATATACCCAAAAGATTTCATATAGTAAGTAATGCTAGATAAAAAACATGTAAGTTTTAATAAATAAGAAATGGTTGCAATAATTTTTAAAGAACGAAACTTTTAAAAGTAAACAGTTTTCAATGGGAAATTTCAAAGAGTGATCACCTTTCAATAAAACATGTATGCTTCTGAATTTTCCAGTCAAACACACCATAAGCCAATGATAAATACTAAATAGTCCACGAGCACTAATCTCGGGAACACCCCTAAGCACTAGTTAGTTTTTGGGCCCCATGTACCTCGTATCTCGGTGTAAAGTAATCATAACCATATCCGTTCTCATGCACGAGCCACTAGTAGGGAACATACCCATAACCTAGTGGTTCCCAATCATCATCATTGTAGTTTTGTTAGTGTTGTCAGTGACCAATTTGCTAAGTGAAATAGGGACAAAACCACTCCGGATCACTAGCATACTAGTACACGTCTGCCTACCTAGATACTCGAGTTTCCCCCTTTGTGCTCAAACAATTTCCACATGTTACCAAAAACCATTTGCACATAAAAAAAACATCAGTTCTGGTCACACACATTCAAAACAGTAGTTACACATGCTTTACACCTTTTATATAACTCAATAAACCACTTAGAATTTCCATAAAACAATTTCAAGGAATGTAACCAAACTTTACATAAAATTCATCTAAAAGTCCTCTTTCAAAACCCAATGCCCACCAATATTACCCTAAACCAGAATTGGCAGCGACAAAACATTTTAATAAATCCCTTCTATGAATTATAAAACAGCCCCAAATGGTACAATATGGAATACACACTTAAAACACCCATTTTCACAAAATCAATTGCTTAAAAAATGCCACCAAAAAATAATTTTCGCAGCAAGAGCAATAAAGGAAGACTGCTAAAAATAGAAATCAGGCAAAGCTAACTCATCTAGTAGTGCTTACACATTGAATCACCTACCACAAGTGTCAAAAACACCAAATCCTTGTGGGAAAGTTCAACCGCACCACCGTCGCACCACAAGGGAGTTAAATCAAATCTAAAACCACAAGATTAGACCAAGAAACCCACGATCAAACCCTAGGTTTGAAGCCCTATTTGCTGGGCATTTGGAACTTCAAGAAAAATGGAAGAAACCCTAAGCAAATGGGAGGAGGGAAACCCACTTACTTTACAGATCTTGAAGAAATCGCCCCAAATACACCAATAGACGAATCTTCAAGCAGCCAAAATTGATAGGGAGACACGAATAAGGCTGAGGAGGTCAAGTGGGGACTGAAATGGTGGAAAAAGAGTAAAAAATGAATGATTTATGAAAGAAACAAATTACCTTCTCAAATCTGGACGATTTGAGAAACCTTGAGATATTTTGCCCTAATCCGCGATGAATATAAGCTCTAAAGAGGCAAAATGGAACATGGGGGTGCGCCTAGGGTTCTTGGGCTCGCGTGAGAGGTAAAATCACCAAAAAATATTAAAAAATGAATGAGAAAGAAATGTTTTTTTAAACAGGAAATGGGCTCACTGGTTGGCCCAAAGCTTGAATAAATCACCCAAATCCACCATGATAATGAGTTCCTAAGGGGTCCAAATGGATATGGTCGTTTGAATAAATCAGAGGAGGCTAAGTGGGAAGTGGAATGTGTGAAAAATGTTAAAAAATGAAGGGGTTATAAAAGAAATAAATTTTGTTTTTAAATCTGGAAATGAGCTCACGGTTTGACCCAAATCATGATGAAACCACCCCTTTCTCCAAAAATTCATGGGAAACCCCCACAAACAAAACAAGAATAGAAATTAAATGAAAAATATCTTTAAAAGAAGTCATGGATGGAATGAGGTTCTCTAGAATCCTTTAGAAATCTCTACATCTCTACCTGATTTCGAAATATTCCAGATTTCTCCGGAGTGTTGCGGAACACCCCTTTGGGCCTTAAGGGCTCCAAAACATTCTAGACCTCTATGCAAGGTTGTGGATCTCTACGGGTTCTAGAATGCTCCATGTATATTCTAGTAGGTTAGAATACTCTAGAGTCTTGTAGGTGTGTACATATTCTAGAATGTTGTAGGTCTTGCTACCAATTCCTATATAATGGGAGGGACACCTCATTTATAAAGACACACAGAAGTTGAGAACAATTGAAAGCTTCCTTTGCAATTGTCTCTTGTGAGCTTATTAAGCACTTCCCTTAACGGTCCGACATTTATTGTGAGTCTGTAAGGCTGAACTCGTCTAGGCTTAGTGAGGAAGCTAGCCAAGTGCCGCACGAGAGCTTGGGGAAGGCCAAGTCCCGTGACAGTTGGTATTAGAGTTTTGTTCAAAGCAAGTGTTTGAGAATGACAAGCTCGAATGTGGATGATCCTAGTACTGTGACCGATAAGGATAACGTGTCGTCAATCCCTTAGAAGTCAAAGGGGAAGTCCTGTGAGACCGTGGCAACCCTAGAAGAGCGTCTCCTAAGAGCGGAGCACCTTGATGACATGAAGGAAAGACTCGATATTGTCGAGGGAAACGACGAGGAAGGGGCACTAGACATCATGGGGCTACGTGTTGCGCTCTTCAGTCTTCAAGATCGAGTTATGTTGGTTGTGAGGTATGCCAAGGAGAATGTTGCGGAGAAAGATGCCTTTATGGATTGGACAAAAGAGGTCTTGGCACAACATGAGGAGGTGATGGCTAGGTACGACCAAACTCTTGATCAACTTAAGGAGTGGTCCAACTATTGTGGTGAGATGGCTAGTGGTGTGATTGTGAGAGACCAAAAATTGATGTGCCTCAATCAAGGCACTTCAATGGGAAGCGAGATGCCAAGGAGGTAGACAACTTCTTTTGGCAAGTGGAGCAATACTTCGAGGCGATTGGCTTGATGAAAGATACGAGCCGTGTGAAGACCGTCGTTCTTTACTTTGGTTACGATGCATCTCTATGGAGGATGAAGCACCAAGAGCTCAAGAATGGTGGGAAGACACTTCAATCATGGGAAGAGTTCAACCAATGAGTTTATGCTCAGTTCTACCTAGAAGAAGCGGATTGGGAAGCAAGGGACAAGCTGCGGGAATATGTCTCTTTAAAGCTCCAGGTACGTGGCAAGCCCGATTATGATCACATGTATGATTTCATCAAAGGTTTTCTGCCATGGGCACAACAAGTGGTGAGAGGTTGACAGCCTAAGACCTTCACCGAAGCCGTGTCCATTGCCGGATTCTTGGTGGAATACAAAAAGAAGGTTGAACCCCCTAAAGCCCAAAAAGGAGTACAAGAGTAAAGGTGGGGGAGACCAAGAGAAGAGGAGGAACCGAGATGCCCATGATAAGGGGAAGTCCAAGGAGTACACCAAGAACTACCCAAGAGAACACAAGCCCCAAGGATGCTACTTTTGTGATGGACCTCATCAGTGGAGGGAGTGTCCGAAGAGGAAGACACTCAACTCCATGTTTGAAGAGGAGGAAGTTCCCAATGAGAGGCAAATGAGGACATTGAAGCTCTTCAATGCGTTGGAGGTGAAGAACCCACCTAAGGTGCCACATAACGATGGGTTGATGTATGCAAAGATGGAGTTGAACGAGGAGGCTATCTTTGCGATGCTTGACACGGGAGCCGCACACAACTTTATGGGCGAAGACGAGGCGATAAGAATTGGGCTAGTTGTATCCAAGACAACTAGTTGCATGAAAGTCGTGAATGCCACACCCAAACCTGCAAGTGGCATTGTCCGTGGAGTTACCCTTTGCATTGACGAATGAAGGGGAGCTATTGACCTCATGGTGGTTCGCTTGGATGACTTCAAGCTGGTGTTGGGGATGAAATTTTTCAAGCAAGCCAAGGCCATACCAACACCAAACTCAGAGCAAATGGTGATCATGGAGGAGAGAAGCCCATGCATGGTGTCGATGAAGGTATGTGACAATCACAACTTGTCTTTATTTTATGTCATGCAAGTGAAGAAGGGGTTCAAGAAGGGAGAGGAGACCTTCTTGGTTGCTTTGAAATAAGATGGGCCGATAGACAACCATGAGTTGTCGAAGGAAGTGAAGGGCGTGCTAAGGGAGTTTAGCGACATCCTGCCACCAGAGTTGCCCAAGAGACTTCCACCTAAGAGGGAGGTGGATCATCAAATTGAGTTGGTGTCTGGATCAAAACCACCTTCCATGGCACCCTATCGCATGACTTCACCCGAGTTGGAGGAGTTGAAGAGGCAACTGAAAGAGATGTTGGATGCTGGACAAATCCAACCATCAAAGTCATCATATGGATCGCCCGTGTTATTCCAAAAGAAGCATGATGGCTCCTTGATGATGTGTGTGGACTATCAGGCATTGAACAAAGTCACGGTGAAGAACAAGTACCCTGTCCCATTGATGGCGGATCTCTTTGATTAGTTGGGCAAGGCACGGGTGTTCACCAAGATGGACTTGAGGCAGGATACTATCAAGTTCGCATTGCCATGGAGGATGTGCCGAAGACCGCATGCGTGACAATGTGCGGATCCTATGAGTTCCTTGTTATGCCAATTGGTTTGACTAACGCCCTAGCGACATTTTGCACCTTGATGAACAAAGTCTTCCATCAACACTTGGATAACTTTGTGGTAGTCTACTTGGACGACATTGTTATCTATAGTGAGACAATGGTGGACCATTTGGAACACTTACAAACCGCGTTCAAGGTATTGATGGAGAATGAGTTATATGTGAAGAAGGAGAAGTGTTCCTTTGCGAGGGATGAAGTTTTATTTTTGGGGCACAAAATCAAAAGGGGCAAGCTCATGATGGATCATGAGAAGATCTGTGCTATTGATGAATGAGAGAGGCCAACCAAGGTTTCTGAGTTGAGATCTTTCCTTGGGTTAGTGAATTATTATCGGCGTTTCATCTGTGACTACTCGAAGAAGGCGACTCCATTCACCGACTTGCTAAAGAAGAACAAGCCATGGGAGTGGGATGACAAATGAAAGGAGGTATTTGAGTGATTGAAGAAGACAATCATAGAGGAACCAGTTTTGAGCTTTGCAGATCCAACCAAGCCTTATGAGGTACACACCGATGCGTCGGACTTTGTTATTGGGGGTGTGCTCATGCAGGAAAAACACCCCATAGCCTTTGAAAGCTGGAAGCCGAATGGCACCGAGAGGAGGTACACAATGCAAGAGAAAGAGATGACTACCGTGATACATTGTCTTCGGGCATGGAGACACTACCTCTTAGGGTCGAAGTTTGTGGTGAAGACCGACAATGTTGCAACAAGCTACTTCGAAACCCAGAAGAAGTTGACTCCGAAGCAGGCAAGGTGACAAGAATTCTTGGCCGAGTTCGATTATTCTTTGGAGTACAAGCCTGGGACAACCAATGTGGTGGCCGATGCACTCAGCAGGAAGATGGTTTTCAGCCACTTGTCATGTGTGGACGATGAGATCTTGGGTAGGATTAGGGAAGACTTGATGCATGATCCTATAGCCAAGAATGTCTTGGACCTTGCGGTGGAGGGCAAGACAATGAGATTTTGGTCAAGAGGATGCCATTCTTTATACCACAAGGAGGAGAATATATGTCCCAAAGTGTGGGAACCTGCAGAGGGATCTTATCAAAGGGTGTCATGACTCGAGATGGGCAAGACATCCAGGGTAGCACCAGACCAAGGCCTTGCTAGAGGGAGCATATTATTGGCCGATGATGGAGGACGATGTGGAGTCTTATGTGAAGACTTGTCTTGTATGCCAATAGGACAAAGTGGACAATCAGTTGCCCGAGAGATTATTGCAGCTGTTGCCCATTGCAGAGTGGCCGTGGGAGACGGTCACCATGGACTTATCGTTGCATTGCCGAAGTTCGAAGGGTATGAGAGCATCATCGTGGTTGTGGACAAGTTCTTGAAGTATGCCACATTTATCCCCGCTCCAGTAGTTGTGACAGCAGAGCTCACCGCAAGGCTATTCTTCAAGCATGTAGTGAAGTATTGGGAAATTCCACGACACATCATCAGCGATCGGGATCCACGCTTCACGAGTAAGTTGTGGACCGAGCCCTTTTGATTGCTGGGATCGAAGCCCCACTACTCTACCAGCTTTCACCCTAGACGGATGGGCAGACAGAGAGGGTGAATGCCTTATTGGAGCTTTACTTGAGGCACTTTGTGAGTGCGAACCAGCGGGATTGGGCTAAGTTGCTTGATGTGGCCCAATTCTCTTACAACTTGCAAATGAATGAGTCGACGGGGAAAAGTCCATTTGAGGTGGTGACTGGACAACAACCCCTCACTCCTCACACAACGGTACTTGGGGAGAAGTTCCAAAAAAGCAGCCCTATCGCCTACTCAATGGCAAAAAAGTGGCATGAGCATGCTGACTTCACAAGAACCCACTTGCACAAAGCTGCCAAGATGATGAAGAAGTGGGCCGACAAGGGGCGAAGAGATGTGAGCTTCCAGCCTGGAGACAATGTGATGGTGAAACTCTTGCCTCAACAGCACAAAGCATTCCGAAGGGTGCACAAGGGCTTGATATGGCGATATGAGGGACCATATGAAGTTGTGCACCGAGTTGGGGAGGTATCATACCGCTTGGAGTTGCCTCCCAAGCCGAAGATTCATCCAGTCTTCCATTTGAGTATGCTCAAGCCATATCATGAAGACATGGAGGACCTGAGCAAAGAGGTGTCAATAAGGGCACCTACCACAGTTGTCGTGTCATATGACAAGCAGGTGGATCTCATACTCGACGATCGGGCAGTTCGACGACGTGGAGTGCCACAAAGTAAGCAGTACCTGATTAAGTGGAAAGGCTTACCAGAGTGCGAGGCAACCTGAGAACTTGCAGACAACTTGTGGCAGTTCGCGAAGGTTATCGTGGAGTACCATCAGGACGCACCGAGGACGTCGCCAGAATAGGTGGGGGAGGATGTCATGCCCCGCCACATGGAGAGGATGCATGGTAACGAGGTTCTCTAGAATCCTCTAGAAATCTCTACATTTACGCCGGTTTTGGAATATTCCTGACTTCTCCGGAGTGTTGCGGAACACCCCTTTGGGCCTTGAGGGCTCTAGAACATTTTAGACCTCTACGGAAGGTTGTGGATCTCTACGGGTTCTAGAATGTTTTATGTATATTCTAGTAGGCTAGAATACTCTAGAATCTTGTTGGTGTGTACATATTCTAGAATGTTGTAGATCTTGCCACCGAACCCTATATAAAGGGAGGGACATCTCACTTGTAAAGACACATAGAAGTTGAGAGCAATTGAGAGCTTCCTTTGCAATTGTCTATTGTGAGCTTGTCAAACACTTCCCTTAACGGTCTGACATCCGCTGTGAGTGTGTAAGGCTGAACTTGTTTAGGCATTGAGTGAGGAAGCTAGCCAAGTGCCGCACGAGAGTTTGTGGAAGACCAAGTCCCGTGACACTGTGATAACATCAAGATTCCAGCTGCACGGTCTCTCTTGATCTTCATCCCCAAAATATTGCCAGTTTCTCCAAGATCTTTCATCTCGAACTCCTCAGCCAACTGTCTTTTCAGCTCATCAATCCTCTGCATACATGATCCTGTAATGTGCATGTCATCCACATATAGAAGCAGTATAATATATTCATCACCAAAATAATCGATGGAGCAACATTGATCCATTCCACATTGTTTGTATGCATTTTTTGTCATGAATGCATCAAATTTTTTGTACAACTATCTGGATGCATGCTTCAACCCATACAAGCTCTTCTGGAGTTTGCACACTGGGTCTTCCTTCCCGTACTCAACATATCCATTCGGCTGCTGCATATAGATGTCCTCCTTCATATCTCCATGAAGGAAAGCCATCTTCACATCAAGCTGCTCAAGATATAGGTCTTTTGATGCCACAATGCTGAGAATCACCCGGATGGTGGTAATTTTCACTACAGGTGAGAAAATTTTAGTGAAATCCACTCCCTCCTATTGAAAGCCTTTCACCACCAGCCTTGCCTTGAACCTCCTCTTGCTATGATGGTGGTAATTTTGCTATGATGTTCTTCATTGACCCGGTACACCCATTTGTTCTGCAATGTTTTCTTCTCTTGTGGCAGATGTGTCAACTCCCAAGTATTATTGTCATGTAGTGAAGAAATTTCTTCTTTCCTGGCCAACTCTCACTTGCTCGAATCCTTCAACTGCATAGCCTCTTCAAAGCATTATGGTTCTCCACTGTCAGTCAATAACAAATAATGTAAGGATGGTGAATACCTCTGCACAGTCCTTCTCACCCTTGTTGATCTTCTCAAATCCACTTGAGTAGGCTCCATTGGTTCTGGTGTCTCATGCTCAGGTAAACCTTCAAACTCCACTTGCTATTTGCACTCTGATTCTTTGTTTTTATTTTCATTTTCAGCTGCATGACAATCCTTGTACGTCACACCTTTATTCAATACCACGTTCTGGCTCCTGATGACTATCTTGTCGAGAGCATCCTAGAAGCGGTAAGCGAACTCCGCAACACCATAGCCAATAAAGAAACATGGCTTGGACTTAACATCAAGCTTTTCCCTTATATCAACATCAATATGTACATATGCTAAACAACCAAAGGCTCGTAAATGTGAGAGTTTTACATCCTTATCAGACCAGAGCTCCTCGGGTAGACATTCTCCCATTGGTACAGATGAACTTCTATTGATGAGATATGCTGCCATGTTCACTACATCAGCCTAGAAGGTCTTGGGTAACCCTGAATGCAGCCTCATGCTCCTGACACGTTCATTTAGTGTGATATTCATCCTTTCAGGTACACCATTCTGTTGTGTTGTTCCTGAAATAGTCTTCTCCCACCGAATTCCATTATTTGAACAGAATTCCCTTAACTCATTCTTGCCGTACTCTCCACCATTGTCTGACCTCAAACATTTCAATTTTATTTCCGACTCATTCTCCACCATGATTTTCCACTTCTGAAACACCTTAAATACATCAGATTTTCTTTTCAGAAAGTAAACTCATACCTTGTTGAGTTGTCGATAAATGTCACATAATATTGTGACCTTCCAAGAGAATGTATTGGTGCGGGCCCCCAAACATCTGTGTGCACCAGATCCAGCTTTCCAGCCTTCAGTGTTCTTCGTCCTTTTGAAAAAGACACTCTCTTCTGCTTTCCAAGGATGCAATCCTCACATAAGCCTACTTCTACCGACTTCAGCTCTGGTAGCATTCCTTTTGTGGGCAGCGCCTTCATCCCTTTCTCACTAATGTGATGCGGAAACGCCGAGAGTCACAACGACAAAACTATGATTCAAAGAAGAGTAAAAGGGAAAGAAGGAAACACTCAGGACACAAAGTTTTACATGGTTTGGGAAATGATCCCTACGTCCACCTTCATCCCCTTTTCACTCATGTGATGCGGAAACGCTGAGAGTCGCAATGAGAAAACAATGATCCAAAGAAGAGTAAAAGGGAAAAAATGAAACACTCAGAACGCAAAGATTTAAGTGGTTCGCGAAATGATCCCTACATCCACGAAGAGGCAGAATAACTTCACTATGAAAATCCGGGAGCACAATTTACAGGAGTTTATCAAAGTTTCTTACTAAGGAACCCTAGCCCGAAATGGACTACTAAAGGAGGAAGACGATCCACTGTTCCACCAACTGCACAGGAAGTCCGCATCACTACAGTCAAAGGCGGTCACCCAAGTCAAAAGTGCTATAGTGGCTGTCGGCTGGAAGTCCAAGGAGCTACAGTGAATGACGACTGGAAGTCCGCGTTGCTACAGTAAATGGCGGCTGGAAGTCCGCCTCGCTACAGTGCCCTGTCGGTGGTCAGTCAACTCGACCCGTGAGAGTTGCGGCCTGGTGTGCAGTACGGGCCAAAAACATTCAGCCCAATCATCATCCGAAAAGCAGATCGGGCTACACCAATCCAACATCATGTGACCTAGCCTGTAGTGCCATAGTTTTGAATCTTCGACATAATTTATTGATACAAGCATGTCCATGCTTGTTTCTGTCATGTTGTACAAGGTACCATTCTTTGCTCCCCGAGCTATGATCATAGCTCCCTTGGTTATCTTCCAGGCACCACCAGTAAACATGGTACTGAAGCCTGCATCATCAAGCTACCCAACAGAAATAAGATTTCTTTTTAAACCAGAGATATACCTCACATTTTCCAGAACCAGGTGACTCCCACTGTTAGTCTTGCCGTGCATCACCCTTCACCACGATCTGCAAGGGTTCATCCTCAACAAGATGTACCTTGTCAAAATTTCCAGAAACATAATTGTTTCGAAAACCCTTCTTCGTTGTGGAATGGAAAGACACTCCTGAGTCTAAAATTCAAGACTTCCTAGGGTTATCCACGCTCAACAACAACACGTCATCAGTTCCTTCAGCCGCCGTCTTTGCTCCATTGGTTTCAGGTGCCTTCCGTTTTTCCCTGCACTCTTTCTTGACGTGTACTTTCTTACCGCAAGTCCAGCCGATCGAACCAACCCCATTTTCCTTGTCTCGGCTCTTTCCTCTTAACTTTGATCGTCCTCTGCGATTGTTTCGATGCGCACATCTTCCTCTTCCTTCAACATTCAGAGCAGAACTTGAGAATTTTCCCGATTCTCTCCTTCGAATATCCTAATTGAGGATCAGGTCCCTCACATCCTTCTGAACCAACTTGGTATTCCCCGAAGAACTGCTCACAATTGTTACAGTCATTTCCCAACTATCAGGTAATGAAGACAGTAAAACCAGTGCACATGCCTTACTGTCAAATGCAATTTCCACAGATGTAACTGACTTATGATGGTGTTGAATTCGTTGACGTGATATGCAACAATTCTCCCTTCAACCATTTTCAGATTGAACGATCGTCGCATTAAGTGCACTTTGTTTGACGCAGAAGGCTTCTCGTACATATTCGCGAGAGCTTTCATAAGCCCAATCGTCGTCTTCTCCTCTCTAATGTTGAACACCACGTTTTTTGCCAACGTAAGGCGCAAAACTCCCAGAACCTGTTGATCCATTAGCACTCCCACAACTACTGCTCCATGTCCGTTGACTTTAAACCCAGAAGCGGCAAATGCATTTTCTTTTGGTAAAGATAGTCTTCGATTTGCATCCTCAAGTAGCTGAAGTCAGTTCTATCGAAGCGATCAATCTTCACTTTGCCTTATTTTATAGCCATCGTTCAATTTGAGGAATCCGATCTCAACCTTTGATACCAGTTGTTGTAGAAACGTCGGGAGTCGCAGCGAAAAAACAGGTTTGCGGATGAAGAAAAGCCGGAAACAAAAGAAGAAGAAGATCACAAACACAGAGATTTACATGTTTCAGGAATAATCCCTACATTCACGGAGAGACAGAATCAGTTCACTATGAAATCCAGGAGCACAATTTTATAGGGACTATCTCAATTTCTCACACAGAAACCCTAACCCGAAATGGGCTAATAAAAAAGATGAAGAAATGTGCCACCAACCACATAGAAAGCATGTACTGCTGCAGTGAACGATGGCTGGAAGTTTGCATCGCTTTAGTGTCGTGACCACCCAAGTCCAGGATGCTACAGTGGCCGGCAGCTGGAAGTTCGCGGAGCTACAATACTGTTGTCTTCAAAGTCCGACCTGCTACAGTAGCTATGCCAAAAGTCAGTGCCTTATCGGTGTTGTCCGCTCAACTTTGCTACAGTCAATCAATGTTGCTACAGTGCCCCCACAATTTGGTCCGAGGCCCTTCGGCCCTGGACCCCTGGAGCAGGGGCTTATTGCCCCCCCGCAACCCCCAACGAGCTCACTGCGGAGTTGCGACTTGGTGCGCATTATGGGCCTCAAACATTCAGCCAAATCATCATCCAAAACGGATTGGGTTACACCAATCCAACAAAACTTGACCCAAAATCCAACAAGTGCTTATTTGTTGGTTATTTCAAGGAAATAAGGGGATATTATTTCTATAATCCTATTGAGCACAAAGTGTTTGTGGCCTGATTTGCTACACTCCTTGTGTAGAATGGGAAACCCCCTTACCTTCAAGGTGAGGCGGATGACTTCTTTTATAGATTGAGAAAGAGGAATACACAAAGGAGTATTCCGATGCGGGACTCGGAAATACCCATAATAATAAAAAGAATAAAAAAGAGGGTTTAACACTCCCCCTCAAGCTGGACATGCCCAGCTTGGACAACGAGTCCCACAAAAAATGACATCATACAAGACCAGACACACTCCCCCTCAAGCTGGGCGGCAGATACTGTGGATGCCCAACTTGGAACTGAGCGAGGCTAGGCGAGCCCCTGAGAGGCCTTTGGTGAAGATGTCAGCAAGTTGGTCCGCCGTCGGAATGTGGCTAAAGCTGACATTATCATGCTCCAAGTGGTGTCGAAGAAAGTGGCAGTCCACCTCAATATGCTTCGTGTGTTCATGGAAGACGGGATTCAAAGCAATCTTGGTGGCTGCCTGATTGTCACACCAGATGTGAGCAAATGTCTGCTGAGGAAAGCCAAACTCCTGGAGGAGTTGGCGCATCCAAAGGATCTCCGTAGTGATGGTGGCCATGGCACGGTACTCAGACTCCACACTAAATTGAGTGACGACAGTCTGTTTCTTGCTGCGCCAAGAGATGAGGTTGCCTGCCAAGAATATGGCAAACCCAGAAGTAGATCTCCGATTAGCAAGACAACCAGCATAATCAACATCACAAAAGGCCTCAATATGCAGATGATGATGCTGGGAGTAGCGAAGACCTCGGGCAGGATCTCGCTTGTTGTATTTGGCGATGCGGAGGATAACATCCCAATGTGAGGTGGTCGGATGCTCCATAAACTGACTCGCTTTGCCAACAACACAGACAATGTCGGGACGAGTCATGGTAAGATAATTGAGTTTATCCACTAGTCGACGGTACCACTCTGGATGTGGATACAGTGCCGAAGAGGCATAAAGAGACCGTTCCCCAGGCTCCAGAGGAGTGTCGACGGTAGTGGCCTGTGTCAGTCCAACATCCTGCAGAATATCCAACGCATACTTCCGTTGGCAGAGGGAGATGATGTCCGAAGAATAGGAGACCTCGATGCTGAGGAAGTATGTGAGAGGACCGAGATCCTCAGTGTGGAAGTGCTGGTGAAGATGCCCCTTGAGATGGGTGATACCCGCAGAGTCGCTGCCAGTGATGATGATATCATCCACATAAACGACCAGTAGGATGCAGCCAGCGGAGGTCGTTCTGTAGAACACAGTGTGGTCCTTCATGCTGTGAGAGAGCCCAAAGTCGGTGATGACCGTGCTAAAGCGGTCGAACCAGGCACGAGCAGACTGCTTGAGGCCGTAATGAGAGCGGCGGAGTCGGCAGACTTGAGACTCGGCGCTGGAAGCACAAAATCCGGGGGGTTGATGCAGAAAAACTTCTTCCTCAAGGAAGCCATGTAGGAATGCATTCTTGACATCAAGTTGATGAAGAGACCAATGGCGATAGGCGACCAGAGAGATGAATAATCGTACGGAGGCCATCTTGGCAACTGGTGAGAATGTATCAAAGTAGTCAATACTGTAAGTCTGCGCGAAGCTCTTGGCCACCAGACGGGCTTTGAGGCGATGCAGAGTGCCATCGGGATTCAGCCTGACTGTGTAAATCCATTTGCTGCGGACGACCTGTTTCCCTGCTGGAAGGGGGACAAGATCCCAAGTATGGTTTTCTTCCAGAGCCTGCAATTCATCCCGCATTGCTGCTAACTTCCCGGGGTGAGATTTGGCTTCACCAACTGTGCAAGGAATAGATTCTGTCTCTAGAGCGGACAAATCCCTGTATGAAGATACAAATAGAGGAGTACTCTGGTAGGAGCGAGTACCTTTCCGCAAGGCAATGGGCAAGTCCTCGGGCGGTGGGGCAGGAGCATCGGACGAAGCGGGGGCGACAGTGTCATTGGCCGGGACGGGGGATACAATTGATGGACGACAGGAGTAGACCTGACCAAAATCGGTGTCAACAGGGGTTGACACTGGTGCTGGGCGGATGATGAGAGGGAGACCCGAGCACAAGAGGGAGGGTCGTCGGGAAGGGATCCTCTCGCACAGGAGGGAGGGCCGCCGGGAAGGGAGCCGCGCGCACAGGAAGGAGGGCCGCCGGGAAGGGAGTTGCCGTGTACAGCAGGGAGGGCCGCTGTGTAGGGCAGAGCTGGAGGGGAGGGGGGTGGCCACGTAGGGCAGACCTGAGGGGCCGATCACACCGGACAGAACCGGGAGGAGGAGAGAGGTGGGGGCGGGACAGAACCGAGAATCCGCAGGGGAGGGAGGGTTCGGGATTAATTTCCCTTTGATACCATGTAGAATGGGAAACCCCCTTACCTTCAAGGTGAGGCGGAGGACTTCTTTTATAGATTGAGAAAGAGGAATACACGGAGGAGTATTTCGATGTGGGACTCAGAAATACCCATAATAATAAAAAGGATAAAAAAGAGGGTTTAACACCTTGAAAAGAAATTCATCAATCTAGGAGTTAGTGGGAGGAAAGTTGAACTTGGAGAAGTTCAAGTCCAACAAATGGGAAGTGTTTTCGAGATGGAAGTTGTGCCTGTTTTGCAAAGAGTTGTGGAAGAAAAGTTACACAAGAATCTCGAAGGTCAAGTAGGATTCGTCAGGAACCCAAGTGATATGGATTTCTCGTGGCTAATGATGATGGAGTAACGTTTATAGGAGATGAACCTACTTCCCACCGAGAGACCATTAAAAGTTTTGATTCCTGGAAATGGTTAAAAGCCATGGAATCTGAGATGGACTCAGTTTGGAGCTTGGTGGATGCACTCGAAGGGGTGTGACCCATAGGGTGCAAGTGGGTTTTCCGTAAGAAAACTGACATGGATGGCAGGGTGTTTATGTTGTGAGTGGGTGCCTTAGTCCCAAACTCCTGTATGTACTTTGATTACCATTACTTGTATACAGTTTGATATATATATGTGTTTTTTTGACCATCATAGTAACGTTTCTTTTGCATGTACTATTTGTATGGTAATGTCCTTAGATTAAATATCGTATCAAAATGTTATATTAGTTCCCAATTATAGTGAGAACCTCGAGACACTAACAGTAACACATGTCCTATGGTTTAGATATATCATACTGACAAGACACTAATGATGTCTGTCTATTAGGTGTCGGGGGCTCATAAGCATTGAAACTTTCTCATTAAGTTCGCACTTGTTGATCTTGAGTAGAGGAAATCATTAGGATTGACTCGCCTATAGGAACACTACATGTTTCAGATGTCGTTGGTTGTTCTTATTGTTGAATGAGAAAATGAGAGACCCGAACCCCCAAGGTGTTCTCTCTAAAGGAGCCCTTGGGGTTCTTTTATAACAAATAGTAAAGACCACACCGAACCTCAAGTCCGATGTGGGATGTAGACTCCAACACTCCCCTCAAGCTAGGTGAACCTAGCTTGGACACATAAAGAAAAAACAAACCAAACAAATGAAGACAAAACAATCAACAGACTGCAAACACTCTTTCTCAAGCTGGACAGACCCAACTTGATTACAAAACCAGTCGAAATAAAAAGAAAGCTGCAAAGGCTGCTGCTCCCCCTCACGATCGAAGCTCCCCCGCAGGATGATGGATGGATGATGTCGCGGACGCAGCAGATGAACCACTCAGACCGGGCCGATGGACGGGAGGAGCCGCGGGAGGACAAAACATGGGGAGAAGGCCTGCTGGGAGTGCGCCGCGGGAGGATGCCGGAGCGGGAGGGCCGTCGTGCGGGAGCAGTGCAGGAGGCCCGTGCGCATGAGCAGTGCAGAAGGGCCGCGCGCATGAGGCCGTCTCGCGTCGCGACGTCGGGGCGAGAGGTCGTTGTCCGTTGGTGAGCCGTCGTGGGATCTGGGTCGGGGTTGAGGAACGCCGCGGAAGAGCCCCCGCATAGGGCAGAGACGGCTGGAGCCCGTCGCATAGGGGAAGCGCGCAGGGAGGGGCCGAGATCGGGATCTCGGGAGGGCGTCGGAGGAGATTGCCTGGACAAGGGCCGCCGCACGCTCAGTGGTGGGGATTCTGTCGGAGCGGCTCGCACTCGCTGGGAGGGAGCCGCGGGAGGCGGGCTGCAGGGACGTGTGCCTCGTAGGGCTGGCAGGGGGGGAGATTCGCCGCAGAAGGAGATGCCGGCAGGAGGAGATCCGCCGGGAGAGAGGGATAGCCGGCAGGGGGGCAGTGGGAGATACCTAGGGCTTGCGGGCCATGGAGTCCGCCGCCCCCCAACCAAGAGAAACCCTAGATGCTGGCAGAAAAAAAATATGGGAGGGAGGTCGGGTTTATCAAACCTCCTCTGATACCATGTTGAATGAGAAAATGAGAGACCCGAACCCCCAAGGTGTTCTCTCTAAAGGAGCTCTTGGGGTTCTTTTATAACAAATAGTAAAGACCACACCGGACCTCAAGTCCGATGTGGGATGCAGACTCCAACACTTATCTACTTGCATGCGTATTGGTTTCTTAACTTGAGATCATTATCAATTTGTACCATTTGATCGCATACATTGATGCAAGACGAAAATCATGACATTGAAGTTGCGGTGAGGTAACTTGTGTTGGGTTGTCATTGATGGTATGCCATTGGTTGAATGATAAAGATGAGATTTGTCTTTTTCAAAAGGAAGAGATATCTTTAGTCCAATTGATCAAGATGCTAGTATATTTATTAAATCCATGGTCATTGTGATTGAAAGTAAGTCTGTCTAGTAAGGTCAACGAATAAATAAAACAATAAAGGATGATAACACATAACATGCATCTTGCTTTATGAGATATCGCGAGACAAATATTATATCACACTACGCGTGTTCGTAGGAGGTTGTTGTTGGTATGACATTTCTTATCTCCTTAGGGGCCTTGATAAGTTGCTAAACTCCGCTCCTGGTTTGTGAATTACACTCACTATTATTGAGATAAAGGTCTAGAGGGTCACAAACTAAGTGTATCCGCAAGTTCCACCTATTTAGATGAATAAGAGTTCGGGACAAAGTGGGGCCCATGTGTGGGGGTTGGTGAACATCCTAGGGTGATCGATTGCAAGTAAAATAATTCAATTATATTATTCAAGTTTAAAATAATAATTATTGAAGTTATTTGAAAACGTATTCACAATTAATAGTGAATATTGGAAAATATAATTTTTTGAGCGAACATAACACATTTAAGATTCGTTAAATTATTAGGGGAGCTTACGAGCCGAGTAAATGGTTCGCATTTTATCACGTGATGTGTTAATAATGCCACAAGATAGTGATAAGTTATCTACGATGCTTATGACGAGTTTCCTAGGTCTTAAGTGTGTTTTTTGGGCGTTTTTGAAGGTTAAGTTTCCTTAGGGGCCAAAATGCAATTTATAGAAACTTTAATCCTTAGTATAAATATGTGTTTGAGCTAAAAATTGATGAGGTTATCCTCTTGCATGAATCTTGATGCTCTCCCCTCCCAAGTTTTCGAGAGAGAGACTGATGGAAGAACAAGTCTTGATCGATTCCCTTTCGTGAATCGATCACCCGTTCTTCACGCGATCGAAGGGATGTCGTAAAACACTTTGATTTCCCGTGCTAGCATTCGAGAATCAAAGAACGAGGATCCAAGAGTTGTGGTGCATGTGTGGACGATATGGAGGTCGTTTTGTTTGACACCTTTGAGCTACGACACGCCGACGATGAACAAGTCATATTGGCGTTTTTTCAAGCGAACAAGGTGTTGTTTACGATTTAGTTCGATTTTGTTCTTCTTGCTTAAATTTAATTGCACGCGATCCATTAGAAATCTGAGCAAGTGGTATTGCGGATTCAATGTTTTTAAACATGAATCCAGACTCAAAATTTTAAAATGCCCATTTTTCACGCTTCTGTAAAGCCCTAGGTTCCTTCAGGCTACCTGTAACTTGGTAGCAAAATGTTGCAAACAAATTCATGGTATTGACTATAAAGAGACCTTTTCACCTGCAACGATGGTAAAGTCTATTCGGATTTTTCTAGCCATATCAGCTCATTATGATTATGAGATACGTCAAATGGATGTCAAAACCACATTTCTTAACGAGAATTTAGCCGTGGACGTGTATATGATACAACCCAAGGGTTTTGAAGTTCCAAATGAGTTTGCCAAGATAAGCAATTTGCAATGGTCTATTTATGGACTGAAGCAAGCTTCTCGGAGTTGATTATCCGGTTTGATGATGCAATCAAAGAGTTTGGCTTCATCAAGAACGTAGATGATTCATGTGTATATAAGCAAGTTAGTGAGAGTATAATAGTATTTCTGACATTGTATGTAGATGAAATGCTATTTATCGGAAATGACTTCTTGACACTTCATTCTGTGAAGGTCTGGCTGGGTGGATGTTTCTCAATGAAAGACATGAGTGAAAACAGCCTACATACCGGGTATGAAGATCTATAGAGATAGATCTAAGATGTTGTTTGGACTGAGCCAAAGCACATATATTGGTAAAGTGCTAAAGTAGTTTAGCATGGAGAACTCCAAGAAGGGGCCTTTACCACCGTTGCGTGACACGAATCTTAGAAAGATTCAGGATCCTTCTAATGAGTTAGAAATGATGAGTATGATTTCTTATGCGTCCGCCATAAGATTTATCATGTATGCCATGTTACGTACTCGACTCGATGCCTCTTATATTTTAAGCATAACAGGTAGATGTCAATCCAATCTTGGTGAGAGTCCACTAGATTTGCTGTGAAGAACATTCTTAAGTACTTGAGAATGACTTACGATATGTTCTTGGTCTTTGAGATCTCAATCTTGATTCGTGTTTTGCCTAAATGGTGGAGGTATCAGTTAGAAGAGTTCCGAGCAAGCCACCATAATGGACTTGACAACAGAGGCAGAGTACATCGCTAGATCAAATGCTGCGATGGAAGCTGTTTGGATCAAGAAGTTCATTACCGAACTTGGAGTGGTTCCCAGCATTGAGGGAGTAATTAAGCTATATTGTGACAACAATGAAGTTGTTGCTCGGGCTAAGTAGCCCCGTTCTCACCAAAGGACCAAACACATCCTTCACAAATATCATCTCATACGGGAGATTGTTGAGAGAGGCGATGTAAAGATCAGTTGGGCGGCTACATAGGAGAATGTGGCATATCTGTTCATGAAACCATTACCACAACAACATGAGCGTAATGTAGAATCTTTAGGTGTAAGACACACGTGAGAGTGGTTGTAATGGTTGTAAATGTATCATGTTATTATAATAAAGACGATCTCCAATTATCATTCATTTATGCGTGTTGCAATTTATTTTACATAAACTGTCGAATGATAATATCCCCTCAAAGTGCGAGTTTGAGTTGTCCCTAACCGATGATCATTACGAAGTATTATGAGTTGTAATGATATGTTAAGGTTAACATGAATAGATTTTTGTACTCATTACAAAGAGTTGTATATGAGGTATGAAGAATGGATTCATTAGGTGATAAGTAGAGACTTATGACTTGAACCGACTTGCCAAAGTATATCTCATGGAATGTCATACAGTCATCGATATACTTAGGGGGTGTATGCTTATTATCAATCCTTTTTATTTGAGGTTGGCGAGATACTTAGCATGAGAACCTTTATCTTTTGATACTCTACTTACACAAGTTTGAAAATAATTGAGCTAATATGGGGGTGGCTGAGTATGTTGTTACTCTTGTCGTCGGTTGGAGCACAACAAAAATGAGATTTGTCCACTTGTATGATCTGAGATCTCAATCTTGATTCGTGTTTTGCCTAAATGGTGGAGGTATCAGTTAGAAGAGTTCCGAGCAAGCCACCATAATGGACTCGACAACAGAGGCGGAGTACATCGCTAGATCAAATGCTGCGATGGAAGCTGTTTGGATCAAGAGGTTCATTACCGAACTTGGAGTGGTTCCCAGCATTGAGGGAGTAATTAAGCTATATTGTGACAACAATGAAGTTGTTGCTCGGGCTAAGTAACCTCGTTCTCACCAAAGGACTAAACACATCCTTCACAGATATCGTCTCATACGGGAGATCGTTGAGAGGGGCGATGTAAAGATTAGTTGGGCGGCTACAGAGGAGAATGTGGCATATCTGTTGGTGAAACCATTACCACAACAACATGAGCGTCGTGTAAAATCTTTAGGTGTAAGACACACGAGAGAGTGGTTGTAATGGTTGTAAATGTATCATGTTATTATAATAAAGACGATCTCCAATTATCATTCATTTATGCGTGTTGCAATTTATTTTACATAAACTGTCGAATGATAATATCCTCTCAAAGTGCGACTTTGAGTTGTCCCTAACCGATGATCATTACGAAGTATTATGAGTTGTAATGATATGTTAAGGTTAACATGAATAGTTTTTTGTACTCATTACATAGAGTTGTATATGAGGTATGAAGAATGGATTCATTAGGTGATAAGTAGAGACTTATGACTTGAACCGGCTTGCCAAAGTATATCTCATGGAATGTCATACAGTCATCAATATACTTAGGGGGTGTATGTTTATTATCAATCCTTTTTATTTGAGGTTGGCGAGATACTTAGCATGAGAACCTTTATCCTTTGATACTCTACTTACACAAGTTTGAAAATAATTGAGCTAATATGGGGGTGGCTGAGTATGTTGCTACTCCACTTGTATGAAAGCAAAGACATTTGACCCTTGATTGAATTAGACCAAGGAAATACATGATCATGTTTAGTTGAGCCACATACGATGTGATCAATTACTTGGATGAGTGACGTGATATACTCATCAGTGAGATGAATGACATGTGATGTATTCATCGTTTTGGTCAGTCTTTTTCAGAGAATCAAGAAAAGATGAGTTGTCTATACTAGATTGACATGTTCCATGTCTAGTGGTTATTCAATGTTATGGATAAATGGATTATATAGGTACACATACGATGTATATGATACATCTTGTGGTGGACATATTCGTGTAGAGATGCGAGTATGTTTGATAGAGATCACACTAGACCCCTTAATAGTTTGAGTAGCACTGATGCTTTGCTAGAGACCATTCTTTGCTTACATCTATGAAATGAGAATTTCATCTTTGTTGTCAACGCTACTAAGGCCTCCAAGGTTACATAGTTAAGCCTTTGGATAAGGATGAAATTTTGGACAAAGTATTTGTTCAAAATGAAGAGAGTTTGATGAAGCCGTATCCAAAAGAGTTTGGATGGATTGACAAAGAGTTGTGAAGTTTGACACCGGATCCTTATGGATTTTAGTGCAAGTGAGAGATTGTTAGATGTGCAATAAAAATATACATGCATAAGATGCATGTACACATGTATATGATGCGTGAAGTGTATATATATATATATATATATATATAATATGATATTATATATATTGTGTACATTTAATTATCATCCATACAAAGCATGAATAATATATATATATATATACTAAATATGCATGAGATGCATATACAGTTGCATGCGATGCAGCGTCTCTCCTGAATGGTTTCATCTGTTTAGAATTAAAGAGTTGGTTCATTTAAAAGGTTTACATTTATTCATTGAAATGAGTTCAATGAATAATACCCAACAGACAGTAATTCATATGATGTGTTACGAAAAAGCATCGGACTTCGGCTATATAAGAGATATGATCTCTTCTGTTGGTTGTGCATGAAGTGTGTGGATGTTTTTGATCTTGTTTGTTCGACGTAACTAAGATCATCGATTTCTTGCAAAGTTGTTGAACCATTCACTTCTTCCTGAGCACAATTTATCTCATCCGAGAAGGTGTTGGCACCCCTTCAGCTGCTTGATTATCTTCATGATACGATCGTGGATCTACTAGTCAGTGTTTCCCCTCAGAGGCAGGAAGCATTCGTTTGCTGCTTGAGTGATCTTTATCAAACATTCTCTTTGTGAAGAGAAGATGGAAGCTGCTACCGTTCTCGTTTTCCAGATACTTTGTTTTTACGATATATTTATACATTGATTTCTTGAAGATAGATCCAGATACTTTGTTTTTACGATATATTTATACATTGATTTCTTGAAGATAGATCCTCTTGTTTTTGGGTTGTTTTCCGCTGCCAATAATCATAAGATGATTCAGCGAAACCCATCATATACGATGGCTGAGAACTCAATTTCTCTGCCACTCAAGACTTTAGGAGAAACTGCTAAGGTGCAAGGGTAGAATGGTAAAATAGCCTCAGAGTTCGTTACCTAATATGAGCTGTACAAATCTGTAGTGATAGAGGGGGACGGGGACCAACGATGTAACAGCTGTACAAATCTTTTGTGATAGTGGGGGGAGGGGACCACGATGGAACAACAGTCTGTTAGGAGGTTTTGGCCTTAGCTTTAGGGGAGCTTTCCCTTAAGGATTCTTCTTCTTCTGGAATATTCTGTACTTCTGCTACTGATACATCGTCCTCAATAGAATCTAAAGCATTCTTCTATTTTTTTTTCTTGGATTCTTCTGTATTTCTCACACATGCATCCATGGTTCTATCACACCGCTTATTTTTTTAAACTGTTTATCATAATTGATGCGCACTTTAAGCAATTTTCTGCAACGGACCCTAAAACTTGGGAACACTTTTTTTATCTACTGTTTGTCACCAAACTTTATTACCCCTTCTAATCATCAAATATTGGTTATATGGATTTTTTAAATAAGAAAGTTCAGTCACTGGGTTTTGCTGAACAGAAATTTTATAACCGGACTTCAATGAAAGCTTAATGTCAAAATTTGTTTTCATCCATTGTGAAATTGTCTTGCTGATTTTTGGAATCCTTTGACGTCATAATTTGCATCCTTTGTGACGAGCTTGTGTTTTTGCAGAATTAACAAGGATGAGCTCTATAGGTTTTATCAGGCTGCAAATGAGGACTTTACATGCTTGCTGTCATCGATAAAGAAAACAATCCGTTGGCGCGAGTCGTACCATATTCTATCAGAACAAGAACTTTCAATGTGGTCGACTATGGTCTTCTGGCATGGCTATGACATAAAACATCAACCTTTTCTTATCGTGCGACTCGGGTATGCCTGCAGGAGTCTGCCATCTCATGATAGACCACGCTTTGCTCAAGCAATCGGTATGTTCCTTCAAGGTCCCATTCGACAACACTTATACTGGGTACATGACACTACCTGGCCTGATTTAGTAAGGTTTGAGTAGTGGTTAATCGGATTTTTAGAGTTAAGGTATTGAATTCAAAACCCGATTAAAACTTGGGCAGGGTTAGGTTAATAGTTTTAGGATATTGTAAACCTGATCTCAATTAAATTAATTATTATAATTTTATTCACAAATTTTTTTTAAGTAATAATAAAATAATAAAATTATTTTTTTGATTTTGAGTTTAATTCATATTAGATTTATAAATGAATTCTAAATTCTAACCTGATTAAATTAATTATTATTAATTTGTTAACTATATATTTTAAAATGATAATAAAATTATGTAAAATGATATGGAGGAGAACCTAATACCCAAGGTTCTCTATAAAGGAGGCTTTGAGGTTCTTTTATAATGAATAATAAAGACCACATCGGACTTGTGGTCCGATTTGGGATGCAGACTCCAACACTCCCCCTCAAGCTAGGTGTAGCTTGAACACATTAAGAAAAAAAAATCAAGCAACAGATGCTGCAAACACTCCCCATCAAGCTGGGCATACCCAGCTTGATTACAAAACAAGACAAAACCAAGAAAAGATCAACCACCATGACTGCTGAAAAAGATGGATGATGGTGCTGGAAAATATTTTCCAAGCCGCTCAAGTGGTGCCAGTCGATGGAGCGTCGGGAAAGCCGTACTGGCGGTGCCGGTCGACTGAGCGCTGGGAAAGCCTCACGGGTGGGCCGGTCGTCAGAGTCGCCGAGAAAACCGCATGGGCGGGTTGGTCGTCGGAGCGCCGGGAAATCCGCAGGGGCAGGCCGGTCGTCGGAGCGTTGGGAAATCTGCATGGGAGGGCCGGTCGTCGGAGCGCCGGGTAACCGCAGGAGGAGGCCGGCATGGAGGCGGTGGCTGCCGCAGAAGGAGGATAGTATGAAGGGAGCAGCGGTGGAGGCGTCGCAGAAAGGGAACGCTCCGCAGGAGGCGCCGTCGGGTGGAGGACCGTCCGACATTTGTGGTTACGGCGCACAGGAATGGGTGGGGAGAAGAGCCGGCGCCTGGAGGAGAGGCTTGCGACGAGATTCGGCCGGATCGGGCCAGATCTAGAAGAGGGGAGGCCGCCTGGTCCGTCGTACGCACAAGAGTCGCCGACCAGGAGGTGCTGCTGCGGGAGGGAGACGCGCAGGGAGGGAGCGCAAGCGGGAGTCGCGTCCCAGAAAGGAGTTTTCGCTACACAGGGAGGGGCGACGGGAAGGGAGGTCGTCGCGCGCAGGGGGTGCTGCAGGGAGGGTGCCGCTCAAGCGGGATGGAGGGCCGCGTGAGGGAAGCAGTGCCACGTGGTAGACGGGATTTGTTGGGGCGGCGTCGTGGAGGAGCCGTGCATAGCGATGGAGAGGGCTAGAGGTGCCGACAGAGCTGGCGCACAAAGCCTCGGTCAAGAGAGCACCACCGGGCGGGAGGGAGGGCGGGATCGGACAGATCCGGAAATCCGCAGGTAGGGCGGGGTCGGACAGAGCCGGGACGGCGCTGGGAAGGCAGGGCAGGAAGCGCCCGCAGGAGGGAGGACCGACCATGGAGGGAGGGGCGACGACGGATTTGGGCTCCCTGACCATGGAGGCCGTCGCCCCCCATGAGGGGAAAATGCTGGAACCCTATATGGGAGAGGAAAAAAAATTGGAGGGCTCGGGTTGGATTAAAGCTCCTCTGATACCATGTAGAATGATATGGAGGAGTACCTAATACCCAAGGTTCTCTCTAAATGAGGCCTTGAGTTTCTTTTATAATGAATAATAAAGACCACATCGGACCACAAGTCCGATGTGGGATGCAGACTCCAACAAATTATAAAATATATTTATCCAATTTGATATACATTCATTTTAGATTTATAAATGAATTTTAAAATTTTGAAATTATAAACTGGCATTTTAATGAGTTAGTCCAGTTAAATCAGTATTTCAAAATATAAGAGGGTAGAGTTAGGGCAATGAGCATAAAAAATAAACAGCTTATATACGGATTTGAGTTTTGGAAAATTAAATGGGTTGGGCTTTCGGCATCCCAAATTTTGTGGGCACCCGTCCCGTTGTCATCCTTAAGTGTTTAAGCGTTTTTTTTTCAAATTTAGAATAAACTCCACGTATTTTTTCAAATTGTTTATCATAAATGATTAGTGTTATAAGCAGTATCTGTTTTACAACACTTTGAAAACTGCTTATACCATTTATCACTTATGATACGTGCTTATGTATAAAGTTTGGTTTGACAACACTTCTGCCTATCACTTATGATAAGTTGCTTATTGAAAAAGTGTTTTGATGCCACTCGTTTAAATGATTTTCTTCTGGAATTTGAGTTTTAAGTGTTTTTTCAGAAACCGAGCAAACCCCTCTTATTTTTTAAAATTGATTAATATAAGTGATAAGTGTTGTAATCAGTCTCCATTTGACAACACTTGCTGAAAACTTATCACTTATGATAAGTGTTTTTGTATAAAGTTATGTTTGAAGGCACTTACTGAAAACTAGATTATAGCATTTTCCCCTTATGATAAGTGTTTTTGTAGTGTTTCCAGATTGCTTATTGAACTTTTTTATGGCACTTATTTAAAAGATTTTATTCTGAAATATATGTGTTAGTGTTTTTTCAGAAATAGAACAAACACCGCTTATTTTTGTAAATTGTTTATCATAAGTGATAAATGTTATAATCAGTTTCCATTTTGACAACACTTACTGAAAATTGCATATACCACCACTTATCACTCATGATAAGTGTTTCTCTATAAAGTTATGTTTGACAACGCTTACTGAAAACTGGTTATTGCAATTATCACTGATTAAGTATTTTTGTATAATTAGAGGTGATGTACCCGGTGGACCAGTGCAGACACCTGGGGGTGGGGGGATCAGGTGTTGACTACTTTTACCAATTCCAAATTCTTCTTTAATTCTTTTTATCCCTTTTGGAATTAAACCCCTGTTGCCGGTTAGTGTTGTTGGGTCTATTTTAGTTCAACCAATCAATCATCAATCGTATGCATGCAAGTAAAACAGATAAAAGACACCATATTTTTACAAGATTCTGTATAAAGACCTACTCCTTGCCGTGATTGGTTATTCGCTCTAATCACGGATTCTCCGCTATAATCACCTGTTAAGTTCTAGATGCTTTTGCATCCACAAGATCAGATCTGCTTCCATTCACAGCAATGTCTTCGAATGTCAATAACTCTTCAAGAGAAGCACCTTTAGCTTGGTCACTACTCAACTCAGCTTTACAGACTTAAACCGAATCTGCTCATCTGACTTTCTCACTTCTTCACTCAAACTCAGCACAGTGAACTTGGGAAAGATCAGATCTTCAGATGAAAGCAACCTCAGTTCCTGACACTCTCTTCTTCTACCTTAGCTCACTGATCCCTGAATAGTGGCTGACATTCTTCTTCTCTTTCAGCTTCAATACACAAAGGATTGGCAACTTCAGAATAGTATCAGCTTCCTTTTCTTCTTCGCTGCAACTTCTCTTGTTCTTTGAGAGATCTTCAGATGCCGCACAGTTGTTCAGTTCTCAAAATCTCAAAAAAATAAATAAAAAATAAAATAAAGGATTGGCAACTTCAGAATAGTATCAGCTTCCTTTTCTTCTTCGCTACAACTTCTCTTGTTCTTTGAGAGATCTTCAGATGCGGCACAGTTGTTCAGTTCTCAAAATCTCAAAAAAAATAAAAAATAAAATAAAGAACACTACTAACACAAGCGGCTCCTTCTACATCTTCTCATCTATCTTCCTTTCTCGATTTACTCAATTTCTTACGTGCATGAATGACTTCATTTAAGAACAATAAATGACTCCCGTTGAAACTAGTTACCTCAAATGAGAGACCAGGAAGACTTTAGGGTTCCCAACAAAAAGCCATCATGAAATAGCCACTTTGGGAAGCACCGTTTTTATGCTCCTTTATCGCAAAATATCTTCATCGTGGAAAGTGATTCCATGTGGTTTTACTCAAGTGCCCTTTTGCACTTCATCTTCTTCTTTCTCATTTTTCTTGGCTTGGCTGAATATTATCCTCAGATAAAAACACACAACAGGCTCTACTTCTTCTTTCTCAAAACATTTCCACTGAAGTCCGCACATCAAATTTCCACTGCTGTATTAAATACACAGGAAACAGATGTGGCATGAAACTCATCTTCACTGCTGGTAACACACTACAGTTCTTCTCATAAACCAAGTAATGGACAAATTTCTTGACTTCAATCTCAGTAACTTACGAACAGCCGAACAACCTTTAGAACAAACTGATGTAAGCTTTGTTTGATGAATAACAGCTCGAGGTTTGATGAAACATCATCTGTATTATTCTTAAAAACCCAATAACTTCAATTTGTTCTTCAAGAAATACATGCAGTGGTTCTCCTCATTCGTTCTTCTTCAAAACATGCTCAGATCATGGCTTCTCTAAGCTTCATGATGTTTCAATCTTGAACGCACAGCACAGACATATGTATTTCCTCAACATTTATGAATTCTGAAATCTCTATTTTTCATTTAACTTTGATCTTCCTTTTCCATGGATGAAGATCAGCTCCACTTTATTCTCAAAGCCTGGATCACACACCATTCAAGGTGTTTGTGATATTTGAATCCTTGAAGATCAATTTCTGCATCGTTCGATATGATTTTCTTCTTCAGAATACAAATTCCTATTACTGGGGAATTTCACTCAGCACGTATGCAAAATTCCCTTATGTGAATCCGAGTGTGAAATTCACTTCCGGTACGTGGGGATGTGCTTACGTTGACTCGAATTTCCTTACGCAATTCGGATTTGCATACGTGGATTCGGTGGCGGTGCAAAATGGACTGCGGGCCCGTGGGCCAAGCGGGTTTGGGCGGGGTGGGTTTTTATAAAAAAAAAACGTTTTTGAAAACGGGAATATGCGAACAGCCTGCGCCTGCAGCCGACCCGTGCGGTTAAACTTGCACGGATGCGCGTCAACCCACGTGGGCTTAGCCTGCCCCGCCCGACCTATCCATTTCACACTTTGGCTACGCAGCATTCAACTACGTGAAACTGCATTTTGGTACGCGGATCTTGAATTTGGATACGCAACAGTATTCAGCTACGTGAAGTTTCATTCGCATACGCAGTTTCTGAATTTGGATACGCAGCTATTTTTGGCTACGCAAATTCGTGTATGCGGGATATTCGGCTACGTGAATTCAGCTATGTTGGAATTGTTGCGGAATCGTCGGGAGACACAACGACAGAAATGAGAAAACCAAAGAAAGAAAGCAACAAGAACATAGCGATTTACGTGGTTCGGGAATAATCTCTACATCCACGAGAGAGGCAGAATTTCACTATATCGGGAGCACAAATTACAGAGGTTTTTCAGTAGTGACCCTAGCCTGAAAATGGGCTATAAAACAATGGAGAAGACGATCACTGTTCGAAAAGTGAGTCCGCGTGGCTATAGTGAATGACGACCAGCTTTGTCAAAAGCGCTACAGTGGCTGCCGGCTGGAAGTCAAAAGTGTTACAGTCCAGTTGACCCTGAAGTCCGCATTGCTACAGTGCCTGTCGGTGTCGGTCGGTCAGCTCCGCTACAACAGTCAGTGATGCTACAGTGCCGGAAAATTGGGTCGGGACCTTCGGCCCCCGGACCCCCGGAGCAGGGGCGCATTGCCCCCTGCAACCCCCAACGAGCTCACCGCGGAGCTCGACCCACGACAGTTGCGGGCCACAAGCATTCGGCCCAACCGGATCGGGCAACACCAATCCAACAATCTTCCACTTGTAGCCTGATCCACTGCACTGCTATGCTTCGATGCAACTGAAGAAGACAACTTACTTAATCTAAGTTCTTCATCTTCTTCACTCACCAGTGGCGTGCTTTCTATTCACAAATTCATGAAATACAAACTGTTTTCCTCTTGTGCTCCCATCAGGTCCTCCATCATTCTGCCTCTCATCCTCCGTTTATCAGTGGAGACCAACAGAGGTGCCTCAACTTCTGTATCACCATAGGCTTTGTCAACATGTTGTTGGTTCCACAAATCTTCTGCAAAGTCACAAACCCATCCTGTATCAAACCTCTGATGAAATGGTACTTCAATTGAATGTGCTTCGTTCGGGCATGAAACACTGGGTTCTTGGCAAGATGTATAACACTCTGACTGTCACAGTGCAATACATTCTCCTCTCGCTTTCTTCCCAATTCATCCAAGAAGTTCTTCAGCCAAACCATCTCTTTCTCAGCTTCTGTTAGAGCAATGTATTCTGCCTTTGTGGTGGATAAAGCCACTACCTTCTGCAATTGTGATATCCAACTTACCGCAGTTCCTCCACAGCTAAAAACATAACCCGTGGTACTCCTGCTGTCGACGTTGCCTCTAAAGTCAGCATCCACATACCCATGCAATGGATTTCTTTTCCCAAAGCACAGAGATACCTCCTTGCTGCCCTTCAAATACCTCAGTATCCACTTCACAGCTTCCCAATGTTGATTTCCAGGGTTAGCCATATACCTGCTCACAACTCCCACTGCATGAGCGATGTCAGGTCGAGTACAGACCATGACATACATCAGACTTCCGACAGCTGATGCGTATGGAACTCTTGCCATGTACTCAACCTCTTCTGCCGTGTTCGGTGATTGCTCCTTTGATAGTTTGAAATGGCTCGTTAGGGGAATAGAGGCTGCCTTTGCTTCCATCATACTGAATCTTCTCAAGACCTTCCCAATGTAATCAGCCTGTGACAACATTAATGTTCCAGTTGTGCGGTCTCTCTTGATCTTCATCCCCAAAATCTTGTCAGCTTCTCCAAGATCTTTCATTTCAAACTCCTCAGCCAACTGTCCTTTCAGCTCATTAATCCTCTGCATACATGATCCTGCAATAAGCATGTCATCCACATACAGAAGCAATGTAATGTATTCATCACCAAAGGACTTGATGTAGCAACACTGATCCATGCCACATCGTTTATATTCATTTTTAGACATAAATGAATCAAACTTCTTGTTTCACTGCCTTGGATGGTGGTAAGCTTCACTACTGGTGAGAATATTTCCGTGAAATCCACTTCCTCCTTCTGTTGGAAGCCTTTCACCACCAGCCTTGCCTTGAACCTCCTCTTGCCATCATGTTCTTCCTTAACCCGGTAGACCCACTTGTTCTGCAATGCTTTCTTTCCTGTTGGCAAAGGTGTCAGCTCCCAAGTGTTGTTGTCATGCAATGAGGAAATCTCCTCCTTCATAGCCAGCTCCCACTTGCTCGACTCCTTCAGTTGCATTGCCTCTTCAAAGCATTCTGGTTCTCCACTGTCAGTCAATAATTGATAATGCGGGGATGGTGGATACCTCCGCACAGGCCTTCTGGCTCCTGACGGACCATCTTCTTGTGATCATCCCAAAAGTGGTAACCAAACTCATCACCACTATAGCCAATAAAGAAACATGGCTTTGACTTAGCATCAAGCCTGTCCCTTGAGTTAGCATCAATGTGTACATAAACGAAACTGCCAAAGACTCTTAAATGTGAGAGTTTTACCTCCTTACTAGACCAGAGCTCCTCGGCTAGACGTTCACCTATTGGCACAGATGGACTCCTATTGATCAGATACGCTGTCATGTTCACTGCATCAGCCCAGAAGGTTTTGGGTAACCCTGAGTGTAACCTCATACTTCTGGCACGTTCATTCAACGTCCTATTCATCCTCTCTGCCACACCATTATGCTGTGGTGTTCCTCGGATAGTCTTCTCCACCAAATTCCATTATCAGAACAAAATTCTATGAATTCTTGACTGCTATACTCTCCCCCGTTGTCAGACCTCAAACATTTCAGCTTAGCTCCTGACTCATTCTTCACCATGACCTTCCACTTCTGAAACATTTTAAACACACCAGATTTACTTTTCGGAAACTAAACCCATACGTTCCTTGTTGAGTCATCGATGAATGTCACGTAGTATTGTGACCCTCCAAGGGAATGTACCGGTGCAGGCCCCCAAACATCAGTGTGTACCAGGTCCAGCTTCCCAGCATTTGGTGTTCTGCCTCCTTTTGCAAAAGACACCTTCTTCTGCTTTCCAAAGATACAATCTTCACATAGGCCAACTTCCATTGACTTCAGCTCCGGTAGCAGTCCTTTTGTTGCCAGCACCTTCATCCCCTTTTCACTCATGTGGCCTTGCCTGTTGTGCCACAGTTGTGTATCTCCTACAGCTTTGAGTGATGCAGCTATGTCTATGCAAGTTTCAGTCATGTTGTATAAGGTACCATTCTTTGCTCCCCGAGCTATAACCATAGCTCCTCGGGTGATCTTCCATGCACCACCAGTGAATGTGGTACCCAACCCTGCATCACCAAGTTGTCCAACAGAAATAAGGTTTCTTCTCAAGTCAGGGATATACCTGACGTTTTCCAGAACCAGTAGACTCCCACTATTGGTCTCGATTCGTGCATCTTCTTTCCCCACAATCTGCAAGGATTCATCATCAGCAAGATGTACCTTGCCGAAATTTCTAGAAACGTAATTTTTCAGAAATCCCTTCTCTGATGTAGAATGGAAAGACACCCCAGAGTCTAAAATCCAAGACTCCATTGGGCTGTCCACGCTCAACAACAACACGTCCTTAGTTCTTTCAGCTGTAGTGTTTGCTCCACTGGTTTCAGGTCCCTTCCGGTTATCTCTGCACTCCTTCTTGACATGTCTTTTCTTCCTGCAAGTCCAGCAGGTAGGACCAGGCCCCTTTGCCTTGTCTCTGCTCTTTCCTCTTGACTTCGATCGTCCTATGCGATTGTCCCGCTGCACATATCTTCCTCTTCCTTCAACGTTCATAGCAGAACCAGAGAATCTGCCTGATTCTCTTCTTCGCATATCCTCACTGAGGATCAGGTCTCGTACATCTTTCAAAGCCAACTTCGTATTTCCCGAAGTACTACTCACAGCTGTTACAGTTGCTTTCCAACTATCAGGTAACGAAGATAGTAAAACCAGCGGACATACCTCATCACCAAGATCAATGTCCACCGATGTCAACTGACTTATGATGGTATTGAATTCATTGATATGATCTGCGACAACTCTCCCCCTAACCATTTTCAGGTTGAACAATCATCGTATCAAATGCACCTTGTTTGCCGCAGAAGGCTTCTCGTACATATTTGCGAGGGCTTTCATCAGGTCCACCGTCGTCTTCTCCTCTCTGATGTTGAACGCCACGTTTTTGGCCAACGTTAGGCTCACAACACCGAGAACCTGTCGATCCAGTAGCTCCCACTTCGACTTCTCCATGTCCGCTGGTTTCACAACCAGAAGTGGCAAGTGAATCTTTTTTTGATAAAGATAATCTTCGATATGCATCCTCCAGAAACTGAAATCAGTTTCATCGAAGCGATCGATCTTCACTTTGCCTTCATCCAAAGCCATCGTTGGAGAATTCCGAACTCATCCTCTGATACCAGTTGTTGCGGAATCATCGGGAGACACAACGACAGAAACGAGAAAACCAAAGAAAGAAACCAACAAGAACACAACGATTTACGTGGTTCGGGAATAATCTCTACGTTCACGAGAGAGGCAGAATTTCACAATATTGGGAGCACATATTACATAGGTTTTTCAGTAGTGACCCTAGCCTGAAAATGGGTTATAAAACAATGGAGAAGACGATCACTGTTCGAAAAGTGAGTCCGCGTCGCTACAGTGATCGACGACCAGCTTTGTCAAAAGCGCTACAGTGGCTGCCGGCTGGAAGTCAAAAGTGCTACAGTCCAGTTGACCCCGAAGTTCGCACTGCTACAGTGCCTATCGGTGTCGGTCGGTCAGCTCTGCTACAATAGTCAAAGATGCTACAGTGCTGAAAAATTGGGTCGGGGGCCTGCGGACCCCCGGAGCAGGGGCGCGTTGCCCCCTGCAACCCCCAACGAGCTCACCGCGGAGCTCGACCCACGACTGCTGCGGGCCACAATCTTTCGGCCCAACCGGATCGGGCAACACCAATCCAACAGGAATTCGTCTGTTGAGGAATTTGCCTACGCTGGAATTCGTGAACGTAGAATCTAGACCTAGCCATTTTTCCAGATTTCTTTCCAATTCGAACCAAGCCTCCTTTACTTCAACTCCAGCCGATCTCAGCCATTCATAAACTCATCAAAACACCTTTGGGAATTTATGAATCTTACTTAACACTTCAAAACAATTCTGAAGGGCTTTGCAGCATATGAAAACTCACCTTTTTGAATTCTTCAATATTGAACGTTGCACTTCTGATTTCAAGCAACTTGAAACTCTTCATCCTTCATCCATGTGTTGAATCACGGTCTTCAGCAGTCATATGCAACTTGCACATGAGCCTCAGCCCAGTTGGTGAGGTCCCTCTAAGTGCATCCACGAGACCCAAGTTCAAAACCAGGTGAAGACATAATTCGGGGCACTATAGTAGGCACTGTAGCAGTAGTCTGCGGGTACTGTAGCAGATATTGTAGCAGATACTGTTCGGTATTGTAGTAGCCGGAACTATTTACCTTGGGCCACCGGTTTGAGCTTGGTGTCCTTAAGGCCTTCGGGCCACCTAGGCCTTCGGGTCAGTAAGGCTTTCAGGCTACCTTCAAGGCCTTCGGGCCACCTCAAAGCCTTCGGGCCACCTTAAGGCCTTCAGGGCCACTTGATATGCAGTTGCCCAGACAGATTCTACAAGGAACCAGCTCCAAAGGAGGATTCAAGAGCAGAGCGCTTTCACCAGAGCAGAGCTAACAGATTTGGAAGAATGAGAGGGTGTGACGTTGCCATTGGTACCGGGCCTGTGCATCACTGCACAAGATAGCTAGCCGAACAACCATGAAAATGTGGAGAGCTGATCACGATGCAAATGTTGGGGAGAGGCGGTTTCAAGTAGTCATAGTCTGTATGATTTCCTTAAGACCTACGGGTCCTATAATGTCTCCAACCCAACGGGCAATATAATCTCTAAGCCTACATGCCTTGTAAGGATTCCCCCCCATCACTTGAAAATGAGGTTATCAAAAATCAATAAAAAAGAAAGTCTTCGGGCCATTTAGACTGCAGTCATATGCAACAACAAACAAGAATGACCATCTGAAGTTATTCTTTCATGGAGCTTATGATACGAATGTTATCAAAGTGGTAAGTTTCATTTCACAATCTTTTCATTATTCGGGATTGTTTATGTTTAAGTCCCCATTGAGAAAAATATTTCTCTTTCATGTTCATGTTTTCTAAGTGTTTTCAAAAAGGTTTTTATTGTTCTCCTACAATTGTTTAAAGTCATTTTTAACTATGACTTTTTACAATTTTTTTAAAAGAAATCTTCCTACCGTTTTCCAAACAATGTACTTTGTGACCTTTTCGACAAAAATACAAAAGGAATGTTTATTTATCTAATACGGCATGAGCGGCTTTTCCGCCGTCATGACGCCTTAATGCTTTGAAGCTTTATTTACAAGTTTATAAGATTATTTTCAAAGAAAATATTTTCCTTCGTATTAACGCAGTTTCTTTTAAAAAAAATGAATTTCAAAGTGAAAATGATATCTTCCTCAAAAATGTTTTTAATGATTTCGTTATGGAATTTATATTCATCAACATCAATAACCCTTATTCTACTTATGGTTCACTAGGGATATGTTGTAATGACACTATCCTGTTTATTTTTTCGGATGGTTTATGATCAGTTCGATTGGGGATGTTCCAGTTTGATATCATTCATATTCCTCTGAATGATTTATGATTATGTTTATTGATTGAGATAATTGTTAACATTTTGTATGATAGTTTTTCAATTCGAATGTTTATATTGATTATGTTTCACCTCTTTTATACAAGGAATACATTGAACTTAGTAAGTGTTATGTAAAAATGAGAGAGAGGGTGGAAATAGAAGTGAACTGTGTATATTGAAGTAGTAGCAGATCACAATAGCAGAATAACAACAGAAAAACACAGCAGAAATATAGGGAAATACAATAGGGAGGTAGGGAAGGGAGAAGGATAAAGAGAGTAGAACCTGAGGAAGACCACTTCCAAGAGCCTGGCAGAATCCTCCCAAGGATTGAGCCCCGCAGCAGCCAGCTGGTAAACCTCCAGGATGAATGATGCCTTCCTTAACACAGCCCCCCTTTATTTAAAGGCCCACCCAGCCCCCTCTAACAAACTAACTGCTTTTAGGTGGTCCCCCTCCAGCCAAGAATATTCCCCTCTCCTCTAACAGCCCAACAACCTCCAGCCAAGTATATTATCCTCTCTCCTCTAACAAACCAACAACCTCCAGCCAATAACAAACTCTAACACCTGGACAACCCCCTTTATTCCTAACAGTAAGTGATGGGCGGGACCCGCTATAGCCCCTCGATATATCGGTAGATCTCATGAGACAAACTAGCTCGGGTTTTAGTCGCGATCTTACCCATTTATGTAGATGTATTGACCAAGGCCTTGATGTTAGGAATAAAGGGGGCTGTCCAGGTGCTAGAGTTTGTTATTGGCTGGAGGTTGTTGGTTTGTTAGAGGAGAGAGGAGAATATACTTGGCTGGAGGTTGTTGGGCTGAGAGGAGAATATTCTTGGCTGGAGGGGGACCACTTAAAAGCAGTTAGTTTGTTAGAGGGGGCTGGGTGGGCCTTTACATAAGGGGGGCTGTGTTAAGGAAGACATCAATCATCCTGAAGGTTTTCCAGCAGGCTGGTGTGGGGCTCAATCCTTGGGAGGATTCTGCCAGGCTCTTGGAAGTGGTCTTCCTCGGGTTCTACTCTCTCTATTCTTCTTCCTCTTCTACCTCCTTTCTGTATTTTCCTATATTTCCGTTGTGTTTTCTGCTGTAATTCTGCTACTTTAATTCTGCTGCTACATCAATATACAGAGTCCATTCCTCTTTTCTCCCTCTCAATTATTTTACATAACAACCATGGGGTTTGTTTGGAAGGGGCGGAATGTTTTGTTGCAAGGGATTGGTCAATCACAGAATTTTCCTGCAGCACTCCAAGAATTTTTGGGGGCAGGGAAGTGCGTGGTACAGGGGGTTATAGTGGTTTCATATGGGAAGTGTGGGCCTGGAGGATGCAAAATTGAATCTGGATCAACAACTTCCGCTTGAGGGCATGCTATTTCAGTACAAAGTAGTTTTTGAGGGATTCAGAGGGTTACCACCTAAGCATGCGACTGGCCATGCAATCAAATTGAAGGTTGGGGCAGATCCAGTAAATATCCAGCCATACATGCCACATAAAAAATGAGGTGGAAAAGCAAATCTAGGAGTTATTGACACTTGGGTACGTCCAACGTAGTAACAATCCATATTTCCAATTATTTTGGTTGGAAATGATGATGGCCGGAGGATGTGTGTAGACTATCGGGCTCTTAATATATTGATTGTACCCGATAGATTTCTGATTCCTGTAATATAAGAGTTGATGGAAGAATTACATAGGGCTAAATATTTCACAAAAATGGATTTGAAGTCTTGTTTCCATCAAGCGAGAATGAAGGAGGAAGATGTAGGGAAAACAACTTTCCGAACTCATGAGGGACACTACGAATATTTAGTAATGCGATTCGGATTAATGAATGCCCCGACTACTTTTCAAGCCACTATGAGTGCTGTTTTCCAAACTCTATTGCGTAGGGGGTATTGATTTTTTTCGATGATATATTAATCTACAGCGGGCGGTGTGTTGCGGAAATGTTGGGAGTCGCAACGACAAAAACGAGATATGAAAGAAAATGCAGAAGAAAAGAAAACACACGAAACACACAAATTTACGTGGTTCGGGAATAATCCCTACGTCCACGGAGAGGCAAAACTTCACTATGATTCGGGAGCATAGATTACAGAAATTTCTCAAACAAATCCTTGCCTGAAAATGAGCTACAAAAGGAGGAAGACGATTCACTGTTCCGCACAGGAAATCCGCATCGCTACAGTGAAAGGCGGCCACCCAAGTCAAAAGTGCTACAGTGCTGTCGGTTGGAAGTCCAAAAGGTTACAGTAAAGTTGACCCTGAAGTCCGCACTGCTACAGTGTCTGTCGGTGTCAGTCGGTCAACTCTCCTATAGTGGTCATATATGCGACAATTGCGAGCCACAAACATTCGGCCCAACCGGATCGGGCTACACCAATCCAACACGGTGGGAGGAGCATTTAGGCAAGTTACGCCAGGTACTATAGTATATGAAGGAACACGTGCTTATAGACAATGAGAAGAAATATACTTTTGGGCAGCGGGCGGTAGAGTACCGGGGGCACATTATTCCGGCAGATGGGGCATCTATGGATCCAAAAAATTGGAGACTGTTAAGCAGTGGAAGGTGATGCAGAATGTGAAGGAGGTACAAGGATTTTTAGGCCTCACGGGATATTATCGGAAATTTATTCGGAACTATGGGAAGATAGCTAAACCATTAACAGTTTTGACCAAGAAAGAGGGGTTTAGATGGACTACCGAGACGTGAAGGGAGACCATGTTGTTACAAGAAGGGAGACAACTTATTTTAGTAAAGCATTGTCCGACACTAATTTGGCGAAATCGGTTTACGAAAAGGAATTAATGGTGTTAGTATTATCCATTCAGCATTGGAAGCAATATCTGATGGGGCAACAGTTTGAAGTTTTTACTGATCAACGTAGTCTTAAACATTTGTTAAACCAACGGATTGTCTCCATGGATCATCAATGTTGGCATGCCGAACTCTTGGGTTATAAGTTTGACATTATTTACAAGCTTGAGAAGACAAATTGTGCAGCAAATGCGTTGTCAAGGGAGACTGTAGGAGTAAACATGGCTATAGCTGTTTCTCAATCAAGTTGGGATGAGATTCAGGTGGGTTACTCTTACAAAAACATGTTAGTTTTGTCACAGAAATCTGTCATGGTTCCTAAACTCTTGCTGTATTTTCATTCCTCTCCAGGAGGACATTTAGGCTATTTGAAGACTTATAAACGGTTGGTTAATGGAGTTTATTGGGTTGGAATGACCCGTGGAGTGCAACAGTTTGTTAGGGATTGTGTTGTATGCCAGAAGAATAAATATGAAGCACTTAGTCCAGCTGGTTTACTACAACCTCTACCCAAATTTGATATGGGAAGAAGTTTCTATGGATTTTGTGTTTGAACTTCCCAAGTCTCAGGGATATGATGTGGTTTTTGTGGGAGTGGATAGATTGAGCAAATATGCTAATTTTATTCCATTAAAACATCCTTATTCTGCACGTTTGGTTGTGGAGGTGTTTATGAAAGAAGTGTGGTGACATTTCCTCGTGCAATAATCAGCGACATATATCCTATCTTTACTAGTCTTTTCTGGCAGGAACTCTTCAAGCTTCAAGGGACTCTTTTGAAGATGAGTTCATTTTATCACCATCAAACCGACGACGAGACGAAAGTTGTGAATAGATGTTTAGAGGCTTGCGGTGTTTCTCATCGGATCATCTGAAACAGTGGATGATGTGGTTGGCTTGGGCATAATACTGTTACTATACGTCTTTTCATACATCTACAGGGAAAACACCATTTGAATTTGTCTATGGCCGCTGACCGCCACATATTGTTCATTATGGAAAAGGGGAGGCGACAATAGACGCTGTTGCAGCAGCGTTTGTTGACCGCGGTGAAACTTTGAAACAACTCTGTGAGAACCTTCAAAGGGCACAAAACCTTATGGTTAAATATGCGAACCGATGCCATCGGGAAGTAGTTTTTAAAACTGGTGATTTGGTGCTGGTTAATTTGAGGCTAAATAAACCTTGGGTAATTTCCAAAATTAACCCGAAATTAGCCTCTAGATACTACATACCGTTTGCAGTAGAAGAGCAGATTGGAATTATCACCTATAGACTTAACCTTCCTGAAAATACCAGAATACATTTGGTCTTTCATGTATCTTTGTTAAAGGCAGCACCTGGTATTGATAGGACTGTACAGGAGGGAGAGTCTTCTGGTAGTCAGGGTGGTGTTCAGCCTCATCCCCCGGTGTTGTATACTTACGAGAGAAGGGGAGTGCAGTGGGGGGGGGGGGGGGTTACTATTGTAATTTGGCTATTAATAGTCTTTGTGGGAAAGGGGTATAAATAGAGCGGGAGGGTTAGTAGAGGGGCAGTCGGTTAGAAGGTTGTTAGAAGTCTCTGCTTGGCCTGCAGGAGAGAGAAGTCTCCAAGAGAGCAACAGGAGGACAAGTCATCCATCCTTGGAGGAGTCTGTAACCGTGATATTCATACATCTAGTAAGAATTTCTTCTGAAAATACTCTTGAACTCTCTTCTCTCACCTGAAACCCTATCAAACATAGTCAACAAATCATGGCATTCTCTTGGACTATTTTTCTATTCCATATCTGCTTGCATACCGACTAACTAAGAGAGAGAGAATGAGAGATCTGCCCACTCTAAGTTAAGAAGTAATAAAGGGATGAAAGTAAAATTGGAATAAAAGTATACCAACACTGATTCACCCCCTCTCAGTGTCGAACACATCCCTATGTGATCCTAACAACAACACCTTCCACCATGCAAGTAGTTTCTCCGCAGGCCTGCAATGACCGCTGCAATGCTAACCGCAAGCCTCTCCCACCCGCAAGCCTCTCCTGCCTCCATGCCTGATGCACTACAACAACACGATCGCCATCTGCTCCACGCAAACTACTTTCGTGCTTGCAACTTGCTCTGCCAGCACCTTTAGCATGGAGATTGGGTTTGCATGTGGACTGGTTCAAACGTGAAGGTGCATGGTGGAGGAGGTGCGACGTCGAGGTGTTGAGTAAAGAAGACGACACCTGCATGGTGAATCAGTCATAACTGCAGGAGCAGGCGTCGGTTGGGAGGGAGGTTGTGATCCAGCTATGGACATTTGGTTACAGTTGTGATGTAGCAAGCTTGCTGGAGAAGATGCCTGGCAATGCCGCATGGTGAAGACACGGGCCGTCATGGAGGAGCGTTGGGAGAGTGAGCTTGAAGAAGGCAACAACAAGGCGATTGCAACGATGATGGGGAGATTGGGGTCGTTGGATTGGTGTAGCTCGATCTGTTTTTGGATGATGATTGAGCCAAATGCTTTCGGCCCGTACTGTAGCATCTCTAACACTACAGCAAAGCTGACCGACTGACACTGACAGGGCACTGTAGCAGTGCAAACTTTGGAGTCAATAGTACTGTAGCTCTGTGGAATTCCAGTCGTCGGTCACTATAGTACTTTTGATTTGGGTGGCTGCGACACTGTAGCGATGCAAATTTTCAGCCGCCTTTCACTGTAGCACAACAGACTTTCTGATAGTTGGTGGAATTGTGTTTCGGCCTCCTTATTAGCTTATTTCGGGCTAGAGTTTTGAGTAGTGAGAAACTCTGATATGCTCTTTGTAAATTGTGCTTCCGAATTTTCATAGTGAAGTTATTCTGCCTCTGTGGACGTAGGGATCATTTCCCGAACCACTTAAATCTTTGTGTCCTGAGTGTTTCTTTCTTCTGCCTTTTCTTTATCCACAAACCATTTCTGTCGTTGCGATTCTCGACTTTTCCACATCAACTGGTATCAGAGCTCGAGTTCAGATTCCTCAAACTGAACGATGGCTATGGAAGAAGACAAGGTGAAGATCGACCGCTTCGATGGAACTGACTTCAGCTACTGGAGGATGCATATCGAAAACTATCTTTATCAGAAAAAGACGCATTTGCCGCTTTTGGTTCTTCCAGAGCCTGCAATTCATCCCGCATTGCTGCCAGCCACCCGGGGTGAGATTTGGCATCACCAACTGTGCGAGGAATAGAAACTGTCTCCAGAGCGGACAGACCCCTGTATGAAGATGCAAATAAAGGAGTACTTTGGCAGGAGCGAGTATCTTTCCGTAGGGCAATGGGCAAGTCGTCGGGCGGCGGAGCAGGAGTATCGGACGAAGCGGGGACGACGGTGTCATTGGCGGGGATGAGGGATACAGTTGATGGACGACGGGAGTAGACCTGACCAAAATGGGTGTCAACAGGGGTTGACACCGGTGGAGGGTGGATGATGAGAGGAAGACAATCATCGATGGCGGAGTCAGGATGAGGAGAGGAAAGGGAGAACGGAGAGCTCTCAACAAATGCGATGTCGGCCGAGATGACATACATCCGTAGCTCGGGTGAGAAGAAGCGATATCCTGAGTGCGGGAGTAGCCAAGAAAAATGCACCGGAGGGATTTGGGAGAGAGTTTGGAGAGGCCATGATGTGTGTCGTGAATGAGAAGGGAGTGAAGAGAGAGAGAGGAGAACAAAGCCCGAAAAGGAGTCTCCCCGTGAAGGATTGAGGAAGGAAGACGGTTTATAAGGTAGGTGGCGGTGAGAATTGCATCGCCCCAAAAATGAAGAGGCACCTGTCGGTGGAAGAGGAGGGCACGAGCAATCTCCAGAATATGTCTGTGTTTCCGCTTGGCCACGCCATTCTGCTGGGGTGTATCAGGACAGGAGGTCTGATTAAGGATGCCTTTTGTCTGGAGAAATTGCCGAAAGGGAGTGGAGAGATACTCACGCCCATTATCTGAGCGGAGACATTTCACAGTGATGGAAAATTGGTTTTGAATTTCATTGTAAAAGGTTTGGAATGTGGAAAACACTTCAGAGTGTTCTCGAATGAGGTAAAGCCAAGTCATTTGCGAAAAATCATCAATGAAAGATATATTATATTTATACCCCAAATGACTCGAAATGGTACAAGGGCCCCACACGTTTGAATGAACCAGATCAAAAGGGTGTGAGACCCGTGTATCCACTCGAGGAATGTATGTAGTGCGATGATGTTTTGCAGATGTACATGACTTACAATGAAAAGAATTATGCCGACTAAAGTTTGGAAAAAGGTGTTGAATGGTGGAGGCAGGCGGGTGTCCCAACCGGGAATGAAGATCCAATGCTCGAGTAGAGGCAGACGTGCAAGCGATGGGTGCCAGTCCATCGAACATGTAGAACCCGTCCTGAAGCTGGCCTCTACCAAGCTCCCGGTTCGTAGTCCGCTTCTTAAATACAACACCAGATGAGGTAAATATGGCAGCACAATTATAATCTTTTGTTTGCTTACTGATGGAAAGAAGATTAAATGGATTGCAGGGCACATGTGCCACAGATGGTAGGTGAATCGATGGAGTCAGGGAGCATGCGTCGAAGTCCGCAATAGGGATAGTGGAGCCATCGGCTACGGTGATGGTGGATGAACCGGTATAAGGGCAGTAGGAGGTCAACATACCAACATCACTGGTGAGGTGGTCGGAGGCACCTGAGTCGAGCATCCATGCAGGGGAGCAACGACCGACAAAGGCAGCGGAGCGAACAGAATGGGCCAGAGAAGCCGAGGATGGACCGGGTTCTGCGGGGTCCCTAGGATCATTAGTCAGCCAGATGTCGGCCATAGACAGGTCCAGAGATGGTGGAAGAGTGGCGACTGCCGAGAAAGTCTCTTGGACCGCTGTCTGTCCCTGCCGCGGGCGCTGAGATGAGCGTCCATGCAGAACCCAACATCGGTCGATCAGGTGGCCAAGTTTGCCACAATGTTGACCGAGGGGACGTGGACGACCTTCCACACGACCACGTCCACGAGGGCCCGAGGAGCATCCACCGCCATGACCGACGAGAGCTGAGTGGTCGATAATGGGGGCGGGAGGGGGAAGAGCTCGTTGGGCCTTGCTTAGCCGATAATAAACCTGTGGGATCTCCAGCGTCGAAGGGCTGGCGAGCAGCTCAGTAGCCGTGGTGGCAAACTTCGAAGCGAGACCGCTGAGAAGAGCGAAGATGGAGAGTTGGTCCCGCTGGGTCTGAGCCTCTCCCGGTGTCTGGGGAACGGGCCACAATTCCTGCAATTCATCACGAAGCCCTTTCCATTCCATGAAATATGCGGTGAAGGGCTGGTTCTGCTGTCGAATATGGGACAGGCGCTGGAGGCTATCGGAAACCCAAGCCAGGTTGTTGGTCTCGGAATACATGATGTGCAAGGAGTCCCAGAGTTCCTTGACTGTATTCGTCGTGCGGGTGACATCCTTGACCGATCGATCCATTGAATTGACCAGTAGAACGAAGATCTTGCTATCTGCAAGATTCCACGAACGGTATTTGGGGTCAGTTGAAGCCGGGGGAGGATCCTCAAGGTGATGTTCAAGGTCCATCCCTGTCAGGGACATCACCACAGTCTTCCGCCAGATGGAGAAATTTGTGCAGTCCAACCGGTCATCGACGAAGCGGGTGGAGGCGGTGATCATCTGAGGCAGAGGGGAGGAGTCAGCCATGGAGGCGTCAGGTAGCGGTCGAAGATGCAGTTGTGGGCAGCGCCAGAATCAGCGGGGGGGTCGGGCGTGCCGGGAAGCCGTGAATGGCGAGCCGGCTAGAGCCCCGGGAGGGCGGCCGGGGGAAGATGGCTAGTGCACCTCAAGGAGAGGCCAGCGGGTTCTGATGCGCGCAGAGGGAAGACTCTGCAACGGGAGCCGGGAGGTTTGGGGTGGCCGGGAAGGGCGGCGAGTGGGAGCTGCTGGAAGGTGTCGCGCGCAAATGAGGAGGGATGCCGGGGGGCGTTGGAGGCGTCGCACGCCGAGGAGGAGGGTCGTTGGAGGCGTCGACCGCAGAGAAGGGCCGCCTGGGGGCCGTTGGAGGTATCGAGTGCAGAGGAGGGCCGCCGGGGGCTGCTGGAGGTGTCATCCGCAGAGGAGGGCCGCTGGGGGCGTCGCGTGCTGGGGGGGTTGTCAGGCGGCGTTGCGACGAAGCAGGGCCGCTGGGAGGCCGGGGCCGGACGATGCAGGGAGGCGGAGGTCGTCGGGCGAGAGGGCCGTCGGGTGAGGGCCGTCGGGATGCGTAGGGAAAGCCGAGGAGGGAGGGGGGTGCCGCGTAGGGCAGGCCCATGAGGGAGGGGAGCAACTTAGGGCAGAGTCGGGAGGGGAATAAAATTATAGGGAGGGCTCAGGAATAGGTTCCCTCTGATACCATGTAGAATGGGAAAACCCCCTTACTTTCGAGGTGTGGCGGAGACCTTCTTTTATAGATTGAGAAAGAGAAATACAAATAGGAGTATTCCGATGTGGGACTCAGAAATACCCAAAATAATAAACAAAGGGTTTAAACGTGTTTAAAACCAACAGACATGGAGCAGTCAGAGTGGGAACTGCTAGATCGACAGGTTCTGGGTGTTGTGCGCCTTACCTTGGCCAAAAATGCGGCATTCAACATAAGAGATGAGAAGATAATGATTGGATTGATGAAAGTCCACACGAATATGTACGAGAAGCCTTTTGCACTAAATAAAGTACACTTGATGTGACGATTGTTCAACCTGAAAATGGTTGAAGGGAGAATTGTTGCAGATCACATCAATGAATTCAACATCATCATAAGTGAGCTGACATCCGTGGGCATTCATCTTGATGATGAGTTATGTGTGCTGGTTTTACTATCTTCATTACCTGACAGTTGGGAAACAACTGTAACAACTGTGAGCGGTACTTTGGGGATTACCAAATTGGTTCTAAAGGATGTGCGAGACCTCATCCTTGGTGGGGTTATCCGAAGAAGAGAATCAGACAGATTCTCTGGTTCAGCTCTGAATGTAGAAGGAAGAGGAAGGTATGCACAATGAGACAATCGTAGAGGACAATCAAAGTCAAGAGGAAAGAACATAGACAAGGCAAAGGGGACTGGTCCCACCTGCTAGATTTGCGAGAAGAAAGGACACGTCAAGAAAGAGTGCAGAAAAAAATGGAAAGGACCTGAAACCAGTGGAGCAAACACAGCGGCTGAACGAATTGATGATGTGTTGCTACTGAGCGTGGATAGCCCTATGGAGTCTTGGATTTTAGACTCAAGAGCGCCTTTCAATTCCACATCGGGGAAGGGTTTCCTGAACAATTTTGTTTTTGGAAATTTCGACAAGGTACATCTTGTTGATGATGAACCCTTGTAGATTGTTGGAAAGGGTGATGCACGGATCAAGAGCAACAATGAGAGTCTCCTAGTTTTAGAAAATGTGAGGTATATCCTTGGCTTGAGAAGAAATTTTATTTCTGTCGGACGACTTGATGATGCAGGGTTGAGTACCACGTTCACTGGTGGTGCATGGAAGATCGCCAAAGGGGCTATAGTCATAACTCGGGGAGCAAAGAATGGTATCCTGTACAACATGACAGAAACTTGCATGGACATGGTTGCATCACTGGAAGGTATCGGAGATTCACAACTGCGGCACTACAGGCTAAGCCACATGAGTGAGAAATGGATGAAGGTGCTGACAACAAAAAGGCTGCTACTGGAGCTGAAGTCGGTGAAAGTTGGCTTATGTGAAGATTGCATCCTTGGAAAGCAGAAGAAGGTATCATTTGCACAAGAAGGCAGAACACCGAAGGCTGTGAAGTTGGACCTGGTGCACACTGATGTTTGGGGGCCCCAGTACATTCCCTCGGAGGGTGACGACTCAACAAATACGGTATGAGTTTACTTTCTGAAAAGAAAATCTGATTTGTTTAAGATGTTTCAGAAGTGGAAGGTCATGGTGGAGAATGAGTCAGGATTAAAGCTGAAATGCTTGAGGCCTGATAATGGTGGAGAGTACAACAATATTGAATTCAGAGAATTCTTTGCAAATAAGGGAATTCGGTGGGAGAAGAGTATCCCAGGAGCATGAGGCTGATGCAGTGAACATGACAACATATCTCATCACCAGGAATCCATTTGTACCAATGGGAGAATATCTATCCGAGGAGCTCTGGTCTGGTAAGGAGGTAAGACTCACATTTACGAGTCTTTAGTTGTTTGACATATGTATATGTTGATGCTGGTGCAAGGGACAAGCTTGATGCTAAGTCCAAAAGATGTTTCTTTATTGGCTATGGTGCTGAGGAGTTTGGTTTCCGCTTTTGGGATGATCTCAACAAGATGGTCATCAGGAGCCAAAACGTGGTATTCAATGAATGTGTCACATACAAGGATCTCCATGAGTTGAAGGTGAAAATGGAAACAAAGAATCAGAGTTCAAAGAGCAAGTGGAGCTTGAAGGTGTACCTGAGCATGAGACATCGGAGCCGGTGGAACCCTACTACTCCAATGGAGTTGAGGAGATCAATAAGGGTGAGAAGACCTGTGTAGAGGTATTCACCATCCTTACATTATTTGTTTTTGACTGACGGTGGAAGACCAGAATGCTTTGAAGAGGCAATGCAATTGAAGGAGTCGAGCAAGTGGGAACTTGTTAGAGCTGGTGGGGACCCTGCCACCTGGCAGGTTTATTCAAGAAGGGGGACCACTAGAAAAGGGAGAGAGAGAGAAAGCTTAACCGCCTGGAGGGATCATGGGGGGGCCTAACTGCCTGGAGAAACCTCCAATCAGTTGGGGATTGCTTAAGGGGCTGAGGAGGGGACCACGGGGGGCATCTTTGGTCAGGTTTAAACAACTCCTTGGAGTTCGGGCAGGAGAGCAGAGGGGCCTCCTGAAGTGTGCCAGTTTCCTTCTTCGTTCCTACCTTTCTATTTCTATTTTTGAGTTCAGGAGTATGTAACCAGGTACGCTGTACTGTTTCATTTATTATACCAAATTTTGCTGCCAGTTCGGGTGGTGGTGCTTATCATTTTGGTCCGATCTGCCAGATTCCTCTCTTCCCCACCCCCTCTCATCACTGTGCCAAGAACCAGCTCGAAATCAGGCATGGAGACCCGCCTACAATCTCGCTTGGAAGCATTGGAACAACGGCTGGAGCGTGCTGAAGCTGGACGAGATCAGCGCCTCGATCGGGTGGAATCAACGATGTCTGGTTTAGCAGCAACGGTGGGAGCATTTCAGCATGAAATTTCAGGATTAAAGGAGTTGCAGAACACCTTAAGCAGCATGGTGCACCGTCTGGAAAAGCTCCCTAATCAAGATGAAGCTACTACCTCCGCACCAACAGGCGGATCCAGTGGAATGGTGTTAGGGACGCACGAACGGACTGCACCAAACGCGATGCTAACAAGGTTAGAAGAAGCTACAGGAGGCAGTCCCAGACAGTAATTAGCAGTCCACCGTGTAGAATTACCAGTTTTCGATGGACAAGATCCTCGTGGATGGATTAATAGAGCAGAATTATATTTTCGGATTAATCAAACACCTGAATTGCCATACACTGGTTCACGGTTCTAGAAGAAGTACATCCTCAATTGACTTGGAATCAATTTAAAGAGTTAATGGAACGATTTAGTGGTTTAGAAGTGCAGAATCCTTATGAGGAATTGGCCGCTAACCAACAGCAGGGCACAGTGCAGGAATATATTGAGCGGTTTGAATTCTTGGCATCACTCATTCCACGCCAACCAGAATCTCAGTATGTGGGATACTTTCTCCATGGATTGCGAGAGGAAATACGAAGCTGGGTACGGATCCATAGTCCTGAATCCCGACTACAGGTAATGCGGTTAGCAAGACATGTGGAACTAGCCCTTGGCAAAGGCTCCAGACCACCAACTCAATGGGGAGGGACACGCTGGAATGGAGGCAGAGACTGGGTAAGCACTCCTAGGGGAGCTTCACTTCAACAATCAAATCCACAACCTCCAGCAATAAGGCGCAGTGGAGAGCCTCCATGAAGAAATAATAAAGAGGTACAACGCACAATTACAACTGGAAATAGAGCAGTTCATCAACTAACAAATCAAGAATGGGAAGATCGACGGAAGAGAGGATTATGTTTTCGTTGTGGAAAACCATATAATCCTATGCACAAGTGTTCTGATTCAAAAATGCGGATTTTAATTCTGGGAGAAGGGGATGAAGAAGCAGGACAAACTCCTCAACAGGAGGAGGACACTACAGCTGTAGAAGAAGAAGAAGAATTTCATGAGGTGGAATGCAAGCTTGTGGAAATACAGGGTTGGGGGATTTTATGCAGCACCAAGAATTATCCAGAGGAGGCAACAATGTCTTTAAAATTTGAAGGTTACATCAAAGAGATACCTATATTAATTTTATTAGATAGTGGAGCCTCCCACAATTTTATTAGCCCACGCCTGGTCAAAATTCTGGGGTTAACCATTTGGAGCTCAAAGAAAATGAGAGTGAAGCTCGGGGATGGCCATAAAACTGCTACAGCGGGCACATGTCGGCAAGTATGGTTGACTATGGGAGCTTATGGTTGTTCCATTGAGGCACACATCTTAGATATTGGTGGACTGGACTTAATCTTAGGCGTAGCATGGCTAAAGACTTTGGGGTACATTTGTATCAATTGGAAGACCATGGTGATGAACTTTGTAGTGGAAAATCAGCAGTTCACACTCTCAGGAGTTCACCAAAAGAACCGGGCTGCTGTTTCGCTGGATCAGTGGTCTCAAAAACAAAGTCTCAGCAGTATACATCGCCAACTAATCGGGGGCAAACGAAGCAGTGGAGAGCAGTTTCTGACTTCTCACCAAAGTCATGACTTACAGCAGATCTTTCTCCAATATCAGTCAATTTTTGATGAGCCCCAAGGTCTCCCAGCTTCAAGACTCCATGAACATGCGATAAATCTCTTCCCAGGACAGGGACCAGTTTCTGTCAGACCATATCGATATCCTTATTTCCAAAAAAATGAGATAGAAACGCAGGTTCAGGAGATACTGACTAAAGGTATAATCCGACCTAGTACGAGTGCTTTCTCAAGCCCAGTATTGTTGGTTAAAAAGAAAGATGGGTCGTGGCGGCTATGTGTTGACTACCGAGCTTTGAACAAGGTAACCGTCCCCGACAAATTTCCAATACCAGTGGTTGAAGAGTTATTAGATGAGTCGTACGGAGCTACTTACTTCTCTAAACTTGATCTTAGAGCAGGTTACCATCAGATCCGCATGCGCAAGGATGATGTGGACAAAACTGCCTTCCGTACTCATAGTGGACACTATGAGTATTTAGTGATGCCATTTGGATTAATGAATGCCCCCTCCACTTTTCAAGCAACAATGAATGACTTATTTCGACCCTTACTTCGACATTATGTGCTAATATTTTTTGATGATATTCTTGTGTACAACAGAGATTGGTCGACCCACTTACAACATCTTGCAAATGTACTTAGTCTTCTCCAAGAAAATCATTTCTTTGCCAACAAAAAGAAGTGCCATTTTGGACAGCGGGAGATTGAATATCTGGGACATATTATATCAGCTGAAGGAGTTTTGGTAGATCCTGGGAAAGTGCAAGTCATGGTTGATTGGCAAATTCCAACTACTGTTAAGGGTGTCCGTGGCTTCTTAGGCCTCACCGGCTACTACCGTAAATTCATTCGGGGATATGGGAAAGTGGCTCGACCTCTCACTGCTCTTACTCGGAAAGATGGTTTCCAATGGACAAATGAGGCCCTCCAAGCCTTCCAACACTTGAAACAACTAATGACGACGACACCTATATTAGCTCTACTGGATTTTTCTAAGCAGTTTGAGCTCGAGTGTGATGCCTCCGGGAGGGGAATAGGGGCTGCCCTCATGCAAGAACGCAGACCAATCTCATTTTTTAGTACTGCTCTTTCGGATCGTCACCTTGCTAAATCGGTTTATGAAAAGGAGATTATGGCGTTGGTCCTATCCATTCAACATTGGCTGCCTTACCTCTTGGGCCGCCCATTTATTGTCTATTCAGACCATCGAAGCCTAAAATACTTACTGCAACAGCGAATAACCACAGTGGATCAGCAATGCTGGATTGCTAAACTTTTGGGGTACCAATTTGAAATTTGTTACAAACCAGGAAGAGAAAACTCTATCGCAGATGCTTTGTCTCGGATAAAGGAAAACACAGGCCGCTGTTATCAACTGCAAGCTCAGCCGGTATGGGAGGAGGGGCACAAGCTAGCTGATGGAGTCGCTACAGACCCACACTTGGGACCGATTTTCCAAGCCTTGCAATCTGGCCAGCAGACTGTTGCTGGGTTTACTTTACAGTAAGGGATACTCTTATATCATGATCGGTTGGCTATTCCAGCAACTTCCTCTTGGATTCCTTTGTTATTAGCAGAATTTCATTCCTCTCCTCAAGGCGACATATGAGTTTTTACCGAACTTATCGCAAGTTGGCTGGCAATCTGTATTGGGTGGGCATGAAAGGGGCTGTCCAGAAATTTGTACAGCAGTGTGAAGTGTGCCAATGATATAAATATTCTACTCTTGCCCCTGCTGGTTTACTGCAACCGTTGGAAATTCCTACAACAATCTGGTCCGACATTTCTATGGACTTTATCTCCGGGCTGCCAAAATCAAAGGGGTATGATGTAATTTTGGTGGTGGTTGACCGTTTGTCTAAATATGCTCATTTTCTGCTCCTTAAGCATCCGTATACTTCACGATCAGTGGCTGAACTATTCCTTCGGGAAGTGGTCCGTCTTCATGGTGTACCCACCTCTATAGTGAGTGACCGGGATCCACTTTTTCTCAGCAATTTTTGGACAGAATTATTCTGTCTCTATGGCACCATACTTCGCTTCAGCACTGCCTACCACCCACAAACCGACGGCCAAACCGAGGTGGTTAACCGCTGTTTAGAGACTTATCTGCGTTGTTTTGCAGGGGATCAACCACGTACTTGGTCATTTTGGATCCCTTGGGCGGAGTGGAGCTATAATACTACTTGGCATGCCTCTATTAATACAACCCCATTTGAAATTGTTTACGGCCGCAAACCTCCAACCATTCTGAGTTTTTTGCCATCTGAAATTCGTGTGCCAGCAGTAGCAACGGCTTTGGGAGACCGGGATGAAGCCCTTCGGCAACTCCAACAACACTTGTCTCGTTCACAGGACTATATGAAAAAAACTGCTGATAAGCATCGTCGTCATGTGGTTTTTCAGGTGGGAGATCGGGTATTTCTCAAGCTTCGACCCCATAAACAACACTCTGTTGCCCACCGTGTTCACCAGAAGTTGGCAGCTAGGTTTTATGGACCTTTTACCATTGTTGAGCAGATTGGTCCGGTTGCATACCGTCTGGATTTACCGGTTGCTTCACGAATTCATCCAGTTTTTCATGTCTCCCAGTTAAAAAAAAGTCATAGGCACGCAGCAGGTTCAACCATCTTTACCTCCAGGAATGGAATTAGATTCTGCTCAGAGCCCAGAACCAATAGCAGTTCTCTCTTCCCGTTTGAACTATACAGATGGCATGACACAACCTCAGTTTCTCATCCACTGGTCTGGTTGTTCAATGGATGATGCCACTTGGGAGGATGAGTTCACTCTCCGCAATCAATTTCCTTTTTTCAGTCTTGAGGACAAGCCTGCTTTTCAAGGGGGTGCAAGTGTTAGAGCTGGTGGGGACCCTGCCACCTGACAGGTTTATTCAAGAAGGGGGACCACTGGAAAAGGGAGAGAGAGAGAAAGCTTAACCGCCTGGAGGGATCATGGGGGGCCTAACTGCCTGGAGAAACCGCCTATCATGGGGGGGCCTAACTGCCTGGAGAACCGCCTGGAGGGATCATGGCGGGGGGGGGGGGGCTAACTGCCTGGAGAAACCTCCAATCAGTTGGGGATTACTTAAGGGGCTGAGGAGGGGACCACGGGGGGCATCTTTGGTCAGGTTTAAACAACTCCTTGGAGTTCGAGCAGGAGAGCAGAGGGGCCTCCTGAAGTGTGTCAGTTTCCTTCTTCGTTCCTACCTTTCTATTTCTATTTTTGAGTTCGGGAGTCTGTAACCAGGTACGTTGTACTGTTTCATTTATTATACCAAATTCTACTGCTAGTTCGGGTGGTGGTGCTTATCAGAACTAACTATGAATGAGGAGATTTCCTCACTGCATGATAACAACACATGGGAGTTGACATCTCTGCCAAGAGGAAAGAAAGCACTACAAAACAAATGGGTGTATCGGGTCAAGGTAGAACATGATGGCAAGAGAAAGTTCAAGCCAAGGCTGGTGGTGAAAGATTTTCAATAGGAGGGAGTGGATTTCATTGAAATTTTCTCACCTGTAGTGAAGCTTACCACCATCCGGGTGGTTCTCAACATTGTGGGATCAGAAGACTTGCATCTTGAGTAGCTTGATGTCAATATTGTTTTCCTTCATGGAGATCTGGAGGACATTTATATGCAGCAGCTGGAAGGATATGTAGAGTCTGGGAAGGAAAACCTGGTGTGCAAACTCCATAAGAGATTGTATGGGTTGAAGCAGACCCCCAGGCAGTGGATCAAAAGTTTGATGAATTCATGACTAAAAATGCATATAAACGATGTGGCATGGATCAATGTTGCTATATAAAATCCTTTGGTGATGAATATATTATGTTGATTCTGTATGTGGATGACATGCTCATTACATGATCATGTATGCAGAGGATTGATGGGTTGAAAGGGCAGTTGACCGAGGAGTTTGAAATGAAGGATTTTGAAGAAGCAAACAAGATTTTGGGGATGAAGATCAAGAGTGATCGTGCTGCTGGAACCTTAATGTTATCACAGACTGACTATATTGGGAAGGTTCTGAGAAGATTCAGTATGCTGGAAGCAAAGACAGTCTTTATTTCCTTGGCAGACCATTTCAAACTATCAAAGGAGCAATTATCGAAGACGGTAGAAGAGTTTGAGTACATGGCAAAGGTTCCATACACATCAGCTATTGGAAGCCTGATGTATGTCATGGTCTGTACTCGACCGGACATTGCTCATGCAGCACGAGTTGTGAGCAAGTACATGGCTAACCCTGAAAAGCAACATTGAAAAGCTGTGAAGTGGATACTGAGGTATTTGAAGGGCAACAAAGAGGTATTTCTGTGCTTTGGGAAAAGAAATTCATTGCAGGGGTATGTGGATACTGACCTTGGAGGTGATGTCGACAGCGGGAGTACCACAGGTTATGTATTTTCCTGTGGAGGAACTGCAGTAAGCTGGATATCACAATTGCAGAAGATGATGACTTTATCGACCACAGAGGCCGAATACATTGTTGTAACAGAAGCTGGTGAAGAGATGATTTGACTGAAGAACTTCTTGGATGAGGTGGGAAGAAAGCGAGGGGAGAATGTAATGCACTGTGACAGTCAGAGTGTTATACATCTTGCAAAGAACTCAGTGTTTCATGTCCGGACGAAGCACATTCAGTTGAAGTATCATTTCATCAAAGGTTTGATATAAGATAAGTTGCTGACATTGCAGAAGATTTGTGGAACCAACAATTCGACAGACATGTTGAAGAACCCGATGGTAATACAGAAGTTGAGGCATTGTTGTGCCTCTGTTGGTCTCCACTGATGAATGGAGAATGAGAGGCAGAATAAGGGAGGACACGATGAGTGCACAAAAAAACTAGTATTTCATGAGTCGTCAACTTGAAATTGATGTTGTGAATGAAAAGCACGTGCATTGATGAGTGAAGAAGAGGAGGAACTCAGATTAAGTTAGTTGTCTTAGTCAGAGGCATCGAAGCAGATTAGCGTAACGGATCAGACACCAAGTGGTAGATTGTTGGATTGGTGTACCCGATTTGTTTCTGGATGATGATTGAGCCGAATGCTTCCGGCCCATACTGCGGATCAGACACCAAGGGTATTGTAGCAGTGCGGACTTTGGAGTCAACAATATCGTAGCTTCTTGAAATTTTAGCCGCCGACCATTATAGCACTTTTGACTTGGGTGGTCGTGGCACTGTAGCGATGTTGACTTTCAACCGTCTTTCACTGTAGCACATCGGACTTTCTGACGGTTGGTGGAATAGTGCTTCGTCCTCCTTATTAACCCATTTCAGGCTAGGGTTTTGAGTAGTGAGAAACTCTGATATACTCTGTAAATTGTGTTCTTGGATTTTCATAGTGAAGTTATTCTGCCTCTCCTTGGACGTAGAAATCATTTCCCAAACCACATGAATCTTTGTGTTCTGAGTGGTTCTTTCTTTTTCTTTTTTTTTATCCGCAAACCATTTCTTTCGTTGCGACTCCCGACGTTTCCACATCAGGGGCAATGGGGAGGCGTGTGTGATGCTACGTCGAGTTTGGAGAGAGGGAGGCCGACGACAACATCAACGAGGTGGTTGGGATGGCGGCGGGAATGTGGGTTTGATGTGCAGAATGTGACGACGAAGATGATGAGGCAATTGGGGAGACAATGGTGAGGTAATGTGTTGTTGCATCGGGCCTTGAGAACGCTAATCTGGCGAAGGCGTCGACGAGGCGGTCGTGATGCGGGGGGGGGGGGGGGGATGGTCAATGAGGCTGACGAAACCTTGGGAATAGATGCTTGAAGGTCGGCTTTCCAGGCAGTGCGCCGGTCGCATATGTAGGGTGCATTGCATGTGCACCTCAGAACTTAGATCCATGTGGGGCAGAAGATTAATAATATACTGGTTTTTTAAAATTTAAATCAATAGCCTGCAGGCCGACCCATATCCGTGTGGGATACCCACACGGGTTGGCTGCCCGTGTGGGTTTGATGTGCAGAATGTGACAGATGAAAATGATGAGGCAATTGGGGAGACAGCGGCGAGGTGACGTGGTGCTGTGTCGGGCCTTGAGAAAGCTAATCTGGCGAAGGCGTCGATGAGGCGGTTGGCCTTGAAGGTAGGCGTTCCGGGCAGTGTGTCGGTCGCACATGTAGGATGCATTGTATGTGCACCTTGGAACTTAGATACATGGGGGGTGGAAGATTAATAATATTCTGGTTTTTTAAAATTTAAATCAATAGCCTGCAGGCCGACCCACACGGGTTGGCTGCCCGCGTGGGTTGTCTGCTGCCCGTTTTCAAAATGTTTTTTTTAAAACCCGTCCCGCTTGGCCCGCTGTCCCGCAACCCGTTTCGCACTGCTGGGTTTGGGTTAAGGTTGAGCTTAAATGGGTTCATAGGGTGACCAACGCAAAACAAATTCGATCCGTGAACTCAAATTTCAGGTTGCTTATTGAAAGTGTTGTTTTACTACATAGTTAAATGGTTTTCCTTCTGGAATTTCGGTGTCGGTGTTTTTTCAGGAATATAACAACGACTTTTTTTAAAAAATTGCCTATCAGAAGTGATAGAATGATTACTAAGAACTGTTTATACCACTTATCACTTACGTTAAGTCTCTCTATAAAGTTTTGCCCAACAATACTTATTAAAAACTGTTTATAGCACTTATCACTTTGAAAAAAGTGCAAGTGTTTCCAGATTGTTTTTTGAAAGTATTTTTATGCCACCTGTTTAAGTGGTTTACTTTTGGAATTTTAGAGCAGATGTTTTTTCAGAAATAGAACAGACATCGTTTATTTTTTCAAACTGCCAATCATAAGTGATAAGTGTTATGAGTTGTTTTGAACTAGTGGTATCAAGCAAAGCTTAGGCATTTCCAGATTTTTTATTGAAAATGTGTTTTTGTACCACTTAATTAATTAATTATTATTATTATTTTTAATTGAAGTGCAAGTGTTTTTTTTTCTTGAAATAGAACAGACACAAATTCATTATCGTAAATGATAACGGTGGACTGTGAATAATGGTTGCAATTGCAGTGTCTCATGTAGAACATGGAGTGATGCATTTAACGGATACCAGGAATCCTCAAATCGCAGTTCTGGTGGACTGTGAAGGATTGTCCCCTCTGAAACTCCCCATGCACATGATGAGATCCTGTTCTAATCTCCTACAGGATCATTTCCCGAACCGTCTTGGTTGTTTGCTAGTCATCCGCCTCCCTCCGGTCGCCCGTTTTATTGCCCAAACTTTAATGCAGGTTAGTGTGCCTCAGCCTGCACTACAGTTCTACACGGCTTAGATCTATCGGGCCTGGACAATTTATTGTTATTTTTCTCCAACTGTGGTCTGGTCTGTTTAAAATGCCTTGGCCGAAAACCCGACCTGTTTATTAACCTGGTTTTAAAAATAATATTTTATTATATTACCATCGGGTCAAATGGGTCACCGGCCGGGTCACCATTTGCGAGTCGCATCTGACTTGAATACCGGTAGTGGTTTTAAAAGCAGCTCGTTTATTATTGTGGCAAATAAAAAAAAAAATCTGACAATACAATTTTACGGGTCAAACTTATTGTTTTGGGTGGGTCCTAGGTCCATGTACAACTAAACAATTGGATTTTGATGGTGCGTGGTTAGGTATTGAAGCCCGTTACACGGCAGAAGCTGAGAATGGTGAGGGAGGTGGAGAATAGAAGGGTTTTGTCAGAGTACCTTACCGCGGTCCCGTCATATCTTGGTGGTAGTTGTGGTTGTTCGGGATGTTCCGGCATTGTTGCTGCCAGCAGCCATGGTGAGACGATGGCGAGGCATGTGCACTGGGGAAGGGGTGGGGAGCCAATTTCGGATGGTGGGAGTAGTAGTGATGATGAGGGTGTGGCGCCGGCCCTGTTGATATCGGATGGAGGGAAGTGGAACAAAATTGTGAAGGCTGGGATATTGGGCATGCTTATGCTTTGGGTTTTAGCGTCCATCATTGCTGGATTCTATGATGCCTGATTTCCATCAGTGGTTAAGGTTTTGTTCAAGAAGGTCTACTATTCTGTGCATGGAGAATTTAGGATTCCTTCGTAGTGGCGGAGACTCATTTTCCGGGGTTCAGTGTAGTACCAAGCGCCGTTGTAGGCATGGTAGCAGCTATAGTTGAAGCTCTATAACTGATTCTGTAATAAGGCCTTCGGTGATTTTACAAAGGCTTCCTTATATTGTATTCAATCTAATTAGGGGTGGCTCAATTCACTTGGACCTTGTTTCTGCATGACTAGAAACGCAACAAAACATTTATCAACCAATTGAAACAATCGTTTTCATGTAAAAAAAAATTTAAAATTTAAAAAAAAAATCATTCTGCTGCGTAAATAGAATTTAAAATTGAATAATAATATCAATATCAAAATTTTAAACAAAGCATATGTTATGCTGTATGTCGTATAAAAAAACTTAATAGAGGATGGGGAACATGTTCTCCATAAAAAAATAGCAATCATTTTATAACATATATTTTGTCGTATGTAGTAATGAAAAGTCCTTAGATAAAAGGAAAAATGTGTGTTTTCTTACAGTAAAAACAATTCCACTATAAAACATATTATATTTGTTATGTTAGATCCTTAAAATGAAAATTATAATAAAAATTAATTAATCGGAAAATAAAAACATCATTTGTTTATCAATACACCGTTGTGTTGTCAACACATCACCAACCCATGTTGGGTTATCCTACTTATATTGAACAAATTTGCTCAACAATCTCCCCCACACATCGGGTTCTTCATTGGATCTCAACTGGTTCTACTTGTGAATTTTTCATTCCCGAAATGATTCTTCGAGCTTACGGCTCATTCCCAGGAACACAACGATTCATAGAGTTATTGCGACATGAGCTTTGATTACTTATGGGTGTTGTTGGGTCTTCCCAATTCCAAAAGCTAGCTCATGAGAGTTTCTCTTACACTTGTTTTTTAACACATTGACATCTTCCATTACCGATGTGAGATAACCCAATAATCTTCCCCACACATTAGACCCTCAGTTGAATCTCTATCATCAAGTTCTACAAGTGGATTTTCAGAAGGAGTTGTTGCAAATTGAGCTTTGATATCACTTGATAGTATTTTTGGGTCTTCATAGCCCTAAAAGTTAGCAAATGAGGTGATGATTTCCCTCCCACTTTCATTTATCACATTTTCCCATTCCACAATGAATCTAGGATAACCCCCACCCCCACCCCCCACACATCGGGCCTTTATTTGTTGGATCTCTATCAACTGGTTCTACTTGTGAATTTTTGGACAAAGTAGTTACAACCTAGGCCTTGATACCATTATTAGGTGATACATAATACCACTATTAGGTGATATTGGGCCTTCTCAGACTAAAAACTAGTCTTGTGAGGTGTGAGTGTACCACCTCGACTTCAGTAACCCGAAGTTGGTGGTTATCTTACTACATTGGTACAAGATAAAAGAGATTGCATCCTGAAGAATCAAATAGTTTAGCAGTTTTGTGAGACTAGATACATATATGATTCTCACATTACAGTTGAAAACATCAAATACAACTTAAAATTATAATGAGATTTTTTTATTTCTTCTAGTATATCTCTAGAATCATTCACAGATACCTTCTTGGTTTTCTAGGGAAAAAACATAATAAAGAGTGAGCTCAGATCCTCAGTAAGAGTAAACATAGGAGATATCAATTAATGACCATAAGTAATCATAAACATAAGGGTATGAGAACATGATTATAACCTGAGAAAGTAATATCCAATCAGTCAAAGATCTTTAATCACAAATCACGACATAAGGTTTTGTCATAAAATACATAAGACATAAGAGTTTGGAATCATCAATTATCGATCATGATCCATGAGAAGATATCATCAGCATAGAAAATCATTTCCTTAGTTAATGCTCATTGCCAAATACTATCATAGTGGACATAGTCTCTCATTGAACCAGGTTCACTCTCCATTTCAATCCTTATTATCTCATGAGATATCATTCTTTACCCAATGCATTGGAGGGCTACAACAGACTCGTCTGTCTCTGGTTTATAACGTAATCGTCCGTCCTTAGTTTATAACGGAACCACATGTCCTTAATTTATAACGTAACCACCCATCACATAATGAAAACTATACATATGTGTGTCATAAGATCATAAAACATCCATCATATCATCATAGCATAACCTGGGAAAAAATAAACGAGTTTCATAAATATCTCATCATCATAATCATAAACCATTCAGAAAAAGAATAAAGATGACATCATTGGATCATATCTCCAATAAAACATAAGTAACATCAAAGAATGTTATCATAGATGAAAAATGCATTTAAAAGATCATTGAAATATTTTTTTGAGGAAAATACCCTTTTCATTTTGAAATCATTTATTTTAAATCTAAACATTTCCAAAATATTAGTGAAAACATTTTCTTTGAAAAGAACCATGAAAATTTGTAAAGGAAGCTTCAAAGCAAATAATAGTCATGACAATAGGAAAATTCATTCATACCGTATATGTTAAAAGATAACATTTTTTCATACTTATAAAAATTCATAAACAACTTGTTCAGAAAGTGTTTCTTTAAAAAGATTGCTTTTAAACAATTGTAAATAAAACAAAAGGTAATGAAAATGAACTTTTTTAAACATTTAAAGTATAGTAAAAATATCCACAAAACGATTTTGAAGAGCATAAATAAAAAGTTCATCGATCAAATAGGGATGAGTGTGATGACACCCATCAATCAGCCATCCGTGATCATTTTTTGATGGATGGATGGACACCTTGCTTTGACTCTTGGTCAGTGTTTTCAGTCTGATTTTGCATTGCATTAGGTTGACATTGCTATGATTTTCTCGCACGCTTTGTCGGGTGGGCGGCTCGAAAGAGGGAAGGGTGTGATGACACCTTTCATCTGGCTCTCCTCCACATGTTTATGTTGGTTGGAGAGGTGCTCTGCCACGTTGTGCTGGTCCAGCATAGTGCAACTTCTTGGCAGAGGGGGCAACACATCATTTTGACTGAACTCATTGTTGCACTGTCTGGCGAGGGGGACGAAGAGGCTTTTTCTGGCGCTTGCCTTGATGTTTGATTCCCTTTGGACTCGCGGGATCATTATGACATTTTGTGTCTTGTTTCTTTAAGGCATTTTTCCCTTGCTTGTAATGAGTTCCCTCTTTTCCCAATTTTAAGAGGTTTATTTTTTATTTTAATAAAGGGGGCTTGACCCTCAACCTTTTAAAAAAAAGTGTCAAAGAGAGGAAAATTGTACTATTACATAATTTTTTTAGGAATAACTAGAGGAGAAGAAAATAAATGGGGTTTAAAGGATAAAATCCATATAATTTCCCTCAACATAAATTTAGCATTGATAGTCTCAAAAAAATGAAATTGTAACATAAACTCTTACTGCTTTGGTAATATTCGAATCAAAACCTCATGAAAGAGAGATCCTTAAAATGGATTTTTAAATCCTCATAATTTTCATGATAAGCATCATAAAAGACATTCATGGGCAATATATGTTGGACACGTGATGCTCCCGACAATGGACCATATACCCCGCAACCTACTAAGTTGTGGGCTCCGTGCTTTGGGCCTTAACTTGGGCCAGGTATCTGGATATCTCCCCTAGCCAGCTGGGGATTTATTTCACCTACCTAGAGAATCTAATCCGGGGCTGAATGACATTTAACCAACCGAGGAGCTTCTCTGGTACCACTACGCCATATGACATAGTGGTACTCGTGACGTTCCCTCGTGGCTGTTATGCCTCAGGTCCCAGGTTCGAATCATGGGGGAGGTAAGATAAATGAATTAATATCACTTCATGGAGACGGTAATCCATATGTACACACGAGTGATGTTTCCACTTTTTTGATGGATGGAAGAAAAGAAAGACAAATAATAATTCACCTTTCTAGAATCATTATTATATCATAAATATCATATATATTCATTAAATTTGTCCTTATTACTCGCCATGTAAAGTGGAAACGAAAAACGAATCACATCACTTCATGGAGATGGTAGTCCACACGCATGCACAAGCAACATTATCATTTTCCAATGGATGAAATGGTAAAAAGGTAGATAAGATCTTATAAACCTAGAAGCATAATTACGTTATAAATATCATATATAAACATTAAATCTACCACAATAACAACCATGAAAGATAGTGATTGGAAATAAATCATATTGCTACGTGGAGGCGGTAGTCCACCCGTACGCACGAGCGATACTTTCATTTTCCATTTGATGGAAAGGAGGTGAAAAAATGGTTGCCCCATAATCATAATAATATCTTAGTATATTGATGATACTAGAGTCATCATGTTAGGATGAATACAACAAATTTATTAGGAAGTAAAAGAATAAATAAACTTTGAAAGAGTCGAGTAAGACGATTACCTATTCTTTGAGTGACCTCCTTTGGCTTACACCTTAAGCCTTCTTAGGATGGTCTTAGAGGAAGACCAAAAGTTATAGGATAAAGGGAAGGAAGCTAGGAAGGTATTTGGACATGGCTTGGCTGAGCTACAGTGCTCAAACTTTTTGAATAAAGAAGAAGAGGAGATATCCTTTTATAAGTGAGGGAAACGACACACTTGAAATTACTTAAAATATTTAGAAATAATATATATCAAAATCATGTCAAGTGGATCCAAATGGACATAATTTAGAAGGTAGGACATGATAAGGTCAAAATCCCTTAAAATAATAAACTTTAGACATTTTTAAGTTATTTTGTAAATCTTATCTTTTGGTTTAGCCCCCCTCATTAATATTTTTTAACCTTAACCGTGATAACACATTCTTTAGCCTTTAAGGGACATAAATTTACTTATATGGTGACAAGTGGCTTACAAATGGTTCATGGATGACTTTGTCTACCATTTACCATCCCACTCGTCCTCTTTCAATAATTTGTTTGATTTTTAAATCATTTAATAAAATATTGGTTATCATAAAATATCATTAAATCCATTTTTGAGATTATTTATTTAATTTGACTTCAAAGATGTCACGACCCCCTCCCACCAAAGATGCCCCTCCTGAGCTGGCAATGGTGAAAGGAAGATAATGACCCCTGAGTCCCGCCTCCAGTAGGCACCAGGGTGGCGACTAGCACCAAGGGTATGAGTTTTCACAAATATGGGAGGCATTACCCTTTTTATTATTTAAGATCGGGAAATAGGACAAGTCAACCACCAAAAAGGAAAAGAACAAGTGTATAAAAATAAACCCAAACCAATCCCACATGCATGTTTAAATAGTTCTGAAACAAGGTACAAGTACAACAAAGCTCAAAAGTATAATACCAAAAGAAACAAGAGTACAACAACTGCAACAACTCCAATTGTCCCGACTAGTAGGGTCCCGCACGACCCTGGTAGTCCTCCTGGAAACCTGGAAGTAAACGTAGGGTGAGCATACAAGTATACTCAGTAGGGAAATCTAAAGCTCTCGTGCACAAGTGGGGAGACATCCTAATGTCTCGTGAGAACAACAGAAGAAACCTAGCAAGGAATTCTATCCACCCAACCTCACGAGCCACACTCACCAAAAACACAATCACAACAGGTAGTGGTATATAAGAACAAGAGTATTGGGTACCCCGCACCATTTCCCACTAGTTAGCTGCTCTTCCTAACGGCGAACGTCCTGACGCTACCACACTCTTCCCGCCCGCACACACCTGGGCCTCAAGAACCACACATCCCGCCCGCACACACCTGGGCCTCACAACCACGTATCCCACCCGCACACACCTGGACCTCACAATCACGTATCCCACCCGTACACACCTGGGCCTCACAACCACGTATCCCGCCCGCACACACCTGGGCCTCACAACCACGTATCCCGCCCGCACACATCTGGGCCTCATCCTGAAGATTCTTGGGAAACAGTAAAACCTGCCCGAAGAGTCTTGGGCTAAAACCGCCCCAATCGAAACCTACCCGAAGAGTCTTGGGTGTAAGGTCGCCTCAAGCCATCACAACCTATGGAAGAAGGAGCAGGAAGGAGCTAGTAACTATGGGGAAAACACCCTCTCCCATGAAATGGGAGTGTTCGGCACTAAGTGCTCAACATGGGTGGGGTGCGATAAAACACAAAGATACATATATATATATATATATATATATATATATATATATATATACACCAAACACTCAACCCAACCTATGGCTTCTAATCAGAGAACTGAGCACGTGCCTCGACACTGCTACTACGAAGCATGCATACAACAAACAACCCCAACCCCATTTAGGTTTTCATGTTTCAACAGAATCAGCTTATTAGTTCCTTAACTACTGGGTAACTATCCATAACCAACCATATCAATCGTTCGTAAAGCATATCCCTGCCATCCACAAATCAAGTTAGGAAAACACAAGCAACACAACCAAGTCCCTCTTATTAACCAACCAACCCCATGGATTATTATTTCCATTCCATTACCAAGCCCCACCATTCATTAACTCTTCCACATTTTATTTATTATTCACAACCCATAGTTCGTTCACATTCAAGCCCATCCCTGCAGCCCCGCTGCCAACCACCATAACCACAATTACACCGAAACCCGTACATCATTATCCCTTTAATACCATTTAACGCAGCCCCGCTGCCCATCACCAACATAGCATTCACACCAACCCACAACCAAGCCAACCGCAGCCCCGCTGCTCACCCAATCCACAACAACCCACAAATCACCCCCGTCACATGCCACGTATCCAAGACAACACCCACGTGTTCATTTTTCCATTTTGTTCAACCGGGGTGATCACACAAGGGTTCCAGATTTTAAATCAGCCAACTTTACGTGATTAACCAAAATCCACATTCAACAAAGTTCCATTCACAAAAACAGACTAAAAAGATAGGTCAACATTTAATTGCGCAAGCAAAGGCCCCCAACGACCGTGATTTTCAGTAGGCATAAGCCTATTCAATTCACAACATAATATCACAAGATATAAAGATAAACATAACAACTTCCCCATCCCTGTTCTTTAACCAGTTATTATCTTTATTTAATGGTTCAACCGGTTCTCCTGAAAACAAGTGGATACCCACCCCGCATGATGCACAATTTAGAGAGACGAAGGTAAGATCCCTACCTCAATAGGTTCTGGTCACAACGCTCCCCCGGATCAACTTTAGAAGACGTTCGTCGGCGTCCGTCACTTCTGTCAAATCCCAGAAAAACCTCCTCGGGTGGAAGTTGGAAAGGAAAGTCCGAAGGAAAGACAATTGATCCAAGCTCAGAAGTTCCGCCTCGTCGTTACGATCCTGTGGCCACTGAAGGATCGTAAATCGGAGCTCGGACAAAGAAGTGAAGAAAAAGAGCCTTCGAGTCTCTTGGGAGAGCTCTGCTCAGAGGAACGGGGAGGAGAGGGGTGAGTTGAAAAGGAGGAGGGGACCCCTCCTTTTATAAGCGTGAAAAACAAAATTACATGACGTGTACTTTATGGTACACGGCGTGTACTCTTCCATTTCACACGGTCACCACGCGACTTCCAACACGGCCTTCAACGCGGCACGCGGCCGTTGACTGGTCAACACACTGTTTGAGGGTAACGCGTACGCGGGGAGGGACTACACGACGTGTAGTATTGGGGTACACGGCGTGTACCCATTTATTTCACACGACAAGGACACGGCCTTCAACACGGGGTATACCCAGTGATGGGGTACACGACGTGTACTCACACTACACGGCGTGTAGTTTCAAAATTCTGAAAAGTGTGGTAAAAGTCCATTTTACCCTCCAGAACACTTCGTGTCCCTCTTTTTGACAAAGGAATGGGCCGGAGAGGTCTGGGCCATTACATCAGATACCTCTTAAAACATTCTCATCCCCGAGAATTCAAAAGCCAACCCAGAGGAACCCAACAAGATAACTCTTAGGGCCCTCGTTATAACAGGAACCCATCCAACAACCCTAATCATATGTGTTAGGAATTCCTTCTCCTATGTTGAGATATTATCCGCTTTAGGCGACACTGACTCGCCTGCACGGGTTTAATCGCATCCTCATTAATGCGTCTCGATTAAGAATTGGGTCTTCCCACTTTCATACATTAGGATTTTTCAACTTGCACTACCCCCAACACCACACAACCAACACACTGCCCGAACATGTGGTTTGGGGAAATTCCTTCTCCTATGTTGAGATATTATCCGCTTTAGGCGGCACTGACTCGCCCACACGGGTTCAATCACATCCGCATTAATGCATCTCGATTAAGGATCAGGTTTTTCCCTTTTTTTCCCACACATCCGGACATGTCACACACTTCCAGAGAACAAGGAAACAAAAGGTCTCATAACCGACAAGACAAGCATTCCATATATCAAAGGTACAAAGTATATTATCAAAACAAAGCTCAGAAGAACAAAGCAAACACAAGTCAAAACAACTCTGGGTACTGAGCGTGCATCCGAGCCTCTCACTCCCAAGTGCTCTCCTCGAGGCCGCCATGCCTCCACAACACACGAACCAAGGGAATAGTTCATCTATGAAGCACCTTCTCTTTACGACCCTCAATTCTGACTGGTCGTTCCTCGAAGGTCCCGTCGTCTCCCATATCTAACTCTCCCCAGTCGATAACGTGAGAGTCGTCGTGTAAGTATCGACGTAGCTGGGAGACGTGGAAGACGTCGTGAACCTTCTCCAACTGAGGTGGCAGGGCCAGCTGATATGCCACCTCACCGACTCGCCTCAGCACCTCAAAAGGTCTGATGAACCTAGGTGAGAGCTTGCTCCCTTTCCCAAACCTTCGCTGCCCCCGTCGAGGGGAAACCTTCAAGAACACATGATCTCCCACCTCGAACTCCAAGGGCCTCCTCCGACGATCAGCATAAGACTTCTGTCGGTCCTGAGCCGCTTTCATTCTCTCACGTACAAGATGGACTTTCTATGTGGTGCTCTCCACTACCTCTGGACCAAGAGCACTTGTCTCACCAACCTCTGCCCAACAAATGGGTGAACGACATGGTCTTCCATACAAAGCCTCAAACGGTGCCATGCCAATAGTAGAGTGAAATCTGTTGTTGTGGGAAAACTCTACTAAAGGCAAGTGTCGTACCCATGACCCTCCGAAATCCAGAACGCATGCTCGCAGCATGTCCTCCAACGTATGGATAGTTCGCTCTGTCTGCCCATTGGTCTGGGGGTGGAAAGCAGTGCTAAGGCGTAGCTGAGTCCCAAAAGCATGTTGTAACCCCCTCCAGACTCGTGAGGTAAACCGAGTATCCCGGTCTGAGACGACAGTCTTCAGAACTCCATGAAAACGCGCCACCTCGTCTACGTAACTCTGTGTTAAGGTACTCACTGGGCCCGACTCCTTAATTGCTAAGAAGTGAGCTGATTTCGTCAAATGATCCACCACCACCCAGATAGCATCATAACCTCCCTGAGCTCTGGGTAGTCCTGTGACGAAGTCCATCGAAATGTCATCCCACTTCCACTCAGGGACATCTAATGGATGCAACAAACCATTGGGGACACGGTGTTCAGCCTTCACTTGCTGACACACTAGACATTTAGCCACAAACTCTGCCACTGCCCGTTTCACCCCAGGCCACCAAAACTGTTCCCTCAGGGCTCAGTACATTTTTGAAATTCCTGGATGTACCGCCAAGGCTGCGCTATGGAACTCACGGAGAACTCCCTCACGCATCGCCTCCTGAACAAACAACCTTCCATGAAAAAGCATCCGATGTCGGCTGTCTTCTGACCATCCTTCTGGAGCGTTCCCCTGATCGATACGATCCCGCATCACTTCTGCCTCGGAGTCCCCCCACTGAGACTCTTCCACTTGGTGCAACAAGGAGGACTGCACCGTCATCTGAAACAAACAGCCTCTAACACCTTCTACCCTGACATCCAAGTGCAAGACTACCAATTCTCCCATTGCTTTCCAAGCATTAGCAGATTCCCGAACCACTTCCTTATGTGACTTCCTGCTCAGGGAATCAGCCACAACGTTGCCCTTACCTTCAGTGTAAGAGATCTCAAAGTCATAGTCTTGGAGGAACTCGACCCATCTCCGCTGCTGTAAGTTCAGGTCACGCTGAGAGAAGATATAACGCAGGCTCTTATGATCTGAGAAGACCACAAAGCACTCCTCAAAGAGGTAATGTCGCCACAATTTCAGTGCGAACACTACTACTGCAAGCTCCAGGTCATGGGTGGCATAGTTACGCTCATGAGGACACAACTGCCTAGACCCATAACAGATCACACCCTTCTTCTGCATCAGTACGTACCCCAAACCAAGGTCAGAAGCATCACAAAACACCTCATACAACAACCCTTCCTCTGGCAACCTGAGAACTGGAGCACTGACCAACTTCTCCTTCAGGTAGTCGAAAACTTTCTAGCACTGCTCGCTCCATAGGAAGACCTGGTTCTTCCTAGTCAAAGCTTTCAATGGAGCATCAACTCGAGAGAAGTCCGAAATGAACCTCCGATAGTAACCTGCTAACCCCAGGAAACTACGAACTTCCGCCACGCTCTTGGGTGCTGCCCAAGAAACAACTGCCTCCACCTTCGACGGGTCCACTGACACTCCATGCTGAGACACTACGTGCCCAAGGAAGTGTACTTCTTGTGTCAAGAACTTACACTTGGACAATTTCCCATAAAGCTGGTGGTGTCGAAGGACTTCTAAGACTGCCCTGAGATGCTCAACATGCTCTTCCTATGATCTTGAGTAGATCAGGATGTCATCGATAAACACAACGATGAACCGGTCCAGAAACTCTCAGAAGACAAATTTCATAAGTCCCATGAACACAGCTGGTGCATTCGTAACTCCAAACGGCATCACTACAAACTCGAAGTGCCCATACCTGCACCTGAAAGCCGTCTTCGAGATATCACTGTCCTTCACCATCAGCTGATGATATCCAGATAGTAGGTCGATCTTAGAAAACCAACCTTCTCCCCTCAGTTGGTCAAAGAGATCATCTATCCTTGGAAGGGGGTAACGGTTCTTGACCGTTACCTGATTCAACCTTCAGTAGTCTACGCTTAACCTGAGACCACCATCTGCCTTCTTCAGGAACAAAACTGGAGCACCCCATGGCGACACGCTGGTTCGAACAAAACCCTTCTCCATCAGATTATCAATCTGAATCCGCAACTCCCGCAACTCCGAAGGTGCCATTCGATAAGGGGCCATCGAAATTGGACGGGCACCAGGCTGTAAGTCTACCCTGAACTCAACGTCACGTCGGGGGGGGGGGGGGGGGTAGAGTCACAACCTCCTCGGGAAAAAACATCGAGGAACTCCCCAACAACCTCTGGGACATCCACCATCTCTATATCAGCTGGAACCACTGATAACCCGCCTAACAAGGAAAGGAGAGGCTCCACACGCCGACTTCCCACTTGATAGCTTATCTCGCCAACAAAAGCTACACGTTGCCCATCCACGTCGGAGAACACGACCCTTCTTCGGAAGCAGTCGATAACGGTACTAACGGAAAACAACCAATCGATGCCTAGGATGACATTGTACGGGTGCATCTGTAGCAAAAGAAGATCCCCACTAGATTGATGTGGTCCCAACGTCAGACCACATCCTCAGCAAACACAAGATACACTTGTCTGGCCTCCAACTGGTGTACTCAACATCAGTGGTACGAAAAGTCTCTCTACGTCTAGTCCCAAAGCATGTGCTAGACCAGGTGCAACAAAGGAGTGTGAAGCTCCTGAATCGAACAAAGTAGAAATGAGAGTGCTGAACAAACAAATCATACCTCGCACCACCTCTGGTCCCGCTGGAGCTGCCAACTCTGCTGCATGCAACTGTCCACACCCAGCTCCTCTGCCTCTCTGATGTTGTCCACCTCCCCGACCATGCCCTGGTCGTGGTCCCTGAGGAGCACCCTGAGGTCGGCCTCCTCCTGCAAAGTCTACCCTCGGGGGAGCATGGTCCTGCTGCTGCTGGAAGGGCCTCGCCGACAACTGGTGCTGCTGAGGTGGGCGCTGAACCTACCCGCCTCCACCGTACTGAGCTCGGGTCGGGCACCGACTCTAAATGTGCCTGAAACCTCCACAAGAAAAAAACTTCGGTCCTGGGCTCGTGAAAAAGGGACGAGGACCTGAAGATCTGAACTGGAACTGCTAGGGCCTGCTCCCCACTGGCCTGAACCTGGAAGGTCCCGTCACAGGAGACCTGCTGCTGACTGCCTTCCCCTTCGACGAACCTGGCTGGATCCCCTCACGTGGTGCACCTCCCTGCGAGTGCATCCTCTCTACAACCTCTGCCTTCTTCTGTACTGCCAAGTACGTCGGAAGGGTGAATGGGGTGACAACATACTGGATCGAAAGACGAAGTGCCTTCTCCAAATGTCTCGCCCGAGACTCCTCATCCGGAAAGAGATCCGGAGCAAAGCGTAGGAGATCTTTGAACTTGATCCCCAACTCTCGTACTGACATACTTACCTACTGGAGGGAGAGTAACTCCTTCCGCTTCTCCGCCTTGATCATGGAAGAAAGGAATTCCTCTCAGAATTCTTTCTCAAAGTCAACCCATAGAACCTCTGCCTCTATCCTCTCTCCGAGGTAGAGCGTCCACCACTGACGTGCGGCTCCTCTCAGCTGACTGACTACTAGGGGAACCCAGTACTCCCTCGAAGTACGGATTAAAGTAAAAGTGATCCCTAGCTCCTCAAGACACCCCTCTGTCTCCGTATCCGAAGTACTACCCTCGTACTTCTTGAGGGTTTGCCGTTGGAAAGAACAGAGAGTCTTCTACCACTGGCTATCTTCCTCTTCTCGGTCAATCCTCAACTGATCGACCGCATGAATCTGTTGGGCCTCGGCCGTCTGAGTCACCCGGGGACGACGTCCAGGTGCCATAGCTGTACGGTAACAAGGATTTCCTAAGCCCAAGTAGCAATGAATTTCTCAAGGTTTCATTTTATCATTTTATTCAATTTCTTTCCCAGAACACCCAAATCAAGTAAAACACAATCATGATGATGCATTTACCTTCCCTAAGGTCTCTACCCTACAATCAATGTAGTCTCACTTGGTCGTTCGGTAGGCTCAGAGTCCTTGCATCGGATCACGGGGGCCCCTAAAATCTCGTGTCCTAGCCGGTCTTCCCTGGCCTATGTCACGCACCAAGATTAACCAACACTGTTGCCCTACTATCCCATGCAATCCTCACTGTACCTAACTCCAGACTTCATCCTATCTCTCAACCTGCCTCTGATACCATTCTGTCACGACCCCCTCCCACCAAAGATGCCCCTCTTGAGCTGGCAATGGTGAAAGGGAGATAATGACCCCCGAGTCCCGCCTCCAGTAGGCCCCGGGGTGGAGACTAGCACCAAAGGTATGAGTTTTCACAAATATGGGAGGCATTACCCTTTTTATTATTTAAGATCGAGAAATAGGACTAGTCAACCACCAAAAAGGAAAAGAACAAGTGTATAGAAATAAACCCAAACCAATCTCACATGCATGTTTAAATAGTTCTGAAACAAGGTAAAAGTACAAGAAAGCTCAAAAGTAAATACCAAAAGAAACAATAGTACAACAACTGCAACAACTCCAACTATCCCGACTAGTAGGGTCTCGTATGGCCCTGGTAGTCCTCCTGGAAACCTGGAAGTAAACGTAGGGTGAGCATACAAGTATACTCAGTAGGGAAACCAAAAGATCTTGTGCACAAGTGGGGAGACATCCTAATGTCCCGTGAGAACAACAGAAGAAACCTAGCAAGGAATTCTATCCACCCAACCTCACCATCCACACTCATCAAAAACACAATCACAACAGGTATTAGTATATAAGAACAAGAGTATTGGGTACCCCGCACCATTTCCCACTAGTTAGCTGCTCTTCCTAATGGAGAACGTCCTGACGCTACCACACTCTTCCTGCCCGCACACACCTGGGCCTCAAGAACCACACATCCCGCCCGCACACACCTGGGCCTCACAACCACGTATCCCGCCCGCACACACCTGGGCCTCACAATCACGTATCCTGCCCGCACACACCTGAGCCTCACAACCACGTATCCCGCCCACACACACCTGGGCCTCACAACCATGTATCCCGCCCGCACACACCTGGGCCTCATCCCGAAGATTCTTGGGAAACAGTAAAACCTGTTCGAAGAGTCTTGTGCTAAAACCACCCCAATCGAAACCTACCCGAAGAGTCTTGGGTTTAAGGTCGCCTCAAGCCATCACAACCTATGGAAGGAGCAGGAAGGAGCTAGTAACTATGGGGAAAACACCCTCTCCCATGAAATGGAAGTGTTCGACACTAAGTGCTCAACATAGGTGGGGTGCGATAAAACACAAAGATAAAGATATATATATATATATATATATATATATATATATATATATATATATATATATATATATACCAAACACTCAGCCCAACCTATGACTTCTAATTAGAGAACTGAGCACGTGCCTCGACACTGCTACTACGAAGCATGCATACAACAAACAACCCCAACCCCATTTAGGTTTTCATGTTTCAACAGAATCAGCTTATTAGTTCCTTAATTACTGGGAAACTATCCACAACCAACCATATCAATCGTTCGTAAAGCATATCCCTGCCATCCACAAATCAAGTTAGGAAAACACAAGCAACACAACCAAGTCCCTCTTATTAACCAACCAACCCCATTGATTATTATTTCCATTCCATTACCAAGCCCCACCATTCATTAACTCTTCCACATTTTATTTATTATTCACAACCCATAGTTCGTTCACATTCAAGCCCATCCCTGCAGCCCCGCTGCCAACCACCATAACCACAATTACACCGAAACCCGTACATCATTATCCCTTTAATACCATTTAACGTAGCCCCGCTGCCTATCACCAACATAACATTTACACCAACCCACAACCAAGCCAACCGCAGCCCCGCTGCTTACCCGATCCACAACAACCCACAAATCACCCCCATCACATGCCACATATCCAAGACAACACCCACATGTTCATTTTTCCATTTTGTTCAACCAGGGTGATCACACAAGGGTTCCAGATTTTAAATCAGCCAACTTTATGTGATTAACCAAAATCCACATTCAACAAAGTTCCATTCACAAAAACGGTCTAAAAAGATAGGGAAAGTTTTAATTGCGCAAGGAAAGGCCCCCAACGACCGTGATTTTCAGTAGGCATAAGCCTATTCAATTCACAACATAATATCACAGGATATAAAGATAATCATAACAACTTCCCCATCCCCATTCTTTAGCCAGTTATTATCTTTGTTTAATGGTTCAACCGGTTCTCATGAAAACAAGAGGATACCCACCTCGCATGATGCAAAATTTAGAGAGACGAAGGTAAGATCCCTACCTCAACAGGTTCTGGTCACAACGCTCCCCCGGATCAACTTTAGAAGACGTCTGTCGGTGTCCGTCACTTCTGTCAAATCCCGGCAAAACCTCCTCGAGTAGAAGTTGGAAAGGAAAGGCCGAAGGAAAGACAACGGATCCAAGCTCATAAGTTCCGCCTCATCGTTACGATCCTGTGGCCGCTGACGGATCGTAAATCGGAGCTCGGACAAAGAACTTATGGAAGAAAAAGAGCCTTCAAGTCTTTTGGGAGAGCTCTGCTCAGAGGAATGGGGAGGAGAGGGGTGAGTTGAAATGGAGGAGGGGACCCCTCCTTTTATAGGTGTGAAAAACAAAAGTACACGGCGTGTTGGTACACGGCGTGTACTCGGCCATTTCACACGGTCACCACGCGGCTTCCAACACGACCTTCAATGCGGCACACGACCGTTGACTGGTCAACACATGGTTTGAGGGTAATACGTACGCGTGGAGGGACTACACGACGTGTAGTATTGGGGTACACGATGTGTACCCATTTATTTCACACGGCAAGGACATGGCCTTCAACACGGGGTATACCCGGCGATGGGGTACACGGCGTGTAGTTTCAAAATTCTAAAATGTGTGGGAAAAGTCCATTTTACCCTCCAGAACACTTTGTGACCCTCTTTTTGACAAAGGAATGGGCCGAAGAGGTCCGGGTCATTACAAAAGATATCAAGACAACAATGTAATTCAAATATAAACACATTTACCATCATTTATACTTTATAATCACCTATGAAATTCATGGAATACCACAATTTATCCAAAACATATAATTTTATTATTTTTAAAATTATTTACCTTGATTTTTCTACTACTTGAACAAGCATTGTAACAGTGTTTCGTAAGCGTTTAAGGTAATTATATCATCACTGAAAATTAAAAATAAATCACTATCAAAAAATTAATTTATTTATGTTCAAAATAACTGTTTAGATTCATTCATAACAAATTTTATCCCTATAAAAGCATATAAGAGAAATTAAAATCAAGAAAGTGACATTTTGTATTTATCATTTTCTTAAAATAATATAAATGTTATAATCAAAGGAAAGTGGTAATAAAATGCTATATTTTCATATCTAGGATGAATTTGGTTGAACACCACTCATCCAATAGGATAAAGGAAAGTGTTATGAATATTTTTAGGTCTTATCTCATAGTTTTAACCCCATTTTATTCATTTTTCCCTTAACGAGGTGAAAAATATTCACCACAGTTACTATTCATAATGAATAAAAATAAGACCTTTTTATCAAAATTGAACATTCGGATTCCAAATATGAAATCCATATTTTAGGATTCAATTTCTATAAGTGAAAGAAATCAATTTTAATATAAATGCATAAAACACAATGAGAAACGATTTTTAGATAATTGTGTTTTTAAGCATAAAAACAAACTTATACCAAAATCAAATATGATGTTGATTCCTATGCAATTATTTAGATTATGTTTGATAAAATAGATATTATGTTACTTTAAATTCAAATCCAAAATAGAATGAGATTTTTAGAATACTTGATTTAAAGAAAAGAAATGGTAGTTTTACAAAAATCGATATTTTTCACTATTCACTAAAAAATAAATCTTTTTAAAAAATTCACCCTGAACTAATATTGACATGATGGTTTCAAAAATGATGATAATTCCCTCAAATATAATTTCTAAAAATGGTAGAAATTAATTATAATGTCAGTGCATAAAATTTAATAAAAACCATTTTTGAAGAAAACATATTTTTGAAGCATAAAATGACTTTACTGAAAATTGAGTACATATTTATTATACATTAATAAATAAATTTACATTATATAAAACCTTTATACATATTTTTCATAATGTGGTTATTCCTATTCATACTGCCAATTTAACGGCTAGGTTATAATGACCATATTTAAATAATAATATTTTTATAGTATATCGTAGTTCTCTTAAAGCTCAGTGTTGCATGTTAAGAAAACTATCAAGCATATTATTCTTTTAAACTAAATTTTTGAGGTGTTACATTCTCTTCATCTTAAATAAATTGCATCCTCAAAAATTATGTCTTGATAATCAAAAGTTTAATGTTTGAAAATACGTTTGCTGAAAACCCATAACATACAAAGGGATAATAAAACTTCCTTTAAAAAGGGGAAGTGAGAAACAAAAAGGATACCTGAAATGACACATAAACGGGTTCCCCGACAAGGATAACATTAGAAGGAAGTGAAAATATGGACATAAAGGAGAAAAAGAACGTTCTAGGAATAATAGAGAGTGATAGAGAACATGATCATAAGAAAGTTAATAGACACAAAACCATAAATTAGTAAGGGATAAAGAAGACCATCAATTCCTCAGAAATGAAGGTAAAAGGATAAATTTTTTATTTCAAGATCTTTTTCCTAGAGTTGATGGATTATTTTACTATCAAGATAAAGAACATGAGAAAAAATATACTTTCTTGATTTATTTCCATTTCATAAGCACAATTCCATCCTTTGGTTGTGTTTTGATCAATCTCCACTTCTATCTCATCTCTTACTCCAAGAAATGAATAATCAAGATAAATTTTTCATACCCAAAGCACTGAAATTAAATTTTAATGAATCATAAGATCCATAAAAGAATAAAAAGTCATTCCTTACATCTCTAGATATTTATCAAAACCAAAATGGTTAGCACAAGTTATCCAATATGGATAAATCTTCATTTGATGAAATAATTCATTAATCTCTAAAACCTTAATAATAACACCCAAAGTTCTACTTAAACCATTCCATAAATAGTTAACCTTAAAACTCTTCCAAAATATGTCTAACCAAATTCAAAACCCATAAATCCAAAGGATTTGATCACATATTCTTTTTTCCAAGATCAACTTTAACATTTATCCCCAAACAACATAAAGTAGCTCCTAATGCCACATACCAACCACATGAATAACCCGATCATATATTATCTTAATATGCTAATCCTTCCCTAAAATATCACGAATCACCATAAAACCATAATAAAATCATATATGCCTCCATAAATTAACTCAATCTTCATTCCTCAAATTATGTTTACCTCAATCATATAACATTCTCAATATAGTGTACACTACTACAATAAATCCTTTTAATGACCACCAAAAGTGGTCGCTAATGGTCTTTAGCGGTCACCTTGCAATCACTTTTGGCGGTCACAATTGCTCGGTTGGTACAGACCAATAGCGACCGCCATTGGCGGTCTCTAAAGATCCTTAAAAAATATCATATTTCATGTGCGCCGGACATGTTGGGGTGCGAGGAGGGGCGTGGGGGGGGGCACGAGCTAGGGAGAGAGGGGACTTAAAGCTATGGTCGTTGGTCATGGTGGATCTACAACGGCCGGAGGGAGGGGCGAGCACGACATCGAGGTGTTCATGATAGGCAGTTGAACATCGAGGGTCGATGGGTTTGGAGATGGGTGTTGAAAAGGCAACAGGAGGAAACGTGAGGTGGTGATGGGGGTGACCGAGGGTGGAAGGGTGGTGGTGGGGGTGAAAGGGGGCCTCGATAGGAAGTTTCAGTAGTGCTATTGAAGAAGACAATGGTGGGGGTGGGAAAAATCCTGTATTTTTCATTTCAGTATTAGAGACCGCCATTGGTGGTCGCTAATACTATCAATAGCAACCGCCAATGGTGGTCACCCGTCTCCTCAAGCACAAAAACCTATTTTTCTAGTAGTGGTACTAATTCAAAAATAACATTAATCACTTAGTCACCAGTTCACTTTTTAATCTCATGACTATTTATACGATAAAACATATGTTCCCAAAATATGATAACCTTTTTATCCCAATTAACCATATTAACATAAAAAATCATATTAAACCTAAAGGTTATCAATACCTTTCAACTTATGTCCACAAAATATAAAATCATTTTTACTCAAATAACCTTTTCACTAAAACTCATATTAAACCGAAGGGTTGTATTCCCATAAATATCTCCCAAAATATCCTTAATCATCTTAAAATCCCATCACATAAAACCTCAAAAGGGGTATTTATGCCTTTAAACTTATGATCAACCTTAGAATTATCGACCCATGAACTTTAGGTTTATCCCATATCACTATGCCATTTCATAGGTTTCCATAGGTTATATCCTCTCATTTATCATAATGGTTCATAAAGAAAATGTGAATTAACTCAAGAATACCCCCAGGAGTGTATAGCCAGATGTGAAATCTTAAGAAAACTCATCGTGCACCAGTGCTTATCAAGTTAATATCCAATCCTACCCTTTCAGAGTTTTTACCCCTAGGTACATCTGTGCAATAGCCTCATCCACTTACTAGTGTCATGACAGAGATGAGTTTTCTAGGAAAACCACACAATCTATACTTTATCAAAGCTTCATGATATTACCCTATACATAGACTTATCCCTATCATAGGGTTATGTCCTCTAATCTATGTTTTCCTAATTTTAGTTCCCAAGGGTCTTACTAAACTTCATTTGAAAACAATTGTAACACCCCGACTCCAGTAACCCAGAGTCGATAATTATCTTACTACATTGGAACAAGATATGAGAGATCACATATCGATAGATCAAATAGTTTAGTAGTCTTGGGAGAGTAGATACATATATAATTCTCACATTACATTTGAAAACATAAAAGACAACCTAAAATTATAGTGAGAACTGAAGGGAGAGCTCATATGCTCAATAAGTGTAAACATAGGAGATATCAATCAATGATCACAAGCGAGCATAAGCATAATGGTATGATAACATGATCATAACATGAGAAAGTCATACCCAATCAGTCAAAGATCTTTAATCGTGAATAATGACATAAGGATTTGTCATAAAATACATAAGACATAAGAGTTCAAAATCATCAATAATCAATCATGAGCTATGAGAATATATCATAGGAATAAGACATAATTTTTTGGCTTACACATAAGCATAAAAAATCATTTCCTTAGTTAAGGATAAATGCCAAAACTATCATAGTGGTTTGGGTTCAATCCTCATTTCATCATTTCATTAGTCAAGGTTCACTCCCAATACTATCATTGTGGACATAGTCCCTTACTAAATTGGGTTCACTCCCCAATCTAGTCCTTATTATCTCATGAGATATCATTCTTTACCCAATGCATCAGAAGGAAATAACGGACCCACCCATCTCTAGTTTATAACGTAACCACTAATCATTGGTTAATAATAGAACCACCCATCCTTGGTTTATAATGAAACCACCCATCACATAATGAAAACCGTATATATTTGTGCCGCAAGATCATAAAACATTCATCATATCATCATGCCATAACCCGTGGAAAATAAGAAGGTTTTATAAACATCTCATTATCATAATCATAAAGTATCTAGAGAAATAATAAAGATGGTATCATTGGATGATCATACTTTGTGTTTGTGTTGTATTTGGTGTTAATAAGTCAGTAAGTATTGAAGAAGAATACTATCTTGGAAGTGTGTTTTGGTGTACCCAAGCTTAGTAATGTGTAGAGATTGAAGTTCTCAAACAATTATGTGTATTTAATTATGAATGTTTTTATATGGATCAAATGTAATGTCCCAGAATTTCCATATTTTTTTAATTATATGGAATTATTTCAAGACTGTGAAATTTGACGGTGCATAATTCTGAGACCCAGAGTGCCCAGAATGATCCGTTGAAGGTTATTAAGTTTAAAATAGTGCGCGTGAGTGGTTTTCTTGAAAAAGAAGAATAACTCTTAAATGGTTTCCCGGATCAGAAATCCAAGGGCACTATTGCATTTAGGATGACAGGTTTACCATAGGCATGACTTAAGTTTAGTCGGCGTAGGCCTCCAGTGAGAAAACCCGTAAATGACATAACCGTAAATAAAATAATTAAATAAAATTATTTTATTTTCCAAATTCTTATAACTCACAAACGGTGACTCGTATTAAAAATATGATACTATTGCTGAACTCATGAGGGTATGCTTTCCTTGGGTAGACCCTAACATTGGCTGGCACTGGCCAACAGTGGAAGTTAGTTTTTGGTCGTAAATAAAATAATTAAGTAACAATTATTTTATTGTTAAATTCTCTAACTTCTAAACTGTAACTTGGATTGAAAATCCAAGAGTTTCGTTTGATTCATGGGGAAGTTTTTTCCTCAAGCGGAGCCTAACCTCGACCAGCGCGGGTCGAGGGTGACTGTTAATAATTTTTGAACTTTTTTAAGGTGCGTTCAGTAAATGCACGGGCGGCGTTTTGTATCTTTTGAACTGGTGCTCGGATTAAAAATCCGAGGGCACCCTTGAATCCACAACACCGATATTCGCTTAAGGGAGGCTTAACTTCGATTGTAGTTGGTTGGGTGAAAAAATCAGTTTTTGCGACTTTTAAGGAAATAATAAAATAACATAGAGATTATTATTCTATTCTTTTTTTCCTACCACCTGTTGAGCGGTGGTGGTGGGGACCACAGAGGTGGTCAGACATTTAATATGGGATATTAAATGCCTGGTTACACCCTGGTTGTGTAACCACCCCTCGTGTAATTAATGTAGCACATTAATTACGTCGATTAATAAATCTCGTTACTTCCTTGGTGCGTTACTCACCCTTTCTCCCATCTATTTAAGTGAGGCTCGGGGTGAAGTTTTGACACGGCTTCACCAAGCAAGGAACCTTTGTCAAAGTGACGCGACGTCTTCCACCGATGAGGAACGAAAGCTTGGATGTCGTTGGGTGAATTGACGATAAACGCCAGCGGCTTCCACATACATGGATTCTACATCCACCAATGCGACGTCCCCAACGAATCACCAGGTAGGGGTTATCTTTTAATTCTAGAATTTCCCATGATTCTTCTACTCATTCTTCAATTTTTGGGTGGTCATTGCGGGGGATTTGAATGGGGTTTATCATTATTTTAATGCGATGTATAAATTACTCCCTCTTGTTATGATGCTAACGCGGAGGGCACGGGCTAAATGAACAAGGCTCAGACCCTCCGCCGTTTGATTTTTCATTACGTTCTTCAGAGGCGGGTTGTTCCAACTTGACGGAACCTTGAAACCAAGAGGCGCGCAACGACGATGGCATCCCAGGAGGACCATAGGCACATCCGAAAGGAAGAACGGACCAATGAAGCTCACCCGATGGCCTGCGAAAGATTTGTCGGCGCGACACCGGCGACCGGCGGTCGGCGCTCGCCAGCCGCGGAGGAGGGCGGCGCCGCTCGTTGTCGTGACGGACCGAAGGGGCGGCTAGTGTGGGTCGGTTGTGGTGATGGTGAGGCGGCGCACCGTCGCGCGCCGTGGTGAACGGACTGTGACGAAGGTCGGGACCCGCTCCCTACGGGTCCTGCGAGTGACGAGGCAGCGCCGCCTGGCGCCACCCTTTAATAAACCGAATAGCTCTTTGAGTCGTTCGGGAGGTGGATCGTGCGACCCCCACACAGGTCGCGCCAGCTAGCAGGTTGGGCCGGTCCGCGCCCCAGGTCGGGTCAAACCAGACCCGGACCCCTCTCGACCCAGTTATGCTTAAAAGACCGTATCTTGCAAACCAGACGTCTGTTTGAAGAACCATCTGCAGTACTGAGATTCTTGGATCGAGACGGGTCTTTTGAGATACTCCACATGACCTTAAAAAAACGTTGGATTTTGGCCGGGTTGGATCGTACCCGAATCCAACCGGGCCCTCGGCACTAAAATGCCTATAGCTTACAGACCAGGTGTCCGGTTGACACGCCGTCTGTTGCATTGGAACCCTTATGACATGACAGATCATCGAGTTACTTCCTTGTGGAAATTAGTAGAGGTTGAGGTATGGATGATAACCGGAGGAGCAGAACCAGGGTGTTTCTTGTACTGAGAGTTAGGATGACTACTCTCTTGATGACTCAAGGTGCGGGTATTCCTTACTCCTCTACTCTGGTAGAGACGAGACTCCCCATTCCATGAGTGTGGGTTCATTTCCCTCTGATTGTTTTTTCTATCTTTGGAGTCGGTACTCCCCTATTGGAATAGGGCGCGGGTCCTCTATACTTAACTCACATAGAGTCAGGTACTCCCCTACCGGGTAGGGTGTGAGTCCTCTATGTTAGGAGTAGGTACTCCCCTGTTAACCCAGTGTGCGGGTCCTCCTTTTGCAGTGCTACAACAGAGTCGGTGCTCCCTTGTCGTGCCAGGGTGCGGGTCCTCTAGCCTGGGGTCGATACTCCCCTGACGTACTAGGGCGCAGGTCCCCCACAACAAACAAACTACCAGAGTTGTACTCCCCTACCGAGTAGGGTGTGGGTCCTCACACATAGAGTCGGTACTCCCCTGTCGTGCCAGGGTGCGGGTCCTCTAGCCCGGGGTCTGTACTCCCCTAACGTACTAGGGCGCATGTCCCCCACAACAAACAAACTACTAGAGTTGTACTCCTCTACCGGGTAGGGTCCGAGTCCTTACACATAGAGTCGGTACTCCCCTGTCGTGTCAGGGTGCGGGTCCTCTAGCCTGGGGTCGGTACTCCCCTGACGTACTAGGGCGCGGGTCCCCCACAACAAACACACTACCAGAGTTTTACTCCCCTACCGGGTAGGGTTCATGTCCTCACATATGGAATAATACTCCCCCGTCTCTAAGTAGCGATGGGGAGCGGGTCCTTTAGGGGAGTTGGAACTCCCTCGACTGCAGGACACAGTGTCGAGGAGTGGGCCTCTTCACTTGGTTTTCCTTGGTCTTGCCTTGGGTGCAAGACTGTGACTGCGAGACATCCAGTACCGGTCAGTAGAGTCAGTTCTAGTAGAAAGTTACTGATGGATCACATCCTCTCAGACGTTCCATTAGGGATGGTTGAGTTGTACCTGATGGAGTACATCTCGTAGACAGATGCCATCAGGGATGGCCAGTTCATGGAGCATGTACATCTGGTTTGAGTTGTGTCTTTTTCTTTGTGCTTTATGATTGAGATCATGTTTTGTGGTTTTCCTTGGTGGAATTTTGAGAGACCTTCAGGGGTCTCGAGGTCCCTACTGGGTATTGTTATACTCACCCCTATATGGGCTTCACCCGCACCTTGTTGTGTCTTGTGCAGACGACGAGCATCTTGGATGAGACTTGAGGGGGCCAGGTCCAGGCGGTACATGGAGGAGACTGGCTAACGTGGAGAGTTGTGGAGATGAGTTGTACCTACCCTTCAAGTAAGATCCTTGGTGGATGATTGCAGGAGTTGTTTCTGTTTTTCAGTTATAGTTCTATCTTTCAATTGGGCTTGTATTCTGGCCCCTTACTTTCAATACACACTTTTACTACTACAGTTTTACTTTATGGTTTCATCTTGTTGTGTTCTTGGACTATGTGTTTGTACAGTTTTAAAGGCAATGCCTTCCCGTTTTAGGGATACACTTTTCCGGTACTAGTCGCCAACCCCTGGCCTATGGAAGGCGGGCTTGGGGTACTCACGACACAGACCCCAGGGGATGGGTCGTGACATCAAAGGTTCATAAAAAAGCTGGCATAGTGTTCCTGGGTGCCAACCCCTGTTCCGGATCGTGCAATTATAGATGCAGTGGGTATTATTAAGCAGCGTGAGACGGATCACAAGATCGATGTGGGATATGAGAAGTTGTTGCATTAAAAATGGTACACTTATATCACAAACATCCGACGTCAGGGCTTCTGTTCAACCTCATGGAAACCCTATTTCGACGTTGGGGCTTCTGTTCACTAGAAAATTGCATGCCGCAACATCCAAAGATAGAACAAAGCTTGATACGAAGTGGCAGTGAGTGGTTCACCAAGGCATCACATGAACAGTCTTAATCACATGAATCCATCACATATATTCACATCATCGCATGAAAACAATTTATGTCAGAAGATCCCACCACAGACAGCCTCCACATCTCATGAGTTTGAATAAGCCAAGAGTTATGAAATTTTAAATCCTTAAGTTTTGCTGAGATCCTTGGGCATTTAAGGAATCCTTGATGAGTTTTTCTTTATATGTGTTTTTCAATTTTTTTAAATGTGTGCAGGTCAATTTTTAAAAAAAAAATACGTGTGAAAGGCGGCAGGCGCACTCCCGTCTTTCACCCCCAAAAAACTTCCTATTAAATATTCTTTTTATATTTTTAAAATTTTTATTTTTATTTTTTTGTTTATATATATATAAAGAAAAAAAATTCCAACAGAATTTATCTGCTATTTAATATCCAATAGTACTGCCATTACAACAGTCTTAATTATGACAAAAACCCTCACCCAAGGCTTTTTTTTATAAGAGTGTTTCCCTTGAAAATCATTCTGTATTTTCAATGTGGGATTCATGTTCTCCCTTTCCTCTGCAAAAAATTTTGCATTTCTGATGTGAGATTCATAAATTTTTTAAGTACGTGGCTTTGAAAGGCTATAAAATATAAATTATAAGACCAATATAAATGAAACTTAAAACATGGATTAAAAATATAAGAAATAGTTGAAAATAAAAAGAATTTCGTAAAAAATGTTGACGAAAAACAATTTATAAACTTTCAAATCCACCAACTTAAAACTTAAAAATGTTTCAAATATGTGACTTTGAAAGCCTATAAAATATAAACTATAAGACCAGTATAAATGAAAATTAAAAATGGATTAAACATATAAGAAATAGTCAAAAATAAAACTAATTTTGTAAAAAATATTGACGAAAAATAATTTATAAGCTTTCAAAGACACCAACTTGAAACTTAAAAATATTTCAAGTATGTGACTTTGAAAGCCTATAAAATTTAAATTATAAGACCAATATAAATGAAAATTAAAACATGGATTAACCATATAAGAAGTAATTAATAATTAATTAGTTAATTAGTAATATAATAATTAATTATATAATTAGTAATATAATTATTAATTATATAATTATTAATTATATAATTATTAATTATATAATTATTAATTATATAATCATTAATTATATAATAATTAATTCTTTAATTAGTAATATAACTATTAATTATTAATTATTAATTATATAATTAATTAGTTAATTATTAATATAATTATTAATTATATAATAATTAATTAGTTAATTAGTAATATAAATATTAATTATTAATTATATAATTAATTAGTTAATTAGTAATATCATTATTAATTATATAATAATTAATTAGTAATATAATTATTAATTATAAAATTATTAATTAGTTAATTAGTAATATAATTATATATTATAATTATTCATTATAATTATTAATTAGTAATTATTAATAACTAATTAGTTAATTAGTAAAATAATTATTAATTATATAATAATTAATTAGTTAATTAGTAATATAATTTTTAATTAAAATTATTAATTATTAATTATATAATAATTAATTATATTACTAATTAACTAATTAATTATTAACTAATTAATAATTAATAATTAATAATTAATAATTAATAATTAACAATTAACAATTAATAATTAATAATTAATAATTAATAATCAACGATAAAAAATAAAAAATAAAAAATAAAAAATTAATAATTAATAATTAATAGTTAAGAGTTAATAATTAATAATTAATAATTAATAATTAATAATTAATAATTAATAATGATTAATTATAATGGATAATTATATCACTAATTAATAATTAATAATTAATAATTAATAATTATAATGAATAATTATAATTGATAATTATATTAGTAATCAACTAATTAATTATTAATAGTTAATTAGTTCATTAGTAATATAATTATTAATTATAATTATTGCTAGATTCAGGTATTGCTAGATTTTGCATGGCGGGAGCAGGGATTCATGCGTGGTGTTGGGCCTTGAGTCTGTCACGCAGTGTTTTTATGGGTGTTGGTGTGTGGGTCTTTGGAATTTAGATCTTTTTGGGTTGCATTGTTTTTCCGCTCTTCTGGTTTGGCAGTGCTTTTTGTGTGACATGCTTATTATGTTTTGCTGTATTTATATTTTCTTAAATAAATTTTGAGGACCGAGCTTGCTCGAGTCCTGAACTTTCCTGGGTATTATATAATTAATAGTGATATTACTAATTAACTAATTAATTATATGATTAATAATTAATAATTATTAATTACTAATTAATAATTAACTAATTATTATATAATTAATAATTAACTAATTATTATAATTAAAAATTATATTACCAATTAACTAATTATTATATAATTAATAATTATATAATTAATAATTATATAATTAATAATTATATAATTAATAATTAATAATTTCTAATTAATAATTACTAATTAATAATTAAAAAATTATTATATAATTAATTATTAACTAATTATTATAATTAAAAATTATATTACTAATTAAATAATTATTATATAATTAATACTTATATAATTAATAATTACCAATTAACTAATTAATAATTATATAATTAATAATTATACTACTAGTTAACTATATAATTAATAATTATATTAATAATTAACTAATTAATTATTAACTATTTCTTGTTTAATTCATGTTTTAAGTTTCATTTATATTCGTCTTATAGTTTATATTTTATAGTCTTTCAAAGCCACATACTTGAAACTTTTTTAATTTTCAAGTAGGTGGTTTTGAAAGCTTATAAATTATTTTTCATCAACTTTTTTTATGAAATTATTTTTATTTTTAACTATTTCTTATATTTTTAATTCATGTTTTAATTTTCATTTATATTGGTCTTATAGTTTATATTTTATTGGCTTTCAAAGTCACATACTTGAAACATTTTTAAGTTTCAAGTTAGTAGCCTTGAAAGCTTATAAATTGTTTTTCATCAATATTTTTTATGAAATTATTTTTATTTTCAACTATTTCTTATATGTTTAATTCATGTTTTAATTTTCATTTATATTGGTCGTATAGTTTATATTTTATACGCTTTCAAAGTCACACACTTGAAACATTTTTAAGTTTCAAGTTGGTGGCTTTGAAAGCTTATAAATTATTTTTCTTCAACATTTTTTTCAAAATTCTTTTTATTTTTGAATATTACTTATATTTTTAATCCATGTTTTAATTTTCATTTATATTGGTCGTATAGCTTATATTTTATAGGCTTTCAAAGTCACATACTTAAAACATTTTTAAGTTTCAAATTGGTGGCTTTGAAAGTTTATAAATTGTTTTTCATCAACATTTTTTACAAAATTATTTTTTATTTTCAACTATTTCTTATATGTTTAATTCATATTTTATGTTTCATTTATATTGTTCTTATAGTTAATATTTAATATTCTTTCAAAGCCACGTACTGGAAACATTTCTGAATCCCACATCGGAAATGCAGAATGTTCTGTGCCGGAAATGGAGAACCTGAATCCCACATCCGAAATGGAGAATAATTTTAAGGGAAAGCCCTCTTATAAAAGGGATCCCTGAGTGAGGGTTTCTATCAGAATCCATACTGTTGTAATGACAATACTGTTGGATATTAAATAGCATATAAATTTTGCTGTTTTTTTTTGTTTTATGTAAAAGGCGGCAGCATGCCTGCCACATTTCGCACACATTTATCAAAAAAATGACATACACACATTTTTAAAAAAAATTGAAAAACATATAAAAAACTCAAGCCTTGACTCAGTGTGAAATCTAGCGGAGAGGCAGCGTATTCTTGCCTATATATATATAGGTGGAGATGAGATTTGGGTGTGCTGTTATTCGATATTTTTTTTAGAGAGTTCTCATTTCAGGAAATAGAGCATCTACATGATCCCTTCACACGAAGGAAAAGCATTTGCGAACTACTCTAGTCACTCGAAGGAAGAAAATATGTGTGCCTTGTTCATGCGAAGGAGAAGGATCCTGCGAGTTTGGCTTGGTTATGTGAAGGATATGAGATCTCGTGCACACTGCTTGTGAACCACACATTCAGTGTGTTACGCGAAGGCTTGAGATACCAAGGGCCCTAAGTCACACAAAGCTTTTTTTCTTTCATGAATAGAAGAAGGTGATAAACGACATATGTTCCAGTGTTCAAAATGAGGGAAAAACCAACATTCATTCACATATACGGAATTGTACATGCATGTAATTAGTACATCAAAATGCATCAAGATATCTTAAATCATTAATGAAAGTGTTGGATATAATACACTAGGTGGAAAGTGGGAAGGAAGTGAAGAGGAATTTGGAAAGCACATATAATAATAACAATCCTAATTTGATAAATGTTAAGGGTTTTCTCAATGCTTGAGTAATGAGTTTTCAAATGAAACGTTGAGAAGGTTTGTTGCATAGTTATACAAATGAGAAGTTGCATTAAAAGGAAAAGAGAGAATACTCAATACAAGTTCAATTGCCAATATTGTGTATCAAATATTGAGAATCTAACACTGTAAATCAATATATCATACTATTTGTCGAAGATAAAAAGCAGAAGAATAAATTTCGACCAAGCTGGTATTTGCTGATTATTACAGTCTACAACATATTTATATTATTTTGACAGAAGAAGTAGAATATTTGACCTACTTGATTGCTGCATATCTGAGACAACCCATTGATTGTTGTATTCAATGAATACTTTCTGATTACTTCAATTTGAGGAAGCTGATTAGAATCATTGTTGTTTATTGAAGAAGACTTTTTATACACTGCTGATACCCTGTAATCTTATGCTTCAAAGTAAAAGATTACATTGCAACTGGTTAGTGCCAGGAAAATGGGTCCAAGGCCATCCTCTTTCCCACACATTCTTTGATAATAAAAAATAAGCATTGTTCATGTGGGATAATAACCACCATACACTAAGGACGCATTCATCCAAAATGGAGGAGAACCTCATTAAGAATCATGGCGTTTTTTGTGTTTTAGTGTTTTGAGTGCATGCTTACTCACCACAGGTGAAGAACATAAGAGAACCATTCATTGAATAAGTGACAGAGGTTAAAAAATGTATAAAACTTTTAAAGTGATAAAAATTCACCCCTCACGGATTCACCCCTCTTAGTGTGTTCATCCCAAATTTATCCTAACAATCCCTCGTAAAGCACAAGTAACATTAAAATATGTTATCATAGATAAAAAATGTCGTTAAAAGATCAGTGGAATATTTATTGAGGAAAATAACATTTTCATTTTGAAATAACTTATTTAAAATCTAAAAAATTCCAAGATATTAGGAAAAAAATTTCATTGAAAAGAACCATGAAAAATTGTAAAGAATGTTTCAAAGCAAAGAACATACATGGAAGCAGGAAAATCTGTCCATACTGCATACGTTAAAAGAGAACATTCCTTTCACACTTTTATAAAAAGTCAAAAATGACTTGTTTGCAAAAAAATTCTTTAAAATGATTTATTTTAAACCTTTTCAAATAAAGAAAATTTTAATGAAATGACCTTTTTAAACCATTTCAAGTATAGGTAAAAATATCCATAAAACAATTTTGAAGTGCATCAACATAGAAGAAAAAGTTCATCGAACAAAGAGGAAATATGGTCAGATTTTCTTGAAAAACATTTCCACAATTATTTTATGTTCCAAAGAGAGGAAAATGGTACTGAGACATAAAAATTTAAGGAATAACCAGTGGAGAAAAAAATAGACGAGGTTTAAAGAATAATATTTTTATAATTTCCCTCAACGGAAATTTATCTTTGACAGTCTCGAAAAGAAATGAGATTGTAACATAAACCCTTACCTCTTTGGTAATATCTGAATCAAAACCTAATGAAAGTGGCAACCTTATATGAATTTTTAAATCACTATAATTTTCATGATAAGCATCATAAAAAACATTCATAGTAATTATATACACAACACAAAAGAAACAAGTGGTGAATATGACATATCTCTCATAGAAATAAAAGTGAGACAAGAAACTCTTACTCAAGTCTTGTATTGCTTTGTACAGGCCCAAAACTCCTATATAATAAATATAGACTTATTATACATCTATTACAGAACTATATTCATATGTATCATACCATATATGATTTAATTATAACATCTTATCATCTATTTATTAACAATTCTTTATGAAAATCACTATTCTGGATGATAATTGTATCATTTTTATGCATGTTTTGCTTCAGCAGTTCTGGTCCTTGAACTTTGATCATAGTTCCATGATCTTCTAAATGTTAATCATGACATAAGTATCATATATAATCATGACATATTATCACACCCATGGTTTGATTCTTAGGTATTTTTTATTTATTTTTGGTCTTGCTTTGTCATGTGTCATTTTCAGGTGTTTTCTAAAAAAAATAAGGATTTTTGGATGGGAAGAGGGTGTTGCATGGTCAGTAGAAACTATGTGCCAGCCCCCTGAAAACTGTGTGGCCCAAACAATGGGCCTTTTAAGGACACATGGCTAGGTGCATGACCATGCACCCTCCTTCAGAAAATCATGCGGCCCAGACAATGGGTCTTTTAAGGACACATGACTAGGCACATGACCATGTGCCCTCCTTCAAAAAACCATGTATCCTTCACCCCTTTGGGACAGAGGCGTCACATGGTCTAGCAGACCATGTGGCCAAAACGTGTTGTCTATCGATTTTTTTTTTGAAATTACACTTTTCCCATCCTTGTTTTTACGCATTTCACCCCCTATATTCATCCATTTGACCCCTCAAGACCTTTGTGCGTCTCACCTCTCCTCCACTCTCATCTTGGCTCCATTCTGGGTATATTTGAGCTTGGATCTTTAATAAATCCTCATGTAAGTCTCTCTTATTCTCTTCCTTTGGACTCTTCTTCCTTCTTTCTTGAGTTCCCTCTTCTCTAGAGGTTATGATGACCTAAAGTGGGTTGAATAATTTTTTTTTGGATTTGGTTGTAATGGTTTGTGCCCTCCCAGTCTGTTACTTTGCTAGTTTTGTTTGTTGAAGGTGTTTTGGAGAGGTTCTGAGAGTTTTCAGTGGAAGCTGGACATGGAACAGAACTTATGTAGGAAATAGACGATGTGTAAGTTTATAACATGTTGTTTAATGGTGATTCATGATTTTTTTGAGTTCGGTTCATGATGTGTAGATTTTCGGGGTTAAATAAAAAAAGGAGACGTGTTTTTCGGTATAAACAAAACCCTGAAGATTGCACTACGTGAAAGGGGATTACACATAGTGTAAATCCCCAATGCAGTGAAGTTTTAAAAGTTCTTTCCTACCAAATTTTCATTCATTCGACCATGGATTCTTCTTCCTCCCATTTTGGGCGCACCCTAGGCACCCTGAGGAGTTCTTAAAGTCCTCTTCCTCCCTCTTTGATCTGCTGGTCCTGATGGTTGTTCTTTGTAAATCAGTGGTAATCCCTTCCTTCCTTTTGGTAGGTTTTCTTCCGTTCTTCTCCTGGGGATTTGTTGCGGCGATGTTGTTATGGTTTGAAGTGTGTGTTGGGTTGATTCTTGATGGTCTTTGGGTGCGGTGTAGCTTGATATGCGGTTCTCATGGTTCAATTGTGGTACGCGTGCGTTCTTCTTCGCCTTGCAGTGCGCAGCAAGTTGTAAAGCTTCTTTGAGGTATTGTTTCTCTTTAGTATGTAACATGAAGGAGGGGTTTTCTTTTGTTTACATATGGGTTATAGTTGTACTAGATTAATTAAAGATAAATAATTGGTTAATTTGGAGTTGAAAGTGGTAAATGAGGTTTGACTCGCATGTTTTTACATCTTTATTATTATTGTGATATTGTAAATTGTACAGGCTTGTGGCCCCTTTGAAAATTTTAGCCATTTGGTTCTTTGTTTGTCTTGGATATATGTGTTGTGATTGTTGTGATATCACCCTAAAATGGAAATTGGCTAACCAATTATATTTGGATAAAAAAACAGTATCCCCCGGATAATGACTTGTGTGATAATGTTCCTAAAATAATGTTTAATGTGATAAAAGCCTCTTTATAAATCTGTAAAATGATCTTGATGTGTTTTGATGTGTGGTCATGCTTGTGGGATGGCGGCGTGTGGTTGGGACATGTGGGGTGATGAGGTGGTTTGTTTGGACATGATTTTAAGGCGGCAATGTGGTTTGTTTGGATGTGCTTTTGTGGCAGCGAGGCGGTTTGTTTGGCCATGATTTTGGGGCAGTGAGGTGGTGGTTTCTTTGTGCTAGATGCCTGAGTAGTGGTGGAATAAATAAATAATTGTTGAAATGGATTGGGTTGGTTTGGTTAATGTAGTGAAAATTGTAAATGAATAATTAAATAATGGGTCGTGTGATTAAATGTGGTTGATGCTAAGTAATGAAAAGAATAGAATGATTAAATATAATTGGCTGGAAATGTGGAATGGGGTTGTAGCTTGTTCTGTGGTGTTATGCATTTAGAGGTGGCAACAAAGGTGACAATGTGGTGAGATGGTTTGTTAGTTTGTGAACCCATAGGTTGGGTTTGAGTGTTTGATACTACATATATATACTTTTATGTGTCGATACCCACATAGTCATGATGGGGGGTGTTTTTTATAACATACAATGCGGAGTATGGATGGATGGATACCCACTCTTTCCTGCTCTCTCTTCCTGGTGAGGTAGGTATTACACAACTGTGATGGCTAGAGGTCTGCTAGTGCATTAGATGATGGTTGTGATAGCCCAGATGTTTGTGGGTGAGATGTGACATCCTATGTGTCTTCGGGCGAGACATGACCATACTTGTGGGGTAGTAGCCCAGGTGTCTTCGGGCGAGGTGTGACGTGGTAGAGTTTGTGGGAAGGCGAGCCCAGGTGTCTTCAAGCATGGTGTGTTGTGACAGTTATTGTGGGGAGGTGTGGTATACGAAAGAGATGAGAGCACCAGGACGTACGACGTTGGATGAGAGAGTAGCATACCAGGGAGAAAGTGGTGTGGGGTACCCTTATCGATGTGATCATGTAATATTATATTACTTGATTTTCATTATTTGGTGAGTGTGCCTTAGTGAGAGGTTGTGTTATCTGGTTCTGTTGTTTTCTCACAGGTTCATTATCATGCTTCACATATGCACATAATGGTGTAATTCTGGCCCAAAAGCCTGAGCGGCCCGGCCCGAAAAAGCCCGAGTTGGGTCGAGCTGGGCTCAGGTGTAGGTTCTTCAGGCCGTGCCTGGGCCTATCCAAGAAGGTCGTGGGTCGGCTCAGAAAAGCCCAGCCCACTAGCCCATATGAAGCCCGACCTGTAAAAGCCTGAGTGTTGTAAAAAATAAAGAAACTATAGGTAGGGAAATTTCATCCCCCTACCAAAGGCTTCTAAGGTTGCGCCTGAACCAACTGGTCAAAGTGGTGTGCCTGTTTAATAATCACTAGACTGCATATATATATCAACAATTTAATATTATATATATATATCAATGATTTAACATGATATATATATATATATACAATTATATATCATTATATATTAACAAAAAAAATAATATATATAATTATATATCAGTGATTTAACATAATATATATATATATATATTAACAAAAAAATAACACTCACTCAATAATGTTCGGGCATGCCTCCCAACCTCATTATTTTTTTAAGTCTACCCCCTAACCACATTAGTTTTTTTAAGTCTACTTGTATATTATATATATATTATATATACATATATAAATCTATTCAGAAAACAAAAAAATTAACCTAACCATTAATTTTTTTACAGCATACACATAGTATATATTGATTAACATTTATAAATCTATTTAGAAAAAAATTAACATATCCATCCATTGTTGCACACTGCCCCAACCCCTCATTATTTTTTTTACAATTTTCTCATATTATTATAATTGGTATTTATTTAGTCATGGAAAATGGTGGAGATTTTTTTTAATTGATTTTTTTTAAATAAATTATTTGGGGTTTAATTGTATTATGAATTGATCTATATTTTAGATTTTTATTAAATTTTAAAAAAAATATTATAATTATAATAGTCATGTGACATTGGGGTTGAGGGTTATTATGAAACGCATCAAGTGAGCAATTTAAAACATGTAAAATGATTGAAAATTAAATGAACAATGTTTCAACCATAAAATATTTATAAAAAAGAAAATAAAAGATTTAACATAATTATATATCAATGTTTTAACATTATATATATATATATATATATAAATAAAAAATAACACCCATTCATTGATGTTCGCGCAAGCCCCCCCCCCCCCGAACCTCATTATTTTTTTAAGTTTGTTTGTGTATATTATATATATTATATATACTATCTATACATATATAAATCTATTTAAAAAAATTAACCCACCCACTACTGTGCACCCTCCAGCCCCTCATTAATTTTTTTTACAGCTGACACATAATATATATAGATTCACATGTATAAATCTGTTTAGAAAAAAATAAACATATCCATCCATTGTTACGCACCCCAACTCCTCATTTTTTTCAACTTTGACGTATTATTATAAATATTATTTACTACAATGATTGATATTTATTTAGACATGGAAAATGGTATAGATTTGTTTTTTTAATCAAAAATTTTCAAATAAATTATTTAGACTTTAATTATTTTTTGAATTGGTCTATATGTTAGATTATTATTAAATTAAATTAAATATTATAATTATAATAGTCATGTGATGTTGGGGTTGAGGGTTATTCTAAAACGCATGAACTGAGAAATTTAAAACATGTAAAATGATTGAAAATTAATTAATTAATTATTAATATAATTATTAATTATTAATTATTTAATTAATTATTTAATTATTAGTATAATTATTAATTATATAATTATTAATTATATAATAATTAATTAGTTAATTAGTAATATAATTATTATTTATTATTTATTATTTATATAATTAATTAGTTAATTAGTAATATCATTATTAACTATATAATAATTAATTAGTAATGTAATTATTAATTATATAATTATTAATTTGTTAATTAGTAATATAATTATTAATTATATAATAACTAATCAGTTAATTAGTAATATAATTATTAATTATATAATAGTTAATTAGTTAATTAGTAATATAATTATTCATTATAATTATTCATTATAATTATTAATTAGTTATTATTAATAATTAATTAGTTAATTAGTAATATAATTTTTAATTATAATTATTAATTATTAATTATATAATAATAATTATATTACTAATTAACTAATTAATTGTTATATAATTAATAATTAATAGTTAATAATCAATAATAAATGATAAATAATTAATAATTAATAATTAATAATTAATAATTAATAATTAATAATTAATAATTAATAATTAATAATTAATAATTAATAATTAATAGTTAATAATTAATAATTAATAGTTAATAATCAATAATAAATGATAAATAATTAATAATTAATAATTAATAATTAATAATTAATAATTAATAATTATAATGAATAATTATATTACTAATTAATAATTAATAATTAATAATTAATAATTATAATGAATAATTATAATTAATAACTATATTACTAATCAACTAATTAATTGTTAATGGTTAATTAGTTCATTAGAAATATACTTGTTAATTATAATTATTGCTAGATTCGGGTATTGCTTGATTTTGCATGGCGGGAGTTTGGATTCAGGCGTGGTGTTGGGCCTTGAGTCTGTCACGCGGTGTTTTTATGGGTGTTGGTGTGTGGGTCTTTGGAATTTAGATTTTTTGGGTTGCATTGTTTTGCTGCTCTTCTAGTTTGGCGATGCTTTTTGTGCCACATGTTTATTATGTTTTGCTGTATTTATATTTTCTTAAATAAATTCTTAGGAACGAGCTTACTCGAGTCCTAAAATTTCCTGGGTATTATATAATTAATAGTGATATTACTAATTAACTAATTAATTATATAATTAAAAATTAAAAATTAAAAATTAACTAATTATTATATAATTAATAATTAACTAATTATTATAATTAAAAATTATATTACTAATTAACTAATTATTATATAATTAATAATTATATAATTAATAATTACTAATTAATAATTAATAATTAATAATTAATAATTAATAATTAATAGTTAATAATTGATATATTAATAATTAACTAATTAATTATTATATAATTAATAATTATATTACTAATTAATAATTACTAATTACTAATTAATAATTAACTAATTATTATATAATTAATAATTAACTAATTATTATAATTAAAAATTATATTACTAATTAACTAATTATTATATAATTAATACTCATATAATTAATAATTAATAATTACCAATTAACTAATTAATAATTATATAATTAATAATTATATTACTAATTAATTAATTAATTAATTATATAATTAATAATTAATTAATTAATTATTAACTATTTCTTACATGTTTAATTCATGTTTTAAGTTTCATTTATATGTGTCTTATAGTTTATATTTTATAGTCTTTCAAACCCACATACTTGAAACTTTTTTAATTTTCAAGTAGGTGGTTCTGAAAGCTTATAAATTATTTTTCATCCACATTTCTTATGAAATTCTTTTTATTTTGAACTATTTAATATATGTTTAATCCATGTTTTAATTTTCATTTATATTAGTAGTTTATATTTTATAGGCTTTCAAAGTCACATACTTGAAACATTTTTAAGTTTCAAGTTAGTAGTTTTGAAAGCATATAAATTGTTTTTCATCAACATTTTTTATGAAATTATTTTTATTTTCAACTATTTATTATATGTTTAATTCATGTTTTAATTTTTATTTATATTGGTCTTATAGTTTATATTTTATAGGCTTTCAAAGTCACATACTTCAAACATTTTTAAGTTTCAAGTTGGTGGCTTTGAAAGCTTATAAATTATTTTTCTTCAACATTTTTTCAAAATTCTTTTTTATTTTTGAATATTACTGATATTTTTAATCCATGTTTTAATTTTCATTTATATTGGTCGTATAGTTTATATTTTATAGGCTTTCAAAGTCACATACTTGAAACATTTTAAAGTTTAAATTGGTGGCTTTGAAAGTTTATAAATTGTTTTACATCAACATTTTTTACGAAATTCTTTTTATTTTCAACTATTTTTTATATGTTTAATTCATGTTTTAATTTTTATTTATATTGGTCTTAGAGTTAATATTTTATAGTGTTTCAAAGCCACGTACTGAAAACATTTCTGAATCCCACATCGGAAATGCATAATGTTCTGTGCAGGAAAGGGAGAACCTAAATCCCACATCCGAAATGCAGAATAATTTTAAGGGAAATCCCTCTTATAAAAGAGAGGCTTGAGTGAGGGTTTCTATCAGAATCTAGATTGTTGTAATGACAGTATTGTTGGATATTAAATAGCAGATAAATTTAGATGATTTTTTTGTTTTAAGTAAAAGGTGGCAGCGCACCTACCACCTTTCACACACATTTATCAAAAAAAATTGTCCTACACATATTTTAAAAAATATATAAAAAAACTCAAGCCTTGACTCGATGTGAAAACTATCAGAGAGGCAGTGGATTCTTGCCTATATATACAGAGGTGTAGATGAGGTTTGGGTGTGCTGTTATTCGATATTTTTTTTAGGGAGTTCTCATTTCAGGAAAACAGAGCATCTACATGATCCCTTCACGTGAAGGAAAAGCATTCACGAACTACCCTAGTCACTCAAAGGAAGAAAATATATGTGTCTTGTTCATGTGAAGGAGAAGGATCCTGCAATTTTGGCTTGGTTATGCGAAGGATATGAGATCTCGTACACACTGCTTGTGAACCACACATTCAGCGTGTTATGGGAAGGCTTGAGATACCAAAGGACCTGAGTCACGTGAAGCTTTTTTTCTTTCCTGAAGAGAATAAGGTGATAAATGAAATTTGTTTCAGTGTACAAAATGAGGGAAAAAACCAACATTCATTCACATATACTGAATTGTACATGCATGTACTAAGTACATCAAAATGCATCAAGATATCTTAAATCATTAATAAAAGTGCTGGATATAATACACTAGGTGGAAAGTGGAAAGGAAGTGAAGAAGAATTTGGAAAGCACATAAGATAATAACAATCCTAATTTGATATATGTTAATTGTTTTTCTTAATGCTTGAGTAATGTGTTTTCAAATGAAACGATGTGAAGGTTTGTTGCATAGTTATACAAATGAAAAGTTTCATTAAAAGAAAAAGATAGAATACTCAATATAAGTTCAATTGCCAATATTTTGTATCAAATATTGAGAATCTAACACTATAATTCAATATATCATACTATTTGTGGAAGATAAAAAGTAGAAGAATAAATTTTGACCAAGCTGGTATTTTCTGATTATTACAGTCTACAACATATTTATATTATTCTGACTGAAGAAGAAGAAGAAGATGTGACCTATTTGATTGTTGCATATCTGAGACAACCCATTTATTATTGTAGTCAATGAATACTTTGTGATTACTTCAATTTGAGGAAGTTGATTAGAATCATTGTTGTTTATTGAATAAGACTTGTTATACACTACGGATCACTTCATAAGGGACATGATGATATCCTGTAATCTTATGCTTCAAAGTAAAAGATTGCATTGCAACAGGTCAGTTCCAGGAAAATGGGTCCAAGTTCATCCTCTTGCCCGCACTTTCTTTGATAATAAAAATTAATCATTGTTCATGTGGGATAATAACCACCATACACTAAGGACACATTCATCCAAAATGGAGGAGAACCTCATTAAGAATCATGGTGTTCTTTGTGTTTTAGTTTTTTGAGTGCATGCTTACTCACCACATGTGAAGCACATAAGACAACCATTCATTGAATAAGTGATAGAGGTTTAAAAAAGCTATAAAACTTTTAAAGTGATAAAAATTCACCCCACACTGATTCACCCCTCTTAGTGTGGTCATCCCAAATTGATCCTAACAATCCCCGGTAAAGAATTCCAAGATATTAGGAAAAAAATTCTTTGAAAAGAAAAATGAAAACTTGTAAAGAATGTTTCAAAGCAAATAACTGAAACAAAAGTCAGAAAATATGTCCATACCGCATACGTTAAAAGAGAACATTTCTTTCACACTTTTATAAAAAGTCAAAAATGACTTGTTTGGGAAAAAATTCTTGAAAATTATTTCTTTTAAACCTTTTCAAATAAAGAAAATGGTAATGAAATGACCTTTTTAAACCATTTCAAGTATAGGTAAAAATATCCATAAAACTATTTTGAAGAGCATGAACATAGAAGAAAAAGTTCGTCGACCAAAGAGGAAATAAGGTCAAATTTTTTTGAAAAACATTTCCACAATTATTTTATGTTCCAAAGAGAGGAAAATGGTACTGATACATAAAAATTTTAGGAATAACCAGTGGAGAAAAAAATAGATGTGGTTTAGAGAATAATATTTTTATAATTTCCCTCAACCGAAATTTATCTTTGAGAGTCTCGAAAAGAAATGAGAATGTAACATAAACCCTTACCTCCTTAGTAATATCTGAATCAAAACCTAATGAAAGAGGAAAACTTATATTAATTTTTAAATCACTATAATTTTCATGATAAGCATCATAAAAAACATTCATAGTAAGTATATACACAACACAAAAGAAACAAGTGGTGAATGTGACATATATCTCATAGAAATAAAAGCGAGACAAGAAACTTTTACTCAAGTCTTGTATTGCTTTTTACGGGCTCAGACCTCCGGTATAAAAAAATAGACTTATTATAAATCTATTCCAGAACTATATTCATATGTATCATACCATATATGATTTAATTATAACATCTTATCATCTATTTATTAACAATTCTTTATGAAAATCACTGTTCTGGATGATAATTGTATCATTTTTATGCATTTTTCGCTTCAACAGTTCCGGTCCTTGAACTTTGATCATTGTTCCATGATCTCCTAAATGTTAATCATGACATAAGTATCATATATAATCATGACATATTATCACACCCATGGTGTGATTCTCAGGTATTTTTCATTTATTTTTGGTCTTCCTTTGTCATGTGGAATTTTCAGGTGTTTTTTTAAAAAAATAACGACTTTTGGATGGGAAGAGGGTGTTGCATGGTCAGTATAAACTATGAGCCAGCCCCCTGAAAACTGTGTGGCCCAAACAGTGGGTCTTTTAAGGACACATGGCAAGGTGCATGGCCATGCACCCTCCTTCAGAAAACTGTGCAGCCCAGATAATGGGTCTTTTAAGGACACATGACTAGGCACATAACCATGTTCCCTCCTTCATAAAACCATGTATCCTCTACCCCTTTGGGACAGAGGCGTCACACGGTATAGTAGACCATGTGGCCAAAACGTGTAGTCTACCGTTTGTTTTTGAAATTACACTTTTCCCATCCTTATTGTTTACCCATTTCACCCCCTCTATTCATCCATTTGACCCCTCAGGCACTATGTGTGTCTCACCTCTCCTCCACTCTCATCTTGGCTCCATTCTGAGTCAATTTGAGCTTGGATGTTTAATAAATCCTCACGTAAGTCTCTCTTATTCTCTTCCTTTGGACTCTTCTTCCTTCTTTCTTGAGTTCCATCTTCTCTAGAGGTTATGATGACCTAAAGTGGGTTGAATCGAATTTTTTTGGATTTGTTTGTAATGGTTTGTGTCCTCCCAGTCTGTTAATTTGCTAGTTTTGGTTGTTAAATGTGTTTAGGAGAGGTTTCGAGAGTTTTCAGTGGAAGCTAGACATGCAACAGAACTTATGTAGGAAATACATGATGTATAAGTTTATTACATGATGTTTAATGGTGATTCATGATTTGTGTGAGTTCAGTTCATGATGTGTAGATTTTTGGGGTTAAATAAAAAAAGGCGACGTGTTTTTCGGTATAAAAAAAACCCTGAAGATTGCACTACGTGAAAGGGGATTACACATAGTGTAAATCCCCAATGCAGTGAAGTTTTAAAATTTCTTTCCAACCAAATTTTCATTCATTCGACCATGGATTCTTCTTCCTCCCATTTTGGGTGAACACTAGGCACCCTGAGGAGTTCTTAAATTCCTCTTCCTCCCTCTTTGATCTATTGCTCCCGATGGTTGTTCTTTGTAAATCAGTGGTAATCTCTTCCTTCCTTTTGGTAGGTTTTCTTCCGTTCTTCTCCTGTGGATTCGTTGTGGTGATGTTGCTATGGTTTGAAGTGTGTGTTGGGTTGATTCTTGATGGTCTTTGGGTGCGGTGTAGCTTGATATGCGGTTCTCATGGTTCAGTTGTGGTACGTGTGCATTCTTCTTCGCCTTGCAATGCACAACAAGTTGTAAAGCTTCTTTGAGGTATTGTTTCTCTTTACTATGTATCATGCAGGAGGGTTTTTCTTTTTTTTACCTATGGTTTATGGTTGTACTAGATCAATTAAAGATAAATAATTGGTTAATTTGGAGTTGAAAGTGGTAAATTAGGTTTGACTCGCATGTTTTTACATCTTTATTATTATTGTGATATTGTAAATTGTACAGGCTTGTGGCTGCATTGAAAATTTTAGCCATTTGGTGCTTTGTTTGTGTTGGATATATGTGTTGTGATTGTTGTGATATCACCCTAAAATGGAAATTGGCTAACCAATTATATTTGGATAATAAAACAGTATCCTTAGGATAATGACTTGTGAGATAATGATCCTAAAATAAAGTTAAATGTGATAAAAGCCTCTTTATAAATCTGTAAAATGATCTTGATGTGTTTTGATGTGTGGTCATGCATGTGGGATGACGGTGTGTGGTTGGGGCATGTGGGGTGATGAGGTGGTTTGTTTGGACATGATTTTAAAGCGGCGATGTGGTTTGTTTGGATGTGCTTATGGGGAAGCGAGGTGGTTTGTTTGACCGTGCTTTTGGGGCAGTGAGGTGGTGGTTTCTTTGTGCTAGATGCCTGAGTAGTGGTGGAATAAATAAATAATTGTTTGAAGTGGATTGGGTTGGTTTGGTTAATGAAGTGAAAATTGTAGATGAATAATTAAATAATGGGTCGTGTGATTAAATGTGGTTCATGCTAAGTAATGAAAAGAATAGAATGATTAAATCTAATTGGTTGGAAATGTGGAATGGGGTTGTAGCTTGTTCTGTGGTGTTATGCATTTAGAGGTGGCAGCAAAGGTGACAGTGTGGTGAGATGGTTTGTTAGTTTGTGAACCCATAGGTTGGGTTTGAGTGTTTGATACTACATATATATACATGTATGTGTCAATACCTACATAGTCATGACGGGGGGTCTTTTTTTAACATACTATGAGGAGTATGGATGGCTGGATACCCACACTTTCCTGCTCTCTCTTCCATGTGAGGTAGGAATTACACAGACTATGATGGCTGGAGGTCTGTTAGTGCATTAGATGATGGTTGTGATAGCCCAGATGTTTGTGGGTAAGATGTGACATCCTAGGTGTCTTTGGGCGAGACATGACCATACATGTGGGGTAGTAGCCCAAGTGTCTTCGGGTGAGGTGTGACGTGGTAGAGTTTGTGGGAAGGTGAGCCCAGGTGTCTTCAAGCATGGTGTGTTGTGACCATGCTTGTGGGGAGGTGTGGTATACGAAAGAGATGAGAACTCTAGGATGTACGACGTTGGTTGTGAGAGTAGCATACCAGGGAGAAAGTGGTGTGGGGTACCCTTATCGATGTGATCATGTAATATTATATTACTTTATTTTCATTATTTGTTGAGTGTGCCTTAGTGAGAGGTTGTGTTATCTGGATATGTTGTTTTCTCACAGGTTCATTTTCATGCTTCACATATGAACATAAGGGTGTAATTCTGGCCCAAAAGCCCGAGCGACCCAGCCTGAAAAAGCCCGAGTCGGGTCGAGCTGGGCTCGGGTCGTAGGTTCTTCAGGCCGGGCCTGGGCCTATCCAAGAAGGTCACGGGTCGGGTCGGAAAAGCCCAGCCCAGTGGCCCATATGAAGCCCGACCTGTAAAAGCCTCAGTGTTGTAAAAAAATAAAGAAACTGCTGGTAGGGATATTTCATCCCCCTATCAAAGGCTTCTAAGGCTGTGCCTGAACCAACTGGTCCAAGCGGTGTGCCTGTTTAATAATCACTAGACTGCATATATATATCAACGATTTAATATTATATATATATATATATATATTAATGATTTAACATGGTATATATATATATAATTATATATCATTATATATTAACAAAAAAAATAATATATATAATTATATATCAATGATTTAACATAATATATATATATATATTAACAAAAAAATAACACTCACTCAATAATGTTCGTGCATGCCCCCCAACCTCATTATTTTTTTAAGTATACACCCTAACCACATTAGTTTTTTAAGTCTAATTGTATATATTATATATATTATATATACATATATAAATCTATTCAGAAAACAAAAAAATTAACCTAGCCATTAATTTTTTACAGCGTACACATAGTATATATTGATTAACATGTATAAATCTATTTAGAAAAAAAAATTAACATATCCACCCATTGTGGCACACCGGCCCAACCCCTCGTTAATTTTTTTTACAATTTTCTCATATTATTATAATTGGAATTTATTTAGTCATGGAAAATGGTGGAGATTTGTTTTTTTAATTGAATTTTTTTAAAGAAATTATTTTGGGTTTAATTGTATTATGAATTGGTCTATATTTTAGATTTTTATTAAATTTAAAAAAATATTATAATTATAATAGTCATGTGACATTGGGGTTGAGGATTATTATGAAACACATAAAGTGAGCAATTTAAAACATATAAAATGATTTAAAATTAAATGAACAACGTTTCAACCATAAAATATTAATAAAAAAGAAAATAAAAGATTTAACATAATTATATATCAATGTTTTAACATTATATATATATATATATATAATAAAAAAATAACACCCATTCATTGATGTTCGCGCAAGCCCCCCCCCCCCCCCGAACCTCATTATTTTTTAAGTTTGTTTGCGTATATTATATATATTATATATACTATCTATACATATATAAATCTATTAAGAAAAAAAATTAACCCACCCACTACTGTGCACCCTCCAGCCCCTCATTAATTTTTTTTACAGCTGACACATAATATATATAGATTCACATGTATAAATCTATTTAGAAAAAAATAAACATATCCATCCATTGTTACACACCCCAACCCCTCATTATTTTTTTTCAACTTTGACGTATTATTATAAATATTATTTATTACAATGATTGATATTTATTTAGACATGGAAAATGGTATAGATTTGTTTTTTTAATCAAACATTTTCAAATAAATTATTTAGACTTTAATTATTTTTTGAATTGGTCTACATGTTAGATTATTATTAAATTAAATTAAATATTATAATTATAATAGTCATGCGATGTTGGGGTTGAGGGTTATTCTAAAACGCATGAACTGATAAATTTAAAGCATGTAAAATGATTGAAAATTAATTAATTAATTACTAATATAATTATTAATTATTAATTATATAATTAATTAGTTAATTATTAATATAATTATTAATTATATAATTATTAATTATATAATTATTAATTATATAATTATTAATTATATAATCATTAATTAGTTAATTAGTAATATAATTATTAATTATTAATTATTAATTATATAATTATTTAGTTAATTAGTAATATCATTATTAATTATATAATAATTAATTAGTAATATAATTATTAATTATATAATTATTAATTTGTTAATTATTGATATAATTATTAATTATATAATAATTAATTAGTTAATTAGTAATATAATTATTAATTATATAATAGTTAATTAGTTAATTAGTAATATAATTATTCATTATAATTATTCATTATAATTATTAATTAGTAATTATTAAAAATTAATTAGTTAATTAGTAATATAATTTTTAATTATAATTATTAATTATTAATTATATTACTAATTAAATAATTAATTATTATATAATTAATAATTAATAGTTAATAATCAATAATAAATGATAAATAATTCATAATTCATAATTCATAATTAATAATTAATAACTAATATTTAATAATTACTAATTAATAATTAATAATTAATAATTAATAGTTAATAATTAATAATTAATAATTATAATGAATAATTATATTACTAATTAATAATTAATAATTAATAATCAATAATTAATAATTATAATGAATAATTATATTACTAATTAATAATTAATAATTAATAATTAATAATTATAATGAATAATTATAATTAATAACTATATTACTGATCAACTAATTAATTATTAATGGTTAATTAGTTCTTTAGTAATATAATTATTAATTATAATTATTGCTAGATTCAGGTATTGCTTGATTTTGCATGGCGGGAGTTGGGATTCAGGCGTGGTGTTGGGCCTTGAGTCTATCACGTGGTGTTTTTATGGGTGTTGGTGTGTGGGTCTTTGGAATTTAGATTTTTTGGGTTACATTGTTTTACTGCTCTTCTGGTTTGGTGATGCTTTTTGTGCCACATGTTTATTATGTTTCGTTGTATTTATTTTTTCTTAAATAAATTATTAGGACCGAGCTTGCTCGAGTCCTAAACTTTCCTGGGTATTATATAATTAATAGTGATATTACTAATTAACTAATTAATTATATAATTAAAAATTAAAAATTAAAAATTAATAGTTAATAATTAACTAATTATTATATAATTAATAATTAACTAATTATTATAATTAAAAATTATATTACTAATTAACTAATTATTATATAATAAATAATTATATAATTAATAATTAATAATTAATAGTTAATAATTGATATATTACTAATTGACTAATTAATTATTATATAATTAATAATTATATTACTAATTAATAATTAATAATTGCTAATTAATAATTAACTAATTATTATATAATTAATAATTAACTAATTATTATAATTAAAAATTATATTACTAGTTAACTAATTATTATATAATTAATACTCATATAATTAATAATTAATAATTACCAATTAATAATTAATAATTATATAATTAATAATTATATTACTAATTAATTAATTAATTATGTAATTAATAATTATATTAATAATTAACTAATTAATTATTAACTATTTCTTACATGTTTAATTCATGTTTTAAGTTTCATTTATATTTGTCTTATTGTTTATATTTTATAGTCTTTCAAAGCCACATACTTGAAAATTTTTTAATTTTCAAGTAGGTGGTTCTGAAAGCTTATAAATTATTTTTCATCCACATTTTTTATGAAATTATTTTTATTTTGAACTATTTCATATATGTTTAATCCATTTTTTAATTTTCATTTATATTGGTCTTATAGTTTATATTTTATAGGCTTTCAAAGTCACATACTTGAAACATTTTCAAGTTTCACTTAGTTGTTTTGAAAGCATATAAATTGTTTTTCATCAACATTTTTTATGAAATTATTTTTATTTTCAACTATTTATTATATTTTTAATTCATGTTTTAATTTTTATTTATATTGGTCTTATAGTTTATATTTTATAGGCTTTCAAAGTCACATACTTCAAACATTTTTAAGTTTCAACTTGGTGGCTTTGAAAGCTTATAAATTATTTTTCTTAAACATTTTTTCAAAATTATTTTTTATTTTTGAATATTACTTATATTTTTAATCCATGTTTTAATTTTCATTTATATTGGTCATATATTTTATATTTTATAGGCTTTCAAAGTCACATACTTGAAACATTTTTAAGTTTCAAATTGGTGGCTTTGAAAGTTTATAAATTGTTTTTCATCAAAACTTTTTACGAAATTCTTTTTATTTTCAACTATTTCTTATATGTTTAATTCATGTTTTAATTTTCATTTATATTGGTCTTATAGTTAATATTTTATAGTCTTTCAAAGCCACGTACTGAAAACATTTCTGAATCCCACATCGGAAATACAGAATGTTCTGTGCAGGAAATGGAGAACCTGAATACCACATCCTAAATGCAGAATAATTTTAAGGGAAATCCCTCTTATAAAAGAGAGGCTTGAGTGAGGGTTTCTATAAGAATCTATATTGTTGTAATGACAGTATTGTTGGATATTAAATAGCAGATAAACTTTGCTGATTTTTTTTGATTTAAGTAAAAGGTGGCAGCGCACCTGCCACCTTTCACACACATCTATCAAAAAAATTGACCTACACATATTTTTAAAAAAATATAATAAAACTCAAGCCTTGACTCGATGTGAGAACTATCAGAGAGGCAGTAGATTCTTGCCTATATATACAGAGGTGGAGATGAGGTTTTGGTGTGCTATTATTTGATATTTTTTTGAGGGAGTTCTCATTTCAGGAAAACAGAGCATCTACATGATCCCTTCACGCGAAGGAAAAGCATTCACGAACTACCCTAGTCACTCAAAGGAAGAAAATATATGTGTCTTGTTCATGTAAAGGAGAAGGATCCTGCAATTTCGGCTTGGTTATGCGAATGATATGAGATCTCGTACACACTGCTTGTGAACCACACATTCAGCGTGTTATGCGAAGGCTTGAGATACCAAAGGACCTGAGTCACGTGAAGCTTTTTTTCTTTCCTGAAGAGAATAAGGTGATAAATGAAATTTGTTTTAGTGTACAAAATGAGGGAAAAAACCAACATTCATTCACATATACTGAATTGTACATGCATGTACTAAGTACATCAAAATGCATCAAGATATCTTAAATCATTAATGAGTGTGCTGGATATAATACACTAGGTGGAAAGTGGAAAGGAAGTGAAGAAGAATTTGGAAAGCACATAAGATAATAACAATCCTAATTTGATATATGTTAATGGTTTTTCTTAATGCTTGAGTAATGAGTTTTCAAATGAAACGATGTGAAGGTTTGTTGCATAGTTATACAAATGAAAAGTTTCATTAAAAGAAAAAGATAGAATACTCAATATAAGTTCAATTTCCAATATTTTGTATCAAATATTGAGAATCTAACAATATAATTCAATATATCATACTATTTGTGGAAGATAAAAAGTAGAAGAATAAATTTTGACCAAGCTGGTATTTTCTGATTATTACAGTCTACAACATATTTATATTATTCTGACTGAAGAAGAAGAAGAATATGTAACCTATTTGATTGTTGCATATCTGAGACAACCCATTTATTGTTGTAGTCAATGAATACTTTGTTATTACTTCAATTTGAGGAAGTTGATTAGAATCATTGTTGTTTATTGAAGAAGACTTGTTATACACTACGGATCACTTTATAAGGGACATGATGATATCCTGTAATCTTATGCTTCAAAGTAAAAGATTGCATTGCAACAGGTCAGTTCCAGGAAAATGGGTCCAAGTCCATCCTCTTGCCCGCACTTTCTTTGATAATAAAAATTAAGCATTGTTCATGTGGGATAATAACCACCATACACTAAGGACGCATTCATCCAAAATGGAGGAGAACCTCATTAAGAATCATGGTGTTCTTTGTGTTTTAGTGTTTTGAGTGCATGCTTACTCACCACATGTGAAGCACATAAGACAACCATTCATTGAATAAGTGATAGAGGTTTAAAAAAGGTATAAAACTTGTAAAGTGATAAAAATTAACCCCACAATGATTCACCCCTCTTAGTGTGGTCATCCCAAATTGATCCTAACAATCCCCGGTAAAGTATAAGTAACATTAAAATATGTTATCATAGATAAAAAATGTCGTTAAAAGATCAGTGGAATATTTATTGAGGAAAATAACATTTTAATTTTTAAATCACTTATTAAAAATCTAAAAAATTCCAAGATATTAGGAAAAAAAATCTTTGAAAAGAACCATGAAAACTTGTAAATAATGTTTCAAAGCAAATAACTGAAACAAAAGTCGGAAAATCTGTCCATGCCGCATACGTTAAAAGAGAACATTTCTTTCACACTTTTATAAAAAGTCAAAAATGACTTGTTTGGGAAAAAATTCTTTAAAATTATTTCTTTTAAACCTTTTCAAATAAAGAAAATGGTAATGAAATGACCTTTTTAAACCATTTCAAGTATAGGTAAAAATATCCATAAAACAATTTTGAAGAGCATGAACATAGAAGAAAAAGTTTGTCGACCAAAGAGGAAATAAGGTCAAATTTTATTGAAAAACATTTCCACAATTATTTTATGTTCCAAAGAGAGGAAAATGGTACTGATACATAAAAATTTTAGGAATAACCAGTGGAGAAAAAAATAGATGAGGTTTAGAGAATAATATTTTTATAATTTCCCTCAACCGAAATTTATCTTTGAGAGTCTCGAAAAGAAATGAGAATGTAACATAAACCCTTACCTCCTTAGTAATATCTGAATCAAAACCTAATGAAAGAGGCAACCTTATATTAATTTTTAAATCACTATAATTTTCATGATAAGAATCATAAAAAACATTCATAGTAAGTATATACACAACACAAAAGAAACAAGTGGTGAATGTGACATATATCTCATAGAAATAAAAGCGAGACAAGAAACTTTTACTCAAGTCTTGTATTGCTTTTTACGGGCTCAGACCTCCTGTATAAAAAATATAGACTTATTATAAATCTATTCCAGAACTATATTCATATGTATCATACCATATATGATTTAATTATAACATCTTATCATCTATTTATTAACAATTCTTTATGAAAATCACTGTTCGGGATGATAATTGTATCATTTTTCTGCATTTTTCGCTTCAACAGTTCCGGTCCTTGAACTTTGATCATTGTTCCATGATCTCCTAAATGTTAATCATGACATAAGTATCATATATAATCATGACATATTATCACACCCATGGTGTGATTCTCAGGTATTTTTCATTTATTTTTGGTCTTCCTTTGTCATGTGGCATTTTCAGGTGTTTTTTTAAAAAAATAAAGATTTTTGGATGGGCAGAGGGTGTTGCAAGGTCAGTATAAACTATGAGCCAGCCCCCTGAAAACTATGTGGCCCAAACAGTGGGTCTTTTAAGGACACATGGAAAGGTGCATGGCCATGCGCCCTCCTTCAGAAAACTGTGCAGCCCAGATAATGGGTCTTTTAAGGACACATGACTAGGCACATAGCCATGTTCCCTCCTTCAGAAAACCATGTATCCTCTACCCCTTTGGAACAGAGGCGTCACACGGTCTAGTAGACCATGTGTCCAAAACGTGTAGTCTACCGATTTTTTTTTGAAATTACACTTTTCCCCTCCTTATTTTTTACCCATTTCACCCCCTCTATTCATCCATTTGACCCCTCAGGCACTATGTGCGTCTCACCTCTCCTCCACTCTCATCTTGGCTCCATTCTGACTCAATTTGAGCTTGGATGTTTAATAAATCCTCATGTAAGTCTCTCTTATTCTCTTACTTTGGACTCTTCTTCCTTCTTTCTTGAGTTCCCTCTTCTCTAGAGGTTATGATGACCTAAAGTGGGTTGAATCGATTTTTTTTGGATTTGGTTGTAATGGTTTGTGCCCTCCCAGTCTGTTAATTTTCTAGTTTTGGTTGTTAAAGGTTTTTAGGAGAGGTTTCGAGAGTTTTCAGTGGAAGCTGGACATGCAACAGAACTTATGTAGGAAATACACGATGTCTAAGTTTATTACATGATGTTTAATGGTGATTCATGATTTGTGTGAGTTTAGTTCATGATGTTTAGATTTTTGGGGTTAAATAAAAAAAGGCGACGTGTTTTTCGGTATAAACAAAACCCTGAAGATTTCACTACGTGAAAGGGGATTACACATAGTGTAAATCCCCAATGTAGTGAAGTTTTAAAATTTATTTCCAACCAAATTTTCATTCATTCGACCATGGATTCTTCTTCCTCCCATTTTGGGTGAACACTAGGCACCCTAAGGAGTTCTTAAAGCCCTCTTCCTCCCTCTTTGATCTATTGGTCCCGATGGTTGTTCTTTGTAAATCAGTGGTAATCTCTTCCTTCCTTTTGGTAGGTTTTCTTCCATTCTTCTCCTGGGGATTTGTTGTGGCGATGTTGCTATGGTTTGAAGTGTGTGTTGGGTTGAGTCTTGATGGTCTTTGGGTGCGGTGTAGCTTGATATGTGGTTCTCATGGTTCAGTTGTGGTACGTGTGCGTTCTTCTTCGCCTTGCAATGCACAAAAAGTTATAAAGCTTCTTTGAGGTATTGTTTCTCTTTACTATGTATCATGCAAGAGGGTTTTTCTTTTGTTTACCTATGGTTTATGGTTGTACTAGATTAATTAAAGATAAAGAATTGGTTAATTTGGAGTTGAAAGTGGTAAATTAGGTTTGACTCGCATGTTTTTACATCTTTATTATTATTGTGATATTGTAAATTGTACAGGCTTGTGGCTGCATTGAAAATTTTAGCCATTTGGTGCTTTGTTTGTGTTGGATATATGTGTTGTGATTGTTTTGATATCACCCTAAAATGGAAATTGGCTAACCAATTATATTTGGATAATAAAACAGTATCCTTAGGATAATGACTTGTGAGATAATGTTCCTAAAATAAAGTTAAATGTGATAAAATCCTCTTTATAAATCTGTAAAATGATCTTGATGTGTTTTGATGTGTGGTCATGCATGTGGGATGCCGGCGTGTGGTTGGGGCATGTGGGGTGATGAGGTGGTTTGTTTGGACATGATTTTAAAGCGGTGATGTGGTTTGTTTGGATGTGCTTATGGGGAAGCGAGGTGGTTTGTTTGACCGTGCTTTTGGGGCAGTGAGGTGGTGGTTTCTTTGTGCTAGATGCCTGAGTAGTGGTGGAATAAATAAATAATTGTTTGAAATGGATTGGGTTGGTTTGGTTAATGAAGTGAAAATTGTAGACGAATAATTAAATAATGGGTCGTGTGATTAAATGTGGTTGATGCTAAGTAATGAAAAGAATAGAATGATTAAATATAATTGGTTGGAAATGTGGAATGGGGTTGTAGCTTGTTCTGTGGTGTTATACATTTAGAGGTGGCAGCAAAGGTGACAGTGTGGTGAGATGGTTTGTTAGTTTGTGAACCCATAGGTTGGGTTTGAGTTTTTAATACTACATATATATACATGTATGTGTCAATACCTACATAGTCATGACGGGGGGTGTTTTTTCTAACATACTATGAGGAGTATGGATGGCTGGATACCCACACTTTCCTGCTCTCTCTTCCAGGTGAGGTAGGAATTACACAGACTATGATGGCTGGAGGTCTGTTAGTGCATTAGATGATGGTTGTTATAGCCCAGATGTTTGTGGGTAAGATGTGACATCCTAGGTGTCTTTGGGCAAGACATGACCATACATGTGGGGTAGTAGCCCAGGTGTCTTCGGGCGAGGTGTGACATGGTAGAGTTTGTGGGAAGGTGAGCCCAGGTGTCTTCAAGCATGGTGTGTTGTGACCATGCTTGTGGGGAGGTGTGGTATACGAAAGAGATGAGAACTCCAGGATGTACGACGTTGGATGTGAGAGTAGCATACCAGGGAGAAAGTGGTGTGGGGTACCCTTATCGATGTGATCGTGTAATATTATATTACTTTATTTTCATTATTTGTTGAGTGTGCCTTAGTGAGAGGCTGTGTTATCTGGATATGTTGTTTTCTCACAGGTTCATTATCATGCTTCACATATGCACATAAGGGTGTAATTCTGGCCCAAAATCCCGAGCGGCCTGGCCTGAAAAAGCCCGAGTCGGGTTGAGCTGGTCTCGGGTCGTAGGTTCTTCAGGCCGGGCCTGGGCCTATCCAAGAAGGTCACGGGTCGGGTCGGAAAAGCCCAGCCCACTGGCCCATATGAAGCCCGACCTGTAAAAGCCTCAGTGTTGTAAAAAATAAAGAAACTGCTGGTAGGGATATTTCATCCCCCTATCAAAGGCTTCTAAGGCTGCGCCTGAACCAACTGGTCCAAGCGGTGTGCCTGTTTAATAATCACTAGACTGCATATATATATCAACAATTTAATATTATATATATATATATATCAATGATTTAACATGGTATATATATATATAATTATATATCATTATATATTAACAAAAAAATAATATATATAATTATATATCAATGATTTAACATAATATATATATATATATATATATATATATATATATATATATTAACAAAAAAAATAACACTCACTCAATAATGTCCGTGCATGCCCCCCAACCTCATTATTTTTTTAAGTCTACCCCCTAACCACATTAGTTTTTTAATTCTACTTATATATATTATATATATTATATATACATATATAAATCTATTCAGAAAACAAAAAAATTAACCTAGCCATTAATTTTTTACAGCGTACACTTAGTATATATTGATTAACATGTATAAATCTATTTAGAAAAAAAAAATTAACATATCCACCCATTGTTGCACACCACCCCAACCCCTCGTTAATTTTTTTTACAATTTTCTCATATTATTATAATTGGAATTTATTTAGTCATGGAAAATGGTGGAGATTTGTTATTTTAATTGAATTTTTTTAAAGAAATTATTTTGGGTTTAATTGTATTATGAATTGGTCTATATTTTTGATTTTTATTAAATTTAAAAAAATATTATAATTATAATAGTCATGTGACATTGGGGTTGAGGGTTATTATGAAACACATAAAGTGAGCAATTTAAAACATGTAAAATGATTTAAAATTAAATGAACAACGTTTCAACCATAAAATATTAATAAAAAAGAAAATAAAATATTTAACATAATTATATATCAATGTTTTAAAATTATATATATATATAAAATAAAAAAATAACACCCATTCATTGATGTTCGCGCAATCCCCCCCCCTGAACCTCATTATTTTTTAAGTTTGTTTGTGTATATTATATATATTATATATACTATCTATACATATATAAATCTATTTAGAAAAAAAATTAACCCACCCACTACTGTGCACCCTCCAGCCCCTCATTAATTTTTTTTACAACTGACACATAATATATATAGATTCACATGTATAAATCTATTTAGAAAAAAATAAACATATCCATCCATTGTTATACACCCCAACCCCTCATTATTTTTTTTCAACTTTGACGTATTATTATAAATATTATTTATTACAATGATTGATATTTATTTAGACATGGAAAATGGTATAGATTTGTTTTTTTAATCAAACATTTTCAAATAAATTATTTAGACTTTAATTATTTTTTGAATTGGTCTACATGTTAGATTATTATTAAATTAAATTAAATATTATAATTATAATAGTCATGCGATGTTGGGGTTGAGGGTTATTCTAAAACGCATGAACTGATAAATTTAAAACATGTAAAATGATTGAAAATTAATTAATTAATAATTAATATAATTATTAATTATTAATTATATAATTAATTAGTTAATTAGTAATATAATTATTAATTATTAATTATTAATTATATAATTATTTAGTTAATTAGTAATATCATTATTAATTATATAATAATTAATTAGTAATATAATTATTAATTATATAATTATTAATTTGTTAATTAGTGATATAATTATTAATTATATAATAATTAATTAGTTAATTAGTAATATAATTAATAATTATATAATAGTTAATTAGTTAATTAGTAATATAATTATTCATTATAATTATTCATTATAATTATTAATTAGTAATTATTAATAATTAATTAGTTAATTAGTAATATAATTTTTAATTATAATTATTAATTATTAATTATATTACAAATTAAATAATTAATTATTAAATAATTAATAATTAATAGTTAATAATCAATAATAAATGATAAATAATTCATAATTCATAATTCATAATTAATAATTAATAACTAATAATTAATAATTAATAATTAATAGTTAATAATTAATAATTAATAGTTAATAATCAATTATAAATGATAAATAGTTAATAATTAATAATTAATAATTAATAATTATAATGAATAATTATATTACTAATTAATAATTAATAATTAATAATCAATAATTAATAATTATAATGAATAATTATATTACTAATTAATAATTAATAATTAATAATTAATAATTATAATGAATAATTATAATTAATAACTATATTACTGATCAACTAATTAATTATTAATGGTTAATTAGTTCTTTAGTAATATAATTATTAATTATAATTATTGCTAGATTCAGGTATTGCTTGATTTTGCATGGCGGGATTTGGGATTCAGGCGTGGTGTTGGGCCTTAAGTCTATCACGTGGTGTTTTTATGGGTGTTGGTGTGTGGGTCTTTGGAATTTAGATTTTTTGGGTTACATTGTTTTACTGCTCTTCTGGTTTGGTGATGCTTTTTGTGCCACATGTTTATTATGTTTCGTTGTATTTATATTTTCTTAAATAAATTATTAGGACCGAGCTTCCTCGAGTCCTAAACTTTCCTGGGTATTATATAATTAATAGTGATATTACTAATTAACTAATTAATTATATAATTAAAAATTAAAAATTAAAAATTAATAATTAATAATTAACTAATTATTATATAATTAATAATTAACTAATTATTATAATTAAAAATTATATTACTAATTAACTAATTATTATATAATAAATAATTATATAATTAATAATTAATAATTAATAGTTAATAATTGATATATTACTAATTAACTAATTAATTATTATATAATTAATAATTATATTACTAATTAATAATTAATAATTACTAATTAATAATTAACTAATTATTATATAATTAATAATTAACTAATTATTATAATTAAAAATTATATTACTAGTTAACTAATTATTATATAATTAATACTCATATAATTAATAATTAATAATTACCAATTAATAATTAATAATTATATAATTAATAATTATATTACTAATTAATTAATTAATTATATAATTAATAATTATATTAATAATTAAATAATTAATTATTAACTATTTCTTACATGTTTAATTCATGTTTTAAGTTTCATTTATATGTGTCTTATAGTTTATATTTTATAGTCTTTCAAAGCCACATACTTGAAATTTTTTTAATTTTCAAGTAGGTGGTTCTGAAAGCTTATAAATTATTTTTCATCCACATTTTTTATGAAATTATTTTTATTTTGAACTATTTCATATATTTTTAATCCATTTTTTAATTTTCATTTATATTGGTCTTATAGTTTATATTTTATAGGCTTTCAAAGTCACATACTTGAAAAAATTTTAAGTTTCAAGTTAGTTGTTTTGAAAGCATATAAATTGTTTTTCATCAACATTTTTTATGAAATTATTTTTATTTTCAACTATTTATTATATTTTTAATTCATGTTTTAATTTTTATTTATATTGGTCTTATAGTTTATATTTTATAGGCTTTCAAAGTCACATACTTCAAACATTTTTAAGTTTCAAGTTGGTGGCTTTGAAAGCTTACAAATTATTTTTCTTCAACATTTTTTCAAAATTATTTTTTATTTTTGAATATTACTTATATTTTTAATCCATGTTTTAATTTTCATTTATATTGGTCATATATTTTATATTTTATAGGCTTTCAAAGTCACATACTTGAAACATTTTTAAGTTTCAAATTGGTGGCTTTGAAAGTTTATAAATTGTTTTTCATCAAAACTTTTTACGAAATTATTTTTATTTTCAACTATTTCTTATATGTTTAATTCATGTTTTAATTTTCATTTATATTGGTCTTATAGTTAATATTTTATAGTCTTTCAAAGCCACGTACTGAAAACATTTCTGAATCCCACATCGGAAATGCAGAATGTTCTGTGCAGGAAAGGGAGAACCTGAATCCCACATCTTAAATGCAGAATAATTTTAAGGGAAATCCCTCTTATAAAAGAGAGGCTTGAGTGAGGGTTTCTATAAGAATATAGATTGTTGTAATGACAGTATTGTTGGATATTAAATAGCAGATAAATTTTGCTGATTTTTTTTATTTTAAGTAAAAGGTGGCAGCGCACCTGCCACCTTTCACACACATCTATCAAAAAAAATTGACCTACACATATTTTTAAAAAAATATAAAAAAACTCAAGCCTTGACTCGATGTGAAAACTATCGGAGAGGCAGTGGATTCTTGCCTATATATACAGATGTGGAGATGAGGTTTTGTTGTGCTGTTATTCGATATTTTTTTTAGGGAGTTCTCATTTCAGGAAAACAGAGCATCTACATGATTCCTTCACGTGAAGGAAAAGCATTCATGAACTACCCTAGTCACTCAAAGGAAGAAAATATATGTGCCTTGTTCATGTGAAGGAGAAGGATCCTGCAATTTTGGATTTGTTATGCGAAGGATATGAGATCTCGCACACACTGCTTGTGAACCACACATTCAGTGTGTTATGTGAAGGCTTGAGATACCAAAGGACCTGAGTCACCTGAAGCTTTTTTTCTTTCCTGAAGAGAAGAAGGTGATAAATGAAATTTGTTTCAGTGTACAAAATGAGGGAAAAAACCAACATTCATTCACATATACTGAATTGTACATGCATGTACTAAGTACATCAAGATGCATCAAGATATCTTAAATCATTAATGAAAGTGCTGGATATAATACACTAGGTGGAAAGTGTAAAGGAAGTGAAGAAGAATTTGGAAAGCACATAAGATAATAACAATCCTAATTTGATATATGTTAAGGGTTTTTCTCAATGCTTGAGTAATGAGTTTTCAAATGAAACGATGTGAAGGTTTGTTGCATAGTTATACAAATGAAAAGTTTCATTAAAAGAAAAAGAGAGAATACTCAATATAAGTTCAATTGCCAATATTGTGTATCAAATATTGAGAATCTAACACTATAATTAAATATATCATACTATTTTTGGAAGATAAAAAGTAGAAGAATAAATTTTGACCAAGCTGGTATTTGCTGATTATTACAGTCTACAACATATTTATATTATTCTGACTGAAGAAGAAGAAGAATATGTGACCTATTTGATTGCTGCATATCTGAGACAACCCATTTATTGTTGTAGTCAATGAATACTTTGTGATTACTTCAATTTGAGGAAGTTGATTAGAATCATTGTTGTTTATTGAAGAAGACTTGTTATACACTATGGATCACTTCATAAGGGACATGATGATATCCTCTAATCTTATGCTTCAAAGTAAAAGACTACATTGCAACAGGTCGGTTCCAGGAAAATGGGTCCAAGGCCATCCTCTTGCCCACACTTTCTTTGATAATAAAAATTAAGCATTGTTCATGTGGGATAATAACCACCATACACTAAGGACGCATTCATCCAAAATGGAGGAGAACCTCATTAAGAATCATGGTGTTCTTTGTGTTTTAGTGTTTTGAGTGCATGCTTACTCACTACATGTGAAGCCCATAAGACAACCATTCATTGAATAAGTGATATAGGTTTAAAAAAGGTATAAAAATTTTAAAGTGATAAAAATTCACCCCACACTGATTCACCCCTCTTAGTGTGGTCATCCCAAATTGATCCTAACAATCCCCGGTAAAGCATAAGTAACATTAAAATATGTTATCATAGATAAAAAATGTCATTAAAAGATCAGTGGAATATTTATTGAGGAAAATAACATTTTCATTTTTAAATCACTTATTAAAAATCTAAGAAATTCCAAGATATTAGGAAAAAAATTTCTTTGAAAAGAACCATGAAAACTTGTAAAGAATGTTTCAAAGAAAATAACTGACACGAAAGTCGGAAAATCCGTCCATACCGCATACGTTAAAAGAGAACATTTCTTTCACACTTTTATAAAAAGTCAAAAATGACTTGTTTAGGAAACAATTCTTTAAAATGAATTCTTTTAAACCTTTTCAAATAAAGAAAATAGTAATGAAATGACCTTTTTAAACCATTTCAAGTATTGGTAAAAATATCCATAAAACAATTTTGAAGAGCATGAACATAGAAGAAAAAGTTCATCGACCAAAGAGGAAATAAGGTCAGATTTTCTTGAAAAACATTTCCACAATTATTTTATGTTCCAAAGAGAGGAAAATGGTACTGATACGTAAAAATTTTAGGAATAACCAGTGGAGAAAAAAATAGACAAGGTTTAGAGAATAATATTTTTATAATTTCCCTCAACAGAAATTTATCTTTGAGAGTCTCGAAAAGAAATGAGAATGTAACATAAACCCTTACCTCCTTAGTAATATCTGAATCAAAACCTAATGAAAGAGGAAACCTTATATTAATTTTTAAATCAATATAATTTTCATGATAAGCATCATAAAAAACATTCATAGTAAGTATATACACAACACAAAAGAAACAAGTGGTGAATGTGACATATATCTCATAGAAATAAAAGTGAGACAAGAAACTTTTACTCAAGTCTTGTATTGATTTTTACTGGCTCAGACCTCCTGTATAAAAAATATAGACTTATTATACATCTATTCTAGAACTATATTCATATGTATCATACCATATATGATTTAATTATAACATCTTATCATCTATTTATTAACAATTCTTTATGAAAATCACTATTCTGGATGATAATTGTATCATTTTTATGCATTTTTCGCTTCAACAGTTTCGGTCCTTGAACTTTGATCATTGTTCCATGATCTCCTAAATGTTAATCATGACATAAGTATCATATATAATCATGACATATTATCACACCCATGGTGTGATTCTCAGGTATTTTTCATTTATTTTTTGTCTTCCTTTGTCATGTGGCATTTTCAGGTGTTTTTTTTAAAAAAATAACGATTTTTGGATGGGCATAGGGTGTTTCATGGTTAGTATAAACTATGAACTAGCCCACTGAAAACTGTGTGGCCCAAATAGTGGGTCTTTTAAGGACACATGGCTAGGTGCATGGCCATGCGCCCTCCTTCAGAAAACCATACAGCGCAGATAATGGGTCTTTTAAGGACACATGACTAGGCACATGACCATGTTCCCTCCTTCATAAAACCATGTATCCTCCACCCCTTTGGGACAGAGGTGCCACACGGTCTAGTAGACCATGTGGCTAAAACATGTAGTCTACCGATTTTTTTTTTGAAATTACACTTTTCCCCTCCTTGTTTTTTACCCATTTCACCCCCTCTATTCATCCATTTGACCCCTCAGGCACTATGTGTGTCTCACCTCTCCTCCACTCTCATCTTGTCTCCATTCTGAGTCAATTTTAACTTGGATGTTTAATAAATCCTCATGTAAGTCTCTCTTATTCTCTTCATTTGGACTCTTCTTCCTTCTTTCTTGAGTTCCCTCTTCTCTAGAGGTTATGATGACCTAAAGTGGGTTGAATTGAATTTTTCTGGATTTGGTTGTAATGGTTTGTGCCCTCCCAGTCTGTTACTTTTTCTAGTTTTGGTTGTTAAAGGTGTTTAGGAGAGGTTTCGAGAGTTTTCAGTGGAAGCTGGACATGCAACAGAACTTATGTAAGAAATACACGATGTCTAAGTTTATTACATGATGTTTAATGGTGATTCATGATTTGTGTGAGTTCAGTTCATGTTGTGTAGATTTTCAGGGTTAAATAAAAAAAGACGACATGGTTTTTGGTATAAACAAAACCCTAAAGATTGCACTACGTGAAAGGGGATTACACATAGTGTAAATCCCCAATGTAGTGAAGTTTTAAAAGTTCTTTCCAACCAAATTTTCATTTATTCGACCATGGATTCTTCTTCCTCCCATTTTGGGCGAACCCTAGGCACCCTGAGGAGTTCTTAAAGTCCTCTTCCTCCCTCTTTGATCTGTTGGTACCGATGGTTGTTCTTTGTAAATCAGTGGTAATCTCTTCCTTCCTTTTTGGTAGGTTTTATTCTATTCTTCTCCTGGGGATTCGTTGTGGCGATGTTGCTATGGTTTGAAGTGTGTGTTGGGTTGAGTCTTGATGGTCTTTGGGTGCGGTGTAGCTTGATATGCGGTTCTCATGGTTTAGTTGTGGTACGTGTGCGTTCTTCTTCACCTTGCAATGCACAGCAAGTTGTAAAGCTTCTTTGAGGTATTGTTTCTCTTTACTATGTATCATCCAGGAGGGTTTTTCTTTTGTTTACCTATGGGTTATGGTTGTACTAGATTAATTAAAGATAAATAATTGGTTAATTTGGAGTAGAAAGTGGTAAATTAGGTTTGAATCACATGTTTTTACATCTTTATTATTATTGTGATATTGTAAATTGTACAGGCTTGTGGCTGCATTGAAAATTTTAGCCATTTGGTGCTTTGTTTGTGTTGGATATATGTGTTGTGATTATTGTGATATCACCCTAAAATGGAAATTGGCTAACCAATTATATTTGGATAATAAAACAGTATCCTTAGGATAATGACTTGTGAGATAATGTTCCTAAAATAAAGTTAAATGTGATAAAAGCCTCTTTATAAATCTGTAAAATGATCTTGATGTGTTTTGATGTGTGGTCATGCATGTGGGATGACGACGTGTGGTTGGGGCATGTGGGGTGATAAGGTGGTTTGTTTGGACATGCTTTTAAAGCGGCGATGTGGTTTGTTTGGATGTGCTTATGGGGCAGCGAGGTGGTTTGTTTGACCGTGCTTTTGGGGAAGTGAGGTGGTGGTTTCTTTGTGCTAGATGCCTGAGTAGTGGTGGAATAAATAAATAATTGTTTGATAATGTTTGAAATTGATTGGGTTGGTTTGGTTAATGAAGTGAAAATTGTAGATGAATAATTAAATAATGGGTCGTGTGATTTAATGTGGTTGATGCTAAGTAATGAAAAGAATAGAATGATTAAATATAATTGGTTGTAAATGTGGAATGGGGTTGTAGCTTGTTCTATGGTGTTATGCATTTAGATGTGGCAGCAAAGGTGACAGTGTGGTGAGATGGTTTTTTAGTTTGTGAACCCATAGGTTGGGATTGAGTGTTTGATACTACATATATATACATGTATGTGTCGATACCTACATAGTCATGATGGGGGGTGTTTTTTCTAACATACAATGAGGAGTATGGATGGGTGGATACCCACACTTTCCTGCTCTCTCTTCCAGGTGAGGTAGGAATTACACAGACTATGATGGCTGGAGGTCTGTTAGTGCATTAGATGATGGTTGTGATAGCCCAGATGTTTGTGGGTGAGATGTGACATCCTAGGTGTCTTTGGGCGAGACATGGCCATACATGTGGGGTAGTAGCCCAGGTGTCTTCGGGTGAGGTGTGACGTGGTAGAGTTTGTGGGAAGGCGAACCCATGTGTCTTTAAGCATGGTGTGTTGTGACCGTGCTTGTGGGGAGGTGTGGTATACGAAAGAGATGAGAGCTCCAGGATGTATGACGTTGGATGTGAGAGTAGCATACCAGGGGGAAAGTGGTGTGGGGTACCCTTATCGATGTGATCATGTAATATTATATTACTTGATTTTCATTATTTGGTGAGTGTACCTTAGTGAGAGGTTGTGTTATCTGGATCTGTTGTTTTCTCACAGGTTCATTATCATGCTTCACATATGCACATAAGGGTGTAATTCTGGCCCAAAATCCCGAGCGGCCCGGCCCGAAAAAAGCCCGAGTCGGGTTGAGCTGGGCTCGGGTCGTAGGTTTTTCAGGTCGGGCCTGGTCCTATCCAAGAAGGTCACTGGTCTGGTCGGAAAAGCCCAGCCCACTGGCCCATATGAAGCCCGACCTGTAAAAGCCTTAGTGTTGTAAAAAATAAAGAAACTGCTGGTAGGGATATTTCTTCCCCCTACCAAAGGCTTATAAGGCTACGCCTGAACCAACTGGTCCAAGCGGTGTGCATGTTTAATAATCACTAGACTGCATATATATATCAACGATTTAATATTATATATATATATATATATCAATGATTTAACATGGTATATATATATATATAATTATATATCATTATATATTAACAAAAATAATATATATATATATATATATTAACAAAAAAATAACACTCACTCAATAATGTTCGTGCATGCCTCCCAACCTCATTATTTTTTTAAGTCTACCCCCTAACCACATTAGTTTTTTAAGTCTACTTGTATATATTATATATATTATATATACATATATAAATCTATTCAAAAAACAAAAAAATTAACCTAGCCGTTAATTTTTTACAGCGTACACATAGTTTATATTGATTAACTTGTATAAATCTATTTAGAAAAAAAATTAACATATCCACCCATTGTTGCACACCGCCCTAACCCCTCATTAATTTTTTTACAATTTTCTCATATTATTATAATTGTAATTTATTTAGTCATGGAAAATAGTGGAGATTTGTTTTTTTAATTGAATTTTTTTAAAGAAGTTATTTTGGGTTTAATTGTATTATGAATTGGTCTATATTTTAGATTTTTATTAAATTTAAAAAAATATTATAATTATAATAGTCATGTGACATTGGGGTTGAGGGTTATTATGAAACACATGAAGTGAGCAATTTAAAACATGTAAAATTATTTAAAATTAAATGAACAACGTTTCAACCATAAAATATTAATAAAAAAGAAAATAAAAGATTTAACATAATTATATGTCAATGTTTTAACATTATATATATATATATATAAAATAAAAAAATAACACCCATTCATTCATGTTCGCGCAAGCCCCCCCCCCCCCCCCCGAACCTCATTATTTTTTTAAGTTTGTTTGTGTATATTATATATATTATATATACTATCTACACATATATAAATCTATTTAGAAAAAAAATTAACCCACCCACTACTGTGCACCCTCCAGCCCCTCATTAATTTTTTTTACAGCTGACACATAATATATATAGATTCACATTTATAAATCTATTTAGAAAAAAATAAACATATCCATCCATTGTTACACACCCCAACCTCTCATTATTTTTTTTCAACTTTGACGTATTATTATAAATATTATTTATTACAATGATTGATATTTATTTAGACATGGAAAATGGTATAGATTTGTTTTTTTAATCAAACATTTTCAAATAAATTATTTATACATTAATTATTTTTTGAATTGGTCTAAATGTTAGATTATTATTAAATTAAATTAAATATTATAATTATAATAGTCATGCGATGTTGGGGTTGAGGGTTATTCTAAAACGCATGAACTGAGAAATTTAAAACATGTAAAATGATTGAAAATTAATTAATTAGTTAATTATTAATATAATTATTAATTATATAATTATTAATTATATAATTATTAATTATATAATCATTAATTAGTTAATTAGTAATATAATTATTAATTATTAATTATTAATTATATAATTAATTAGTTAATTAGTAATATCATTATTAATTATATAATAATTAATTAGTAATATAATTATTAATTATATAATTATTAATTTGTTAATTAGTGATATAATTATTAATTATATAATAATTAATCAGTCAATTAGTAATATAATTATTAATTATATAATAGTTAATTAGTTAATTAGTAATAAAATTATTCATTATAATTATTCATTATAATTATTAATTAGTAATTATTAATAATTAATTAGTTAATTAGTAATATAATTTTTAATTATAATTATTAATTATTAATTATATAATAATTAATTATATTACTAATTAAATAATTAATTATTATATAATTAATAATTAATAGTTAATAATCAATAATAAATGATAAATAATTCATAATTCATAATTCATAATTAATAATTAATAACTAATAATTAATAATTAATAATTAATAGTTAATAATTAATAATTAATAGTTAATAATCAATTATAAATGATAAATAATTAATAATAAATAATTAATAATTAATAATTAATAATTAATAATTAATAATTAATAATTAATAATTAATAAATAATAAATAATAATGAATAATTATATTACTAATTAATAATTAATAATTAATAATCAATAATTAATAATTATAATGATTAATTATATTACTAATTAATAATTAATAATTAATAATTAATAATTATAACGAATAATTATAATTAATAACTATATTACTGATCAACTAATTAATTATTAATGGTTAATTTGTTCTTTAGTAATATAATTATTAACTATAATTATTGCTAGATTCAGGTATTGCTTGATTTTGCATGGCGGGAGTTGGGATTCAGGCGTGGTGTTGGGCCCTGAGTCTATCACGTGGTGTTTTTATGGGTGTTGGTGTGTGGGTCTTTGGAATTTAGATTTTTTGGGTTGCATTGTTTTTCTGCTCTTCTGGTTTGGTGATGCTTTTTGTGCCACATGTTTATTATGTTTCGTTGTATTTATATTTTCTTAAATAAATTCTTAGGACCGAGCTTGCTCGAGTCCTAAACTTTCCTGGGTATTATATAATTAATAGTGATATTACTAATTAACTAATTAATTATATAATTAAAAATTAAAAATTAAAAATTAATAATTAAATAATTATTATATAATTAACTAATTAACTAATTAGTATATAATTAACTAATTAACTAATTATTATAATTAAAAATTATATTATTAATTAACTAATTATTATATAATTAATAATTATATAATTAATAATTAATAATTGATATATTACTAATTAACTAATTAATTATTATATAATTAATAACTATATTACTAATTAATAATTAATAACTACTAATTAATAATTAACTAATTATTATATAATTAATAATTAACTAATTTTTAAATAATTAATAATTAACTAATTATTATAATTAAAAATTATATTACTAATTAACTAATTATTATATAATTAATACTCATATAATTAATAATTACTAATTAACTAATTAATAATTATATAATTAATAATTATATTACTAATTAATTAATTAATTAATTATATTATTAATAATTATATTAATAATTAACTAATTAATTATTAACTATTTCTTACATGTTTAATTCATGTTTTAAGTTTCATTTATATTTGTCTTATAGTTTATATTTTACAGTCTTTCAAAGCCACATACTTGAAACTTTTTTAATTTTCAAGTAGGTGGTTCTGAAAGATTATAAATTATTTTTCATCCACATTTTTTATGAAATTCTATTTATTTTCAACTATTTAATATATTTTTAATCCATGTTTTAATTTTCATTTATATTGGTCTTATAGTTTATATTTTATAGGCTTTCAAAGTCACATACTTGAAACATTTTTAAGTTTCAAGTTAGTAGTTTTGAAAGCTTATAAATAGTTTTTCTTCAACATTTTTTATGAAATTGTTTTTATTTTCAACTATTTATTATATGTTTAATTCATGTTTTAATTTTTATTTATATTGGTCTTATAGTTTATATTTTATAGGCTTTCAAAGTCACATACTTCAAACATTTTTAAGTTTCAAGTTGGTGGCTTTGAAAGCTTATAAATTATTTTTCTTCAACATTTTTTTGAAATTCTTTTTTATTTTTGAATATTACTTATATTTTTAATCCATGTTTTAATTTTAATTTATATTGGTTGTATAATTTATATTTTATAGGCTTTCAGAGTCACATACTTGAAACATTTTTAAGTTTCAAATTGGTGGCTATGAAATTTTATAAATTGTTTTTCATCAACATTTTTTATGAAATTCTTTTAATTTTCAACTATTTCTTATATGTTTAATTCATGTTTTAATTTTCATTTATATTGGTCTTATAGTTAATATTTTATAGTCTTTCAAAGCCACGTACTGAAAACATTTCTGAATCCCACATCAGAAAGGCAGAATATTCTGTACAGGAAAGGGAGAACCTGAATCCCACATCTGAAATGTGGAATAATTTTAAGGGCAAGCCCTCTTATAAAAGGGAGGCTTGAGTGAGGGTTTCTATCAGAATCTAGATTTTTGTAATGATATTATTATTGGATATTAAATAGCAGATAAATTTTCCTGATTTTTTTTGTTTTATGTAAAAGGCGGCAGCATGCCCGCCACGTTTCACACACATTTATCAAAAAAAAATTGACCTACACATATTTTAAAAAAATTGAAAAACATATAAAAAAACTCAAGCCCTGACTCAGTGTGAAATCTAGCGGAGATGCAGTGGATTATTGCCTATATATACAGAGTTGGAGATGAGGTTTGGGTGTGCTGTTATTCGATATTTTTTTGAGGGAGTTCTCATTTCAAGAAAACAGAGCATCTACATGATCCCTTCACGCGAAGGAAAAGCATTCACGAACTACCCTAGTCACTCAAAGGAAGAAAATATATGTGCCTTGTTCATGTGAAGGAGAAGGATCCTGCAATTTTGGCTTGGTTATGCGAAGGATATAAGATCTCGCACACACTGCTTGTGAACCACACATTCAGTGTGTTATGCGAAGGCTTGAGATACCAAAGGACCTGAGTCACATGAAGCTTTTTTTCTTTCCTGAAGAGAATAAAGTGATAAATGAAATTTGTTTCAGTGTACAAAATGAGGGAAAAACCAACATTCATTCACATATACTGAATTGTACATGCATGTACTAAGTACATTAAAATTCATCAAGATATCTTAAATCATTAATGAAAGTGCTGGATATAATACACTAGGTGGAAAGTAGAAAGGAAGTGAAGAAGAATTTGGAAAGTACATAAGATAATAACAATCCTAATTTGATATATGTTAAGGGTTTTCTCAATGCTTGAGTAATGAGTTGTCAAATGAAACGCTGTGAATGTTTGTTGCATAGTTATACAAATGAAAAGTTGTATTAAAAGAAAAAGAGAGAATACTCAATACAAGTTCAATTTCCAATATTGTGTTTCAAATACTGAGAATCTAACACTATAATTCAATATATCATACTATTTGTTGAAGATAAAAAGTAGAAGAATAAATTTCGACCAAGCTGGTATTTGCTGATTATTACTGTCTACAACATATTTATATTATTCTGACTAAAGAAGAAGAAGAAGATGTGACCTATTTGATTGCTGCATATATGAGACAACCCATTGATTGTTGTATTCAATGAATACTTTGTGATTACTTCAATTTAAGGAAGCTAATTAGAATCATTGTTGTTTATTGAAGAAGACTTGTTATACACTGCATATCACTTCATAAGGGACATGCTGATATCCTGTAATCTTGTGCTTCAAAGTAAAAGATTACATTGCAACGGGTCGGTGCCAGGAAAATGGGTCCAAGGCCATCCTCTTGCCCACACTTTCTTTGATAATAAAAATTAATAATTGTTCATGTGGGATAATAACCACCGTACACTAACGACGCATTCATCCAAAATGGAGGATAACCTCATTAAGAATCATGGTGTTCTTGGTGTTTTAGTGTTTTGAGTGCATGCTTTCTCACCACAGGTGAAGAACATAGGATAACCATTCATTGAATAAGTGACATAGGTTTAAAGAAGGTATAAAACTTTTAAAGTGATAAAAATTAACCCAACACTGATTCACCCCTCTTATTGTGGTCATCCCAAATTGATCCTACCAATCCCCAATAAAGCATAAGTAACATCAAAATATGTTATCATAGATGAAAAATGTCGTTAAAAGATCACTGAAATATTTATTGAGGAAAATAACATTTTCATTTTGAAATTAATTATTTAAAATCTAAAAAATTCCAAGATATTGGGAAAAAAATTCTTTGAAAAGAATGATGAAAACTTGTAAAGAATGTTTCAAAGTAAAGAACTGACATGGAAGCAGGAAAATCCGTCCATAATGTATACGTTAAAAGAGAACATTATTTTCACACTTTTATAAAAATTCAAAAATGACTTGTTTGGAAAAAAATTCTTTAAAATTATTTCTTTTATACCTTTTCAAATAAATAAAAAGTTAATGAAATGACCTTTTTAAACCATTTCAAGTATAGTTAAAAATATCTATAAAACAATTTTGAGGAGTACGAACATAGAAGAAAAAGTTCATCGACCAAAGAGAAAATAAGGTTAGATTTTCTTGAAAAACATTTCCACAATTATTTTATGTTCCAAAGAGAGAAAAATGGTACTGATACATAAAAATTTCAGGAATAACCAGTGGAGAAAAAAAATAGACGAGGTTTAGAGAATAATATTTTTATAATTTCCCTCAACGAAAATTTATCTTTGACAGTCTCGAAAAGAAATGAGATTGTAATATAAACCCTTATCGCTTTGGTAATATCTGAATCAAAACCTAATAAAAGAGGCAACCTTATATGAATTTGTAAATCACTATAATTTTCATTATAAGAATCATAAAAAAACATTCATAGTAAGTATATACACAACACAAAAGAAACAAGTGGTGAAGATGACATATGTCTCATGGAAATAAAAGTGAGACAAGAAACTCTTACTCAAGTATTGTATTACTTTGTATGAGTTAAAACCTCCTATATAATAAATATAGAATTATTATACATCTATTCCAAAACTATGTTCATATGTATCATACCAGATATGATTTACTTATAACATCTTATCATCTATTTATTAACAATTATTTATGAAAATCACAGTTCTAGATGATAATTTTATCATTTTTTTGCATGTTTTGATTCAACAGTTCTGGTCCTTGAACATTGATCATAGTTCCATGATCTCCTAAATGTTAATCATGACATAAGTATCATATATAATCATGACATATTTTCACACCCATGGTGTTATTCTTAGGTATTTTTAATTTATTTTTGGTCTTGATTTGTCATATGGATTTTTCATGTGTTTTCTAAAAAAATAACAATTTTTGGATGGGCAGTGGGTGTTGCATGGTCAATAAAAACCATGCGCCAGCCCCCTGAAAATTGTGTGGTCCAAACAGTGGCTCTGTTAAGGACACATGGCTAGGTGTATAACCATGCACCCTCCTTTAGAAAACCGTTCGGCCGAGACAATGGGTCTGTTAAGGACACATGACTAGGCGCATGACCATGCGCCCTCCTTCAGAAAACAATGTGGCCTCCACCCCTTTGGGATAGAGTCGTTACACGGTCTAGCAGACCATGTGGCCAAAACATTTAGTCTACTGTTTTTTTTTTTGAAATTACACTTTTCCCCTCCTTGTTTTTACACATTTCACCCCCTATTTTCATCCATTTGACCCCTTAGGCCCTATGTGCACCTCACCTCTCCTCCACTCTCATCTTGGCTCCATTCTGGGTCAATTTCAGCTTGGATCTTCAATAAATCCTAATGTAAGTCTCTATTATTCTCTTCCTTTGGACTCTTCCTCCTTCTTTCTTATGTTCCCTCTTCTCTAGCAGTTGTGATGACCTAAAGTGGGTTAAATATAAAATTTTTGGCTTTTGTTGTAATGTTTTGTGCCCTCCCAGTCTGTTACTTTTCTAGTTTTGGTTGTTGAATGTGCTTAGGGGAGGTTTCAAGAGTTTTTAGTGGAAGCTGGAGATGCAACCGAACTTATGTAGGAAATACATGACGTGTAATTGTATTACATGATGTGTAATGGTGATTCACAATTTGTGTGAGTTCGATTCATGATATGTAGATTTTCGGGGTTAAATAAAAAAAGGTGACGTGTTTTTCGGTATAAACAAAACCCTGAAGATTGCACTACATGAAAGGGGATTACACATAGTGTGAATCCCCGATGCAGTGAAGATTTAAAAGTTATTTCCTACCATATTTTCATTCATTCGACCATGGATTCTTCTTCCTACTATTTTGGGAGAAACCTAGGCGCCCTGAGGAGTTCTTAAAGTCCTCTTCCTCCCTCTTTGATTTGTTGGTCCCGATGGTTGTTCTTTGTAAATCAGTGGTAATCCCTTCCTTCCTCTTGGTAGGTTTTCTTCCATTATTCTCCTGGGGATTTGTTGCGTTGATTTTGTTATGGTTTGAAGTGTGTTTTGGTTTGAGTATTGATTGTCTTTGAGTGTGGTGTAGCTTTATATGTGGTTCTCAGGGTTCAGTTGTGGTACGTGTGCGTTCTTCTTCTCCTTGCAGTGCGTAACAAGTTGTAAAGATTCTTTGAGGTATGGAATCCCTTGTTTCTCTTTATTATGTATCATGCAGGAGGGTTTTTCTTTTTTACCTATGGGTTATGGTTGTACTAGATTAATTAAAGATAAATAATTGGTTAATTTGGAGTTGAAAGTGAAAAATGAGGTTTGACTCGCATGTTTTTACATCTTTATTATTATTGTGATATTGTAAATTGTACAGGCTTGTGGCCCCATTGAAAATTTTAGCCATTTGGTGCTTTGTTTGTGTTGGATATATGTGCTCTGATTGTTGTGATATCACCCTAAAATGGAAATTGGATAACCAATTATATTTGGATAATAAAATAGTATCCCCAGGATAATGACTTGTGTGATAATGTTCCTAAAATAAAGTTGAATGTGATAAAAGACTCTTTATAAATCTGTAAAATGATCTTGATGTGTTTTGATGTGTGGTCATGCTTGTGGGATGACGGCGTATGGTTGGGGCATGTGGGGTGATGAGGTGGTTTTTTTGGACATGATTTTAAGGCGGCGATGTGGTTTATTTGGATGTTCTTTTTGGGTAGCGAGGTGGTTTTTTTTGTCGTGATTTTGGGGCAATGAGGTGGTGGTTTCTTTGTGCTAGATGCCTAAGTAGTGGTGGAATAAATAAATAATTGTTTGATAATGTTTTAAATGGATTTTGTTGGTTTGGTTAATGGATTGAAAATTGTAAATGAATAATTAAATAATGGGTCATGTGATTAAATGTGGTTGATGCTAAGTAATTAAAAGAATAGAATGATTAAATATAATTGGTTGGAAATGTGGAATGGGGTTGTAGCTTGTTCTGTGGTGTTATGCATTTAGAGGTGGCAGGAAAGGTGATAGTGCGGTGAGATAGTTTGTTAGTTTTTGAACCCATGGGTTGGGTTTGAGTGTTTGATACTACATATATATACTTGTATGTGTCGATACCCACATATTCACGATGGGGGGGTGTTTTTTATAACATACAATGAGGAGTATGGATGGCTGGATACCCACTCTTTCCCACTCTCTCTTCTAGGCAAGGTAGGCATTACACAGACTATGATGGCTGGAGGTATGTTAGTGCATTAGATTATGGTTGTGATATCCCAGATGTTTGTGGGTGATATGTGACATCCAAGGTGTCTTTGGGTGAGACATGACCATACTTGTGGGGTAGTAGCCCAGGTGTCTTCGGGGGAGGTGTGACGTGGTCGAGCTTATGGGAAGGCGAGCCCAGGTGTCTTCAAGCATGGTGTGTTGTGATTGTTCTTGTGGGGAGGTGTGGTATACGAAAGAGATGAGAGTGCCAGGACGTACGACATTGGATGTGAGAGTAGCATACCAGGGAGAAAGTGGTGTGGGTTACCCTTATCGATGTGACCATGTTATATTATATTACTTGATTTTCATTATTTGGTGAGTGTGCCTTAGTGAGAGGTTGTGTTATCTGGTTCTGTTGTTTTCTCACAGTTTCATTATCATGCTTCACATATGCACATAAGGGTGTAATTCTAGCCCAAAATCCCGAGCGGCCCGGCCCGAAAAAGCCGGAGTCGGGTTGAGCTGGGCTCGGGTTGTAGGTTCTTCAGGCTGGGCCTGGGCCTATTCAAGAAGGTCCTAGGTCGGCTCGGAAAAGCCCAGCCCGCTGGCCCATATGAAGCCCGACCTGTAAAAGCCTGAGTGTTGTAAAAAATAAAGAAACTGCTGGTAGGGAGATTTCATCCCCCTACGAAAGGCTTCTAAGGCTGCGCCTGAACCAACTGGTCCAAGCGGTGTTCCTGTTTAATAATTACCAGACTGCATATATATATCAACGATTTAATATTATATATATATATATATATCAATGATTTAACATGATATATATATATATATATAATTATATATCATTATATATAAACAAAAAAATAATATATATAATTATATATCAATGATTTAACATAATATATATATATATATTAACAAAAAAATAACACTCACTCAATAATGTGCGGGCATGCCTCCCAACCTCATTATTTTTTTTAAGTCTACCCCCTAACTACATTAGATTTTTAAGTCTACTTGTATATATTATATATATTATATATACATATATAAATCTATTCAGAAAACAAAAAAATTAACCTAGCCATTAATTTTTTTACAGCGTACACATAGTATATATTGATTAACATGTATAAATCTATTTAGAAACAAATTAACATATCCACCCATTGTTGCACACCGCCCCAACCCCTCATTAATTTTTTTTACAATTTTCTCATATTATTATAATTGGTATTTATTTAGTCATGGAAAATGGTGCAGATTTGTTTTTTTAATTGATTTTTTTTAAATAAATTATTTGGGGTTTAATTGTATTATGAATTGGTCTATATTTTAGATTTTTATTAAATTTAAAAAAATATTATAATTATAATAGTCATGTGACATTGGGGTTGAGGGTTATTATGAAATGCATGAAGTGAGCAATTTAAAACATATAAAATGATTGAAAATTAAATGAACAACATTTCAACCATAAAATATTAATAAAAAAGAAAAATTAAAAGATTTAACATAATTATATATCAATGTTTTAACATTATATATATATATATATATATATTAATAAAAAATAACACCCATTCATTGATGTTCGCGCAAGCCCCCCCCTAGAACCTCATTATTTTTTAAGTTTGTTTGCATATATTATATATATTATATATACTATCTATACATATATAAATATATTTATAAAACAAAAAAATTAACCCACCCACTACTGCACACCCTCAAACCCCTCATTAATTTTTTTTACAGCTTGCACATAATATATATAGATTCATATGTATAAATCTATTTAGAAAAAAATTAACATATCCACCCATTGTTACACACCCCAACCCCTCATTATTATTTTTTCAACTTTCACATATTATTATAAAGATTATTTATTACAATGATTGATATTTATTTAGACCTGGAAAATTCTATAGATTTTTTAATCAAACTTTTTGAAATAAATTATTTGGACTTTAATTATTTTTTGAATTGGTCTATATGTTAGTTTATTATTAAATTAAATTAAATATTATAATTATAATAGTCATGTGATGTTGGAGTTGAGGGTTATTCTGAAACGCATGAACTGAGAAATTTAAAACATGTAAAATGATTGAAAATTAAATGGACAACGTTTCAATTCAACTGTAAAATATATATAAAAAAGGAAAAATAAAATAAATTTTTTTACAAAAAAAATGCATTTAAAAAATGATGTTTTAAAATAAAATTTTAAAAAACACGTTTAAAAACAAAGGTAAAAGACGTTTTATTTTTTAAAAAAAAATACATTTAAGAAAAAAGTTAAAAAACATTTCAAAAAAATCTTTTTAAAAAGTCATTTTAAAAAAACATTTAAAAAAATCATTTTAAAAAAATGTTTAAAATTATTTTTTTCAAAATAAACATTTTAAAAATCCATTTTAAAAGATACATTTCTAAAAAATGTTAGAAAAATGTTTTAAAATAAACATTTTAAAAAATCGTTTTAAAAATAAGTTTTAAAAAAATTAAAATATAAGTTTAAATAAAATGTAAAAAAATGTTTTAAACTCATTATATTATTTTATTTTGAAAATAATAAAATCTCACAAGGGCTGGCCTGAAAATCTCGGCCCATGGTTCGGCTTGAAAATCTCGGCCCGTGGCTCGGCCTGATGGTTTGGGCCGGCCCAAGGCTGGGCTCGGGCCGCCACATGGAGCTGTTCGGGCTAGCCCATTCCGACCCAAATAGTAGTTTATGGCCCAGTTTTTTGAAGGGCAGGCCCGGCCCAAGCCAGACCAAAATTTTACCCTTATATGCATGAGAGACTTTGGTTTTTCCTACTGAATATACTTGTATACTCACCCTATGTATATAAAACTATTTTTAGGTTTCTAGGAGGATTATGTGGATCGTGTTAGACATTTCTAGCTCATACCTTTGGATAGCTGCTATGTCGCTGCTTTAGATTTCCTTTTGAGTATTTAATTTAGATATTTTTGTTGTATATGTTTCATTTATTCATGCATTGTGGGATATTTTGGGTTTATTTTATATTATGTTATGGAGTTTATTATGGATGATTCATCTTATCTCCCAATCCTATTTATATTATTGAGGGTAATGCCTCCCATACATGAGATTTTTATACCATCAGTGCTAGTCACCAACCCGGGGCCTACTGGAGGTGGGACTTGAGGGTCGTTATCTCTCTACACTCATTGCGATATCTTTGGAGGGAGGGGGTTGTGACAGAGTGGTATCAAAGGTAGTGGTTGAGAGATATGATGAAGTTTGGAGTTAGGCACGGTGAAGATTGCATGAGGTGGTATAGAAATAGTGCTAGTCAACCTTGGTGCATGACATAGGCTAGAGAGACCAGCTAGGAAATGATATTTTAGACCCCCTCATGATCCAGTGCACAGACTTTGAGCTTATTGAATGACCAAGTGAGGTGGACCTGCTTGCAGGGTAGAGACCTAGGAAAGGTTCAGGCATCATGATGACTTGTGTTTTTTTTTCAATTAGATTTTTTTTTGGAATGTTAAAATTGATAACAAAATGAATTAAATGAGTTAAAATGTATCTTAATATAAATTCCACACTATTGAGCATAGTAAGTTCCTTATTTTCCTTTCAACTATGGATCATGTCCGCCGTTCGCATGTGGCTCAGGCAGTTGAGGTTCAGTAGGTTGATCCGGTTGATCATCGTAGGGTTGATCCAGCTGAGGAGGATGATCAATGGTAGAGGAAGTTGCATTCTTTCCAGCATTAGGATTTGGGAAAGTACGAGGACAATGTTTCAGATGTGGAGATAGATAGTTGGTTAGAGGAGCTCAAGATCGCTTTCATTTTTTATTTGGGCCCCGACTAAGTTCTAGGACCATTTGGAAGTCTGTTAGATGTGTGGAGTTACATTTCAGTGGTGGAAACTGTATCTGGGAGAGCGTAAGGAGGCAGACGTTTTGTGGTTTGACTTCTAGAAGGAGTTATATGAAGAGTTCCTTTGACCAACCATGAAGGTCGTAAAGTGGTTGGAGATTCTTTCTCTTTAGCAGAGGATAATGTCAGTGCAGGAGCTGGGAATCAAGTTCAATAACCTTATTTGTTTTTTCCCATATCTTTTTCCAGATGAGGATTCTCATGCCAGATGCCTTGAGGAGGCACTTTTTACTTCTATCCAGTATGTGGTTACTCCTTTTACGTTTCTGACATATTTGGAGGTTCAAAAGAAGGAAAAAGTGATTGAGCAGGTGAAATCACAAGGAGGTTTTCCATGGGAGGGTAACCAGTAGGGTTCCTCAAGGAGTAGAGTTGTCTGTGGTAGGTCTCAGGCACCAGGACCTTCAAGGTTTCGACCTATAGGGAGTTGACCTCTACAAATTCCTTTCTATCCTTCTGGGGCCAGTGATTTCCATGCTTTTCCTAGGATATTTTTTCAAGTGTGTTTTGGTTGTGGGGTTTGTGTCCATTGCTAGAACCACTGACCAGTGGTTCCCTGAGATTATTTTGGTGGAGGTGGACTGGTTCAGCGCTAGCCTCGATAGCAATTTCTAGTGAGATCATTTCAGCAGCAGTGACGTCAGGTTTTTTCTCCACCAAGGGGAGATGGAGTAGGTATCGTCTGACCTCAAGATGTTCCTCATGTTGAGGGATCATGAACCAAGTGTATTCATAGAGGTGGTCATTAGTAGAGAGGTAGAGGAACTGGGTGTGGTTAGTTTCATGCAGTGGAGGCAGCAATTCCAAAGGGTCTAGAGATCGTCAGAGGTATGATAAGTTTGTTTAGTACCCTTGTTTGTGCCTTGTTTGATTCAGGAGATTTTCAATCCTATGTTTCACCCACTATAGCCCATGCTTTGTGACTAGAGATAGAGAGGCTTCCCATTACCCTGGTGTTGACTATGTCGGTCGGAGGCTAGACTAACTTGTTTGATGTGTGCCAGGGGTGTAGACTGATGATGGGGCCACATCAGTCCCATGGGGATATTTTCTCACTAAATATGCATCCATACGTTGTCATCCTCATCATTAATTGGTTGTATTCCATACATGCTGTTATCAACTACTTCTGGAGGAGAGTCGTGTTTCAGATGTGGATGGCTAACATGTGGTTTTCAATGGCGAGTGGGGTTATCAGGTGGGTAGTCAGTGTGTGGAGACCCTTCTTTCCTTATTAGCCGAGTTGTCGATGAAATCAATGAACGCTGAGATAGTAGAGGTTCCTAGGGTTGTTGGGGAGTTCCTGGATGTTTTTCATGAGGAGGTTGTAATGCTACCTTCTCGATGTGATGTTGAGTTCAGTATAGACTTATAGCATGGTACTTCTCTGATTTTTATGACTCCTTATTGGATGACACCTTCTGAGTTGTGGGAGTTGAGGATTCATAATGATGATCTAATAGAAAAGGGTTTTATCCAGCCCAGTGTGTTTTCGTGAGGTGCTTCAGCGTTGTTCTCAAAGAAGGCGGACAGTAGTTTGAGGATGTGCAAAGACTATCGAAGGTTAAATCAGGTAATGGTCAAAAACTATTACCCTCTTTTGAGGATAGATGATCTTTTTGACCAGTTGAGAGGAGCGAGTTGGTTTTCTAAGATCAATATGCGGTCTGGATATTACTGGTTGAGGGTGAATGAGGGAGATATCATGAAGAATGCCTTCAAATATAGGTATTGTCACTTCAAGTTTGTATTCATGTCGTTCATTGTTACGAACGCACCAATTATGGTCATGGGGCTTATGAAATCTATGTTCCATGAGTTTCTGGATCCGTTCATCATCATATCCATCAATGATATCTTGATCTACTCAAACTCATATGAGGATCATGTCGAGCATCTCAGAACTGTCTTATGGGTTCTTCAACACCACAGGCTCTATAGAAATTTTTTCAAGTGTAAGTTCTAGAAATGAGAGGTGAATTTCCACAAGCTTTCTTAGCAGGTTGTGTTAGTATACCCATAAAAGGTCCAAGCATTTTTATCTTGGGCAGCACCTAAGAATTTTGTATAGGTTCATAGTTTTCTTAGTCTTTTGGGATATTATTAGAGGTTTTTATTTAATTTCTCTTGAGTTATGTCCCCATTGAAAACATTTAATAGGAAGGACCAGGATTTTGTGTGGAGTGATCAGTGTCAGACAACATTTAGTTACCTGAAGGAAAAGTTGGTTACTGCTCTAGTGACCCAGTTTCCTGAGGAGGGGGTGATGTTTGAGGTGTTTTATGACACTTCCTATCTGGGATTGGGATGTGTGCTGATTCAGTAGCAGTTGTTGATCTCTTATGGGTATAAGTAGTTAAGTCCATATGATCATAACTATTCCACCCATGATCTCAAGCTAGCAGTGGTTGTGTTTGTGCTAAAGTTGTGGCGGCATTACCTCATTGGGGAGTGCTTTTTTATCTTTACAGATCACAAGAGTTTGTGATATATCTTTTCCCAGTGTGATTTGAACTTGCAGTAGTGGAGGTGGATAGAGTTTCTTCAGGATTATGATTTTCATATCTCTTACACCTTGGGAAAAGAAAATTTTGTGGCTGATACTTTGATAATGAAGTTGTGGAAGGGTGTTGTTTGGGAATCTATGGATTCTTGGAGAGAAATGGAGGAGCTGGAAACCTTGTGCTTAGATTTAAAGGTGTATGGTGGTAGAGGATATTTATTTCAGATGGTGGTGTAGTCTTCTCTGATCCAACAGATGGTGTAGTATCATTGGGGAGACTCATAGGCATAGGTGATGAAAAATTGTTTTGAACATGGTGATTCTTTAGAGGGGTGGTTAGAGGATGGTTGGAACCAGATGTTGTTTTATGGGAGGTTTTTTGTTCCAGTAGCGATACATGGGGGAGTCCTCTGAGTTTCATAACTCACCTTTGGCAGTACACCAAGGAGTTTCCAAGATGTACTGTGGATTGAGGATGTGGTTTTGGTGGCCTGGGATTAAACAGGAAGTGGCAGAGTTTGTGGAAAAGTGCTTGGTTTTCCAGTATGTGAAGGTCAAGCATCATGTTCCTAGTGGTTTGTTGCATCCTTTGGATGTTATCAAGTGGAAATGGGATGACATATTTATGTATTTCATCACAGGTTTACCCAAATATTAGGGAGGTTGTGATGATATCTGGGTGGTCGTGTAAAGGTTGAAAAAATTGGTATACTTCTTAGAGATCAAGGATTTGGACACAGTGGATGATTTTACTAAGAGGTAAGTGGATGAGGTGGTTCATTTGTATGGAGTTCCGAGGTAAATTGTCTCAGATCAGGACACACATTTTTTCTCACAATTCTAGAGGGGATTGCAGCATGCTTTTGTCACTCAGTTACACCTCAACACTTCTTTACACTCTTAAACAGATGGGTAGATAGAGCGGACTATCCAAACGTTGTAGTATATGCTGTGGGCGTGCATCTTAGACTTTGGTGGATCTTGGGTATGACACTTTACTCTAGTAGATTTTTCTTATAATAATAGCTCTCAATAATCCATTAGCATGACCCCATTTGAGGCTTTGTATAAGAGACCATGTCATTCACTATTGTGTTGTATGGAGATTAGAGAGACAACTGTTCTTGGTCTCAATGTGGTGCAGAGCACGGTAGAGAAATTTCAGCTTGTTCATGAGAGGATGAAAGTAGCACAGGACAAAGAGAAGTCTTATGTTGATCGCATAAAGAGGTCTTTAGCATTCAATGTTGGGGAGAATGTGTTCTTGAAGGTTTCCTCTCTACATGGGAATGAGAGGTTTGGTAGAGGGAGTAAGATTTCTCCCAGGTTTGTTGGGGTCTTTGATGTGTTGGGGTGAGTTGGGGAGGTGACATATCAGTTGGAATTACCACCGTGATTGGAGAGGATCCATGATGTCTTCCACATCTCTCAGCTTCACTGGTATCTTTACGATGACCCCCACGTTATTGACTGGGGAGAGTTGGATATCGGGGATGACACGACGTCTATGGAACGACAAGTAGAGATCAAGGATCATCAAGAGAAGGCGCTGCGTGGATAGACCATTTCTTTCGTTCATGTATTGTAGAGGCAAGATGTCCTGGAGGAGAGTACTTGGGAGCGAGAGGCGCAGATGTGTTCCCAATAATCGAAGTTGTTTTGAGATTTGATTTTATCTATTTTTCTTTGTATAATGATGTTTGGATCCTTTTGTTTTATGAGATAAGCTATTTTATTTGGTTTGTGATGTGTGTGGTGCGATGTGTGATAAAGTCCTGACATATGAAAAGATGATGACCTGATTTCTAATCAAGACGCATTAACTGCAAAGAGATTAAACCCATGCGGGTGAGTCAGTGCCACCCAGAGCAGATATTATCTTGACTTGGAAGGTGGAACTCCCCAATTCGTGTGTTCAGGATAGTATGGTTCATTGGTTGTAGCGGTTGTTGGTTTGGGATGCATGGAGGTTCAGATGGTTGTGCAGCGGTTGTGTGGCAGTGTGGTTGTGTGAGAGGAGGCATCTTGTGGTTGTGAAATGTGTTTTGTGGTCATTTTTGTTGGTGTGTTTGGCTGGTGGTACCGTTTGAGGTATGATGGGACCTTTGAGAGGCATCTCACATAGCAGTTGTTCAGACCCATTTTCTTATGGGCTTGGTTTTGGATTCTTGAGGGAAAGTATCATTTTAGAGGCATCTGATGTAATGGTCTCTTCCCTCCTAGTCCTTTACTTTTCTAGTTTTGGTTGTTGGAGGTGTTTAGGGGAGGTTTCGGGAGTTTTAGGTGGAAGTTGGAGGTGCAGCAGAACTGTTGCTAGAAATACACGTCGTATAAGTGTATTACACAACATGTAATGGTGATTTACGAATTTTGTGTGGATGGTTCACGATGTGTAGATTTTTTGTGTTAAATAATAAAAAAGTGACACATTTTCGGTGAAACCAAACCCCAAGGATTACACGATGTGAAATGGGATTACACGTCATGTAAATCCTCGATGTAGTGCATTTTTAAAAGTTATTTATGACTAAATTTTCATTTATTCGGCCATGGATTCTTATTCCTCTAATTTTGGGTGAACCTTAAGCTCCCCTAGGATTTCTTCAAGCCCTCTTCCTCTTTCTTTGATATGTTGGTCCCGATGGTTGTTCGTTGGCAATCTGTGGTAATCCCTTCCTTCTTCTTGGTTGGTTTTCTTCCATTATTCTCTTGGAGATTTGCTGCAACAACGTTGTTATGGTTTGGAGTGTGTGTTGGTTTGTGTCTTGATAGTCTTTGGGTGCAGTGTAGGTTGATCTACAGTTTCCATGGTGCGGTTGTGGTTCGCGTGCGTTCCTCTTCGCCTTAAGGTGTGCAGTGAGTTGTAAAGCTTCTTTGAGGTAGGGAATCCCTCGTTTGTATTTATTATGTATCATGCGAGAGGGGTTTTATTTTGTTTACTTATGTGTTATGGTTGTGTTGAATTAATTAAATATAAATAATTGGTTAATTTTAAATTGAAAGGGGAAAATGAAGTTTGACTCGCATGTTTTTACAGCTTTATTATTATTGTCATATTATAAATTATATAGGCTTATGGCCCCACTGAAAATTGTGGATGTTGGGGGCTTTGTTTGCGTTGGATATATGTGTTGTGATTGCTGCTTTGGTTGTGATTATTGTGATATCACCCTAAAATGGAAATTGGTTAACCACTTATATTTGGCTAATAAAATGGTTCCTCAGGATAATGACATGCCTAATAGCATCCCTAAAATAAAGTGGAATGTGAAAGATCCTTTTTAAATCTGTAAAATGATATTGATGTGTTGTGAAGTGTTGTCGTGCTTGTGGGATGATGATGTGTGTTTGGGGAATGTGGGGAAGAAAGGTGGTTTGTTTGTTCGTGCTTTTGGGGTGGTGAGGTGGTTTGTTTAGACGTGCTTTTGGGGTGACAAGGTGGTTTCTTTGTCCATGCTTTTGGGGCAGCGAGGTGGTGGTTACTTTGTGTTAGATGCTCGAGTAGTGATGGAATAAATAAATACTTGTTTGATAATATTTTAAATTGATTGGTCTGGTTTGGTTAATGGGGTGAAAATTTTAAGTGAACAATTAAATTGTGGATTGTGTGATTAAATGTGGTTGATGTTAAATAATAAAAATAATGGAATGATTAAATATAATTGGTTGTAAATGTGGAACGGGTTTGCGGCTTGTTGTGTGGTGTTATGAATTTAGAGGTGGCAGCAAAGGTGAAAGTGTTGTGAGTTGGTTAGTTGGTTTGTGAACCCATTGGATGGGCTTGAGTGTTTGATACTACATATATATATATACTTGTATATTATTTTTATTTCCTTACACAACCTACCCACATCGAGCAGTATGTGCTGACACCCGCATAGTCATGCAGGGGGGTATTTTTTCCGACATCCAGTGAGGAGTACAAATGGCAGGGTACCCGTTCTTTCCCTCTCTCTTCTAGGTGAGGTAAGTATTGCATAGTTTGTGATGTATGGAGGTCTGTTAGTTCATTAGATGGTGGTTATGATAGCCTAGGTTTTTGTAGGAAAGATGTGATGACTCGGGTGTCTTCATGCGAGACATGACTGTGCTTGTGGGGTGGTGGCCCAATTGTCTTCGGGAAAGGTGTGATGTGGCCATGATTGTGGGGCGGCGATCCCAAGTTTCTTTTGGGCATGGTGTATTGTAACCATGATTTTGGGGTGGTGTGGTATAGAGAAGAGATAGGAGAACCAGGATGTATGACATTGGGTGTGAGAGCAGCATACCAGTGGTAAAGTGGTGCGGGGTACCCTTATCGATGTGATCATGTTATATTATATTACTTGACTTGTGGTAAAGTGGTGCGGGGTACCCTTATCGATGTGATCATGTTATATATTACTTGACTTGTGTTATTTGTAGATTGTTCCTTGGTGAGGTTGGGTTTGGTTAGTATACATGTATATGTGTTGTTTGGTTCTACTGTTTTCTTATAGGTGTGTTAGAATGATTCTTTCACATGTTCGTGAGAGACTTTGGTTTTTTCTACTGAGTATACTTGTATGCTCATCCTGCTTATATAAAATTGTTTTCAAGTTTCTAGGAGGATTACATGGACCACGTTGGAAATTTCTAGCTTAGAACTTTGGATAGTTTCTACGCTGCTACTTTAGATTTACCTTTAGGTATTTACTTTGGAGATTTTTATTGCATATGTTTCATTTATATATGCATTGTGGGATAGTTTTGGTTTCTTTTATATTACTCCATGGATTTTATTGTGGATGATTCATCTTATCTCTCAATCCTATTTATATTATAGAGGGTAATTCCTCCCATACATGATATTTTTATACCCTCGGTGGTAGTTTCCATCCCAGGGCCTACTAGAGGTGGGACTCATGGGTCATTATCTCTCTCCTCTCATTGTAGTATCTTTGGAGGGATGGGTTCATGAAATTAGTTTTGATTTTGGTGGTGTATTCTTATTTCCGTAGGACCTCCTATCATATTGGCTTGTGATTGCAACCAGTGGGTGGTGATTTCAAATTGAATGGTACATAATTGGAAAATGAAATATTTATGATGGGTCATTGGTGACGGGATCCCGTCGCAAATGACTCATAACTAAAAAGGGTTCCACAAATACTATTTTTTGCGACGGTCCATTGCATTTTTTTTGCGACGAGGGACCCTCCCATCGCGAATTTTTTTACCAAGTAATTATAAGTTAACATTTACGACAAGATTCATGCTCTGTCGCAAATAATATAAAAAAATTAAGAACATTTAAAAAATAAAAAAATAAATAACAACCCAATTATATAAAAAAATAGAATTAAAAAAATAAAAATAAAAAAAATAAAAATATATATATAAAATAAGAAACATCGTAATAATATAAATAAAACGAAATCTATAAAACTATAAGTATCTTAATTAATAATAATATTAAAAAATTGTGTTCATTCAAATGTTTATCATAATAAATGAGTAAAAAATACATATATCACTAAGGAGGGGGAGGGTCATCTGGAGGAGGAGGAAGTGGAGGGAACTTCATCCCTATACCCTATGCCAAGTATCGTATGTACTCCATCATATGTTACTGATGATGCTCATGTGTTTGGCATTGCTCCTCCTCCTCCTACTCATGATGTCAATGATGCTCTTCATGCTCTCTACGTAGGGTCTTTATAACCTCATCTTGAGCTCATAACTTCTCATCATACTCTACAGCTGATGATGATGACTCTCCATGAGATCCGCTCGAGCTGGAAGATGACAACATATAAGTACCATAATAACTATCAGGCATCAATCAAGAACTGATACCAACAACTTGACCTTTCTTGAAGGCAGACTGAGTCTCCTGTATCCATGTCGCGCCATCAAATCTTGTTGCACTAGTGACCTGACCCTCAGTCTCGGTCTGACTCTCATCATGTGTGTGAGAAGTCTCATACTCATATGACTCCTTCAAATGCAATTTGAAATTAAAATAGTTAAAATATTATTTTTAGTTAATTCTAAAACTCAAAAAAATTGTACTGACCAAAATTTGATGTTGTCGACCACCAGTAATCTCACCAGTGACAGGGTCAGTGTAATCCTCTTGTAAACATCAAACTCTATAATATCGGACTACTCAATTGCCTATATGAATAATAAAATAAAAATTTTACATTTATAGTTATATAAATTATTAAATAAAATTACTTACCATATGTTGTCAATGAGTACTAAATGCACAACTACCAGCTCTATATATAACCTCTTATTTCCCCTAGTTCTTCTGACCTACTAATTATTGCTACCAGTTCATGAACCGAAAGCCAGTGGGCCATAGATTTTAAATTTTAATCACCAGAGTGACAGAAATTATCATATCTGGCGATCCAAGCCTTGGTACAATCCAAGGATCTCGTGTGAATTATTCAAAGCACAAATATAAATCAAAATGTGTACCTTATTCTAAATCAAAATGCGCTTGACTGTAGCTCATCACCAGTGATCATTGCTCAAAGGATACAAATCTGAATCCCTTTATATCTTCTACATACACTCCTTGAATCTATGAATGCTCCATTCATTGGATTCTGGGTGCAAGTGCAGAGCTCCAACAATATCTTCAACACTACGACGATCACCACAATCACCAACCTTCGATCTATGAAGACAAACTTGGATCATTCACTTGGATTGAGTGATTATCTCTCTTGGATTTAGGATGATAGAGAAGCTATAAATTCTAGAATCATGAATAGTTAGCTGGAATGATCTTCTATCCACTTATATAGTAGAAGTTCCAAATACCCGGTTAGGGTTCCCCAACCCTCGTGCATTAAACATACACTAAATAAGTGATATAAATAATCAATTATAACGAACTAACTACACCATAAATATTATTTATATTTTCTTTCACATTTTTAATATATATTAAATATATTAAATGATAAATCTGAGTCATTAACTCAACTCGTAGCTCCCAATAATATTAAACAAACCCAGAATATTAAAATAATATTTGTTCGTATAATATTAATCCTTGTATTTACTTAAATAATTGTAAATAATTTTAATAAATAAATTTAACCTAATTATTCTTTACTTGAATAATAATGAATTTATTTATTTATTATTTATTGACGAAACTTGTACAAAACTTGGACCCCGTGGTGGGGTTCACCATGTCCTAAATTCGTATCCACTAGAATAGGGTAGACTCTCGAATGTTCTATTGTGTGTGACCCTCCAGGCCCTTTTTTCAATAGTAGTGAATAGTTTTTATAGACCAAGAGCGGAGTCTAGAAACCCATCAAGGCCCTTAATTAGATAAGGAGTAGTTATAGCAATGAAAACCAACCTACAAACAATCACTATGTAATATAATCACTTTTTCTTTGATATCTCATAAAGCATGACGTACACTTGTTCCATAATCCTTTATTAATTTATTATTTATTCAATCAATCGCATACCACCAATGTCGCACCCAACACAAGCTACCTCACCATGATTTCATTATTATGGTTTTTACCTTGCATCAAAGTATGTGATCAAATGGTACACATTTGTAATTATCTAAATTCAGGAGACCAATACATATGTCTATAGATAGGAACAACCAATGATACAAAAAATATGTGGTATTCCTATTGGATAGTTTATCCTCATGATCTTACTTACCATAGATCACAAAGTGTGAACTTCATGAGAATAAGTCTCAATGATTATGAGCCCCCATAACCTGAAAGTCAAACATCAATCATGTCTAGTCAATATGATGTACTAAGACCATAAGTCAAATATTTAAGATTAATGTCATAGTATCCTGAGGTTCTCATTATAGCCTAGAATCTGCAATAACCTTTTGATACAATAGTTAATCTATGGACATTACCATTTATATATTAGATATATAAATTTCTACACTATAATAGTAAGAGTATATCATTTATATCTCACTATATACACGAAATGGTAATCAAAAGTACTGATAAAGTTGGGTCTAGGGCACCCACTTTTACAACACTCCCACTTTCACTAGAGCCAAATTTCTTAACATCCTTATTAGCTCTCACATGATTAATATCATGTTTCTGCTGAGTCATGAATTTAGTTGTTGGGTCTACCATGTCTCTGTTACGTGACAATTCTGCTAACACTTTTACAACACTCCCACTTTCACTAGTAATGCTAACAATTTACATACTAGGTGGGATTTCAAGAATTGGAATAAATTTTCATGTTTAATAATTGCTTCTTAGCTACCTTATAAGCTTCAATGTACTCGGTATTTGTAGGTATGGATACCACTAGCTTGAATGAGCATGTATTGCTCATTACCTTAGCCTTAATGCGATATTAGATCATATTTATATAAGGAAGAATAATTTGTGTCCTCTTAAAACTAGTATCCCTTCTTCTTCACATTTACATAACAATTTTGTACTTACTCAAGTATAATTGGATAGTTCTGACTCATTCCCTTGCAATTATCCTAGATATAACTGATATTTTCCTATCATGAAATATATTTTGGCAATATCAATTCTTGTATATATCATGGCATACATGATTGATCCATTTCTAAAGCATATAGAATTAAACTCACCACTTTAATATCCTCCTATGTCCCGGACATGTCTACCTGGAGAGATTTATGCCATGTGATATTGGAAATAATTTTAACTTGAATTGTTACAACTTTTATTTTTCAATACCTTATTAGTATATATATGATTGACTAGGTATAAGAAATCATTAGATCTACCTCCGTAGATCCTGTTCCCTAGAACTTAGGTTGATAATTTAAGTTAATCACTAGATAATTACATTCATCCTGATTTTAACTAAGTGTTAGACCAATAGTTGTTTTCCATATGTTGATAAAAATATTTCACTTTGAAAACCATGGTGCTCCCACTAACCTCTAGTAGAAACATGTCAAAGATTCATTTCAAATTAATGATCTAATATTGTGTTGCTTACTTCAATCATAAATTGGATTTCAGTAACTTGTAACCCTTATTGGAATTCAATGACCTCACTATACCTTTTTGGTTGCGTCATATAGAAACCTTCCACAATTTGTGGTCTTGAATTCCAATGCTCAATAAAATGATCATAGAAATTAGTTCTAAAAAATAACATAATAATGGATTTAGGAATAATGACTTGGTATAACCAATCAAGCCTTATTGGTACCATGCTTGTGTCATCCACATATCATCTCACTTTAATACCCACCATAGTATTCAAAATAATATGCCCCCTGTATTTTGATACATGAAATCCATTATTGAATTTTTAATTGATATTTTCAATTTCAGTTAATTTACATATATTTCCTACTTGTAGGAATTAATATTATCAATGAATAATGTATCATCTACTATGGTGAATGTAAATCCATTACTATAGTTTTAACCTTCTTGTGCAGTATGTGCCTCTAGAACATTCATCTTTCACACATCTTTTGGAAATCGCTCTTATTCCAAATATTTGTGCATATCTATCAGTGACTAAAACCAAGTCAATTTGGATCTCACTATCTCTAATAGAGATGTGCACCCTTATATAGAAATATAGTCAATTTCTTTGACTATCACTTTTCGATCATAGGTATTTCTGTAATATTGTAGGAAACTTTTAGGATAATTACTTTAGATGCACTTGGTGTTTTTCTTGATGAAAGTTTGTTTATATCCTAACAAACTCTTTACATATAAACACATTTTCTTATGAAATAATTTATTTCCATCATAATAAAACTGATATGATATCCATTTTTCATTACAGTTTTCATATGGTTATAGGAAAACATTGTTATTTATGAAGCACATCTTTAAATATAATATAAGTTTCTGCAATGAGTATTAGTCTCAACATTGGTACTCTTAACATCGTGTTTCTTATGTGTATAAGGGAAATGTGCATTTATGAATTACTCCACACAACATTTTGTTGATATATGTTAACATGTAAGACTCATCATTGATCCTCCTTATTAGCATCATTGATTTTATGTGAATAAGGTGATGTTCATTTAGGAATTACGCCATGCTATATTATATCGATCGATGAATGCTCGGTCAAGATATTGTTCAGCATACCAGCCCAAACCATCTCATATATTCTGACCATGCATAAACCATACTTCACTTTCACATTCCTTAATCACTTAAAGGAAATCTGATTAAGTATACTTAACACTAGATTACCCTTTGAATAGATCATGCTCTTTAGCTAAACTAATTCTAAAATCTTTGTGTCTTACCTTTATTTCTAAAGGTTCCTTTGTCCAAAACTGAGTATATACATAGATAATACCTAAGGTTTTTAGCTCTACTGAGTCTAAATACCATACTGGGTAGATATTAGACATCCACTTTTAGTTTTTCTTGAAAAATATTTATCTTTCCACAATTGGGTATATAAGACTTAAATTGTATATTCATCATGTATTGCCTATGATTCAAGTATCACTGAACTATTATTTGAGTATTCAACACCACAAAAAAAATCATTCCTAAACTTGGAATAATTTCTATTTATGTCCAAAGGACACATGAGATAATTTTTTTGGTAATACTCAATAAAAGTTCTACTAGAATCATTTACTTGGAAATAAGAAGTTGTGTACTTCTGAATACTGACTTAGAAACCACCCTTTCTCAGCTATTTGGAGAACACACCTTTCTTATAGTAATGTTTCTATAATTACTTAGTTACTATATTCAAATACACATATGTGAAAGTCATATTGTATTTAAAACCCCATAAGTATGAATGAAACATTACTTTTAATTGATTAATAATCCTAAAGAAGAAATGATTACTTTCTTATTTAATTTAGTTCATTGTGATTAAACTTTCATAGATTTATTTCAAGATATGTGAAGAAAATAACCTTATGTTTATTACCTCTCTCTTTGAAGGACATTGTGAAGGTTCCTTTGGATTCTATATTGCCATTTTCCTTATTACCTTTTCTTTCAACTTGTTATTCATAATAACTAAAGATTAATCTTTCTTTAATGTTTTTATTTACTTGGAAATACTTACCTAAAAGGTAATGAGACTTTTAATTCATCATGTTCATTTTTTAATCTTAAATAAAACAAGATTAATTGGGTGAAAAATATATAAGAATGAGATGTCTTGAAATATCATTTCCCACCTTTCATATTTACATGTAACCAGTATAATATCATCCATTCATATCTCTCTTCACTTTCTCTTCGCAAGCTTCTCAGAGACAAGACTACATGTGAAATAATCTATGTCCTGATGTTGTAACCACAACTAAAATTAGACGCTGATGATTTCATGATGACATAACCATCATTTTCTTCATACATGAGTCTCCTATGAACATTTTTAAATACTCTCACTTACTAAGGTGGATTAATAGGTATTGGGAACACTACAACCTTGAATTTCTGATATTGTAGTATTATGTGCAAGTTTCTATACTACAATTAGAAATTATTTCTAGTTTGGACATTTACTTTGTCCAATATTATTGAAGTACGTCTTGTGAAATTACTTTCCATTTTCTACAAAAAAAATCTAGTAGGTTAGTAATTTTATCTTGATTACTGATTTAGACATTATTGATCAATTAATTATATCATTAAATGCCTCCCAAAATTTTATCAAATTCTAGAAACCCTTTGTGCTAGAATCATAATACTCTTTCTCTTTAGTATTCTAGTGGCAAGGATCATTGAATCTCCCTTCACAGTCTACAAGCTTTGGCTATGACACTACTTGGAGAGTTCAATGTAGGTGTTTGACTGACCAACCACATTAACTCACAGCTCCTTGATCTATTGAGTGAAGTCCTATCTTCTAAAATCATAAACTCGATTCAATCAACACTTTAATCTAAAGTTGAGAAAGCTATAATTATATACTTCTTTGTTTCAAACTTTAGTTAAGTCAACTCATCACTATTATAAAAACTCTTTGGTATTAAGAGAAACCCTCAACTTTGGTTGATGAGCACCCCAACCACCTGGTTTTGTTCAAACATGAATGATGGAAGGCGTTTTGAGACTTAATATTTCTTTGAGGATATTTAAATATTTATTGATGTATGAAATAATTTTCTATCTTAATACACACATTCTATGTGATCACATTCACAACATATTATGAAATAAATAGAAAAACATTCATCATGTCATAAATTGATTTAATCTATGCATTTTTAAGTTTATTATTTAATTTGATTGCGTAAACTTTCAGATTCAATAAAATAATAAGCAATTCATAAATTAAATATACTACGCGACTTATCTTGAGCATCTATTATTAGTTGATCTATTTAAACTCAATGAACCAACCATGAACTAGAGGTATAATACCTGAGTTGGGTTTTGAATCATATAGAAACTCACACCCCAGAACAATTTGTCATCATCTAATCTGAAATGCCGCCTCATCTTGGCATGGTCCACGTCTTAATTCATCTTCGTCATAATACATATATACATTACTACAAAAATGGGCTTTATTAGTGCTCAAAATGGGATTTAACAGCACTACAAAATTGATTTAAAGCTCAACGCTGATAAAAGGGGGGTCCCCTATATTAGTGCTAAAAAGCACTGATAAAGGGCGCCTTTATCAGTGCTAAAAAAGCAATGATAAAGTGATCATTTATTAATGATAAAAACGTGCTGATAAAGGGAGCCTTTATCAGTGCTTATTTATCACTGATAAAGGATCCCTTTATTAGTGCTAAAAAATGCTGATAAATTCCTTTCCTGCTGTAACATAAATTCTACAGCAGCACACCCAAAAAAGACCTGAAAAAATTAGCATATCAACAAGTATACCCATAAAAAATTAACAGATAATTCATAATGTAATTACAGCAAGAATACACTTACAATAAGTATACCCATACAACAAGTATACCCAAACACCATTAGCACATAATTCATAAGTTAATTAAATATATAAAGAATTCAATTCAGAATTCAGAGGGTTGGGGGATGTTCAGGGGTTTGGGGTGGCTATCCAAGGGGAGTAGGGGGGGTCCAGGGAGTGGGGGTGTACGGGGGGATGGAGGTGTCTAGGGGGGTGGGGGGGATGTCCAGGGGCTCTCCATGGTGGTGTCCAGGGTGGGTGGTGTGGTGTCTAGGGGGTTGGGGGGGGTTTCCAACGGTGGGGGTGTCCAGGGGGTTGGGGGTGTCTAGGGGGTGGGGTGGTGTCCAGGGGGGTGGGGCAGTCCAGGAGGTTGGGGGGATGTCCAAGGGGGTGGGTTGGTGTCCAGGGGGTGGGGGTGGCTGTCCATGGGGGTGGGGGTGTCTAGGGGGTGGGGGTATCCAGGTGGTGGGGTGGTGTCTAGGAGGGGTGGGGGTCATCCAGGGGGTGGGGGCTGACTAGGGGGTTGGGGTGTCCAAGGGGTGGGGGGATGGGTTTCCAAGGGGTTGGGGGGCTTTCCAGGGGGTGGGGGTGTCCAGGGGGTGGGGGTGTCCAGGGGGTGGGGGTGTCCAGGGGTGGGGTGGTGTCCAGGGGGTGGGGGGGGCAGTGTCCAGGGGGTAGGGTGGTGTCCATGGGGCAGTCTAGAAGGTTGGGGGTTGTCCAAGGGGGGTGGGGTGGTGTACAAGGGGTGGGGGTGGCTTTCCATGGGGTTGGGAGTGTCCAAGGGAGTGGGGGTGCCTAGGTGGTGGGGTGGTGTCTAGGAGGGGTGGGGCGTCTATGGGGTTGGGGGTGTCCAGGGGTGGGGCTGTCCATGGGGGTGTTTAGGGGGTGGGGTGGTGTTCAGGGGGTTGGGGGGCTTTCCAGTGGGTGGGGATGTCTAGGGGGTGGGGGTGTCCAGGGGGTGGGGGTGTCCTGGGGGTGGGGTGGTGTCCAGGGGGTGGGGTGGTGTCCACGATGGTGGGGGTGGCTGTCCATGGGGGTGGGGGTGTCCAGGGGGTTGGGGGGTATCCAGGTGGTGGGGTGGTGTCTAGGAGGGGTGGGGGCCATCCAGGGGATGGGGGTCGTCCAGGGGGTTGGGGGTGTCCAGGGGGGTTGTCCAGGGTGGTGGGGGGGGGGGGGGGCTACCCATGGAGGAGTCCAGGGGGTGGGGTGGTGTCCAGGGGGGTGGGGTGATGTCCAAGGGGTGGGGGGATTTAATGGTTTTAATGGAATGAATTTCATGGATTTTAATATCATTGGTATTTTTAAATTTTTTTTGGAATGGTTTTTATTTCAATAGTATGTGTTTCTTTCGGAAAAAATGAATGGTTTTTGTGTGTATGGTAGGAAGGGGGATTTCCGTATGTTAATTGTTGTTTTCACTTAACATTCTGCCCATTTTAAACAAAAGAGATACACTTTGAGTGATATCGGCCACACTGTGCCTCGAATAGAGGTTGGGTTGACTCATAAACATCAAAAATGACCCATGGATCATTCTACTAAAGTATCAACACAATCCAAATGTGTTTGGTCGGTTTTCTATACATCAGTTGTTGTTTTCATTTAAAATTTTGTCCATTTTAAACAAAAGAGAGACACTTTGAGTGATACCAGCCACACTGTGCCTTATATTGAGGCGAGGTTGACTCTTAAACGTCACACATGACCCATGGATCGTTATCCTAAAGTATAAACACAATCCGAATGCGTTTGGTTGGTTTTCCGTACGTTAGTTGTTGTTTTCACTTAAAATTTTGTCCATTTTAAACAAAAGAGAGACACTTTGAGTGATACCAGCCACAACGTGCCTCATATTGATGTAGGGTTGACTCATACACATTAAAAATGACACATGGATCGTTATCCAAAATTATCAACACAATCCTAATGCGTTTGGTCAGTTTTCTGTATGTCAATTGTTGTTTTCACTTAAAATTTTGTCCATTTTAAACAAAAGAGAGACACTTTGAGTGATAGAAAACACCGTTCCTCGGATTGAGGTGGGGTTGACTCTTAAATGTGACACATGACCCATGGATCATTCTCCTAAATTATCAACACAATCCGAATGTGTTTGGTCAGTTTTCTGTACGTCAGTTGTTGTTTTCACTTAAAATTTTGTCCATTTTAAACAAAAGAGATACACTTTGGGTGATACTGGCCATGCTGTACCTCGGATTGAGGAAGGGTTGACTCTTACATATCACATATTACCAATGTATCTTTCTACTAATATATCAACACAATCTGAATGCTTTTGGTCGGTTTTCCATACGTCAGTTGTTGTTTTCACTTAAAATTATGTCTATTTTAAACAAAAGAGAGACACTTTGAGTGATACCAGCCACACCATGCCTCTAATTAAGGCGGGTTTGACTTTTACACATCAAAAATGACCCATGGATAATTCTAATAAAGTATCAACACAATCTAAGTTCTTTTGGTTGGTTTTCCATACGTCAGTTATTGTTTTCACTTAAAATTTTGTCCATTTTAAATAAAAGAGAGACACTTTGAGTGATACCAGCCACACCGTGCCTCATATTGAGGAAGAGTTGAATCTTAAACGTAACACATGACCCATGTATCATTCTACTAAAGTATAAACACAATCCAAATGTGTTTGGTTGGTTTTCTCTACGTCAGTTTTTGTTTTCACTTAAAATTTTGTCCATTTTAAACAAAAGAGAGAAACTTTGAGTGATATCGGCCAAAACGTGCCTCTGATTGAGTAAAGGTTGATTCTTACACGTCACAAATGACCCATTTATCATTATCATAAAGTATCAACACAATAAAAATTTGTTTGGTCGGTTTTCTGTACATCAGTTGTTGTTTTCACTTAAAATTTTGTGCATTTTAAACAAAAGAGAGACACTTTGAGTGATACCGGTCACACTGTGCCTCATATTGAAGCGTGTTTGACTCTTAAAAGTCACACATGACCCATGTATTGTTATACTAAATTATCAACACAATACTAATGTGTTTGGTCAGTTTTCCGTACGTTAATTTTTGTTTTCACTTAAAATTCTGTCCATTTTAAAAAAAAGAGAGACTTTGAGTGATACCGGAAACACCGTGCATCAAATTGAGGTGGTATTGACTTTTACACATCAAAAATGACCCGTGGATAGTTCTCATAAAGTATCAACACAATATTAATTCATTTGGTTGGTTTTCTGTACGTCAATTTTTGTTTTCACTTAAAATTTTGTCCATTTTAAACAAAAGAGAGACACTTTGAGTGATACCATCCACACTGTGCCTAGGATTGAGTCTAGTTTGACTTATACACATAAAAAATTACCCATGTATAATTATTATAAAGTATCAACACAATACGAATGCGTTTTATCGGTTTCCCATACGTCAGATGTTGTTTTCACTTAAAATTTTATCCATTTTAAACAAAAGAGAGACACTTTGAGTGATACCTGCCACACTGTGCCTCTTATTGAGGAGGGGTTTACTCTTACACATCATAAATCACTCATGTATCATTATCCTAAATTATCAACACAATCCAAATGTTTTTGGTTGGTTTTATGTATGTCAGTTGTTGTTTTCACTTAAAATTCTGTCCATTTTAAATAAAAGAGAGACACTTTGAGTGATACCAGCCACACCGTGCCTCGGATTGAGGTGGGTTTGACTCATACACATAAAAAATTACCCATGTATCATTATACTAAAGTATCAACACAATAATATTGTGTTGGGTTGGTTTTCCGTACGTCAGTTGTTGTTTTCACTTAAAATTTTGTCCATTTTAAACAAAAGAGAGACTTTGAGTGATACTGGCCACATTATGCCTTGGATTGAGGTGGGGTTGACTCATACACCTCAAAAATGACCCATGGATCTTTCTCCTAAAGTTTCAACACAATCAGAATGCTTTTTATTGGACATGAAGGTATTTTGGTGATTTTACTGTGTTTTCTTATCCAAAGCCCAAAGAAAAGTGGTTCATCATTCTTGCATGTTGCTGGTGCATTTTATCTGTTAAAATGGAAAAATGAATCATTATAGAAAGGTTTTTTTATTTAATAATAATTAAAATTTTCCTACGAAAATTTATATACAACAATGTTTCATCTTTTTATATCTTTAACCCCTCTTAAAAATGGTCTCCAATTGTACACGTCCCCAAGTCAGATCTTCATTTTATTTGTGTACAATATTCCATCAAGTATGCAGCCCACTAGTTTCTGAATAAATCTATATCATCTTGTGAATATTATTCTTTTCGATAGTTAGAGTAGTAATGCAAAATATATAAACAAATAATAAATAAATAATTTAAATGAAATAGTAGTTGTTTTTTAAAATACCTCTTTTGGGATGCTAGTTTGTTGATATAAAATGATCTCTCTCATAAATTTACAAACATAATAACTGAAATCATTATTGTTTGTTTGGTTTGGACACTGCAAAAGATTTTATCATTAAGAGAATAAGTAACTTGTTTTTATATGTGTTTGGATGGTGAAATTTTATTATATATACCCTGATACCGGTCCAGACGTAGTATTTTCTTAGTTCCTTATGCTTAGTCCCTTTCCTCATTCCTTGTTTTAGATGATATTGGTATACCACCCTATAAAAACAGAATAATCAGTCAAAGATAATATAAATTATATAAATTGATGTTTATACCTAAAACGTAGGATGTAGTGTCTTATAGATTCACAAACTCCATTATGTGTGGTCAGTTTGTTGGATATCCTTACATTGAATCCAGAAAATAAATATTTGGAGTATCCTAGTTCACCACAATTAACATCCAATGTTTCCTAAAACACAAAAAGGAATAAGTGATAAAATAAGTGAAAATATAATTTATATGCTTTAATCATAGAATTTTACCCCTGCATGGTTGGTATTAGGAAGAGTCTATCATGCGTAATCTTGCTTTCAAATGTTTTTAACAAGCCTTTCACTATTTCATCCTTTTTTATAGCTCTAATTTTGTTAGTTGTTTTGATGTGGTATGAGGACTAATGAGTCCGAATTTTGGATCATGGTAAAATCCCTTCAACTATTTTTCATATATATGCCTACTAATAATATAAAATGAATTTAGTCATAATTAGCACATTATATCAGCTTTTAGAAAATAAATTCATGAAAACATACCTCATATATAAATTTACAGCTCTGATGCCTAGCCAACCATATTCAAGGATCTCATTTACATTTTTAGCAGTAACGAAATCTGGAATTTCCTCTCCGTATATATTCTTTTCAAAAACAACTATATGACTACTACCATTTTTTATCATTGTATCCATATGAGTCTTTAATGCTAGCAAATGTGGATAGAGAATAGGTGGTGTTATTGTGATTTCAGTAGCTCTTTGGGATCATTTGGTCGGTCCTTTATATGATTTTGATCCCACGTTTCTTGTCACCCCTTCCCTTTCTCCGTCTATAATAACATTCATTGGTTCAGACCTTTTTTCATTAATTGTTAAAGGTTTAGCTTGAAAAAAATGTAAATAAATACCTCTTTTTCCACATGTACTCTTACAAGTTGTGACATCCATGCAATGAATTTCCCAATATCCTTTTTGATCATCGTCATCAAGTGGAATAGTTATCTCTGCATTTGGATCATGAGCTACAACAATCGTCACTTTCAGATGATCTTTTGGAAGTGGTCTATTATGCAACTTGTCCTCTGGGATGTTGAACACCGTAGCCCCTGCTACAAGGTGATAGGTGGGTGTTGACAGATATAAATCACAGTCATTATCACCCTGTAGAAGATCAGTACAGGAAAATTATAAATGTTTGTCTGATTCACGTTTCATGGGAACAATTATTAGAATATTGATTACCACATCTAAGACAACTCTTTGAGGGGAATGACTCGCCTCAAATCTGGTGGGGGTGGGGCGGGATCTTCATGCACTGGTTGTTCCTGAGTTGTGTCTTATCCTTGATTCTCAACCATAAAAGTTGCTAGAAACTTTCCCTACCATTGAAATCGTTCTTCAAGAGTTTCTAGTCTTTCGCTCATTAGTTTCATTTCTTCATCTCTATCATCCATTTTTTTCTCAAAATATACTCGGGGTGTCACCCCAAACCCCACACCTATGACATGACCATATTGTTCTAGCTACTTCAAAGTCATTGATAATAGGTCTACATCTGCTACAGGAGTAGATGATTCCTGTGACTATCGGATATAAGAAAATAAGTAATTATTATTATGTAATAGAAATTTAAAACAAAAATTTTTATCGTGTCATACTTACACATATTTCCCACACGTTTTGTGTGTTTTTATCTACTAGCTTCCCTTCCTTATTCACACGTGACTCCTTCCACAGCACATGATGTGGGATGTAAGTGTCTTTGTCTTTAGACTCATTAATCTATATATAAATATATAAAGATAATTATGATGTTGTTTCTTGGCACCTAACAATATTACTGTAAATTTAAAATATGTACTATTTTCTTTTCTATTGAAGCGTACCCCATCCTTGCTTTACGATAGGGGTATGTTGGTTTTTATGTGTGTTTTTTATTTTCAGTACTAAGTTGCAATTTCATAAATGAAATATTGACAATCAAAGTGATGAATACACATATCCTCAAACAACATATTATCAGCCACAATGTACCTGAAACTTCTCATCCCCACAATAGCTAATAAATGCATCCCATGCTTCTTGGGATATCAGGTGAGCGTAGACAAGGTGTGGGTGTGGGTTTATTTTACCTTTGGAATCTTTTAGGTGAAATTTTGTTAAAATAGTGTGAAAACCTCGATGAATCCTTCCTGCAATCCTTAGTACATAATTCTTGTGTGAATCATCTACTATAAATGTACTATGCAAGGGATTGAGAAGAGTAAGACATTGTTTCATTATTTTATTTGCTAGTAAATTAAAGAAATAATATCATAATGTTACCGTAATTTCTTCCCAAATCACAGCCTTCAGCCCGGACACAACATGGTTCCATGAATCTATTTCAATCAGCATGCGTTTCCGAGTGAAAATTCCAATGTAACTACTAAACATAGCATTGTTGGGATTCACATGTTAGCCTCATTCATTCTATCTGACATCAAATTTGATACCTTTTCTTTTCACCTTAAGAACTTTGGCTAACACCATCAAAATACAGTGCACTTATGTTTTCAGGGGCGTCGGTCCTTCGTATATGTTCATATGAAATAGTAGTAATGGCATGTGTTGATGGTTATTGGACCTCAACACTAGGAGCATCAACAGGTTCAGAAACTTGTTGTTGCTCTGCACTGTGAGCAGCAACAGCAGCAGCAGCTTGAGATACTTGTTCAGCCTCAAGGTTAGGAGCACCAGAATGTGCAAAATTCATTATCTGCAAAAGTATATGAATAGTTAATTTAGATTACATAAATTCAGTAATGATAATATAATAACATGAGATAACAAGATCAATATTAAAAATAAAATATAACATGTTTATTAAACTCTCTTTCTTTTTTTCAAAGGATGAATGGATTTTACACCTCTATTGATTATCCAAATCCCTTCATTGTGGTCTCCTCTAACATACAAAATGTCATCTACATTAGGACCGCTATGAAATGATTGTGACGTACCACTGAAAGTATCGTCCTCAACTGAATTTTCATCGGACCCTTTTATAGTTTTGGATGATAATAGAAAAATCAACCACTTTCAGTTTACAGGATATGGAACATAAAATACTTGTACCACTTGTGATGCCATTATAAACTATTCATCTTTGTACCCTTCTTTACTAAAATCAACTTTCAAAAATCCCAATTCATCTATTTTAACACCACCATTGTTATCAACCCATTTGCATTGAAAAATCGGCAATTGGAATGTCATATAATCCAACTCCTATATTTTTTTGATAATTCCAAAGTATGACATATTCTCATAAATTGGATTTATGTCCTTACTACCAGAAATATGCATCGCTTCATCCACAAGTGTAACTCCACTATTTTTCATGGTACTATCTTTATCATGTTCATCTATATAGAATGTATAACCATTAATTACATAACCATTGTAAGATAATACATACACACTTGGTCTGGCAGCTAGCCATTGAAGTCATTCTGAAATTGAATTCGGATTTTCAGCTAAATCCTTAAAAATATGGTCCCAAAACCATCCTATAAACTAGTGATTATGTGTATTTGATATCCATTTTTCAGCCCTTGATGGATTCAACTGCCTAATAATTTGATTTTGGGTTTCAATATATGGAGCAACCTCCCAACTGTTATGCAAAACATAAAGGTGGGCCTGCTTCCGATCTGTAATATTGATTGTCACAACATCTCTTCCAGAAATTCCCTCACCCTCAATGTGTCCAATGTGAGAAGATTTTGGGAGACCAATGCTTTCTACATCAGATAAGTATTTGGTATATAATTCAATGGCTTCCTCAATAATATATCTCTCCACAATACAACCCTCTGGCCGACTTCGATTTTTAACATACCCTTTCATAATCTTCATATACCGTTCAACAGGGTACATCCATCTATAGTGCATAGGACCACAAAGTCGAATATCTCTCACCAAGTGAACCATCAAATTAACCATCATATCAAATAATGATGGCAGAAAAAACATTTCTACTTCACATAATATGATTACAATTTCTATTTCCATAGCTGGAAATTTTGTCGGGTCTAAAACTTTGCTGCATATATCTTTGAAAAAGAAACAAAGTTTGATTAATGTATGATGAACATTCTTAGGAAAAATACAATGTAAATCTATAGGAATTAAATCATGCATCAAAACATGGAAGTCATGTGATTTCAAACCTTTTAACTCCAAATAATTCATTGACACAATGTTATTGATATTTGATGAATACCCCTCTGGAACCTTTACATCATTGAAGAAGTTGAAAAACTGATATCTCTCCTCCCTGGAAAGAGTGTAAGTAGCTGGAGGAAGAAACATTCAATTTTCACCCTTCACGGGAGCCAACTCTTCTCATATTCCCATGTCAACCATGTCCAACCTTGCCTTAATTCCATCCTTTGTTTTTCTAGGGGAATTTAGCAATGTTCTGATAACACTGTCACATACATTTTTTCCACATGCATCACATCAAGAAAATGTCTGACGTACAGACAATTCCAGTATGGTAATTCAAAAAAAACTGATCTCTTTTTTCAACCAATTTTCGTAAGGTTTTTCAAAAATGGTTTACCAAAAATAGTGTTCATATCTTTTACTTTCTCAAATAGATGATCACCTGTTAGTGGAGATGGTGTTGTGCGTTGTTCTGAACTTCCATTGAATGATGTCGTCCTAGATCTGTACTTATACTAATGAGGTAGAAATCTACAATGTCTTAGAAACACAGATTTTGATGAATGTTTCAACCTAATTGATTCCATATCTTCTTCACACACAGGACACCCTTGAGTTCCTTTAATGCTATAGCCTGACAAATTTCCATAAGTAGGGAAATCATTTATCATCCCATACAACATCGCTCTCAATGTGAAGTATTCAATTTTATAAGCATCATACAACATAACGCATGAATCCCATAATAACTTCAAATCCTCAATCAAAGAATCCAAATAAACATCAATATTATTACCTGGTTGTTTTGGTCTTGATATAAGCATAGATAACATGATGAATTTTTGTTTCATGCATAACTAGGGTGGAAAGTTATAATTCACCAACATAACAGGATATGTACTATGAGTGATGGTTTGAAAACCAAAAGGATTCACTCCATCTATAGATAATGCAAGATGAAGGTTTCTCGTATCATTTCTAAATTTAGGATACTCATGATATATTATCTTCCATTGAGGAGATTCAGTCGGGTGACGTAATTTCCCATCTTTATTTCTTTTCTCTACATTCCATGAAAATTGTCTTGCAGTTTCTTAACTTACATACAGATTCCTAAACCTTGGAATGATTGGAAAGTACCATACAACTTTCTTAGGACTAGATTCATCTTTCTTGTATCAGGAAGCACCACACTTTGAGCATTCTGTAAGTGATTTTTTCTCCTTGTGAAACAATATACAGTCTTTCAGGCAAGAATGCATTCTTTCAGAAATCATACCCATCGAGAATATCATTTGTTTAGCTTCATATGTCTGGCTTGGAAGCTCATTATCTTCCGGAAGCATGTCATTCAAGAGAGCAATTAGTTCCATAAAACTGACATCACTCCATCTGTTACTTAATTTCAATTTATACAACTTCATTACAACTGACAATGTTGTATATTTAGTGCAACCAACATACAATGGCGTCTTTACACAACTCTTTAACTTCTCAAAAAAATTTGGGCAATCACAGAGTTCATCTTCAACTATCCTTGTCATTTCCTCAATATGATCTTCATCATCACTGACATCTATAATCACATCCTCCATACGGTCTTCTTCCAACTCCTCTAGAGTAATTAGTCTAGAATAAAAACAACGTAAACATAGAAAAATAATTTGAGAAGGATCTTTTCCGTGATCCTTTGCAAACTTGATGAACTCTTTCACACCGTTCTCATACTCTTTTGTCAAACGATTAGCATCCATCCATTCTTTATTCATCTTCATCCTATTTGAATCTCAAATATTAGTATTTATGATTCAAATACACAAAACAAGACTTCTAAATACAGTAGAAGAGAACCACTTCCTTATAAAAATAGATATTTATAGAGCATAACCATTTCTAATAAATATTTGGAAATCAAAAAAACTAGGATAAACCCCCCATCAAAATCAACACACTTTCCAACCCCCTTACCAATAGTTCTATAACCCACCACCCTTACAACAAAACATTAAACATCCTTTTAACCACCCCTACCAGCCACCTCATTCATAATAAAATAATCACATTAAACAACCAAAAACTAGTGACCAAACTCAAATAAAATTAAAACAATGATACAATTTTGATGAGAAAACTGATATAGTAGATACATTTCCAAACACAAAGGGGTTCACAGGGGAGACAAATAACCTAGATTTATCCAAAATTACTATGGAATATCATAGGTTTTGTTACCCAAATTAACATAATAAATAGAAAATTAAGGTTAGTGAACATAAATTCTATCATGAACATCTAAAGGATATGCAATAACTCTCCCTCACCTTCCCCAAACTCGTACCTAGAACCACACTCGGAGCCTCTAGGAGATCCTATTTCTTGGAACACACCCTTTTCATTTCACACTAGTTCACTAAAAATAGGGATTTCTATGACACATTATCACATAAAAAGGGCCTCAAACACACAATTAAAAGTACCCCATATACAACACCTATATAGTAACCACTTTAGGAGTCACTGACTTGCCCATGTGTTTTTGGATCGCCATTCAAGAACACATCTTGATGGGGGAATTGTTCATCTTCCTTGCAAGTCCAAATTCATAACAAACATCACTAACATGGGGATATACCAATTACAACCATATACCTAGAAAATAATTTAAAAAATTAGGAAAAATAGTTTCTTGTACCTATTTCTAATAGTACTACAAGAAAAGTATAACGAACATAGATCGTACCTCCAAACACTCCTAGAGCCTCCTGGTAAAAAGACTCTAGTGACTATAACTATCCAAGATTCTAAACACCAACTTCCCAATATAGGAGTGGTCTACTTAGGGGTAGTATTAGAAGAATCAAACCAAAGTTCCATCCACCTCATGTTGCTCCCTGATCTCCTCCATCACTTTAGTGCTGTATAGACCTCCTTTCTCTAGTTCCTTCCTCTACCTAGGATATTCATCGACTGCCTCTCTGAACATAGCATGAATGCTAAGAAAATGCAATGTGATATGTCTATACCCATCAAAATCATATTAAATTCCTTGGAGTAATGGGATATCCTTAAGGTACCTATGAATGACAGTGCCTCCTGAGATGAGACTTGCATCACACACCTACTATGGGTGGGTTCTTCTAACCCTACATCCCATAAGATCACTACCTTAAAAGATTATGATATGAACTCAAACCATAGGCATAATCACAGAACACTAATATAGCCATCCAAAGATTATTATTACATGTTGAATTCCCCCAAACCACTAGAGTTCAGTCAATGAATTGAAAAACATAAATTAATGGATTTAATAAAAAGATCTAAAATACAATCCAACCAAAAAATGGAAAATAATATATGACCTACATAGAAGGAGGGGATAGATGTTAATTCACCATTGGTATACACCTCAGTCTGTGTATCCCAAACTAATCTCTACCTTATCCTAGTCCACCAAGGACTCTGTGAAATTTTCCATCGTCTGTATAAGACATGACATGTATGGGAAGATCCCTTGTAGGGATGAGTATTACAATACCCAATAGGACACCCCAAAAATACCATACATAAAGCATCAAGAGTATTCATGTCACTAAACACAGGTATTCCAAACAAGATATGATATATAATGATAACCAAGGATATCCCAAATATACTCATAAAAGACTATGAGTCAAAAAATGTATCAACCACTTCTAGTTGTAGATCCACTCAGGGTTTCAAGGTAACACTCCTCTGAGAGGAAATGATACCCAAGCTATAATTCCAATGACGACATCATCCTAGAGGTCACACTCATCCGATATAGCCAAGAAGAATCACATAGGAAACTAAGAGTGTTCACTCGAGATATACACTCCATCAGACTAATACCCCATCAGAAATATCATCTCATGATATAAATATAGGGGGTCAATGCCCAAGGATTGATGGGTGGATACTAGAGTCTACTAAAATAATCCTCTAAGATAGGGAATAAACACTTGTGTAAGTTTTGGTCATGCCAATTCAACAAACCCAGCATAAGGAAAACACATTGGAAATAAGGTTTGCTTCAGGCCTCTCGGAGGGATACAAGCTCTAGGTCACTAAGTGACCTGGGGTCCATTACTCATGATCATATTCCATACTAATCCCCATAAAAGTGAACTAAGACCAATCACTATAGAATAATTATATTGGAAACTGAGAGGGTTCATCCGAGATACACGTTCCATCAGACTAATACACCATCTGAAAGATCAGATCTCTATACAAAGAAAGGGAGTTAATTCCTAAGGATTTATGGGGGACAATAGACCCTACTTGAAACATCCTCCAATATAGGGGACCAATGCCCATGTAATTTTTGGTGATTCTAATTATACAAACCCAATATAGGGACAACATGAATGAAATGAGGATCGCTCCGGGTCCTTTGAATTGATACATGTACCAAGTCACTAAGGGGTATGAGTTCTAATGAATGGGACCTAATTCCATAATAACCCTCATATAAGTGGACTAATATAACTCAATCAAGAATAATGGAACTCACCAACACTACCCTGATCATTAAGAAGATATAGAGGGGATAACATCCTTGGATGAGGTCATGAAGCTGCATCAAGCCCTCATAGGAATAGATCAAGGGAACACAATCCACCAATACTAGTCCATGGAAGCTCAAAAATATCACAACAAAACTGAAATAAAAGGAAATAGAGCTCAAAACTATCCTCAAAGGAGGACATGATGTGTCTCTAGGGGTATACGGTGTGTTTAAAAAAGACTAGCACTACTCATGTCTCATTTTCACATGGAGTGATCCGTGGTTCCAACTATGGAATGTGTAATAACCATTCACCAATTATTCATTGAATCATTGGCCAAATGATAATTAAAACGATGAACACATGTAGAGTAGGGAGAGAAATTACCAAAAATAAACCTAAAAGGAGAAGTGTGAGACTTACCTAGAGTAGATCGTACTCGCGATGGAGGGAGAAAAGAAGCGTTGAGCGGTCATGGAGCCTTCTGCGCTACGTTGGGAGGGGAAGGCATGACCGCCAGAGGGGGAGGTGCACGGGAGGAGCCTCCAAATGTTGAGAAATGGAGGAGTAGGGTTCGCAGGGAGTAGGGTTCAGTGGGGAGGAGAAGAAGTAGGGTTTGTGTGGAGGAGGATTAGTTGAAGGGGTTCGATGGGGAGGATAAGGAGTAGGGCTAGTGGTGGAGTAGGGCTAGAAATGGAGGTCTGGAAAAGAGAAGATCGAGGGGGAGTTGTTGTAGGGGTACAGTACTGCGAGACCATGAGGGCGTGATAAACAGAGGATACTATGCACCCAATTTTATAAAATGGGACTATGGTTTTATCAGCGCTAGAAAAGCACTAATAAAGTGCACCCTTTATCAGTGCTAAAATTTTAGCGCTGATAAAGGTTCCCTTTATTAGAGCTTTTCTAGCCCTGATAAAGATGTCTTTTATCAGTGCTAAAAAATCGCTGACAAAGAAGCCCTTTATCAGTGCTAAAATTTTAGCACTTATCAAGGGTTCCTTTATCAGTGCGTTTTGCATAGCGTTGATAAAAGGTGGCACTTCCCTTGCCTGTTTTTGTAGTAGTGATACTCGCACACAGATGAGGGAAACTAGGGGCACAATATACGATAGATAAAATTGGACATGTAGACCCTTATACATATTGACTGAAAAATGAAAATGTGCAAACTATCTTAATTATTTACAATCACACACAATTATAAATAAATAAATAAATAAAATCAAAATATACATTGGTTGGTCTGTACTCAAGATCAATCATCACACAATTCAATGTGCAATTAAAATTAAGCATGCAACAAAATTAAATTTCTATAAATTTAAAGTACGTAGACATTTAAATAAATTAAATGAATTTTATAAATTCAAATAATTTAATCAAATATTTTTAATATTATTTTCATAATATTAAAACATAATCATTTTTTAAACAAAAAATTAACTTTCAATTAATTTAATTTAATACCTAAAATAAATTAATCAATTAAATTAATTTTTGATTATATAATAAATACCTGGGGCCCGAAACCCTGTGTATAGATTGTGCAGGTCGGGATGAACCCACGTAAATCTATTTTAGGTTGTACAAAGCCCATACAAGACTGTTCAGTGTCAGGAAGTTTCGCCTAGACCTATATTAGGTTAGGAAGACCTGGTTGAGACCATTTCAGGGCAAAATAGATCTAACCTGACTTGGGGTGGGTTAAGAGCACGGTCTGGCTAGGGGTTCACTGGAAGGGGACTGTTGGGCATGGATGTGTGGCCAGATATGAGGTTTTTTATATATATGGGTTTTAAAAAAAAAATTATGGAAAAGGGATAGGGTTTGAAATATTTTTAAAAATGGGTCTTTAGATGCGTGAACCCCATTCATGCATCTTCTTCTCGGCCGGATGTGTGAACAGGGTTCACGCATCCTTTATCCCGTCTTTGAAAGATGTATGAACCCCATTCACACATCCACGAAATGGTAGATGTGTGAACGGGGTTCAGCATCCTTTATGAAGTATCTAAAGGATGCGTGAACCCCATTCATGCATCCTATAGAAAAGTTAAAAAAAATCAACATTTATTTAGAAGAAAAATTTTCTTATGTATTTGATTAATTCAATTACAACCCCTTTCTATTCAGTATTTTTTTGTTAACAAAGTAAGATAGATTTAGAAAACCATTTATCTTTCAATAACATGATCTTCCTGAATGTTCTACAGTAATTAGATTTGATTCTAATATTTCTTCATTTACCTCCCCCTAAAGAGAAACACTCATAAACATCAGTTTATAAATCTTATATAACTTCACCAAGGATGATCTTATTCAATACTTATTCTTAGATATTCTAACACATTCTTAACCATCTTAAGGACTGTTTCTTATTTTAGAAGAATATAAAATCAATATTTTTCATAATGTCCATAATTTTATCACATGATGGAGGTATTTTAATAGTAAAATCCTCTAGTGAATATTGTGTACCAGTAGAACATGTGTCCTTTTATAAAGTTTGAATATGTTTTTTCTCAAAATTGGACAAATGAACTTCTAATTCCATACATCACATATTGTGGTATTTTTGATCTTCAATCATAATCATCTACTCTTCACAATTATTCATTATTCATTGAAATTATTCTTTATGCAATTTAATTTTTTTAAACAAAGAATCATGTTTCATGATTTTAGGAATCAAATAATTGAGATCAATAATATTTGTCAAGATTTCTTGATGTTCATAGATCTTTTCATCCAGAGTATTAATATTTATTCATGAATACCAAATAGAAATTATTAATTTTGGAATATATTTTGATGACAGTAAGACACTTGTTAAAAAAATTAAAACTCTATAAATGATAATAGTAATGCACATAAATAGTGTATTGTAAATCACAAATCAACCTAATATATGCCTCTGGCATGGATTCTCCTCTATCCCACAACCAGGTGTATATTGGATGCATCCACGTTGTGTCTGTCTCTGTCTACGCTCTGGCGTATGCTACACATCATCCTCAACAGCCACCCCCACATCCTCCTGTGTGACAGGCGGTGGATGTATAGTCTCACCATCTATAGCATGTCATGCATCTAATGATAGTGGAGGCTGGTTGTAACTCTCACCAACATGGAAAGAAGATGGATTCTATGCTGAGGATGTCTGTAATAAAGAATATAACTCAACCCAGTCATCGTCTGTATCTACCTGTGATTGAGCCCGAGAAGCTGGAGGAGAAGATGATTGATCATGCGGAACACCCTCCTCCTATGGAACAACAGCATCTGACTGATCAATCTGAACATCCTTCTCCTGTGGAACAACAAGATCCATAATAGGGTTGTCACCCTTGGTACATCTATATGAGCCTCATCAGGCTCCACAGCCTCGTCAGCATGTGGTGGATCAAAGAAAATTCCATGATAAATCTCATCCATCGGAGGAATCAACTGTGATACAAGGGTGTGAAAATACGCTAGGTCAAATATGGTGTGCTCTACTGGATCAGACATGTGTAGTAGATGACAGATACAAGCATCCTATGAAAAAAAATTATGTTGTTAAGTAATATGAATAAAAATTTCACTGAATTGTGGAAGGAACTATGTATACCAGTTCATGAAAGCCTCATCTGTGTCATGTCAAAAATCTGACTGGGGACCTGTAGTACCAAGATGTGTAATCCATCTAATTCAAAAAATAAAAATGCATTGTCCCCGTCCCTCGCAACTGGAAGTCCTGTCGTCTATCCCATAAATCAATATATCTGGTGTGGTATCTCCTCCAATCAAAATCTCTCTTACCTGACATATTCAGGTAATGCAGTGAATCTAACTAACTGGTTGGTTCAGGAACAGGATGAAATAATCCAAACTACCTCATAAATCTCTTGGTCTGATGCCACTCGACTATATGAAAATGAATCAATGGAACCCTATAAGAGCCGATAGAAAGAATTGTCGTACAGTACGGTGGAAGACTCTCGATAATAGCATCTGTATATGGAATCCATAAAATCTGAAAGAAAAAAATAAATAATCAATTAATAAATGAATACATGTATAGTAAAGAATAAATATTTAACAATATAAATAATAATCACTTACATCGTGTGGTTGAATTCTGTCCAACATAAGTCTGTAGGCGTGGACGTCGTGTCTGGGGGAATCTGAATGTCGATGTGTCTGACTCCACCTGTAGATAATATTGTTATATTTATATTTCATAATAGAAAGTTATACAATTAAGTTAGATAGTATAAGGAAGGAATAACATACCAACGTCCACACGGAGCCTCTGCTACAATATCTACTGGTAATGGCACACAAGCATGTGGAGCTAAACGAGGGATGTGCTCCCATACCCACATCTGTAGAAGAACCATGCATCCTGTGATCTGCATCTTATCAATGTGACATGAGCTACATAACGGCATGTATGTATATGCTAGACAAGAAGACCCCCAGCTATATCTTCCATACTCATCCAAATCCTCCAAAAAATATAAATACATCAAATGTACAAACGTAGTGGAGTGATCAACAAAAAGAGTTCCACCGATCAGCCTCAAAATATATGCACGTGAAAATCAAAGCACAGTGATCTCATCAGCATCCTCTGCTAACTGTGTGAAGTGCTGGTCTAACCAAGGCATGTGTAATTGACCACCAACGATGGTCCTGCCATCATCAGGGGCCTCTATGCCCAGTAGTTTATGAAAAATCCCTGACAAATCTTCTCCAACTCGGCCAGTCAGACCTGCACCATCGATGGGGAGGCCCAACATAATGGCCACATCCTGTAGGGTAATAGTCATCTCCCCCTCTCTAAAATGGAATGTATGTGACTCTGGCCTCCATCTCTCTACATGCACAGCAATGAGATAATGATCGAGAAAGGTGAAGTCGCACATCACTATGTCATAGAATCTAGCACGACGAAGATAAGGGATGATAGCGGGAGGTGGTGCGGTATGATGGAAATGGTGAGATCTGCGTACACTCAACGGAGGCACTAGACGTCCCTCTAAAAGCATTCATGATACATGCGCAGCTTGAGATGTGAGTAATGGAAAATCTATCATCTGTGCAAATGATATCATCATTACTTTATTATAGTGAATTCAATGAAAAAAATCAACTATTATTTAAATAAATCTAGAACAATGAAATGAAAAATGATTGTGTTAATATTTTTGATTTATACTTGATTTTGTGTGTGTGGATTGGTGTTTGTATTACTTGATCAATTCCCTCATTAAATAAAGCACCCTATTACCTAATTTTGAGATTCAATATTTATGAGGTCTATATTAATTAAAACCTATAGAGGTCTTCTAAGCATTTCATGTGGGCTTCCATGAGCTAGTTATTTCATTCTATGTTGTTTTTTTGAATAGTTTGAGTATCACAAAATTCTTTATTAGAGAATCAAACAACGAGACAAAACAAAATTGAAACATGTTAGAAATAGAGAAAGTCAGAAATAAAAGGATTCAATACTGAAACTTCCACATGCAAATCAAAATATACATATTCGTGATACAATACACAAACTCAACCATGGATGACTAGATGTGGTGCTCTGTGCTGCCACTTGGGGATATCTATTATGAGTATGTCCTTCTACATGACAAATACTTCATCGTATTCTCCCTCCTCATTGTCGAGGCCAATCCATTTCATTTCTAATTTGACTTGATTTTGGTCTTCCTCATGGTCATAACCTAGTAGTATGAAGCCAATAATTTAAAAAATGACAGACATTGAAAAAATAATAAATGAAAACAGAACCAAATTATGAAACCTGGAAATATCAGGGATGGTGGTTGGCTAATCAGCAGGCAATGAGATAGAATGAAAGTCACCAACAGGCATCCAAGCTACACTATAACAGTTCACCAAAGTGATCATGTGATACATTGGGTCAACATATGGCTCCCACGATATATTTACTGAAGAAAAAGCTGCGATAACATGTGCACATAGATATCTAAATGCCTGAAAGTTGCCACAATCACAGTATTGGTAATCTAACATCACTACAAACACTCGACCACTAGTGCATGTAGCCCGGTTGTAGCACAATCTTACCTGAAAGCTCGTCTTTTACCTATCAAAGGCTAGAATAGTCCATCTTGAAGCCTCATTCAGTATCGAATCAATATCACTTTGGAAATGCTGCATAAAATGCATTCCGTTTTCTATCCCCTGATAGGCCTTTTGGGACCGATCAACAAAGTAGTGAACACATCTATAAAATGTCTCTTGCACTAACCCTATGATAGGAAGTTTTCACACACCCTTGAGGAACCCATTTATGCACTCCACTATATTAGTGTTCATATGGCCATATCTTCTGCCACCATCATATGCTAATGACCATTTCTCCTTTGAAATCTGCATCATATATTCATACACATCTTCATTAGAAGTTCAAATCTCTTCAAGGCATCAATCAAACCTTTCTTGTTGGGGCTCATATATTGAAACCATAAGAGAATAATATATTAAAATGGAGAATAAATTTTGTTTTAAAAAAATAAGTTTAGAAAAACATACCCAACTTGAGGATCGCCTTCTTTATGGCATCATCTCTGAAATGCTTATGCACATTACTTGCAATATGTCTAATGCAATAATGATGATAAGCATTCAGATCAGTCCATGAAACCCCATCACTAGCCACAGCCCCTATAATCGCTCGATGGCAGTCAAATATTAGACACACGCCATAGTTTTGTGTGACATGAACATGTACACATGCCAAAAACCAGCTCCAACATTCAAAATTCTCCTTTTCAACAATAGCAAAAGCAAGTGGTAGAGGATCACAATTACCATCCTGTGTAGAAGAAATGAGTAGAACACATGTATACTTTCCATACAGGAAAGTTCCATCGACTTGAATAAATTGTTTACAATAGGGAAAGGCAGAAATGTATGGCCTGAATGCCCAAAAAACCCTATTGAACTTCACCTTTGTTCGATCAACTCGGTGATTGGGGGATACATACTCAACAATGTCCAACTGATAAAAAATTTGATTGTTGAGAGATAAAAATTCCATAAGTTGTGGAAACATAGCATAAGATTCATCCCAATCTCCATACACTTTTATAATTGCCTTTTGTTTTGCATTCCATGCTTTGGTATATGATATCTTGTAGTTATACAACTATTTAATTCTTTCCTGAACAAGGGAAACGGGAACATCCTAACATGTTCGTATCATCTCACAAATAACATTTGATATAAACTATGAATCAAGGGAAGATTTATCCTGTGACAATCTTGGATGCACACAAGTGTGTGTCCCTTCTAATTTGGTTATCCTCCAACATGCAAAAAATTTATCAAATATTTCCCTTAATCGAAATTTACATTCTGGCCCATATTTTTCACAAAGAATGATATATTTTTTATTCTTTGACTCATCAGCCACAAATGTGAAATGTCACTCAATGTGGTATTGCTTTATCACATTTTTCATGACCAATTTACTTTCAAACTCATGCCCAACATAGATGGCGTTGTCATTTGATGCAGACTTATCCCCTATAATTCCAGAAAATTTAGAAGCTGGTGTAATGACATCCCAATAAAAAATTTGTTCATGAGACATTCCTTTAACTAAGGAACTCAATACTGAAGGATGATTACCACTAATCGGTGGATGTCGTGGATGTCTGTCTCTCAAAGGAACCTCATAAGTTTCATTGCCCACATCACCCTCACCCACATCTCTCAAAGGAACCTCAGAAGTTTCATTCCCGACATCACCCTCACCCACATCATCTCCTAATGGTTCCCTAGATTATTCTTCCTCAGATAAAATTTCATTCACTATATCAGCACACAAAGGGATGTCATATACATTTCCTTCTAAATTTTGATCATCTTCTTCATAATTTTCTTCTATTACTGGAGTCAAATGAGAAGGAGACAATGCAAAAGACTGATGTAAAGGACCAACTTGTACAGAACTCACAAAACATGATTCTGTAGTAGTCAGTTGCACCACATCTATATCAGAAATCACCACATACAACTCCATCAAACCATTATCACACTATTGTCTAAATAAGGAAGATGCATCCATCCAATTATCATCATCAGCCAAAGGGTACTCAGTGTGCCAGAAACGTTCAGGATGTTATAGATATTGATATGTGATTGAAGATATGGATTGATCGACCCTCAGTTTTAACCAATTATGAATCTTATTGCGAACTTCATCCAATGTTATACAACCATGAAGATTTACCACTCTGATAGGTGGCACACTATAGCTAAATTCTTGCTTCGTATAAATGGTCTCACTATTGCAATATATTTGCGCATACATTATTACCTATAAAAATAATTAATAAAATATTATATACTACATCAATATTTTAAATTACTTAATATAACGTTATATATTTTAATTAGTTATGAATAATTAACCATGACTTGATCTTGAGACTTATTATTAGTTTATCATTATTTGATAAACTAACCAAAACCTATGGGTAGACTCATGGAGTCTATATTATCAAATATTTCAGCAACCGTTAGTCTCCTTTCAAACAGCAATGCCTCATGTTGAATGCTTGTTCTCGAACGCCTCTTTGAGGACACCTCTCCGGGGATGCCTCTTCAGGGACACCTCTTGTTGATTTCCTTTTAATTATAGATTTACTCACATGCATGTGAGGGGATCTAGGGGTATGAAATACATAACTTTTTTTAATAGGACACGCAGGTCCTTACATACTTAGTCAAATATGACTCACATGTCATCAATACAGAAAAATAAATGCAATTATTACAAATTTAATAACCACATTCACAAAACAAGACATGCAATTTCAATTATGCATCGGTCGGTCATCTCAAGATCAGTCATCACACAACTTACCATGTTTTAGGGTATAGTTATTATATATATTACTATATGAAATACATATTAAATATCTACACCTCTTTTATATTTAATAAGTTTAATTATAACTAATATAATTTAAAAAAATTATTTATACAAAAATGTTTTTATACCATTAACAGAAAAAGTTTTCTATATATTTTTTAATAAATTTAAATATGATACATATAACTAATATATTATTCACAAATTATATTACTAGTGTATAAAAATATTATAATTTAAATTAATATTACTTTCAAAATATCATTTTTTATAACATGTTTAATTTTCATAAACATTCAATATGAATTCATACAACAAACACATCGTTCATAAATTAAATCATACAAAAGACACTAATTTACACATCAATACATATAAATAAATAAACCATACACATAAACACTAGTTTATACATATCACAAATCAAATAAAAAAATCATACAAATGAAATAAATAAACACAATTAAACAATTTAAAATTTAAATATAAATCTTACCTTCTTAAAAGCAGCAAAAATTTGTTGAGAAAGAAATTTTGCAGGGCTTCGCAGCAAAATCTAGAGGAGAAGAATAAATTTGAGGGGGGGAACCCTTTTATAGATCTTCTCAGTTGGATGCGTGAACCCCATTCATGCATCTTCTACTGTGCCGAAGATGCGTGAATGGGGTTCACGCATCTTCTTCTCGACTGGATGCGTGAACGGGGTTCATGCATCCTTCGAAGATGGACTGAAAAATGCATGAACCCCATTCACACCTCCGGTCGAGAAGACGATGCGTGAACTAGGTTCACGCATCTAAAGGCCCATTTTTAAAAATATTTAAAACCCTATCCCTTTTCCATAAAAAAATTTAAAACCTATATATATATAAAACCCCTAGATCTGGCACTGGGGAGGTGGAGGTGAACGATTGTACTTCTAGGGAGGAGCTACACGTGACAATGAGGTTGGGCGACATGGAGAGGAGCTTTGGCATGCGACTTTTCCAGGTGAGGAGTCGGGGAAGACACACTGGCGTAGCACTGCTCGAGGTAGGAAAAGGCCATAGCTTCGGGGTCTTGGCCAGAGAGTGGTCCGCTGGAACATCCATGGTGGTTGAAGGAGGACTGGCGGTGCGGGAGGCTGGGGTGGCAGCCACACCAGATCTAGAAGGAGGGGAAAAAACTATTGGTTCTTACGGGAGGTGACTGATGAGCGTTCCAGTGTGTTGGGAGATGAAGGAAGAAGCTGGGCCACTCAAACCAGGGAGAAGAGGGCGATGGTGGCTGGTCAGAAGTGTGACAAGTAGGGAACCGCTCGGGAGACGCTGCATGTTCCTTCAGCAGGCTAGTGAAGTGGCCAAATTAGGATTTGGTGTTGATGATGCACCGGGGTCCCAAGGGTGGTAGCCTGAGGAGGAGGCCGCATTTGGTGCTTCCGAGTAGGGGAGGAGGTCGAGCTGGCATTTGACCTATGAAAGGGTGGTGCCACGCTCGAGAAGGGAGACAAGGGAGGGGCCACCCTGGTTCGCGGTTTTTTATGGGTTTTACAAATTTTTTTAAACAAATGGGATAGGGTTCGGAATTTTTTTAAAAATGGGACCCGAGATGCATGAACCCTGTTCACGCATCTCCTATCACCAGGAAGCATGAATGGGGTTCACGCTTCGTATGAAAATTGTATGAAGGAAGCATGAACCCCATTCACACTTCCTCCATAATTTTTAATTAAAAAATCATCATTAATTATAAATATTATTAAAATATAAATACATAATAATTATAAAATAATCACTATGTATAAAATATCAACATAAGGTATCTCTTCACATTACATTTTTATTTTTGTGGAGATTGTTTTTCCTTATTATCCTTCATAGATGATGGTAAATTGAAGGCCAAATGCTGAGGGAATTAGGGAGGGGAGGGGATGGAGGGAAATAATTCTGGTGTTCTTGTATTAAGATCATTTGGAGGAGAGGAATCCATGGTAAACCTCCAAGAGTGATGGAAGAGATAGTATAATGACATGGTTAGTGATTTTTTTTTCTTCTGCTTTATTGATTCAATCTCATTTAACTGATAAATATATAGATAAAATCTCATTCTTGACATGACTGTTGATAATAACTCAGATTTTTTATGTGATTGAAATTTTTTATCTAATCGCAATTCTAACTTGATAAAGTAGTTTTTATTTTAATTATATTATAGGATCTATTACTTGATGAATAATATATTTTTTAAACCTTATTCTTTGAGTTTTTTTTTAGTGACACATAACATATAAGACTATATGTGTATATTACAAATGGTCGAGAGAGGGGAACTACAAAGCTGCAAAGAAACATGAACACACACAAATATGTTTATATCATACATAAAATATGAATATATGTGCAATTTTTACTTTATTAAAATATGGTTATATATGTATTTATACAGACAAAAAACATCAATGTTTTGTAAACATGCATTATAGATATTAATAACATGTATATAAGTTATGTTAATATATATATATATATATATATATATAACATCTTTGTTAGCGTAATATATTTAATAACTCCACTGTTTTCTGAGGGTGGGGAAAAACTCCCCAGAATTCCATAATTTTATCACCTATTGGAGGGTTTTTAACCTTAAAATTCTCAAGTGAAGATTGTGAACTGGTAGAAATTGGGTCCTTCTTTTATAAAGTTTGAATATGTATCTTCTCAAAATTGCTTAAATGAACTTGTAATTTTATACATATCATATTGTGGTTCTTATGATCTTCAATCATAATCACCTACTCTTCATATCCATTATTCATTTATGTTCTTCTTCATGCAACATTTTTTGTTAACAAGGATTCACGTTCCATGATCTTCTATGATTTTACATCCAATTTAAAATCATTGATATTAACAATATTTATCAAAATTTCTTCTAGTTAATGGATCTTTTCTTCCAGAGTCTTTAAATTAAAAATAAGTAATATTATTGATATTTATTAAATAATTTAAGAATATTATTTATTATAAAAATATAAATAATAATACTAAGTATTATTATGAATATCAAAAATGAAATTATTGATTTTGGTAGATAATATGATAATAGTAAGGCACTTATTAAAAAAATGAACAGAACTATATAAATTAGAATAGTAAGACACATACAACATGTATCATAAATGTAATATCAACCTAATCTACACCTATGGCTTGGATTCTCCTATGTCCCACAGTCAATCGTATACTAGATGCATCCAAGACATGTATGTCTATGTATATGCTCTGGAATATGTTGCTTCTATATATCAGCATAGGCAACCACCTCTACATCCTTTGGTGTGACAGATGGTGGATGTACCATCTCAACACTTGTACCCTATCCTGCCTTTATAGATAGCAAATGCTGACTAGAACTCTCACCAACATGTGAAGAATATTGTTGTTGTGATGCAGATGTCTACATAGCAAGTAGTAATAAAGCATCTATCTAAACCCATTCAATGTCTATATCTGCCTCTGGATGTGACTGAGAAGCTGGAGGAGTATCTGATTGATCATGATAAACACCCTCCTCCTGTGGAACAGCAGCATCTGGCTGATCATGATGAATTCCCTCTCCCTGTGGAACAACAATATCCATAATAGGTTCATCACCTCCTAATACATCTATATGAGTCTCATCATGATCCATAGCCTCATAATAATATGGTGGATCAAATAAAATGTCATGATAAATCTCGTTCATTGAAGGAATCAACTCTAGAAAAGCGATGTGAAAATATGTCTGGTCAAATGTGCCTCTCTCTACTAGATCAAAAACGTGAAGTAGATGACTGATACGTGTATAATGTGAAAGAAAATTCCATTTTTAAGTAATGTTAATAAAAAAATTATTAAAAAATGGAAGGAAGAATGTATACCAACTCATGAAATCTCAATCCGTGTCGTGTCAGAAATCTAACTAAGAACCTGTAGTACCGGGACGCATAATCCGGCTAATCGCACAAATGAAAACATAATGTCCCCGCCCCTCATAACCGACACTCCTATCGCTAATCACGTAGATTAATATATGTGGCATGATATCTCTTCTAATCAAAGTCTCTCTTCTCTGACATATTCAAGGAATGTAGTGAAGCTAACTGACTGAGTGGGTCAGGAATAGGCTGAAAAAATCTGAACTTCCTCATAACTCTATCAGTCGGATGCCACTCGACTATATGAAAATGAATCAATGGAACCATACAGGAGATGATATTAAGCATCACCATACAATATGGTGGGATACTTTGTATGGTATCATCTATATATGGAATCGATGTAATCTGAAAGAAAAATGAATAATCACTTAATAAATGAAGAGATGTATAGTGGAGAATATAGATTTAACAATATAAATAATATTTACTTACATATTATCATTGAAGTATTTCCAACATAAGTCTGTAGGCATGGATGCCATGTTTGGTGGAATATGAATGTCGATGTGCCTGACTCCACCTGTAGATAACATTGTTATAGTTACTTTCATAATAGAAATATATACAACTAAGTTAGACATTAGAAGGAAGGGATAACATACCATCATCCACTTGGATCCTCTGCTAAAATATTTGCAGGAAATGGCGCATGGGAATGTGGAGCTAATCGAGGGATGTGCTCCCATACCCACATCTATAGAAGAACAATGCATCATGTGATCTACATCTTATCGATATGACATGCACTACATAGCGCCTTGTATGTATATTCAAGACAAGATGACCCCCTGTTATACCAGCTTGCCTGGACCAAATCCTCCAGAAGAGGTAAATACATCAGATGTACAAAATTAGTGGAGTGATCAACAAAAAGCGTGCAACCAATCAACCTCAAAATATATGCACGTGAAAATCACATCACGGTGATCTCATCAGCATCATCAGTTAGATGTGAAAAGTGATGGTCTAACCTAGGCATACGTAATCTACCACCGATGACAGACCTTCCATTATCATGAACCTCTATGCCCAGTAATCATTGAACAAGCTCGAACCAATCTGCTCTAACTCGGCCTATCATAGCTGCACCATCAATGGGGAGGCCCAACATAATGGACACATCCTACAGGGTAATAGTCATCTCCCCCTGTCTAAAATGGAACGTATGTGAATCTGGCCTCTATCTCTCTATAAGTACAACAATGAACTAATGATCAACAAAGGTGAATTCACACATCACTTCACCATAGAATCCAGTGCAACGAATATGGGGGTGATAGCGGGAAGTGGTGCAGCATGATGGAAATAATGAGATCTACGGACACTCAAAGGAGGCACATGGCATCCCTCTAAAACCAACCATGATACATGAGTAGCCTGGGATGTGATCAATGGAAAATATTTCATCTACATAAATGACATCATCATTACTTTTTGATAGTGAATTCAATAAAAATTGTAAACTTTTACTACAAAAATCCATAATAAGGAAAATAAGATAGAAAATATATAAGGGGGTGTTGTTGGTTTAGGTTATGAATTTCTTATTTTATTGATCTCCAATAATTTTTAATTTATTCTATTTTTTTATATAATACAACATTGATGATAAACCTGCATTGAACATGTGGAAGCATGATATATTCATGTTTGTTGTATGTTTATTTTTTTAATATCTATAGTATCAAAAAACTCTTTATGTTAGAATCCAGAAATGAGACCAACCAAAATTGAAACATGTAAGAAATGTAGCTAGTCAGAAATAAAAGGAATCATTACTGAAACATCCACATATGAAACAAAATATACATAATGATGATAAAATACACAACCTCGATCATGGATGATGGGATGTGGAGCTATATCCTGACACTTGGGGACATCTCTTATGAGTATGTCCTTATGCATGACAAATACTGCATCGTCGTCCCCCTCCTCGTTGCTAAATCCAATCCATCTCATTTCTGATTTGAGTTGACTTTGGTCTTCCTCGGGGCTGCAACCTACTAGTATGAAGCCAATAATTTAAAAAATGAAATAAATTGAAAAAAAACATAAATGAAAAAAAACTTACAAAACCTTGAAATATCAAGGACAATAGTCGGTTGATCAGTAGTCAATGTGATAGAATGAAATTCACCAACAAGCATCCAAGTTGCACTATAACAGTTAAACAAAGTTCTCATGTGATACATCGGGTTAACATAGGGCTCCCATGATATATTTATTGAATTACTAGCTGCAATAACACGTGCACATGGATATCTCAATGCCTAGAAGTTTCTACAATCACAATACCTGTTATCCAACATCACCGCAAGCACTTGACAATTGTTTCATGTAGCCCAGTCGAAGCACCCCCTTACCTGAAAGCTTCTCCTTTCCCTATCAAAGGCTACAACACTCTATCTCAAAGCCTCATTCAGTATATGATCAATATCACTTTGGAAATGATGAGTAAAATTCATACCATTTTCCATCCCCTGATAGGCCTTTTGGGACCGGTCAACAAAGTAGTACACACATCTATAAAAGTCTCTTTCACTAACCCTATGGTAGGGATATTGTGCACGCCCTTGATGACCCCATTTATGAACTCTATTATATTAGTGTTCATATGTCCATATCTTCAACCACCATCATATGGTAATGACCATTTTTCTTTGAAATATTCATCATATATTCATAGACATCTTCATTTTCCCTTCGAATCTCTTCAAGACGTTGATAAAATCTTTTTTGTTGGGGATCATATGATAAAACTATAAAAAAATAATTTATTAAAAAATATATTAAATTTTCTTTAAATAAAATGTAAGTTTAGATAGATATACCTAACTTTAGGATCTCATTCTTTATTGAATTAAATCTAAAATGATTATAGACATTACTTTCAATATTCCAAATTCAATATCGATGATAAGCATTTGGCTCAATCCATAAAACACCGTCACTATTTACAACCTTTATAATCGCTTGATGGTGATCAGATATCAAATAGATGCCCTGGTTTTGTGTGACATGAGTGTGTACACATGCCAAAAACCAGCTCTAACATTCAAAATCATCCTTTTCAATAATATAAAATGCAAGTGGTAGAGGATCAAGATTACCATCTTGTGTAAAATAAATGAGTAGAATACCTGTATACTTACCATAAAGTAAAGTTCCATCGACCTGAATGAATTGTTTACAATAGGGAAAAGCAAAAATGCATGGCTTGAATGCCCAAAAAATCCTATTGAACTTCACCTTTGATCAATATACTCAGTGATTAGGGGACACATACTCGATAGTTTCCAACTGATAATCAATCTGATTGTTGAGAGGTAAAAATTCCATAAGTTGTGGCAACATTACATAAGATTAATCCCAATCACCATACACTTTTACAACTACTTTATGTTTTTCATTCCATGCTTTGTTGTAGGATATCTTATAGTTATAAAACTATTGAATTATTTCATAAATAAGGGCAACAGGAACATCCTGATAGGTCTATATCGTATCAACAATAATAGTTAATATAAACTCTACAATGAGGGAAGAGTGATCCTGTGACAAGATTAGATGAACACAAGTGTGGGGGTATTCTAATTTGGTTATCTTCCAACATGAAAAAAATTATCATATATTTCCCTTAATTGAAATATACATTCTTCCCCATATTTTTCACAATGAATGAGATATTTTGTCTTCTTTGATTCATCAACCACAAATGTGAAATATTGCTCTATGGGGTATTTCTTTATCACATTTTTCATGGAAATTTTACTTTCAAACTCCTACCTGATATAGATAGTGTTATCATTTGATTCATATTTATTCCCTATAATTCTAGGAAATTTAGAAGTCGGTGTAATGAAATATCAATCAAAATGTTGTCCACGCGACATTCCTTCAACTAAGGAACGCAATATTGAAGGATTATTACCACTAAATGGTGGGTGTCATGGATGTATGTCTCTCATAGGAACCTCAGAAGGTTCATTCCCCACATCACCCTTACCCACATCATCTCCTGATACCTCAATAAATTCTTCTTCCTCATATAAACTTTCATTCACTATATCAACAATACACATAGAAATTTCATCTATAATTCTTTCCAAATTTTGATCATCTTCTTCATAACTGGTTATATCATAGGATTCATATGAGAAGGATCAAATGAAAAAGACTAATGCGAAGGACCGACTTCTACAGAGCTCGCAAAACGCAGTTCTGTAGTAGTCGGTTGCACCACATCTATATTAGAAATCACCACATACAACTCCATAAAACCACTATCACACTGCTATCTAAATAAGGTAGATGCATCCATCCAATCCTCATCATTGACCAGAGGGTATTAGGTATGCCATAAATGTTTAGGATATTGTGGATGTTAATATGTTATTGAAGTAATGGATTGATTATCCCTTAGTTTTAACCGACTATGAATCTTATTTCAAACTTCATCTAATGTCAGACAACCATGAATATTTTACAATCTTGCAGGTGGAAAACTATAGCTAAAACCTTTCTCAGTATAAATTTCCTCACCATTGCAATAAATTTGTGCATACATGATTACCTAGAAAAAAATAATTAATAAAATATTATATACTACATAAAAATATTAAATTATTTAAAAATGGTTATGATTGAATAATTGACTTTATCTTGATACTCTTTCTTTGTATTGGTTTATCATTATTGAGGTATAGTGATGTTGATATTATTACTAAAGAAAATTTAATATAATGTTATATATTTTTATACCACTTATCAAATGTTTCATAAATTTTAATTACTTATGAATAAATAACCATGACTTGATCTTGAGACTTACTATGGATTATTTTAGCATCATCTAATAAACTAATCAAAACCTATGGGTGGACTCCCAATGTCTCTATTATGAACTATTTCTGCAACCACCGATCTCTTTTCAAACAATAACACCTCTTGTCAAACACATGTTCTCGAAAACCTATTTGGGAACGCCTCTTCGAAGACACCTCTTCGGGGACGCCTCTTAGGGGACGCCTCTTCGGGGACGCCTCTTCGGGGACGCCTCTTCGGGGACGCCTCTTCGGGGACGCCTCTTCGGGGATGCCTCTTCGGGGACGCCTCTTCGGGGACGCCTCTTCGGGGACGCCTCTTCGGGGACGCCTCTTCGGGGACGCCTCTTCGGGGACGCCTCTTCGGGGACGCCTCTTCGGGGGGGCCTCTTCAAGGACCCCTCTTCAGGAACTCCGCTTCGGGGACACCTCTTCGGGGACGCCTCTTTGGGGACACCACTTGTTGATCACCTTTTAATTAAAAATTTACTCACATGCATATGAGGGGGTCTAGGTGTATGAAATACATAACTTTTTTTAAGAGGACACGCAGGTCCTTGCAAACTTAGTGAGAGATGAATCACAAGTCATCAATGCAAAAATGAAAATTCAATTATTACAAATTATATAACCACATACACAAAAAAAAAAGACATGCAATTTTCATTATACATTAGTCAGTCATCTCAAGATCAGTCATCACCCAATACTCCTAACATGTTTTTTGATATACTTATTATGTTCTATATATTATATGACTTTACCTATTACTAGATGAAATATATATTAAATATCAACACCTATTTTCCAAAAATTTAACTTTTCAATTTGTATGTATAAATATATATATTTAATAATAACATTTAATAATATTATTTCAAACTAATATAATTTACACTTACATAAAAATCATTACAATACTGAACACTTGTATTATTTTCAATTTTATAAAATTGCACACACACACACATAATGTTTTTTTGTTATTCAACCACCTTCCAAAATATAAGTAAAGATATTTTATACTTTATTACTTGAAAGAATATTTATTTATACTTAATATTATTTAAATTTATTGATTAAAATTCTTATTACTAGTAAATAAAAGTAATATAATTTACACTTATATAAAAACCATTAAAATAATATAAACTTATGTTATTTTCAATTTAATAAAATTACATATATATTATTTTTTTGTCATTTATATATTTTAAAATATTTAATTAATTATATTTCATACTTCATTACTTCAAATAATAATTATTTATAATTAATATAATTTAAAGTTTTTATTTATAGAAAACTTTTTTATACCATTAACAAAAAAAATTTGATATATTTATTAATAAATTTTAATATAATACTTAATATAAATAATATATTTTTAATAAATGATATATCTAGTCTATAGAATATTATAATTTAATTTAATATTACTTTAAAAATAACATATTTAATATACATAAAAATATGTTAAAGTTTCCTTTTATATTAAAAATATATACATTTATAAAAACAATTTTACTTACTTATATATAAATTAAATTTTAGACATACCATATTTAAACTTCCTAAACATTTGATATGAATTCATACAACAAACATTAACTCCTTAAAAAATTAAATCATATAAAAGACAGTAATTTACACATTCATACATGCATCAATACAAATTAAATAATTAAACCATATAAACAAAAAATAATTTCTACACATCACAATTTAAATAAATAAAGCATATGAATAAAATAAATAAACACAATTAAACAATTAAAATTTTAAATAGAAATTTTACCTTCTTGAACGCAGCAAATATTTGTTGAGAAATAAATTCTGCAGGGTTTCACAACAAATTTTAGAGGAGAAGAAGGATATTTGAGGGGGCTCCTTATATAAAAATGCAACGGTAAGATGCGTGAACCCCATTCACGCATCCTTCATCCACTTCGCGAAGGATGTGTGAATGGGGTTCATTCATCTTTGGCAGAAGAGACATATGTGTGAACCTTGTTCACGCATCTTCCTGGGATTATATATGCATGAACGGGGTTCACACATCTTGGGTCCTGAATCTAAAAAATTTCATAACCCCATCCCATTTAAAAAAAAATTGTAAGACCCATAAAAAAATCCCCCTGGTCTAACTTACCCTTTTTTTATTATTAAACTTTTCTAATATATTTCATTAGAAAATGATGCCCTTATTTTGTTGATTTTTGGAAGAACTCCACAACCAGAGCCGTAAGTTTACAATTTTGTTTTTGTGGGAAAATAGCCAGCCAAGACTGATTAAGCCTATTATAAGGCTAAAATATTATTATAATATAATATTATTATTATTCTATCAACCACCAGCCATAATTACTGTGGCAACCAGAATCTGACCGGTACAGGCTATAAAAATTCAAAATCACTGAAAAAACAACCACCTAAAAATAAAACATTTATTTTCAATTGTTCTTCACAATTTAATATCTGAAAATTCAAATCATCTAAAAAAGCATGTTTTGATCCATAATTGTTTTTGGACAGCTGTAACTTGGCTATCTGAGATTGGATCAACGTGTATTCAAATTTATTAGGACCAATTTACAACCCTCTACCTAAATTTAAATCTAATTTAATTTTCTTGGGTTAGAAAATCCACCCGATCCCTCTGATACCAATTATTGGTATCGTGGCACACAATGGAAGCCGGTGGGTTAGAGAATTTAAATTTGAATCCCAGGAATAAAGAAACTTGTCATCTTCAGCAATCTGAGTCATGGTATGGTCTGAGGATCTCACGTGAATTATTCAAAGCACAAATATAAATTGAGATGTATTCCTTGTTCTGAATCGGAATGTGCTCGACTGAAGCTCATCGTCAGTGAATGTTGCTCGAAGGATCCAAAACTAAATCCTTCTATATTGTCAACACATGATTCTCGAATCTATACACAAATCGTTCCCTAGGTTTCGGGTACTAGTATATAGCTACAATGATCTCTTCGACACCATGATGATCACCATGATCATCGTCCTTTGATCCTCAAAGGCAAACTTGAATCGTTTGCTTGGATTGAGTGATTATCTCTCTATGATTTATGAGGAGAGAAATGATCTCAATTATAGACTCATGAATAGTCAGTTGGAATGAGTTTCTCTCCAATTATATAGTGGAAGTTTTAAATACCCGGTTAGGTTTTCTTGACCCTCATGCATTAAACGTCCACTAAATAAGTGATATAAATAATTAATTATGATGAACTAAATGCATCATAAATATTATTTATATTTTATCACATACTTTTAATATATATTTAATATATTATGTGATAAACCTGAGTCATTAACTTGACTCGTAGCTCCCGATAATATTAAATAAACTTTAAATATTAAAATAATATTCGTTCATATAATATTAATCATTATATTTACTTACACACTTGTAAATACATTTAATAAATAAATTCAATAAAATTATTCTTTACTTGAATAATAATAAATTTATTCATTTATCAATGATCGATGAAACTTGGACAACACTCGGGCCCCATTGCAGGGCCCACTATGTCTTAAATTCCTATTCACTAGAATATGGCAGATTCTTGAATGCGCTATTGTGTGTGACCCTCTAGGACCTTATCAAGATAGTTGTGAATAGTATTCATAGACCAAGAGGAGATTCTAGAAACTTATCAAGGCCCCTAAAGAGATAAGGAGTAGTCATAACAACAAAAACCAACCTACAAACACTCATTATGTAATATAATCTCTTTGTCTTTAATATCTCATAAAGTAGGATACACACTTGTGTCAGTGTCCTTTATTTCATTATTATTTTTTGATCTATCTGAATGGATTTACCCTCAACTACCATGACCATGGATTTATAAAGGTATTTTCTTCCTAATCAACCTAACCATAGATATTACTTCCTTAACCCAGAAGCAAAAAATCTTATCTTGATCGTTCAACCAATGTCATACCACCAATGACGCGCCCAACACAAGCTAACTCACCACGATTTCATTACCATGGTGTATCCCTTGTATCAAAGTATGTGATCAAAGGGTACACATTGGTAATGATTTCAAGTCAAGAGACCAATACATATGTTCATAGATAATAAAAACCAATGACACACAAAATATGCGGTGTTCCTATTGGAGGGTTTGTCCTCATGATCTCACCTATTATAGATCACAAAGTGAAAAAAATCATGAGAATAAGTCTCAATGATTATAATCCCCAAACACATGATAGTCATAAATCAACTCTTTTCAGTCAATATGATGTATCTAGACCATAGTACTTATATTTAAGATTAATTTCATAGTATCTCTAGGGTCTCATTATAGCCTGGGATCTACTATAAACTTTTTATACAACAATTAATCTATGTAAATTACCATTTATATAGTGGATATAGAAATTTCTACACTATAATGGTAAGATTACATCATACATATCTCACTATATACATAAAAGGATAATCAAAATTATTGATAAAGTTGGGTTTAGGGCACCCACTTTTACAAAAATGATGATCTACTCTAAAAACTATCCTTCATCTAGTATGAGAACAATCCATCCCAAACATGAGATGAGATGTAACCGGGTAGATAAATTTAGTAAGACTGATCAAAAACTATGACTCCATCTTTCTTCATGGCTCTCTTCCTCGTATTGTGCAAAAACTAATGAAAAGGTTCATGCATGAAAGCCTCCCAGACCTCCCATATAGAGGTCCTCATGCTATCATCGATGAGATATCATAAACCATACAAATAATTAATAATAACAAATTAATAATTAAATAAATATTAAAATAACTATTATATATTTATATACTATCCAATGATCAAACATGAACTCCCAAACATCTATGGTAATATGATCCCATGTCACCCATGCTCTGGAAAAATAATTCCACAGAATAACACTTACCTGTCAAATAACTATATGAAAAAAAATTGTGGGAAAACAAAACAAATAATAAAACAATTAGTATATAAATAAATTAATGATAATTAATGATAATGAAAATTAACTAAATTAAACAACTAAACATACCTCTGCATACATGAATCAAAATTAATATGTGGACGTTATTCAGGAATAGGGTTGAGAATCATCAATCTTGCAAGACCATGACCCCTCTAAGTCGACGGACTACCTGCAACCAGAGGGATAGATGAAGCACCATTGGGATCATCACCAAGAACTATAGTCTCCTCAAGGGTACAAAACACATCATCATAAGCCTCATCATCCATCTAAAACATGAAAATAATGTTGTCAAAAAATAATTGAAGATGAGTATTAGATATATATTTATTATGACTATAACCAACTTTTAATTGTGTCATTCTTCATCTTCATCCTCGTATTTATATAAGACAGTGTCAATATCTTCATCTTCCTCCTCATTATCATTAATTTTCATAGGAGTTTCCGCTTCATAATCTCTTGTTAATTCAAATTCATTTGTTACATCATCAACATCATCATCACTATCGACCTATAACTATGGAGTGTCATCATCAATGTTCATGTATATTCATTGAAAAGATGTATTTGGAGTTTTCTCTTGAAAAATTTAAATTACTTTCACTTCGATAGAACCATATTCACTTTTCATAAACTAATTTTCATGGGATTTCATTTTTATAATGATTCGCCAAGAATTAAATCTCTTGCAGCAGGACAATAATTTTAAAAATAAATTTTATGTGTTTGATGAGCCAATAAAAATGGTTCATTCTATAAAAAGGATTTCATATTTAATGTTAAAAATTCCATGACACAAATAAACACGTAATCCTTTATTAGTATCAAACCAATAACATTTAAATACTGTTACATAATTCTATCTCTGATATCACAGTTCAATTTTTTCATCCTGCATTCCATAAAAGTAAACTTCACTTTCTCTATGTTGAGATCCTCTCAAGAAAAAACTAATATTCATTACTTTTTTGATTCTTCATATACACATGTATAAAATCAAAAACCATTCACCACACATGAATTATCAGATTTAACCATTTTTTATGGTAGATTACTTAATACAAACAATCTATTATCAATTTTATTAGTATGTTGTGATACCTGAAAAATTGAAAAACAATTAGCAATATAATAAATTTATTTCATATGTTAAACAATAAACAATTTACTTTACAATTCGTTGAAACCGGTAGGAAAAATTATGTTACCGAAGTTTTTCAAGGGAAAATGGTGTAATTTTTGGAAGCTGTTTCTTGATATGGTCATCATATAATATACAAATAAAATAATATTAATTTACTTTAAAATTTTATTTAAATAATATGTGATAGTAGCACTCATTGTAAAAATCTTTCCATTTCTTCAGAGTTGAGAAGAACATATTACAACCCATGTGATGTTCATCATTTTAAATCTATTGTTCATGAACTCCACCAAAGCTAAATTTAGGCTGATTAAAAACTGATAATTTAATATTCGATGCATCATCAATATTTCCCTCATTATGGCTCATTCATTTATGTTTTGAAGGATATTCAGGTTGGAAATAATGGGATCAGAAAAAAGAAATTTTCTTTTGTAAATAAGCTTCTACAATTAACCCTTTAACTAATGATTTTTACATACATTTTTCTTCAATTTATGCATGTATCTATCGTATGGGAACATCCATAAAAACTATGCCAAACCTCCATATTTTTCTTTATGCGACAAATGTAATATCAAATGTTCCATTGTATCAAATAAATATGACATGATTTTTTTTTCTAGTTTTTATAAAATTAAAAAATCTTCTTGTAGTTTACTAAGTGTATCATAGTCTATTTTTTCCACACAAATTTCTTGGAAAAAATATGATATTTATATTAGTTCATCCCAAATCAAACAATTCAACACGCCACTAAATCCAATCGGTATCCAAATTGGAAACATAAAAATCCGGTATCCTCAAATCTAAAATCCACTGACAAAATAATAAATGGTTTTCTTTGGAAAGTGTATAAGTCTCATTTGGATTCATTAACTTTTATGATCTATCATTTTCAAACAACTTAATTTCTAGTTGTTTTCAAATTTGGGAAAGATATAATCGTGCCTTTATATTATATTTGGTCTCACTAGGCGAGTCCAAAACTGTATAAAATATATTATCAAAATAGTTCTTCTCAGCATGCATGGTATCCAACATGTGATGGACCAAAAAATAAGACCTATATGGGGGATCCTAAAAAATAATTCGTTTAATCCAATTTTGATCTTTCCCAAATCCACATATTTTTTATTGTTTTATAGTCGGTCCAAAGTTAATGAGAGGTAATGAAGATACAATATATTTTAAATCAATATCTAAGATCATTGGTGGAGGCCCATCTCTTTCAATTATACATTTTCTAAAATGATTTCTTTTCTTTCAGAAAGGATGATTAATAGGAAAAAATTTGTGATGATAATAATAAAAATTCTCCCATTGAAAAGCATAAATGATTTGCTTTCACTCATACAATACATACATGATTTTGGAACATGTGAACTCCATCTAATTAACATTCCATATGCTGATAAGTCACTAATTGTCTACATTAATATTGCTTTCATTGGGAAATTCTATTTTGTAAGAACATCATATGTACTGACACCATTACTCTATAATAAATTTAACTCACCAATCAATGAATTCAAATAAACATTGATGTTTTTTTGGATGTCCTGTAATTAATCATGTTAAAAAGATATATGGTTCATTCATCAACATCCAAGGAGGTAAGTTTTATAGATTTATAAAGAATGTCCAACAAGAATATTGACTTTCATATGAACCAAATGGATAGAAACCATCAGTAGAAAGGCCCAATTATATGTTAAAAAAATTCTAAATAAAAAGAAGGATGTGCATGTTCAAAATGTTTCCATGAATCACCATCACAAGGATAATTTAAACTTTTACCGATTGAAATATTGGATTTGTGTCGTGACATCAATGATGTTGTCTTCTGATACATAAATAAATATTGCAATCTGGGTGTAAGTGGGAAATGCCTCAACTGTTTAATGAGAACTGATCCAAACTTCCCTTGTTGAACCTCCTTGTACCTTAATTATCCACATGTAGGACAAAAAAATAATGGCTCATTGTCACCATAATATAAGATGAAATCATTTGACCATGCATGAATCTTCTGATAACCAATACCTAAATTATGAACCAGCCTCTTTATCTTATAGAAATTGGTAGGAAACACATTCCTTTCAGGTAACAATGATTTAACAAAAGAGAATATCTGATCAAAAAATCTATTTGAAATTTCATTATTTGATTTAATAGCCATAAATTTTGTAATCGCTTCAAATTTTCTTATCTTGAAACCAGGATATAAGGAATATTCAAAAAACATTAGCAACTAATAAAATCAAGATAGTTATAACTCATGAGATAAATCAATATCATTTTGAGTTTATATTTGTTGAAAACACATACCAGAAACCTCATGTACTAAAGTTTGAAATCATTACAGATTTGGAACCAAATTATTAGTATCATATCTGGAACTATGTTCATCATGTTGATACCAAAAAACACAATATTTCCAAAAACCAAAACACAATATATGAACCCCAATTTTGTCAAAATTTTCAAATCTTCTTATATCATATTTCTTACATGACCACTTAATTGTCCCTTCTAAAACAAATTCTATTTTAGATGATGAAAATGATAAAAAAGCTTCAACACCATCAATGTATATAGGATTTATACCAAAACTATTTGGATTATTGTGATGATTTATCCATTAAAAATCTTTTAATAAAGGTTGTTGTCTACTTACTTGTTCCATATTTAAAAAAACAGAAAATAAAAATATTTCTTATGATTGATCTAATATAAGAGACTATCCAAAAAAATTACAAAACCAAAAAATTTCAAATTACATATAAATATTATCAATTTTTTTAATTACCACTATTTATCATTAAGTGAAATAGAAGGATAACCTAGGGTTATGAGGGGATCATGGATTAGAGGGAATGAATGTGATCATGGAGAGAAAGAATTTCAGCACCAGAATTATTTCACTCTATCGTCCCCTTTATCCCCTCTACTTCAGGCTTCCCTCACACCCCTTGTTTGACCTTCTATTACTAATTGTGGTTAATTATGGTCAGTTTTGGTTAATTGTGTTATTTTTTATTAAATACCTCTCATTGTCGATATTTTTTACTAATTACTGCTCATTGCCAATATTTTTTACTAAATATCGCTCATTACTGGTATTTTTAACTAAATACCACTCATTGCCACTTTTTTACTAATTACCACTCATTGTTGGTATTTTTTACAAATTAACTTTAATTTCCAATATTTTTTTACTAATTACCGCTCATTAATGGTATTTTTTACTAATTAGCGCTCATTTCCTCTATTTTTTACTAATTAACACTTATTTATTCTAATTTTAAGTAATTAGCACCCATTTCTGCTAATTTTTAATAATTCCCACTCATTTATACTAATTTTTAATAATTCTCAACTATTTATACTAATTTTTAATAATTACCACTCATTACCGGTAAATTTCACTAATTACTACTAATTAATGGTAATTTTTACTAATTACCGCTCATTATCAGTAATATTTACTGATTATTGCTCATTACTGATAATTTTTACTAATTACCACTCAATTCTACTAATTTTTACTAATTAATGCTAAATAATGATAATTTGTATTAATTACCACTCATTACCAGTAATTTTTATTGATTACCTCTCATTACAAATATTTTTTACTAATTATTGGAAATTAATGGTAATTTTTACTAATTACCACTCATTACTGAAAATTTTTGCCAATTACCACTCATTACTGGCAATTTTTTCCAATTACTGCTCATTACTGGTAATTTTTGCTAGTTAACGCTCATTTATGCTAAATTTTAACTAATTAACGCTCATTTCTGCTCATTTTATGTAATTAACACTCATTTCTAAATTTTTTTAATAATTCCTACTCATTTCTGCTAATTTTTAATAATTTATGCTCATTACTGCTAATTTATTCTAATTATCGCTCATTGTTGATAAATTTTACTAATTACCACTCATTACTGATAATGTTTACTAATTAACAACAATTTTTAGTAATTATCACTCATTATTGATAACTTTTACTAATTACCACTCATTAGTGGTAATTTTTACTAATTACCCCTCATTTCAGCTAATCATAACTAATTAATACTCATTTTCGCTAATTTTAATTAATTAACCCTCATTTCTGCTGATTTTTAATAATTCCCGCTCATTCCTGTTAAATTTTAATAATTAATTCTCATTACCCCTAATTTTTAATAATTACCACTCATTACCAATAATTTTTAATTTTGATGGCTTATTAATGGTAATTTTTTACTAATCATCACACATTATCAGTAATGTTTACTAATTATTTCTCATTAACATTAATTTTTACTAATTACTGCTCATTACTGGTAATTTTTACTAATTACCACTCATTTCTACTAATTTTAACTAATTAACGCTAATTTATACTAATTTTAAATAATTAACACTCATTTTCACTAATTTTAACTAATCAATGCTCATTTCTAATAATTTTAAGTAATTATCTCTTATTATTGCTAATTTTTAATAATTGCCCCTCATTACCACTAATTTTTAATAATTATCATTTATTACCGGTAATTTTTACAAATTACTGCTTATTAATGGTAATTTTTACTAATTACCACTCATTACCTGTAATTTTTACTAAATATTATTATTAACCATAATTTTTATTAATTACCACTCATTACTGATAATTTTTACTTATTACTACTCAGTACTTGTAATTTTAACTAATTACAGTTGATTTCCACTAATTTTAACTAACTAACGCTCATTTTCGCTAATTTTTAATAATTAATGCTCATTTCCACTAACTTTTAATAATTGCCACTTATTTCTACTAATTTTTAATAATTTTTTCTAATTTTTAATAATTACTGATCATTTCTACTGATTTTTACTAATTACCACCATTTTCTACTATTTGTTGAAAGTGGGCGCCCTAGACCCAACATGTGATATAATTTGATTACCACTAGATGTATACAATTTGATATATATACATGTGTTTATCTTACCATAATAGTGTCAATACTTTTTTGTCTACTATATTTATGGCAATATCATTAGATTACGTGTCATATCAAAGGGTTATAGTAGAACCCAGGTTATAATGAGAACCTAGCGATATTATGATAGTAATATTAAAGTAATGTCCTATAGTCCAGATACATCATATTGACAGGACACAAAAGATGTGTGACTACTGAGGGCTCATAAGCATTGAGACTTCTTCTCATGAAGTTCAAACAGGGTGATCTCTAGTAGTTGAGATCATGAGGTCATACCCACCAATAGGAACACCACATGTTTCTGTTGTCATTGGTTGTTCCTATCTACAAATATGTGTATTGGTGTCCTGACTTGAGGTCATTATCAATATGGTTCATTTGATCACATACTTTGATGCAAGGTGAAAACCATGAAAATGAAGTCTTAGAGAGGTAGTTTGTGTTGGGCGTGTCATTAGTGGCATGACATTGGATGAATGATCAAGATAGGATTTGTCACTTCCAAGTTGAGGAAGAGATATCTCTATCCAAGTTGATCGGGATGGTAGTACCTTCATTGTAAGGACCCGACCCCAGTTTCCCAGAGACAGTGCCTTATTTTATTACATTGGCATATAAATAAGGAATATTCATCCCGAAGGATCGATTAGTTTAGTAACTTTGGAAACAAGATACTTACATAAGTTCAGCATTACAACTTGAAAAGAAACACAACATAGAAATACCTTTGAAAACATCCATATCTCCTAGGTTATCCCTACAGTTCATTCATAATATACTTCTTCACATCCTGAGAAAAAGTAAGACATAAGAAAGAGGTTATCTCAAACGCTTAGTAAGGGTAATCAATACAGTGGAATATATCATAAACATAAACAAGAGGCATGGTGAATAACTAAAAACACATGCCTTTAAAAAAGTAAACTTGATTATAACATGGAAGTAATAAGAGATGAATAAATAATTTCATAATAAAACATAATCATGGGTATTCTACTAGTTGAATAACCACATGAACTATCAATTACCAATTTCATAATGAGGGAATGTATAATGTGGGACATCATAACCATGCCGTCAAGGCCTCATGCCAAGACCATAAATAACCATTTTGTCGAGTTCTCGTGTCAAGACCTAGTTTGTCTCATGAGACCTACCGATGCACCAAGGGGCTATAGCAGGCCCCACCCGAAACTTACTAAGTAAAATTCATTCCTCGTATGAATGGGGGATGGACTCCCCAGTGTTTCATGCGTTTGTTTTCTCTTGGGGGCTGGAATCCTCAGCTAGGGTCTTTGTGCTTAATCGCAGATCTTTCTGTGTGGTGCTTGAATCAGAGAAGGATTTTGTGAAGGCTTGGGTGCATCACTCCCAATCTTGTGGAAAATGGAACTTTCACCTCTTCAGATGGTCATTGGGAGTTCACTTTGGAAAGGACTCCCGCCAGGATGCAGTTTGGGTTAGCTTACCAGGGGTGCTGATTCCCTTCCTCAAGGCGGCCTTCTTGAGGCATATTGGTGATTCGCTTGGATCCTTTCTTTGTTTGGATGATAGGACCTCTCGTCTCTTAGATGTTTCTTCAGCCCGACTATGTGTGGAATTGGATCGCTCTAAGGAGCTTCCAGACTGAATTCTTCTGCGTGTAGGCGACTCATTGTCTTGGTGGAAACAGATCCATTATGAGTCTCCGGCATGATTCTGTTATTTTTGTAATCTTCATGGGCACTCTCTTACTATCTGCCACAGGCAGCACCGCAATCTGGATGTTGTGACAGCAGCCAGTGAGGTTGTCTCTTTGTCTCTTCTCCGCAGGTTCTGAAGACAGGGGTTCAGGTTGGGTCCTTTTCCTCCCTGACCCCGGTTGGGATATCGGGGCCTCCTCCACCTCTGGTAGGGTTGTTCCCACAGGCCACGGTGGTGTTTCCAGAGCTTCCTTCCCCTCAGGTGCTGAAGATTCCCTCTCTCTCTCAGTCGATGCCTCCCCTTCCTTTTGGCCTGCCTATCTTCCCCCTGGACCTTCCTCTAGTCCTGTTCAACCATTCTTGGACCCTGGCCCTACCCTCCCCCCCCCCAAGGATACTTCCAGATACCTCCTTATAAGATGTTTTGGAGTGGTCCCTTTCTCCTCCGGAGGTCCCAGACATGCAGGTCTCTTGTTCGTCTGTCTCCTTCTCGGTTCCTCTTCAAAACAGTTTCTCCAGCCTGGCTAATTTAGTCATACAAGAGCAATAGTTGATCTCCCTTATTCATTCCTCGTGGCCAGGTACTCCTTTACTCTCAGGTGTAAAGACTTGATCTAAATCCAAGCAGGAACAAGGCCTTGCTTCCCCTCAAATGAAGCCTTCGATGTCAGGTTCAAAACCAAGGTTTCATCAACTCAAATGTTAAAGTTTGTGATTTGGAACTCCTGTGGATTAGAAGAACAAGTAAAAATGGATTATATCTTCAGCGAGGTACACTCTAACAAGATTCTTCTCGTGGATATCTTGGAACCCAAGAAAAATGTGGTCAACATCTCAACCTTTGCAAAGAGAATGGGTTTTCAGAATGCAATGAACGGACATCCAAGTAACCAGAATATATGGATGTTCTGGAATTCGAAGCTTTTATTTGAGCAGGTGGATCTCTCGGACCAGCACATCACAACTAATATTTTGTTCAGTAATCATTTATTATATGTTTCCTTTGTCTATACTAAATGTGATCCTCATGATAGGGAGGAGCTATGGTTTAACCTTGGATCGTTTGATCTTGGAACCTCGGCATGGTTAGTGGGGGTGACTTTAATGCAATTCTTGATCCCTTGAAAAATAAAGGATTTGGACCATTATGTAGGAAATATGGGCCGGATTTATCCTCTTTCATTGCTCATAATGGTCTGATGGATATGGGCTTCACAGGAGATAAGTTCACTTGGTGCAATAACCAGAAGGGCCCTAAACACACTTAGTGTCATTTGGACCAATTCTTAGCTAATCTGTAAGCGATCTCATCCTTTCAGAAGGCATCAATCACTCACCTTACTCGTTCCCTCTCTGATCATGCTCCTATTCTCATCTCTCTAGAGTCAAGTAATGAAGAGAGGAAGCATTTTTTTCTCCAGCAACTGGGTTACGGATCCCGACTTCCAATAATAGGTTCTATCCTATTGGTCTCATCCTGTTCAAGGCACTGGATGGATTGGTCTCCACAATAAGTTACATCTCTTGAAGGGGTTTATTCTCACCTAGAGTAGCAGGCTCAGTCCCTCACAGCAGCAATTGGACACCTTAAAATAAGAAATTGAGCAGCTCGAGCAGGGTCTTGAGGCAGGCTAGAAGGATGATATCTTCAGCTCTCTTCTCTATAATAGGAACCTCCTGGAGGAGATGGTCCTCGCACAGGAGAAGTTGGTGAGGGAGAAATCTCGAGCCCTTTGGCTTCATGTGGGCGACAGGAACTCGGGTTATTTCTATTCTTACATTAAAGAAATTAGTTTTATTAAGAATCCAAATATTCTCAACAAGGATGGGTCCTTTGTTACTGATATTGATGTTGTTGGAGGTATGGTTGAAGATCTTTTTAAATCTCTCTTGGAAGGTTTTAACCCTTCTATGCAGGATGAGTACCATTGCGGGCAATCCTCTATTTTTGATAACATTTCTAGAGTGGTGTCTGAGGCCAATAATCAATTCCTTATATCTATTCCTGAGGAGAAAGAAATATGGGAGATTGTTGTAGACCTCAATCTTGAGAGTTCTTCTGGGCCAGATGGCTTTCCCGGATCCTTCTGTGTGTCTTGTTGGAGTATTATGAAAGCGGATGTTATAGAGGCAGTGCATGACTACTTTTGTGGGGGAAGTATTCCTCAGGTGGCTAGTGTGACTACTTTAGTTCTCATTCCAAATGTCAAGGATCCTTCTTCACTCAAGTAATACAGGCCTATCAGTATGTGCAACTTTTCTTATAAAATCCTTGCAGGTGTGCTCAACAGGTGTATTGGTATCCATCTATCATCCTGGATTTCATAGGAACAACATGGGTTTGTGAGATATAGGACCATCCAAGGTGATATTGGTCTTGTTCGGTAGATTATGGAGGATATTAATAAGAAATATCAAGGTTCTAATATGTCTATTAAGCTGGATATGGAAAAATCCTATGACAAACTTAAGTGGGCCTTTATTATCAAAGTTCTTAGAAACAAGGGTTTTTATCCTTGGGCTATTGACATCTTGTTCAGATGTTGGAGTTCTCCATGGCTCTCTATTTGCTTCATGGGAAGGAGGAAAGGGTTATTTAAATTAGTCTGTGTTATTAGACAAGGGGATCCATTGTTGCCCAGTTTGTTCACTCGGGCCCAGGATGCTTTGAGCATATACATCAAAGCCACTATGCAAGAGGGAACCATTCATCCTTTTTACTTCCATCTCCATTTCCAGAATTTGTCTCACATTATGTTTGTAGATGATACAATCCTATTCATTAACAGGATCACCAGATCTATTCAGGGTATAAAAACCATTCTTGAAGATTACTGTAAATAGAGTGGGCAACAAATTAATAGAGATAAAAGTAGTATCTACATCTCAAGTTTTTGTCTGGAAAGGCACTGTCATGGCATTGAATCTAGCTTGGGAATTAGCATTAGGAGTCTTCCTATGGACTAACTTGGCACTTCAATCACATTAGGGAGGCTATGTATCAAACACCTATATAAAGTATTGGGGAAAATCTCTTCTCACATCAACAATTGGAAAAATTGATTCCTTTCCTTTGGGGGGAGGATTACTCTAGTTAATAGCGTGCTTACATCGATTCCCATGCACGTTCTTTCAGTTCTTAAGGTACAAAAGGCTATTCTTAAGAATATTGAGTGGATTATGACATCTTTCATCTGGGACTCCCATTCGTAGGGTCGGTAACATTGGGAATCCTAGTTTAAAATGGACCTTCCCATGAATGAAGGTGGTATAGGTCTCATAATTATCTCTGAAATGATGCATTTCCTTTATTCGAGGCTGGCATGGGAGGTAGTTTTTGGGAGTACTCTTTGGGCACTAGTTATTAAGGAGAAGTATGGGAACTACCTAGAACAAACGAGCAACCCCTATTACTTTTTGAGAACTATTCAGGGGCATATACCTCACCTTCTTAGCCAGTCAAGTTGGATCATAGGCTGCGGAAACATCAGGTTTTGGCATGACAACTGGGCAGGGGATATTCTTGGATTTATAGGTTGTTCGGTCACTGAAATAACTTTCAAGAAAGCAATTGATCATCCTTCCTTCATCCAAGTAGTCCTAAATAAACAATAGTTCAGAGTATTCAATATCATCAAACTCTTGGACGACCCAAATAGATGCATTTTCAAGGCTACCTCTTTAGGTTCTTTTCCTGTTAAATCCTATAGGTCATTACTTCAGGGCACCAAAGCTCAGGATCCATGGGGCCATCTCCTCTCGTGAAAAAGTGTTCCTCTAAAATATAATTTCCTCACTTGGAGGATTCGAGACCACGCCATCTCTACAGATGAGGAGATCAGTCAGAAAGGGGTTTCAATTGTTTCCAAATGTTCTTACTGTTGGAACCCCATTGTCAATACCACCTTGCACTTATTTTTTGAGAGCGAATGGGCTAGCTTAGTTCGGGGATCAGTTGGGGAGTTCTACATATTTTCATATAGAATCGATCCAGGCAAACCCTTCTTGTAGTGGTGGTTCCATGGAGTTGGCTCTAATAACATGGAGAAGCAGGCGAGGGAAATTTATTTTTCATCCGGTTGTTGGTGTATCTGGGAGGCGAGGAACAAATCACGTTTTGAAGGAGTTGAGTGCTAGAAGTCAGGCTTGATCGCTATATCTAAATGGATAATAGCAGACCTGGGGGACCTCCTGAAAAACTGGAAGGAAGCTCCTTCGTTGAGGCAGTTGCTTCGGCATAAGGTGCAGGTTATCCATAACAGGGTCTCAGTGGGTCGATGGATATGCTGGAGACCACCATTCGAAGGGCTGAAGCTCAATTCTGATGGGTCCTGTGGTATGGGAGTTATGAGGGGTGGCGGCATGATCTGTAATTCAAGGGGTAGCGTGGTTTCAGCATATACTTTCTACTTCGGTAGTGGAGACTCCCTGTAGGCCGAGGCCTGGTCACTTCTGAAAGGAATTCAGTTCAGTCTGTCTAAACATATGCTTCTCTCAAAGATTGAAACTGACTCCAAAATCCTCTATGATGCACTGATGGAATGCAAATCCACCCCATGGGGCATTTTATACCATATCTGGTACTGCAATCTTATCATGAATATCATCACTAGATTACTTCATACTTGACATGAGGGCAACAAAGTGGAAGACTTCCTTACGTCCCAGTTTCCTCACGATGATGATTTTGCCTCCTTCTCCAGCTTGGGATCCTTGCCCCCAGAGTGTGCAAGCATTGTTTTAGGTGATTCCCTAGGACTTAATTATTTTCACCCACCCCCCCAAGTCATTCCCCATTATTTACTTTTATTATTCTTCCTTTCATTAATAAAAAATATATTTAAAGGTAAAAAAATGTAAATAACTTTCCCCGAACATTAAGCATAAACATTAACCATTCGGATTAAATTAGTGAATGGTTTTAAGATAGAATATCCACAAGAAAACTAATCATAAACCATTAAATTAAATATTGTAGATTATTTCATAAAATATTAATCCCAATAATATATAGGAATCAACAAGATTTTTGAAATAAATGAAGATACTCTTATAAAATCATCGAGTAATTCTTGAGATAAATACTCTTTTACTTTAAAAAGAAGATTTATTTTGGAAAAGTCTTGGTATAAAACCATAAGTGAAGTAATATAGTATTTTAATAATAAAATGAGTAATTTTATAAAGATAATAGTTTCTAAAAAACGTATTATAGAGTGCCCTTGGAAATAGGTAAGAATTTGAGAAATTCCCTTGAATCGAGCTTGTATTTCAGGAAGAATTTTTGAAAGATCTTTTAAAAAATATAACTCCCCATAAATGAAATTAGGATACTAGTTGGTACAAATATAGAATATTAATACATAATTTATGAGGGATACATATTAATAAATAATAATTTTATTGAGGTAAGTAGAGAATAAGAGTAACCCGAATGAAAATGGAGGTTCGGGTAGAAAACTCTTACCTTAAGTTAGAAGGTGTTCCTCACTTGATCTTAATGACCAAAATAATCAAATTTAGGTTCATAAATTAATAATTCCAGAACTTACACTACATTTAATTGATTTAGTATAACCTTATTAGGTTTATTCATGTCCTTTTTATGGGTTAAGAGATTCAATTTCTTTGTTTGGGAGCGTTTTCATCCTTGGTTTTCATGATCGATTTATTTATATTCATGTACAGATAAACATGTAGAATGAGAATGGTTGTCTAGAATATAAGTTTTATGTTATTAGTGAACAATAAAAATATTAAATGGTTATAAAATTCATTTGGTTATTGGGAGTGAATATGAATCATTATATAAAACTTCAATGACAATTGTTTGGGTTAATTGGTGGTTTTTATCACAACGAACTCATTTTTATTTATAAATTAATATCATGTGTAAAAAAGGATTAAATAACCTTAAATAAGTTATAATACATATATTATAGTTTAGTTCAACCATAAAAATGATTTCATGACTAGAATTGAAGACAATAATAGAAATTGAAAACCTGTCATCCTTGAATGTGATAAATTAACACATCTCATATGGTGTTTTCATTTCTAGTATAAAAGAAGGGGAAAATAGAGATGATGAAGAATTATTCCTTTATCATAAAAAAATTATAGTAAATTTAAGGTAATGTAGTCATCATAATATTTGTATTAAAGGAGGTGAGGAAAGAAAAATAAAAGAAAGAAACTTGAAATAAAAGAAATGAAAAGTTGAATTTACCTCTTGAAGTAATCTTCCTTGAGATCCTCTTTAAGGGAGAGGTTTTGGTATTTTTATGAGAACAAGGGCTACTGGAAGTGGGGTAGAAGATTGGGAGTAAAGTTTATCAGAATTTAGACAAGTAAAAAAACTTTATAAGAGTTAATATAAGAGGGAGTGAGGGGTGGGGTTATAGTGGAGGAGAGAAGTGATTTTTTATTATCTTATTCATTATTTTATTATTTTGCTCAAGAAAAGAAATAGTATTTACTATTGTGACAAATAATAGTAATATGTTCATGTGAGTTTGATACAATTTCCATTTACATCATCCATTACACAAGCATGATGCAGAAATTCACTTATTTAGCATATTTTGTAAATTATCGAATTTCAATATTCACCAAAAATTCAAGTATTTTAGAAAAATATAAAAAATTCACCCTAACCATTTTTTTATGTGTATAATTTAAAAATGTACTCCATTTTATCAAAATAATTTTATAAATAAGAGATATTTAATTTTTAAATAAAATCATTATTTACTTGAAAAATACAGATTTAAATTTAAAACTGATTTTATAATACTTTCAAAAATTAACTAAGGTCTTATTAAATTATCCTAAAATTATAGGACAAAAAAATATTTATTTAGGAATACATTTTATTAAAAATAATTTTCTTTTAAATCAATTTATTAATTTAAAATTGTAATTAAATATTTATTACTCACAAAAAATACCAACACTTTATTATTAATTTCTAAAATACTCTATTTCATGTATAAGGTATCTAAAATCTATTTATACCTTCATGGGTGTGGTTACTATTCATAAGGGTCATATTACTATTCATAAAGGTATGTTACAATTCATAAGGGTCGAGTTACTATTCACTAAAATGTAAGTTGATCTTATCGGACTCTAAATATCTTACTAAATGCAACCGTATATGTCATTTTTCGAAATTAAAATCACAATAGTGGTAAAATTATGTTTACTGGCTAGGTTATAATAAAGTGGTTTTTTTTAGAGACTTGGTGTTTTATGCATTCAATATTAAATTTATTTTTAAAATCTTGGGGTGTTACATTCTCTCCTCACAAAAATTTCATCCTCAAAATTCACAAAATGTTACCTCATAAAAATATTTGGGTAGGTCTTCATCCTTTGCTCCTCAGGCTCCCATGTTGCCTCTTTAATTTTATGATTTTTCCAAAGTATCTTTACCAGTCAAATTGTCTGATTCCTCAGCACCTGATCTTTACTGTCCATAATCAGGATAGGCTCTTCACTGTATTATACGTCAGGTTCCAATTCTATTCCTTTATAAGTGAGGACATGCTTTGGGTCAGGAATGTATTTCCTCAATAATGAGACATGAAACACATTGTGTAATTTAGACAAGCAAGGTTACCTATACAATCAATATGCAACAACTCCAATTCTCTCTAGGATTTCAAAAGGTCAAATGTACCAAGGGCTCAGTTTCCCATTCTTTCCAAATCTTATAACACCCTTTCATGGAGATACTTTCAAGAAAATGTGATCTCCCACTTGAAATTCTAAATCCTTCCTTTGATTATAGGTATAGATATTTTTCCTTCTTTGAGCTGATTTGATATGGGTTTGAATGTTCTTTACCTTTACTATTGTTTCCTCTATAAGCTATGGTCCCACAAACTTCCTTTCTCCAACTTCATACCAACAAGTTGGTGTACAAAATATCTTTCCGTATAATGCTTCAGATGTTGCCATTTGAATACTTGAATAGAAACTATTATTGTAGGAAAACTCCATTAAAGGTAAATATTGATCCCACATACCTTGAAAGTCAAGTGAAAATGATCTCAACATGTCCTATAAGGTTTGGATCATCCTTTCTGATTGCCCGTCAGTTTGTGGGTGGTAAAGAGTGCTCAAAAGAAGCTCAGTATCCAAATATTTCTGAAGACTTTTCCATAATTTCGATGTAAATCATGGATCATGATCAGAAAAAATCGAGATAGGTTCTCTATAAAGTCTCAAAACTTCATTTATATAGAGTCATACTAGGTTCTCCAATGGAAAATCCTCCCTTATAGCAAGGAAATGTGCAGATTTCATAAGTCGATAAATAATTACCCAAATCACATCATTATTCCTTGGAGTTTTGGGTAATACAATGAAAAAATCCATGTTTATTTCATCCCATTTCCATTTAGGAATAGGTATAGTTTGCATGACTCCTTTTGGATATTGTCTTTCAGCCTTTACTCGCTGATAGACTAGACATCTTGATACATAATCAAAAATTTCCCACTTCATGTTGTCCCACTAGAAATGTTCCTTTAAAATTATATATGTCTTAGTGATACCAGGATTTATAAAGAAATTAAAACTATGTGCATCATCCAATAACTCCCTTTTTAGCTTGGGTATAGATGGAACACAAATCCTCTTCCCAAATTTTAGAATTCCATCATCACACACGAAGTCATCCAACTTCCCATCATTCACACCTTTAATTTTCTTTTGAAGATTCTCATCATTAGACTGATAATTTTTAATCCTTTCCAACATAGATGGTTGGGAAACCAAATAAAAAAGTAGTGATGTTTCACCTTCTTTGATAATTCCCATATCCATCTTTATTAGATCCATATATACAGGATCCTTTTCAATCCTCATTTTTTTAGGACTCCATGATCCTTCCTGCTCAATGCATTAGCTAACTTATTTTCCTTTCCTAGGTGGTAGTGTATGGAACAATCATAATACTTGAGCAGTTCAACCCATCACATTTACCTCATATTGAGTTCTTTCTATGAGAAGGTATATTTCATGCTCTTATGATTCATATATATCTCACATCTTTTTTCATAGAGATAATGTATCCATATCTTCAGAGAAAATATTACAACTAATAACCCAAGATCATGAGTAGGATAGTTTTGTTCGTGAATTTTTAACTGCCCAGATACATAGGCAATAACTTTATCATTCTACATAAGGACACAACCAAGTCCTTTCTTTGATGCATCACTATAGATAAAAAAATCCACCATTCCTCGATGGTAGAGTCAGGATCAGAGTATTTACTAATCTCCTCCCCAATTCCTTAAAACATTCCTTAAATTCTTTTTTCCTTATGAACTTAACCTCTTTATGTGTTATCTTGGTCATTGGGTTGTCTAAATTAGTGAAGTTTTGAATGAGACACTGATAATAACCTTCTAAACCAATAAAACTACATACCTCGGTTATGTTTGTTGGAGTAGGCCATTATTGCATAGTCTTTCTCTTCATAGGATCAACAAATATTCCATCCTTAGAGACAATGTGTCCATGTAAGGAAATTGATTGAATCCAAAATTCACACTTTATAAACTTCCCATATAATTCATTTCTTCTAAGAGTATTTAGAAAAGTGCACAAGTTATTTTCATGATCTTTGTAGCTTTCGGAGTATACCAAGATATCATCAATAAATAACACCACAAAGTCATCAAGATATTCCTTAAAAACTCTATTCATTAGATACATTAAAATAGAGGGAAAATTAGTCATTCCAAAAGGAATTACTGTAAACTCATAGTGCCCATACCTGGTTCGAAATGTTATCTTTGGAATGTCTTCCTTCCTTACTCACAATTAATGATATCTAGATCAAAGGTCAATCTTCGAAAAATATCGGGCTCTATGAAGTTGATAAAATAAATCATCAATGTGAGGTAAGGGATACTTGTTATTTATTATTATAGCATTGATCTCCCTGTATTCAATACACAACCTCATAGATCCATATTTATTCTTAATGAAAAGGATAGATGCTCCCCATGGAGAAAGACTAGGGTGAATAAATCCTTTATCACTCAATTAATCTAGTTATTTCTTCAATTCTACTAATTCCACAATGGCCATTCTATAAGGGGTCTTTGATATGGGCCTTGAACTAGGAATTAAGTCAATAGAAAACTCAATTTCTTTCTCTGGAGGATGTCTAGGTAAATCCTCTAGAAATACATCAACATATTCTTGCACAATTGGTACATACTCTATTTGAACATTCCTTTCCTCACCCATATTTATTGAATTATATTCCTCCCCAATAATTGAATTTGGTAGATATACTGGGGGTGGATCTAGATAAGAATCAACTGGCAAGGTTTCTTCTCTAAAGATAAGGGATTCAACATCGTTCTCAAAAATCATAAATTTCATCTTCTTGCAATATATCTTCACATCATAACATGAAATCCAAATCATACCAAGGATTATATCAAAGTCAATCATGGGTATGATGATAAGGTTAGAAAGTAAATCAAAATTATGTTTCATGAGGGGAATGATCGACGCATATTTATTGCAATGATATATCCCCTATGAGTTTTAACTGACAACTCCTTTATTAAATCAAATCAAACATGTCTAATTTTCTTAGAAAACTGGGAAGATATAAAAGAATGTTATGATATAGAATCAAAAAAATCATTGGCTACGAAATTATTAAATTACCTACCACCACATCGTTAGGAACTTCAACCTCAGTAGTTGTGACTGCATAATCTTGGACTTTCTCCCTTGGCCTTCTTTGGGGAATGTTTCTCTAACGCTTAGGACATTCATGTGCATATTGTCCCATATATTTACAACTAGGTCATTGAAAATTCATTATTTCTTTTTTCTCCTTACAATCATGAGATTGGTGGCCTTTTTCTTCGCACTTTTAACAGACTCCCATTCCCTTTAGGAAAGTTCTAGGGTGTTTCTTCCCACAATTACTATAGGGTGAAAGGTCAACTCTTCCCTTCTTCCATATTTCCATATTTACTTTTCTAGAGTTTTCATCATCCCTCTTCTTCTCTTGATTTACTTTAAATTCATAAGACTTAGAAAATTATTTTTATGTCTTGATAGCACATGTGACTATATCTTCATATGATGAGAAATTCTAGGAGAATAATTCCCTTCTGTGAAATGGTTTTAAATCATCATAAAAATAGATCAATATTACTCCTTGGATTATGTATATAGTCCACAGAATGTCTTTCTATCCTTGTAAAGTTATATTCATACTTTTCAACATTCTCATCCTCCTTTTGATTCCGATTCAAAAACTATATTTCCATATCTGCTCGCTAATCACGAGGGAAGTATTTTTCTTGGAAAATTTACTTAAAATCCCTCCATTACATATCTTCTATTTCTTCCTCCTCCTTTGTGTTTTGGATTAACGACCACCACTGATCCACATCTCCCGATAGATGATAAACTGCCATGAAAACCATCTCTCTTTCATCACATCCCAAAACAAGAAATATCTTCTCTAGGGAACTTATCCACTACTTAGCTATAAATCGGTTTGTAGACCCATTGAATGATGGAGGATGTTGTCATATAAAGTGATATAACATAGCTCCTCTGTGTTTTGGATCAGGATTCTCCATATGGGTAAGGTTATTGTTCACATCCTAAGTTAGTTGTCCCAATATAGTTATAAGTTGTTCAACACCAGTTGTAGTTCCAAATCCAACATCATTATCTTTCATTGGAGGTAAATCCCTACATGGGATACACACGTTCATGTGGTTTCCATTCCTTCCACTAGGTGTCATTTCTAAATAATAGAATACACTAGATTAGGTTATGAATCATAATGTATAATCTCAACTTAGAAAAATACTTAGCATAAATTGAAATCTTATGCATGGAAAATCCCATAATCAAAAAATTGTTTCTTTGAGGAAAAATTTACATTTAAATACTTTATAATGGATTTTAAAGAAAATGTGAATTATATTAAGCATATCTCCTGGGAGTGTCGAACCAGGTGCGTAGTAAGGCCCATTGTCGTGTACCAGGATACCCCAGGTCAAGCTCAAAACTCCTTGTCAGAGTTTTCACTTCCATGTACATCTATACTAGAACCATGTCCACTTGTAGTATCGAGGCAGAGATGTATTTTCTAGAAATATCCACATAATCTATTCCTTACCAAAATTATATTATATTATTGTATACTTATCCTCAAAGAATATCTTAGAGTTTTGTTCTCTAATCTATGTTTTCTAAATCTAGTTTCTAAGTTTCATACTAAAATTCATTTGATACCAACTATAAGGACCTGACCCTAGTTTCCCGGAGTTGGTGCCTTATTTTATTACATTAGAATATAAACAAGGAATATGAATCCTGAAGGACAGAATAGTTTAATAGATTTGGAAACAAGATACATACATAATTTTAACATTATAACTTGAAAATAAATACAACATAGAAATTTTTTTGAAAACATTCATATCTCTTAAGTTATCCCTGCAGTTCATTCATAATATACTTATTCACATCCTGAGAAAAAATAAGACATAAGAAATGGGTGAGATCAAATTATTATTAAGGGTAATCAATGCAGTATAATATATCATAAACATAAACATGATGTGTGGTGAATAACTAAAAATTCATGCCTTTAAAAAAGTAAACTTGAGTATAACATGGAAGTAATAAGAGTTGAATAAATAATGCCATAATAAAACATAATAATGGGTATTATAATATTTGAATAACCATATGAACTATTAATTACAAGTTTCATAATGACGGGATTCATAATGTGGGATATCATAACCATACCGTCAAGTCCTCATTCCAAGAACATAAATAACCATTTTGTCAAGGCCTCGTGCAAAGACCTAGTTTGTCTCATGAGACCTACCGATGCACTAAGGGGATATATCGGGCCCCACCCAACACTTAATAAGTACAATTAATTCCTAATATGAATGGGGATAAACATAAATGTCATGTACATTCACATTGAAACTAACATATGAAATATAAATAACTTTCCCTGAACATTAAGCATAAACACTAACCATTCAAAGTAAATTGGTGAATGGTTTTAAGATAGAAAATCCACAGTCAAACTAATCATAAACCATTAAATTAATTATGGTATATTATATCATACAATATTAATCCTAATAATACATAATAATCAACAAGAGTTTTGAAACAGATGAAGATACTCTTATAAAAGCATCGACTAATTCTTGAGATAAATACTCTTTTACTTTGAAAAGAAGAGTTCTTTTGGAAAATTCTTTGCATAAAAACAAAAGTTAAGTAAGATAGTATTTTAATAATAAAATTATTGATTTTATAAAGATAATAATTTCTAAAAAACATATTATAAAGTTCCCTTGAAAATATGTAAGAATTTGAGAAATTTCCTTGAATCAGACTTGTATTTTGGGAAGAATTTTTGAAAGATCTTTTAAAACTTATAACTCCCCATAAATGAAAGTAGGATTCTGGTTGGTACACATATAGAACATTCACACATAATTTATTAGGGGTAAATATGAATAAATAATAATTTTATTGAGGTAATTAGAGAATAAGAGTAACCCAAATGAAAATGGAGGTTCGGGTAGAAAACCCTCACCTTAAGTCCGAAGGTGTTCCTCACTTGATCTTAATGACCTAAATAATCAAATTTAGGTTTATAAATTAATAATTTCAGAACCTCATCTACATTTAATTGATTTATTATAACCTTTTTAGTTTCATTCATGGCCTTTTTATGGGTTAAGAGATTTAATTTCATTGTTTGGGAGTGTTTTCTTCCTTGGTTTTCATGATCGGTTTACTTATATTCATGTACGGATAAACATGTAGAATGAGAATGGTTGTCTGGAATAGAAGTTTTATGTTATTAGTGAACAAAAAAATATTACATAGTTATAAAATTCATTTGGTTATTGGGAGTGAAGATGAATCATTATATATAACTTTAATGATAATTGTTTGGGTTAATTGGCGGTTTTTGATCGCAACAAACTCATTTTGATTTATAAATTAATATCATGTTTAAAAACGGATTAAAAAACCTTGAATAAGTTATAATACATACATTATAGTATGGTTTAAACATAAAAATGGTTTCATGACCATAATTGAAGATGGTAATAGAATGCCTGTTGTCCTTAAATGTGATAAATTAACACATCTCGGATGTTGTTTTCATTTCTAGTATAAAAGAAGGGCAAAGGAGAGATGATGAAGAATTGTTACTTTATTATAAAAAAATTCTAGTACATGAAAGGTACTAGATTCATCAAAAAATTTGGATGAAATGAGTTGAGTAAAGAAAAAGAAAAAAAGTAACTTGAAATAAAAGAAATGAAAAGAGGAATTTACCACTTGAAGTAATCTTCCTTGAGTGCCTCTTTAGGGGAGAGATTTTGATATTTTTATGAGAAAAATGGATGATGGGTGTGGGAGAGGAGCTTGGGGGTATATTTGATCAGAATTTAGACAATACATAAGGCTTGAGAGGAGTGAAGAGAAGAGGGAGTGAGGGGGGTTTATAGTGGAGGAGATGAGTGGTTTTTTATCATCTTATTCATTATTTTATTATTTTTTTCAAGATAAGAAATAGTATTGATTATTGTGAACAATAATAGTAATATGTAAATATTAATTTGAACCAATATCCATTTACATCAGCCATGACTCAAGCATGATGCAGAAATTCACTTATTTAGCATATTTCGTAAATTATCAAATTTCACTATTCACCAAAAATTCAAGTATTTTAGAAAAATACCAAAACTTAACCCTAACCATTTTTTGACATATAGAATTTAAAAATGGATTCCATTTTATCAAAATAATTTTATAAATAATAGAAATTTAATTTTTAAATAAAATCATTATTTACTTGAAAAATACAGATTTAAATTGAAAACTGATTTTATAATACTTTAAAAAATTAACTAAGGTCTTATTAAATTATCCTAAAATTATAGGAAAAAAATATTTATTTAGGAATACATTTTATGAAAATTAATTTTCTTTTAAATCGATTTATTAATTTAAAATCTTAATTAAATATTTATTACTCACAACAATACCAGCACTTAATTATTAATTTTTAAAATACTCTATTTCATTTATAAGGTGTCTAAATTTTATTTATGCCTTCATGGGTGTGGTTACTATTCATAAGGGTCATATTACTATTCATAAGGGTGCATTACTATTCATAAGGGTCAAGTTACTATTCATAAAAAATGTAAGTTGGTCATATCCGACTCTAAATATCTTACTGAACGCAACTTTGTATATCAGTTTTTAAAAATTCAAATCACAAAGGTGGTAAAATTATGTTTACTAGCTAGGATATAATAAATTTGTGTTTTGTAGAGACTTAGTGTTTCATGCATTCAATATTAAATTTATTTTTAAAATATTGGGATGTTACATTCATAAATCCATGGCCATGGTAGTTGGAGGTAAATCTATCTAGAGAGATCAATAAATAATAAAGAAAGAAAGGATGATGAAACAAGTGTGCATTTTGTTTTATGAGATATCATATGAAAAAGATACTATATTACACAATGCGTGTTCATAGGTTGGTTTTCGTTGCGATAACTTTTCCTTATCTCTTTAGGGGCCTTGATGGTTTGCTAGACTCCACTCTTGATATGTGAATATTATTCACTGCCATTGAGATAAGGGCCTAGAGTGTCACACACAATAACACATTCAAGAATATTCTCTATTCTGGTGAATAGGATTATAGGACATAGTGGGCCCTTCCACGGGGTTCCAGTGTTTTCTATGTTTTATCGATCACCGATAAATAAATAAGTTCATTATTATTCAAATAAATAATAATTAGGTTGAATTTATTTATTAAATGTATTTACAAGTGTTTAAGTAAATACAATTTTTAATATTATTCAAATGAATATTATTTTAATATTTAATTTTTGTTTAATATTATCATAAGTTACAAGTTGAGTTAATTACTTGGGTTTTATCACATAATATATTTAACATATATTACAAGTATATGAAAAATATAAATAATATTACGGTGCATTAAGTTCATCATAATTAATTATTTATATCACTTATTTAGTGGATGTTTAATAGACGGGGGTTAGGGAACCCTAATCAGGTATTATGTATATCCACTATATAAGTGGAGAGAAGATGATTCCAACAGACTATTCATCAATTTGGAATAGAGAGCTTCTCTCTCATCCTAATTCTTAGAGAGAAAATCACTTAATCCGAGCGTACGATCCAAGTTCACCTTCATGGATCGATGTTAGTGGATCAAGGTGGTTGTCACGGTGTCAAAGTGATCATCAGATCTCTATGCTAGCACCCAGAATTTGATGAACAATGTACATGTAGATTCAAGAAGCACATGTGGAAGATCTATAGGGATTCAACATCAGATCCTTCGAGTAATGGTCATCGGCGACTTGTGGTGGACATGCGCTCTTCAAATCAGAATAAGGTACTCATTTGTTTTACTTACTGTGCTCCGATTAAACTTCATGGGACCCTCGGACCGTACACTAGTGTAGAAAATGTTATTTACGTCGGTTATTTTTCATTTTTTTACGTCGTTTTTTAGCCGACGTTAATACAGACGACGTTATAAATAACGTTTTTTACGTCAGTTATTTAAAAACCGACGTAAAAAACATAACATCGCGGTGTTTATCACGTCGGTTAATTAATAACCGACGTGAAAAAACCGGGGGGGGGGGGGGGTTATAACATCGGTTATTATATAACCGCCGTGATAAACTGGGGGGGTTTATCACGTCGGTTATATAATAACCGACGTTATAAACCTGTTCGGGGGATGTTTATCACGTCGGTTATTAAATAACCGACGTGTTAAACCAGTCCGAGGGGGGTTTATCACATCGGTTATTAAATAACCGACGTGATAAACCATTTCCCAGGCCTTTTATCACATCGGTTATTTAATAACCAACGTGATAAACCATTTCCCAGGCCTTTTATCCCGTCGGTTATTAAATAACTGACGTGATAAACCATTCCATAGGTGTTTATCACGCCGGTTATTAAAATAACCAACGTGATAAACCCTTCCCGATTTCTTTATCACGTCGGTTATAAAATAACCGACGTGGAAGACCAATTTTTTTTAAAAAAAAATCTAATGTGGTCCTCTGCTCTCCCCCAGAAACAACCAGAAACCAAATCAAGAATTTGTACCACAAAAACATAAGTAGATCCAAACAAGAAATAAAGAAAAATTAAGCATTTACATTGATAACATATAAAACTTGCCCCACTTGACATCCCCCATCACACCCCTAGACTGCCCCGACCCCCTGGACAGCCCCAAACACCCCGGGACAGCCCCAAACACCCCGAGAAAACCCCTTTCACTGGACTCCCACCACCCCCCAAACAGCACCCCTTCACCCCACTTGACAGCCCCCACCACACCCCTGGACTGCCCCTCGACCCCCTGGACATCCCCAAACACCTCGGGACAACCCCCCCCCCCCCCCACCCTCCTGAACAGCACCCCCTCACCCCCTCACCCCCTCACCCCACTTGAAAGCCCCCACCACACCCCTGGACTGCCCCCCGACCCCCTGGACAGCCCCAAACACCCCGGGACAACCCCCCCACCCTCATGTATACCCCCCCACACCCTGGACAGCCCTCCCCCACCCCATTGGAGCCCCCACCACACCCTTGGACTGCCCCCTAACCCCCTGGACAGCCCCAAACACCCCTGGACAACCCCCCCCCCCCCCAACCCTCATGTATACCCCCCACCCCATGGATAGCACTTCCACACCCCTGGACAGCCCTCCCACACCCCTGAAACAGACCAAAAAGTTACCGAAAACAAACAAGAACCCCCTCACCCCACTAGACTGCCCCCACCACACCCCTGGACACTCCCCCCCACACCCCTGGACATCACCACCACCCCTTGGACATCCCCCCACCCTCCTGTAGACCCCCCCCCCACCCCCTGGACAGCACTCCCACATCCCTGGACAGCCCTCCCACACCCTTTAAACAGACCAAAAAGTTACCAAAAACAGACCAGAACCCCCTCAACACACTAGACAGCCCCCACCACACCCCTGGACTACCCCCCCCACCCACTGGACTACCCCCCCACCCATGGAAACCCCCCTCACCCCACAAGACACCCCCACACCCCTGGACACCCCCTGGACAGCCTCCCACTCCCCTGGACAACCCTTCCACCCTCCTAGAAACGCTCCCACCCCCCTGGATTTCCCCCCACCCCACCGAACAGCCCTCCCAGACCCCTGGACACCCCCAACCCCACTGAACACCCCCCCACACCCTTGGAACCCCTCCCCCCAGACCAGAATCCATACCATAAAAACCATCATAAGTAGACCAAAACAAGAAGTAGAGCAAAATTAAATATTCACATATATAGCATTCAAAACTTACATTGTCAACTTCAAAAAAAACTAAATCCAACCTAAACAACTACCAAATACACAATTACAACGACAATATTCAAAATTACATTTTACATTACAAACAACTAAAATTCAATCAAACCTATAAAAAAATTTGACCACTCCACTTGTAAGTGTTTGATGTATTCAGAAGTATAGGGTTGAGGGTCATAAAAAATATACAAATGAAAAGGATAGTAGTTAACATGTATAATGAATAAATCAAATTGAAATATTATGGAAAAGTTTAAGAGGAGATCTTACCAGGTCAAAATTCACAACTGTCCCAGTTGTTATTATTTCATACATAAATCTTAACATATAATATACGCATTCGATGACGCCTTGTTGTTCATGACAATTCTATTTGAATGAGTGTAAATTCAATATATTATTTTTATGTAATAAATCAAAAGGTACAAATTATAAATGGATATTTACCTTCGCATTTACATATTTGATCTTTCCACTCCTTTTCTTTGTGTTTTTTCGAAATTAGGCCCATGCCCTGTTAGAAAATAATACGAATGGGGTAAATTTAAAATTCATTATAATATATAAAACTATTGATAAATTGAAACTTACTTTTCCAATATATTCTTAAAAATTTCCCGCACATCATCATGGACAGAGCATACCTAATAAAGTGCTTTCTCCCTTGGGAAAAAACCCCTAACATCCAATGATCACTGATAAAAGTAAATTTAACGTTAGTGGTTTTTTATGTTAAAAGATAATGAACTCTTTGAGAGAGATGTGTTTCATACCTCTCACAAAAAGGCATCATTTAATATTATGTGACTATATTCTTTTCAAGTCTTTCAGCAATATAAAGCATTCTTTGTTCCTCATCCAATGCACATGCTTCAGGGGAAATCAATTTCGGGTCCATGAATCCATATACATCTGTCAGCTCATTCCTCTCACAAATTTTATAAAGATACCTAATACAAAAAAGACATAAGTATAAATTTTTAATAAATATAACGCAGGGAAAAGGTGTTAAGACTTACATGGAAAAAAATTACACCACGTTGATGCCCAACTTATCTCCAGTAACAAGCTCCATGATATCAGTTTTAATAATCCCCACACTTATTGCACGTCCACAAACATGAGATTCCATTGGAAACTCATAATGACCCGCCAACAAATTTGAATATCTTGACAATCTGTCAAGACTACTAGAATCTGTATCTGATGTCATAGCCATTTGTCTTTGTTGTTGTCTATACAGTATTTCTTTACCTTTAAATTATTCCTGTAAAAATAAATAGAAAAATATATTAGTTTTCAAATGATAAAACAACTTTAATAATAAAATAAAATAAAAGATATAACATTCATACCTCTATGGTAATGAGTCGAAGAAGTCTGGATGGCCAAATTAAAAAAAGGCTGATACTATGTCCAACTATCGTCACCTCATCTGTAGGTAATGGTACTCGAGCTGATCTATCTATAATATCCTGTACAGTGACCCTCTGATTATCTACCTCTAATTGTTGATGATGAACTGTATCTCCTATACAATATACCAACCCATATGAAACTATATGATGTTGAGGATCATCAACATACAACTCGCAATAAGTAGGAAGATGCAGTGGAGGATTAGGATAAAAAATGGGGTCCGCAGGCTGAGGTGGGGGAGTGGGAGCTACTGGCGGAGGTGGAGGATAAATAATGGGGTCTGCAGGGGGAGGTGGAGGAGTGGGAGATACAGTCTGAAATTGTCTTTTCATGTCTGCAAACAGAGACTGTACTGATGCTCTAATCTTTTCCTCCATCGTCGCATTAATATTATAAACTTCAGCCTCCGGGGATTCTATTTTTTTTTTTATAAACCCCCTCAACGTTAGAAGTTGAAGAACATGGCAACACTTTTCTTACCGATACACCTACAGGGTATCCTCTTACACGACCAGGATGTTCGGGCTTTCCCAATGTTAAAGATAAAATATATTTCCTCCCAGTAGCTATAAATTCCCCTTGTGAACTCTGCTCCTCAAGAGAGTCATGTATTAATTAATTGAGCATTCCTGTAATGATTGAAATTATATGAAGAAAATAGTTAACTTAAATAAATAAAATAGATATCTTACAATCCTCTCATCTACGATTCTCGATTCTTCCGAAAGATATTGGCCTTTTTTCCCTTCTGAGATCTCTTTCATTTTTCATGTCTAGATGGAGGGGATGGAGGGGCCACCTCTCCAGAGCTTGAAGACTCAGCTCTTAGTTGTTGAAATTTTTCCGCCATCATTTGTTCTTCCAAAAATTCATACCCTCCCCGAGATAAAATATGAGGGTATACATTTTTAGATTGGATATCCTGATGAGCTTTCCTTGTTTTCTGTAAATTAAGAATAAGAAATAATTAACAAAACATTAATAAGATCATTTATATAAGAAAGCTTATAAAAGTTTACATTGCCCTTACCAAAAATGACTCTTTTCTTCTACTTTCAAAAAACCGTCTCCATGTGTCTTCATCTATAAAAGGATATATATGACATGGATTGTCATGACTCCTATGACCATAAATGAAATCAGATGAGAGGGTTGATTTAAAATCCCTCCATCTCCTGGCAGCCAACGATAAGCATTTCTTCCTGGCTCCTCCAGTGTTAGGAATATAAAATGTCATCTGATAAAGAAGAGGTTAAACATATTATATATACTAGAAACATTTAAAGAATAGTCAAACAATAGCAAAAGATCTTACCAAAATCATCTCCCACAACTGAGAGATTATCGCTTTATCCACACTTCTCCAGTCATCATACATAATGCTTACTTTGCTCTTAGCCTGAGTTTCTACAAAACTCTTAAAATCTTTTGCATTTGGACCTCTAGGAATATCATCATCAACAAACTCAACGAGTATCCTCTGATCCTGCATATGGACAAGTGCTAATTTTGGTAAACGTGTGCACCCACATTTACCAACCTTTGAACTCTTTTTCGTAATAGGAGCACATGAGGAAGATTGGGGAACATCAAGAGGAGCATGTGAATGTTCCTCCTTAGAGGTATGACCAATATAGTCATCTCTGGAATCATGTGGTTGATCAACTGAATGATCTGTCATTATCCTTCAAATCAAAAAAACAAACATTAGTTCACAAATATACAAATTCAAATATTTTAATACTACTGTAATCAGAAAATAGAAAAGTGTACTAAGTTATGTAATAGTAAACATTGGTAATATGGTAAGCATGTTAAACAATGGTAAAGATGGTAAAGATGGTCAAGATGGTAAACATGGTAAACATGGTAAACCTAGTAAACATGGTAAAGTAATTTTCACTAAACAAAAATAATAGATATATAATTCATTTAATGGTAAACATGATAAAGTAAACTAAAAAAACTTAAAACAAACAAAAACTTATACTTATTTTGTTTTAATACATGTTTTAATAAATAAAAAACTTACAATATATAACATTTTATGAAAAAAATAAATGTAAACAAGAAATAAACATATGTTACCTGTAATTTTAGGAATGTACAAATGGATTGTTTTCCCAAATTCCTTCGTCGTGATTGTTCCTTATGGCACAAACCATGTCTTCAACATGCTCATCATTATGTTCTGTTAATCTTTCCATGGAAGTAGGGATCTCACATAAATCAGCATCTTCATCAAGTTCATCCTCACCAACATATTGTTTTTTCCCTTGTAAAACAACAGCTCACTGCATATCTGATTGATCTACTACATAGAAAATTTGTTTTTCATGTGTTTCCATTATAAAAGAATCAGTTGTGTCTTTCAATCTATTCGGATTAACAAGTGTCATTCCAAATTCATCGTGTCTTACACTGTTGTTACCAATAAACCATTTACAGTTAAAAATAGGAACTATAATTTTAAAGTAATCAACCTCCCATATGTCTTCAATCACTCCATAATATGCACTTGATGCAGAAATTGGGTTTTTTCCTTAGCACTCAAAAAATGCATTGCTTCTGCAAACACCAATACACCACTATTCTGAACTGCACTTCTATTGTCCTAAGCTTTCATAAGAAATGTATAGCCATTAATGTCATAACCGGACTATGTTATCACATTTAAACATGGACCACCCACTATCCATTTTAATGTCTCTGATACATCTGATCTACCAAGTAAGGTCTTTTTAAACCATGACAAAAAAGTTTTGTTGTGCTCATTCAAAATCCACATTTCTTTCTTCTTTGGATGACATTGTTTCAACTCATTAATATGCAATGTGATATACGGTTGAGCATCAGATATGTTATTCAAGATGTATGATTATAACTTATTCATTTGTTCAGATGACAATGATTTGACTTTCAATACATGAATCCCCTTTCCCTCATTATTAACCCATTCATGGCGAGATGGAGGCAAACCTATGTGTTGCGCCACAGCCAAGTAGCTCGTACAAAACTCTGATACCTCCTTAGAAATATACTTTTAAATAATGGAGGCTTCAGGTCGATATGGATTTTTAACATACCCCTTTAATATTTTCATATACCTTTCAAAAGGATACATCCAATGAAGATATACAAGTCCACAAAGCTTTATTTCTCAAACCAGATGAATCATTAAATGCACCATTATATCAAAAAAAGTTGGAGGAAAATACATTTCCAATTGACGAAGTATAAAAATTGCATCCTTTTCCAAAATGTTCAAAGCATTCACATCAATCGCCTTATTACAAATTGAATTGAAAAAATAACACAACTTCATTATAGTCTTTATGACACGGATGAGCAATATTCCACGCAATTCAACTGGTAGAATTTGTTGCATCATGATGTGACAATCATGTGATTTCATACCTATCAACTTCAGGTCCTTCAATGAGACAAAAAAATTTACATTTGAAGAATAACCTTGAGGCACTTTGATATGATGAAGTAACTGAAAAAATCTAATTTTCTCCCTCTTTGATAATGTATGACAAGCCGGGGGAAGAAATGTTCGTCTTCCTTTAGGAGTGGGAGCTAACTCCAAACTTATTCCCATTGATAGTAAGTATAATATTGCATTTAACCCATATTTTTTCTTTCCTTTAATATCTAAAAATGTTCCAATAAAACAATCACAGATATTCTTCTCCACGTGCATGACATCAATATTATGTTTAACTTCATGATACCTTCAATATGGTAGCTCAAAAAATATTGACCTTTTCTTCCAAATATGTCTATCATTACCAGATTTCTATGTCTTTCCCAATGAAACATCATGGTTTTTCACCCTCTCAAAATACAGATCAGGGGATAAAGGTTTTGGAGCAGTATCAAATTCTTGTGAGCCATTGAATGCCTTTTTTTGTCTTCTATAAGGGTGATCCATAGGCAAAAACTTTCGATGACCCATGTACACTGTTTTCCTCCCATGATGCAATTGACAATATGACATCTGTTGTTCGCAAATTGGACATGATTTATGCCCTTTAACACTATATCCAGACAAATTTTCATACGCTGGGAAATCATTTATAGTGAACAGAATCACTACATGTAGTTGAAAATATTCCATTTTATAAGAATTATACACCCTAATACCATCAGCCCATAACAGTTTCAAATCATCAATCAACGGTGACAAGTAAACATCAATATCATTTCCGGGTTGCTTTGGACCAGAGATCATTATACTCAACATGACATATTTGTGCTTCATATAAACTTCAGGAGAGAGATTGTAAATTACCAATAAAACAGGCCATGAACTATGTGTGCTACTGAGGGTTCGGTATGGATTCATTCCATCTATGCACAACCCTAGTCTGAGATTTCTAATTTCATTTCTAAATGTAGAATATTGTGCATCAATTTTCTTCCATTGTGGAAAATCAGCTGGATGACGTATTTTTCCATCACATACCCACTCATCAGCATGCCATATTAACCTTTTTTCATCATGTGAATTAGCAAATAAACTTTTGAAACAATGAATTATAGGAAGATACCAAAATATCTTTGAAGGGATCTTTGTAATCTCTACATCAGCCTGTGATTTTTCTTTCACCTTATACCGTGATGTCCCACATTTAGGTTAATCTGACAGAAATTAATATTCCTTCTTATATATAATGCAGTCATTCGGACAGGCATGTATTTTCTTGTATCCCAATCCCATCGAGCATAATATTTTCTTGGCCTTATAATGTGAATCTGGAAGATCGTTATCTTTTGGAAGAATGTCTTTCATCAATTGTAGCAGATATGTAAAACTTTTGTCACTCCATCCATGTTTCGCCTTCGGGTTAATCAATCTTAACACCACCAACAAAACCATAAAATCTGTACAACCAGGATATAATGGTTTTTCAGCATCACCATATAGATGCGCAACTGTCGGTTCTATCTCAATTTGTTCTGCTACAATATCACGAATCATTTCTTCAATTCCAACGGAGTTACCATCTTGTGAATCATCATCATCAGTGACATTCCGTCCAGTTTCACCATGCCAAATCCAAGGGATGTAACTCGGATTAAAACCATGACAAATCAGATGATCTTTTATCTCTCTACTTTTCAACTTCTTCATATTCAAACATTCCAGGCATGGACAGAAAAAAATGTCACTACTTGGAACATTTCATTTAGAAAATTCCAAAAAGGCATCAACACCTTCCTCATATTCATTTCTCATTCGATGTGCCGTAATCCAACTTCGACTCATTATTACCTATAACAAATATAAAAAATATATATATTTTTAAGATGAGACAAATATATGTTTATATGAAAAAAACTCATAATTTGAATGTAAAACAATTTTGAAATATAAAACAAATCTATGCGTATTTAAAAAATATATGCTTAAATATTATTTTAAAAACAAAATATAGTTAGATATAACAGTTTTAAATTCCATTGAATCAAAGAAAACCATGGGGCCTACAGTGGTTGATAGAAAATTGGAGAAAATGGAGTAAACCTGAGAATCAAATCAAATTTAAAATAAAAATTCAGATGGAGAAAATCACAATGTAAAGCCAATCATCACGGCACAATCATCATGTCATAATCTCATAAACCACAATGCAGTAGTCAATCCCAACTGACACTTATCCCCCACCCCCTTGGACACCCCCTGGACACCACCACCCCCTTGTACAGCCCCCCCACCCCCTGGACACCACCCCCACCCCCTTGGACACCCCATGGACAGCCCCCCACCCCTACTGGACACCCCCACCCCCTGGACAGCCCTCCACCCCTCTAGAAAGCACCCCTCATCCCTCCTGGACACCACCCCCACCCCTACCCCCTTGGACACCCCCCTGGACAGCACCCCACCCCTCTAGACAGCACCCCCCACCCCGCATGGACACCACCCCCCACCCCCTACCCCCTTGGACACCCCACATCAGGATACCCCCCCAACCCCCCGGACAGCCCCCCCCCCCCCCCCACCCCCTGGACAGCCCCCCACCCCTCTAGACAGCACCCCCACCCCTCCTAGACACCACCCCCACCCCCTACCCCCTTGGACACCCCCCTGGACACCCCCCAACCCTCTAGACAGCCCCCCCCCCCCCCCACCCCATGGACAGCCCCCCACCCCTCTAGACAGCACCCCCACCCCTCCTGGACACCACCCCCACCCCCGACCCCCTTGGACACCCCCCCGGACACCCCCAACCCTCTGGACAGCCCCCACCCCCCGGGCAACCCCCAAAACCCTCTGGACAGACCCCCACCCCCTTGGACAGCCCCCCACACCCACCCGCCCCCTTGGACACCCCCAACCTTCTGGACAGTCCCCCACCCCCCCGGACAACCCCCCAAACCCTCTAGACAGGCCCCCACCCCCTTGGACAGCCCCCCCCCCCCCCACCCCACCCCACCCACCCACCCATCCACCCCCTTGGACACCCCCTTGGACACCCCCAACCCTCCGAACAGATCAATCTTAGCACCACCAACAAAACCATAAAATCTGTACAACCAGGATATAATGGTTTTTCAGCATCACCATATAGATGCGCAACTGTCGGTTCTATCTTAATTTGTTCTGCTACAATATCACGAATCATTTCTTCAATTCCAACGGAGTTACCATCTTGCGAATCATCATCATCAGTGACATTCCGTCCAGTTTCACCATGCCAAATCCAAGGGATGTAACTCGGATTAAAACCATGAAAAATCAGATGATCTTTTATCTCTCTACTTTTCAACTTCTTCATATTCAAACATTCCAGGCATGGACAGAAAAAAATGTCACTACTTGGAACATTTCATTTAGAAAATTCCAAAAAGGCATCAACACCTTCCTCATATTCATTTCTCATTCGATGTGCCGTAATCCAACTTCGACTCATTATTACCTATAACAAATATAAAATATATATATATTTTTAAGATAAGACAAATATATGTTTATATGAAAAAAACTCATAATTTGAATGTAAAACAATTTTGAAATATAAAACAAATCTATGCGTATTTAAAAAATATATGCTTGAATATTATTTTAAAAACAAAATATAGTTAGATATAACAGTTTTAAATTCCATTGAATCAAAGAAAACCATGGGGCCTACAGTGGTTGATAGAAAATTGGAGAAAATGGAGTAAACCTGAGAATCAAATCAAATTTAAAATAAAAATTCAGATGGAGAAAATCACAATGTAAAGCCAATCATCACGGCACAATCATCATGTCATAATCTCATATACCACAATGTAGTAGTCAATCCCAACTGACACTTATCCCCCACCCCCTTGGACACCCCCTGGACACCACCACCCCCTTGTACACCCCCCCCCCCACCCCTACCCCCTTGGACACCCCCCTGGACAGCACCCCGCCCCTCTAGACAGCACCCCCCACCCCTCATGGACACCACCCCCCCACCCCCTACCCCCTTGGACACCCCACCTCAGGACACCCCCCAACCCCCCGGACAGCCCCCCCCCCCCCACCCCCTGGACAGCCCCCACCCCTCTAGACAGCACCCCCACCCCTCCTAGACACCACCCCCACCCCCTACCCCCTTGGACACCCCCCTAGACAGCCCCCCCCCCCACCCCCCCACCCCATGGGCAGCCCCCCACCCCTCTAGACAGCACCCCCACCCCTCCTGGACACCACCCCCACCCCCGACCCCCTTGGACACCCCCCTGGACACCCCCAACCCTCTGGACAGCCCCCCACCCCCCCGGGCAACCCCCAAAACCCTCTGGACAGACCCCCACCCCCTTGGACAACCCCCCACACCCACCCGCCCCCTTGGACACCCCCCTGGACACCCCCCAACCCTCTGGACAGCCCCCCACCCCCACCCCCCCCCCCCCCCCCGGACAACCCCCCAAACCCTCTGGACAGGCCCCCACCCCCTTGGACAGCCCCCCCCCCCCCCACCCCACCCCACCCACCCACCCATCCACCCCCTTGGACACCCCCAACCCTCCGGACAGCCCCCCCCCCCCCCCACCCCCTGGATAGCCCTCACCCCTCTAGACAGCACCCCCACCCCTCCTGGACACCACCCCCACCCCCTACCCCCGTGGACACCCCCCTGGACAGCCCCCCACCCCTCTAGACAGCACCCCCCGCCCCTCCTGGACACCACCCCCCACCCCTACCCCCTTGGACACCCCCTGGACACCCTCCAACCCTCTGGATAGCCCCCCTCACCCCCTGGACAGCCCCCCACCCCTCTAGACAGCACGCCCCACCCCTCCTGAATACCACCCCCCACCCCCTACCCCTTTGGACACCCCCCTGGACCCCGCCCCCCCAACCCTCTGGACAGCTCCCCCCACCCACCCACCCACCCCCTTGGACAGCCCACCCACCCCCCTTGGACCCCCCCCCCCCACACACACCCCTGGACTGCCCCCCCCCCCCCCACCTCCATGGACACTCTGGAGAGCCCCCAACCCTCTGGACAACCACCAACCCTCGTGACAGCCCCCTAAAACCATGGGATTTTAACCTCAAGCTACTAGTTTTGGCATATCTAGAGATTTTAACCTCAAGCTACTAGTTTTGGTATCATGCCATTATTCAAAATGAGAACCATGAATTGTATCTCCTACTAGTCTAAAATGCTCTATTGTGCAATGAATCGGTTTTTAATAGCATATGAAGACTTATAATAGTCCACGAAAATAAGCGACGTAAATAGATTATGGAACAACAAAAAGTGATACCCAGAATAAAAACAACCAAGGATCCAAAACAAACATTCCACCATGAAAAACCATATATGTACTTATAAAATAAATCACACTAGTACACGGAATGGGTGTATCACAATGGTTTACATATAAATTGCAGTAATATAGGTGAATGAGATCATTAGTTGTCAATGACAACAAAAATTACCATCAATGTCGGGCATTTGCAAAACAAAAACAAACTAAATAGAAGTAGGTGAGGCTTACGTGAATATTGCGAGTCGGTCTAATAGATATGGGGATAATAAATAAGATGATGATGGCAAAACGAGGTAAGAGGGTTCGAAATTGAAGAATCTTACCTAGTTTAAACAAAAAAATCGCAAAACGTAAATATAGACTATCCGGGAAAAAAAAGGAACGAAATAAAGTCGTGGGAGGCTTACTTGAGTGTTGCGAGTTGAGATGATAGATCCGATGAGAGTAAAGATTATAAACGATGATGGCAAAACGAGTTTAACGCAACGAGATCGACGAGTCGATTAGGGTTTACCGCGCGAGAGAGACGAGTCGCCGGACTGTCGATCGAAAAATCGTAAATGACAATCTACGGGGCGTGTTAATTTTTTAAATGTTTTATAACGTCGGTTATTTAATAACCGATGTTATAAACCGTTTTAATTACATTTATAACGTCGGTTATTATAATAACCGACGTTATAAATGCATCAGATACGACTTTTTTTACGTTGGTTATTTTATAACCGACGTAAAAAAATTCGCGGGTTAGTTTTTTACGTCGGTTATAAATTAACCGACGTAAAAAACGAACGCGCGCGATTTTTAACGTCGGTTATTAAAATAACCGATGTTAAAAATTTAATCACTGCATTTTTTAGGTCGGTTATTTTATAACCGACGTAAAAAACCACGTTTCACAGATTATCACGTCGGTTATATATAACCGACGTAAAAAATCGTGACGTAAATAACGTTTTATGCACTAGTGGTACTAGGTTTGGATTGTTGAATACGATGAAGTTTTATTGCTTCGATGATGGAAAAATTTTAAATCCCTAGCCCACCATCTCCCGTTGCGTTCCCCAGTACCAATAATTGGTATCAGAGTGACCATGAGGTTTTATTAAATCAAGAAAAAAAATTTCTTTAAAATTTAAGTAGAGGGTGTTAAAACGGTCAGCAAATCTGACCATGCGTCGATCCGATCATGGATGGAAAAGTTATGACCATCCAAAAAAAAGTGTGGATCGAAACAGTGTTTTTCGAATTTATGAATTTCAGATAATAATTTGTTTTTGAAGAACATGATATATATAGATATATATATTTTTGAACATGTTCTTGGTAAATGGGGAATTCCAGCCAAGGACCGGCCGTAATCCGGCCACCAGAGTCACTCCAGCTGGTGAGCCGATCTTCTACCATCCGTATAATTAAAATAATATAATATTTAATTATACCTTATTGTCTCTTATTTTTCCACAAAATAAAACAAAGAAATGGCAGATGTTTTCCACTCTCTTCTTGACATTTTAAAAAATGGAGGCCATGTTTTTCTTTTCCCTTTCCACCCTATGAACCCGACGTCAAGACTTTAGAATATAAAGTTATAAAAAAAGGAAAGACTTTGGGAGACGTCTCCCCAACCGACGGACCCCCTACCTTCCCTCTCTTCCATCGTGTCTTCTCCACCTGGTTGGAGTGAGACTTTGCGGTGCTCCTAGTGCACCCTCCCTCTCCTCACCTAAGACCACAGGCAATCACCCTGCTCCCTTCACTAAGCGACCGAAGCCCCTCCCACTTTGGCCACATGTGCCTTCATAGTATGCCATGTCTCGCCAAGCCAGCAGCCACTCGGCACATCCCACTGCCTCCTCCCACTTACTGTCACCGCCTCCTCCATCTAGATCTAGCCACCCCTCACCTAGATCTAGAGCTCGAGCCACACTAGAGCCCATGCTTCCCTATTCTTGGGATCGACTATGACCAAGGTCCTGCTGGTGCCTCCTCTACGGGATGCCCTGTCAAGCCTGGCCCCACCGTCCGCCTCTTGCCACCTAGGCCAAACCCCGAGTGATTTTTTTATCTGGGTTTTTAAAAAACTAAAATTTGAAAGAAGGGTATAGGGTTCGAATAATTTTAAAAATGGGTCCGGGATGCGTGAACGCCGTTCACGCATCCTTCCGCGGCGTGGGATGCGTGAACGGCGTTCACGCATCCCGGACCCCGACGGTAATGCGTGAACGGCGTTCACGCGTCCTTTGCTGACCAGCTAAAGGAAGCGTGAACGCCGTTCACGCATCCTTGCGCGGGAAAGGATGCGTGAACGGCGTTCACGCTTCTCTCCGTGGCGAAGGATGCGTGAACGCCGTTCACGCATCCTTCGCGGACGAGCTGAAGGATGCGTGAACGGCGTTCACGCATCCGGCCGAGAAAAGTTATAAAAGGAGGGGTCCCCCCCCCCAATACCCATTGTTCTCCTCTGATTTTCGTTGCGAAGCTCTGCAGAAATTCTTTCTCAACAAATATTTGCTGCTTTTATTGAGGTAAAATTTCTATTTAATAATTTAATTGTTTATTTGTGTTTATTTATTTCATTTGTATGTTTAATTGTATTTATTTATTTCATTTGTATGTTTAATTGTATTTATTTATTTCATTTGTATGTTTAATTGTGTGTATGATTTATTTATTTCATATGTTATGCATGAAATGTTTTGTATGATTTAATTTTCTTGATGTTGAATGTTCGTATGATTTAATTTTTTGAATGTCTGTTGTCTAAATATTGAATGTTTTATGTTATGTCTAAACTTTTTAATGTTTAGAAAAAGTAAGTTATGTTGGAGAAATTTATTTTAATGGATGGTTTTGATGTAAGTGTAAATTAAATTACTTTTATTTACTAGTAATAATATTTTTAATCAATAAAGTATAAAATATATTTACTTATATTTTGAAAAGTAGAAGAATGGCCAAAAAACATTACAATTTCATAAAATTTAAAATAACAAAAGTGTTTATTATGTAAATCTCAATTAGATCAGTTATAATAAAATTTATTTAATGTTTTTAATAAATATATATATATATATATATACACATGAAGTTAAATTTTTGTAAAAGAGGTGTAGTATTTAATATAGATTTTATATAATACGGATAATATAATAAATATACCAAAAAACACGGTATGAGTGATGACTGATCTTGAGATGACCGACTATGCATAATTGAAATTGCATGTTTTATTTTGTGTATGTTGTTATTCAATTTGTAATAATTGCATTTTTTCGGTATTGATGACCTGCGAGTCATCTCTCAGTAAGTGTAAGGACCTGCGTGTCCGTTTAAATTAATTTATGTATTTCATACCCCTAGACCCTCTCACATGCATGTGAGTAAATTTGTAAATAAAAGATTGACGCCCCAAAGAGGTGTCGACGAAGAGGCATCCCCGAAGAGGTGTCGACGAAGAGGCATTTGAGAACTCGTTCGAGAGGTGGCGTTGCTATTTGACAGGAGATTGGCGGTTGCTGCAATATTTGATAATAGAGATAGGAGTTTACTCATATAAATTGTGGTTAGTTTATCAGATAATGATAAACTAATCGCAAGTCTCAAGATCAAGTCATGATTATATATTCATAAGTAATCAAACATTATGAAACATTATATTAAATTTGCCTTTGTGCTAAAATCACAATCACTATACCTTAACAGTGATAAATCAATACATAAAAAAGTCTCAAGATAATCAATTATTCAAAACCAAATTAAATAATTTAAAATTTTAATGTAGTGTATAATATTTTTAATTTTTTTTTAATAGGTAATTATGTCTGCTCAAATATATTGCAACGGTGAGGTAATTTGTACCGAGCAGGGTTTTAGCTACAGTGTGCCACCTGTCAAAGTGGTAAATCTCCATGGTTGTATGACATTGGATGCAGTTCGTAATAAGATTCATAGTCGGTTAAAATTGAGTGCAGGACAAGCAATCACTTCAATTAGATACCGACATCTTCAATATCCTGAGCGTATGTGGCACAGCGACTACCCTATAGTCGATGATGAGGATTGGATGGAGGCTTCTCAGTTATTCAGGCAACAGTGTATTAATGGTTTGATGGAATTATTTATTGTCATTTCTGATATTGATGTGGTGCAATTGATTACTACAGAACCATGCTTTGTGACCGCTATAGAAGTTGGTCCTTCACAACAGTCTTCTTTATTGCCTCCTTCTCATTCGACTCCTGTGGAAGAATGTAATGAGGAAGATCATCAAAATTTGGAAGGAAATGTAGATGACATCCCTTTCTGTGCTGATATAGTGCAAGAAAGTTTATCTGAGGAAGAAGAATCTGGGGAGTCAGCAGGAGATGATGTGGTTGGAAATGAACCTTCTGAGGTTCCTTTGAGAGACAGACATCCACTACATCCACCAGTTAGTGGTAATCAGCCTTCAGTTTTGAGTTCCTTAGTTGGAGGAATGTCTCGTGAACAACTTTTTGATTGGGATGTCATTACACCAGCTTCTGAATTCCCTGGCATTATAGGGAATATGCCTGCATCAAATGATAATGCCATATATGTTGGGCAGGAGTTCGAAACTAAACAGGTCATGAAAAATGTGATAAAGCAATACCACATTGAGCGACATTTCACATTTGTGGTTTATGAGTCAAAGAAGACCAAATATCTCATTCGTTGTGAAAAATATGGGTCAGAATGTAAATTTCGATTAAGAGCAGTATTTGATAAATGTTATGGATGTTGGAAGATAACCAAATTAGAAGGCCCACACACTTGTCTGCATCCCAGCTTGGCACAAGATCACTCTTCTCTTGATGCAGAGTTTATATCTACTGTTATTTGTGAGATGATACGAACAAGTCAGGATGTTCCTGTTGCCCTTATTCAGGAAAGAATTCAACAGTTGTATAACTATAAGGTATCATACAACAAAGCTTGGAATGCAAAACAGAAAGCCATTGTAAAAGTGTATGGTGATTGGGATGAGTCTTATGCGTTGTTGCCACAGCTTATGGAATTGTTGTCTCTCAATAATCAGATTGTTTATCAGTTGGACACTGTTGAGTATGTATCCCAAAATCATCTAGTTGATCGGTCAAAGGTGAAGTTCAAGAGGATTTTTTGGGCATTCAGACCGTGCATTGCTGCATTTCCCTTTTGTAAACAATTTATTCAGGTAGATGACACATTCCTTTATGGAAAGTATACAGGTGTTCTACTCATTGCTGCCACACAGGATGGTAATCGCGCTCCTCTGCCACTTGCTTTTGCTGTTGTTGAAAAAGAAAATTTTGAATGCTGGAGCTGGTTCTTGGCATGTGTACGTGTTCATGTCACGCAGAAACAGGGCGTGTGTCTGATATCTGATCGTCATCGAGCGATTATAGAGGCCGTGAGTAGTGATGGGGTTTCTTGGACTGAGCTGAATGCTTATCACCGTTATTGCATTAGACATATTGCAAGTAATGTGCATAAGCAGTTTAGAGATGAGGCCATAAAGAAGGCGATCCTCAAATTGGGTATGGTTTTCTAAACTTTCTTTTTTTAACAAAATTTACTATCCATTTTAATACATTATTATGTTATGCTTTCAGCATATGAACCCCAACAAGAAAGGTTTGATCGGCGTCTTGAAGAGATCCGAACAGTTAATGAGGAGGTATATGAATATATGGTACAAATTTCAAAGGAAAAATGGTCATTAGCATACGATGGTGGCATGAGATATGGGCATATGACCACTAATATAGTGGAGTGCGTAAATGGGGTCCTCAAGGGTGTGCGTAAACTCCCAATCACAGGGTTAGTGCAAGAGACATTTTTTAGATGTGTTCACTACTTTGTTGACCGGTCCCAAAAGGCCTACCAGAGGATGGAAAATGGAATGCTTTTTACTCAGCATTTTCAAACTGATATTGACCGGATACGGAATGAGGCTTCACGATGGAATGTTATAGCCTTTGACAGGGAAAAGAGGAGTTTTCGGGTAAGAAAGTGCTACGACCAGGGTGCATGCACTAATGGTGGAGTGTTTGTCGTGATGTTGGATAACAGGTACTGTGATTGTGGCAGCTTTCAGGCATTGAGATATCCATGTGTACATGTTATTACAGCTTGCGCTTCGGTAAATATATCGTGGGAGCCATATGTTGACCCGGTGTATCACATGAGCACTTTGGTTAACTGTTATAGTGCTGCTTGGATGCCTGTTGGTGACTTCCATTCTATCACATTGCCTGCTGATCAACCGACCATTGTCCCTGATATTTCCAGGTTTTCATAAGTCGGTTTTGGTATCATTTATAATTTTTTCAATGTGTGTCATTTTTAAAATTATTGGCTTCATGCTACTAGGTTGCGGCCTCGAGGAAGACCGAAGTCAACTCGCATCAGAAATGAGATGGATTGGCCTCGGCAACGAGGAGGGAGAATACGATGCAGTATCTGCCACGCAGAAGGACATACTCGTAAGAGATGTCCCCAAGTGGCAGGACAGAGTTCCAAATCTCATCATCCATGATCGAGTCTGTGTACCTGCTCTAAGAGGAAGAGGTTGTGGTTGGTGTCGATGATGAAGAAGAAGAATAAGAAATAGAGGATGAGGATGAGAAGAAGTAGAAGACTAAGAGGAAGAGGTTGTGGTTGAATAACCTATTGTGGAAGTTTCTATAGTTACTTAGGAACTTGATCTATTTGGAATAATGTTAATGGTTATCTAATGGATAATGGATAAATTAACAAACGTAATTTCACAAATAAGAAGAAATAATTAATTTTTCACTTTTTCCTCTTAATTTTTAATGTGGAATAATGTTAATGGTTATTTAATGGATAATGGATAAATTAACAAACGTAATTTCACAAATAAGAAGAAATAATTAATTTTTCACTTTTTCCTGTTAATTTTTAATGTGGAATAATGTTGATGGTTATTTAATGGATAATGGATGAATTAACAAACCTAATTTCACATATAAGAAGAAATTATTAATTTTTCACTTTTTCCTGTTAATTTTTAATGTGGAATAATGTTGATGGTTATTTAATGGATAATTGATAAATTAACAAACGTAATTTCACAAATAAGAAGAAATAATTAATTTTTCACTTTTAAATTATGGTTTTCTTATAAGATGTCTAGTTTTAGTAATGGCATCTGAGTGTCTGAGCATCCTTAACTAATGTTGATTGTGAGACTAGGCTAATCTTGATTGTGACACCAAATAAAAATGAATATATCATGATTCCACTATTAATAAGTAACGATGATATCATGTGTGCAGATGGCAGGTTTTCCATTGCTTACATCTCAGGCTACTCATGTATCACGACTGCTTTTAGAGGGACGTCCTGTGGCTCCCTTGAGTGTACGTAGATCTCACCATTTCCATCATACTGCACCACCTCCCGCTATCGTCCCACATCTTTGTCGAGCTAGATTTTATGGCGTAGCGATGTGCGACTTCACGTTTCTTGATCATCAGCTCATTGCCGCACTTGTCGAGAGATGGAGACCAGAGTCGCATACTTTCCATTTCAGTGAGGGAGAGATGACTATTACATTGCAGGATGTGGCTATTATGTTGGGCCTCCCTATCGACGGACATGCTTTGACAGGCCGAGTTCCATCAGATTTGCCTGAGCTTGTTCATAGACTTCTGGGCATAGAGGTCCAGGATGATGGCAGGACCATCGTCGGTGGTAGATTGCGGATGCCTTGGTTAGACCAGCACTTCACACATTTACCAGATGATGCTGATGACGTCACCGTGCTGCGCTTTGCACGGGCATATATTTTGAGGCTGATCGGTGGCACGCTTTTTGTTGACCACTCTACTACTTTTGTGCACCTGATGTATCTATCTTTTTTAGAAGATTTGGACCAGGCAGGTCGATATAGTTGGGGGTCTGCCTGCCTAGCATATACATACAGAGCCCTATGCAGCGCATGTCGCATCGAGAAGATGCAGATCACAGGATGCATGGTTCTTCTACAGATGTGGGTATGGGAGCACATACCTCGTTTAGCTCCACATGCTCGTGCGCCATTACCCGTAGATATTGTAGCAGAGGCTCCACGTGGACGTTGGTATGTTATTAATTCTTTCTAATATCTAACTTACTTGTATAAAATTCTTTTATGAAATGTAAAAAAAATGTTATCTACAGGTGGAGTCAGGCGCATCGACATTCAGATTCTCCCAGACATGATGTTCACGCCTACAGACTTATGCTAGACAGCATTCGACCAGACGATGTAAGTGATTATTATTTATATTTTTAAATCTTTACTCTTTACTGTAAATCTATTCATTTATTAATTGATTATTCATTTTTTCTTTCAGATTACATGGATGCCATATACAGATGCTATCCTTCAGAGTCTGCCCCCATACTGTACAGTGATGCTTGATATCGGCTCCTGCATGGTTCCACTGATTCATTTTCATATAGTCGAGTGGCATCAGACGGATAGGGTTATGAGACAGTTTGGATTCCTTCAGCCAGTTCCTGACCCGCCCAGTCAGTTGGATTCATTGCATTCCCTGAATATGTCAGGGAAGAGAGATTTTGATTGGAGGAGCTACCATGCGAGATATGTAGCGTTATGGGACAGGCGACGAGAGTCCCAGTTGCGAGGGGCAGGGACAGTACGCTTTCATTTGATGGATCAGATGGATTATGCAGGCTGGTACATCAGGTCTCCCGTCAGATTTCTGACACGGCATGGACGAGGCTTCCATGACTTGGTATGCATTCTTTCTTTCACAGTTCAACATATTTTTTATTCAAATTAGTTAGTAACAGAATTTGTTTTCGCAGGATGCTCGTATTTGTCATCTACTGCATATGTCTGATCCAGTGGAGAGAGCTGCCTTTGACCCAGCATATTTTCACAGCCTTGTACGACAGATGCTACCGTCGATGGACGAGATTTATCATGGCATTTTCTTTGATCCACCACCTGCTGCGGAGGCCGCGGAGCCTGCTGCGGAGGCCGCGGAGCCTGCTGCGGAGGCCGCAGAGCCTGCTGTTGTTCCACAGGATGAGGCTGCTCAGCTTGCTCAGCCACATGATATTATTCCACTGGAGGAGGGTGTTCAGCATGACCAGTCATATGCTCCTCCAGCTTCTCAGGCACAGCCACAGGTACTTACAGACGCTGACTGGATTGAGTTCGATGTTTTATTGCAGTCATCCACAGCAGAGCAGCCATCTACTTCCTATATTGGTGAGAGTTCCAGCCAGCTTCCACTATCCTTAGATGCAGGCCAGGGTACAGGCGGTGAGACTGTACATCCACCGTCTGTCACACAGGAGGATGTGGAGGTGGCTGTCGATGAGGATGCGCAGCGTACGCCAGAGCACAGACGTAGACAGACACGGCGTGGACGCATCCAGTATACGCCTGACTGTGGGACAGAGGAGCATCCACACCGGAGGCGTAGATTAGGTTGACATTTGATTTATGATACGTTTTGTATGTGTATTACTGTTATCTAGACTTCTATTATACCTTTAATAAGTGTCTTACTGTTATCAAATTATCTACCAATGTATATATATATATATATATGTGTATAATAAATAATATGATTAGAAATTCCATAATACTCATATAAATTCAATAAGTTCAACATAAAGGTTAAATAATAATCCAAGGCTATTTATTTTATGAATAACATATTAAAAGACCAAGTAAAATGTTTTGAAGAACTTTAGGAGGATTTTGTTGGCCTACAATTAAATATAGGATCAAGAGAAACTCTTGACTCCTAATATGATATTAGGAAATTAGGTCACACAAGTGATGGAAAAAAGGGAAATTATGGTTCATAGGTCCAAAAAATAGTTAAAAAATGTTTAGGGAAGAAAATGATACATCGTAATGCCACAAATGGTATGGTTATTGTTCATAAACAGAAAGCAGTAATGATTGGTGTCAGAACACAAGAGCCTGTTATGTGGATAAAGATTTATTTTGGTATGAATTAGAATCAGAATATTTAGTGATCTTAAGGAATAATGAGTGGTGTATTAGTGATGCACATGAATAAACCATTTATCAAATATTATTTTTGTGGAAATATGGGGAATTCTTAGAATGCTCATTCCATAGCCTTGAGGGTCACTATGTGACTTGGGACACACTATAATATTTACAAATAAGGTGTGTATTATCAAGGGAAAATATAGTGGAGTTGTTTTGTAAGGAAAACACACAAAGGGGAATCTATATCTTGTGAGTGGACAAGAAGATATGTATTTTATATCCAAGGAAGAAGAAAATAGGTTGTGGTATAAATTTATTGTTTATATGAGCCAATCATACATGGAAGATCTGTTGAAATGTGACACTGCTCAAGATCTCTCTAATTTATCATGTGATCATACTCATACATGTGATTCTTTCTAACAAGGGAAGATTATTTGAAATATATAAAAGGTTAAAGATCAATGGTCAATAAGAGTGATTGAACTAATGCAAATTGATGTGTGTAAACCTATTTCACCAAGATCTATTGATACGAAGAGATATTTTTAGTGGCCAAGGATCAATTAGGTGGTAATGAGAGGGAGGTGAATCAGTGGTAGCCTTATTTTACTAATTCTTTTTTTAAATTCAACCTATTGAAATTTGTTTAGGTTTTTGATCCACTCAATATAAACTCTCAATCATTCCTCAAGTGTAGTTGTAATGAAATAGGGAGAATCACATGTTATTTACAGGGTTATTTTGAAAATACTACTCATTTCTATATTGGTTATACCCCCCAACATGTATTATTCACTATCTCCACAAGTTAATACAATGACATATAATCCATTTTTCCTCTCTATAACAAAAAATAATCCACTATACACTCTCTTTCTCCATAATACATTGGAGATTCATTCTACTCTATAATCCAAAAGATACATCTACTTCCAAATTTAGGAATAAGTTCTTCTTCAAATAGACTTACTCTATAAGAAATCTAGTCACTCCTACCTTGTGTACTTTATCAATAATTTTAGAAATTATTATATTAAGACTCTTTTCAGATTTTGTGCAATCTAGATTCTCCTCAATATTCAAATAATCAAGAACTCATCAATTCATCTTTCTGTATTTACCTGATACATTATTGTATCGAGTTATCAGAAATAATATTTCAATTCAACACAGAGTCTTCATCACCTTCATACACACTTTATTCACAAAACAAACAATAATTGTTCATGGGTAATATATCATTATTACATGATTTAAAATCAATCATTTAAATCCTTATTTAAATTTGTTTCGTAATAACACATTTAATTACACATTTATATATGAATACTCATCAGTAGTGGTATCATATTTTCCTCATATTGAATGCCCCATTAGTTTCTGTGGGTATTTTGTTTCATGCAACTCATAAAGAATACTAGAAGGATTAAGGTTCCCCTCTTTCTTCTTAATGTGGTGTCTATCTCTATGAATCATTATCTATATTCATACATGTAACTCATATTTAATTACATAATAAAATACAAAAACTCATCAAAAATACCCAATGCTCGGGTCTTCTCCATTCTTCACATAAATGTTACAACTCATGTAAGAATCTGATTCACGTGGATTCATCAAAATATTATCTTCTAATCACCCGAATACTTATGTTTCACATTTCATCACATAGGATATTCATTTTAGAATAAATTTTTACTCTCATCACATGAACTATTCATTTTATTATTTAAATTATATTAATGAAATTGTAACTTCATGAATATATTATCATGATTGTACCTTGGCATTAAATCTAGATCTTACTTCATTTGAAGACTCTATTTCATCAAAAGTCTTGGGATCCTTCAGTTCATGCACGACAATGCATGAATATTGAACATGACTTGTTCTTGGATCATGCTTGGATATTATAAGTTCATCATGGACTTCTTAATATGGAAGGGTCCTTGGTTTTATCCAAGGATTCCCAACCATGATCTTTGTGACTCATCAATGGTAGATAACCAATGCTCTATAAAACCCTTGAGAAAGGGAAGAAGGTTCTCACTAATTAGACAACTTGAAAAAGTTAGATCAAACTGTTGTGTAAATGTCTGCATGTTTTTAGTGGAGAGACAATGATTGTGTCACCATTTTCCCATATAATAATATCACTCGGTTGAGTGATTCCTTATTTATTTTATCATTCCTTCAGCTTGGTAGAAGTGATTACTGGGGTACGCTCTCAAATCCTCACTGGCATCGACCCATGTTGTCTTCTCTAACACCATTCCACTGCACATGATTGAACCACCACTCTAATACCATGTGCCTCATGTGAATTCATGCTCGCCTACCATTTCTTCCCATACAATAGTCAACTCCAGTTCCCACCTCAAAAGTGGCTGCACCTAATTCCCTTATGTAGCTAGTTGGATGGATTCCTTTTTAAATAAAGTTAAAAATATGTGTTAGATAAAATATTCCACCAAATTCCATATTCACTCCAAATACCAATCCTTATTCTTCATGAAAAATATAAATAATATATTTATACTTTTTTCATATATCTCTTCATTTATGTAATTTAATTTCATATTTGGATAATTATCCATGTTTTAAAAGTGATAATTATTTAAGATTATCTTAAATAGAAAAAAATGTGCAAAGGAGTTTTCAAAAATGTTCACTAGGTATTCTGTGAGATGCGTGAACGCCGTTCACGCATCCCTTCTCTCGGGAAGATGCGTGAACGGCGTTCACGCATCACGCCCGGGTCCGGGATGCGTGAACGGCGTTCACGCATCCCGGACCCATTTTTAAAAATATTCGAACCCTATACCCTTTTATCAAATTTTAATTTTTTAAAAACCCAGATAAAAAAATTTGCCCCAAACCTCTCCTGGTGAGGGATGACCTCGTTTTCCACCCTATGCCTTCCCGGGATCCCACCGTTGATTGCCAATGCTCCTTGGTTCGATTGACTCACCAAACACCACACTGCATCGAAACTCGTCATCGTACCGCATTGCTCAGGTCTCGAGCCCCCTGTGCGACACCTCTCAGGCCGTGAGGTACCCTATCACGGTTGCTACGGGTTCTGTTTTTTCCCCACCATGGGTCAAGGAGGGTCTTTCCAACCCGAAACATGTCTGGGCAGCCCTTCCCAAAATACATCTACACGGGCATGCGGGCTATGACCCAGTCCGCAAAGGGCCTAGCCATGATTTTTAGGGCCCAGATTAATTTAATTTAATAAAAAATAATTAATTTTATTAATTTAATTTTAGTTTTAAATTAAATTAATTGAAAATAAATTTGGTTTTAAATTAATAATATTTTAATAAAATGGAAGATTAATTTAATTTTAGTGTTAAATTGAATTATTTAATTTAATTTATTTTTGGTATTAAAATTAAATTAAAAATGGGACCGAATAAAATGAATTATTTTAATTTATTTATAATACCCTCATATTTAATTTATTTCAATTTAATTTTTATCACGCATTATCAATTTACCGACTGGTCTTGAGTAAATTGACTGACCCTGTGTTTGTCTGGATTATTTAATTATTTATTATTTGTGATGATTTTAATAAGTAGGTAATTAAATAACGGTCTTCAAATTGCCTTATTTTCATTCAATATGTATAAGGGTCTGAGCAAGAGTATATTTGTACATGGATGATGATGTTTTCAGACGCAGACCTTACCAAGACGCGACGGTACTCCAGACAAGATGCGACTACACTAGATTGGGGGTGTGCAATGACATGATTCAAGAGTCAACTCATGTATGAAACCCCCTAGGTCAAGATTGATCCATTATTTTAAAAATGGATCAATCTCAATTAGATACTCAAGACCAGTCAGGTGGAATTATTTCCTTTATGCATTGTTTGTTATTTTGTGTGTGTTCGTGTTTACTGTGAGATTACATAAAATAATAAACAAGATAAAATGCATAAGGAAGCGGCACATATTTTTCTATTAATTCACATTCAATTGTGAGTGAGATAAATCTCATATGCACACATCGTGTACTTATACCAAATTAAAAAGATTTAAAATTTATCTATTATACTGTGTAAACCTTAAGACATGTATTTTCATGTGGTCGTAAAGATAGTACATGCCATGTGATAGGTTTTAATATAAATAAATATATAAATGTTTAATTAATATATACATAATGTTCAGATCTGCATATCATGTATGAGTCATATTATAAGTTGTTACTCTACCTGCATTAAAGCATAACACATGACCAAAAAATCATATAATTCGTGTAATCATTCATGAAGTACACTTCGTGAAAGTACGTGATAAGTCATGTATGTCATATGTCACAAGAGTAAAACAGTATACGAGTATAATACATGTTGGGTAGAATTGGATGATTATTCACCGTGTTGCCTCCAAGGTATATTTATGTACACAGTTAATTTTACATGAATTTATTTCATTTGTTTAAAATTATAATGGAATAGAATCTTAAGTAAATTCATATGAGAATTAAGATAAAAGAATTGATTTAAAGATAATAATTAATTGAGTCAAGCACCATTTATCTTAAATTAGAACGATTAACAATTGAATGCTAATTTTATTAAATGCGTAATTCGTTGCATGCATGTGACTGACCATGAGCTAGACTAGACCTTTGTATGTGATTAGTTTCTTTTAATTTATTATTAAATTAAATTGTTGGTCTGTGTGTCTTCTCTCCTCTTATTATGTAGGGTATGTGTGCCCATAGTTTCCTTTATGTTAACCATTTTCTATCACATGTGTGTGAGTAAAAGTATATGTAATGGATGAATCTCCCAAGCTAGTGGAGGCGGTTCAAGTTTGGAGTTGAGGCAAAACCAATCCAAGAGAGATACATTGGTGGACGTGTGGAAAGCTGTAAATAAGAACATTAATTAGTTCAAGGTGTTTCCCCCTAGGTCAACATTTAGTTTATCAACCACTAGATAAACTAATCATTAGTATAAGCTTATGATTATTCCCTTTATTATTTTATTTTTGTCAAGTTGCATGGTTATTTCATTATGGATGTTTTGTCGTGATCACATAATTAATGAAATTAACAAGCATGCAAGATATAACTAAAATAAATTGGATTATATGTAAATATTATCTAAGACATGGTTAATCACTCAAGTAAATACACTTAATATTCATAGGAAAGTGATAAAAATAATAATAGGTAATTTACGCATAAAGGATAAAATCCTTCAATTATATATATTAAGTCAGTATAACCTTCCACTAATTCAGTTAAAATTGAACAATAGTTCAAGGTGTTTGACCAGCCAAAGGTTGGGTGCTTTCAATTATTGGGGAATTCTAACTTAAAGTTTTGAGTTGACTTAACTTAGTTCACATCAAGAGCTAACTACCAAAGTGGGATTTTGTATAACCTAGAGGAAAGGGTTGAGGAAATCTAAATTAATGATTTCAGGATTGGAGAGTCCACTCAACAGATCAAGGAACTGCAAGTTAATGCAGTTGGAATTTGGAACTCCTACCTAAAACCATTCGAGTTGCTTGACCAACCAAAGTTGGAGTAATGAGAAGGGGAATATGGATTCTTTCCACTATAAATCCAAGCAACGGGATATTCCGAAGCCAATGGTTAGGGCTATTGGGGTTTGATAAAATAGTGGGAGACTAATAAATATAATATATATTTATTTTTGTCTAAATTTTATCAGATAAAGTAATAAAATTCTACTCAACTTATTTTGTATAAAAAAAATAAAATGACATCAAACATATCATTACGATCCATATTTGAGAAGGAAAATCTTCTCACCAGCACAAAATTTCAAGAATGGAAAAGGCACCTTACACATCATCCTTCACCATGAAAGGAAATTATATGTGCATGAAGAACTTATTCCTATTATGCCTGGTAATGTGGAAAGTGATAAAGAGATATCTCTCTATGAGAAACATCTGAATGATGCTATAGATGTTCAGTACTTCATGTTATCATCCATATCCAATGAAATTTTGAAACAACATGAGGACATGGATACATATAGCATAATGTCTCACCTTCTGGATCTCTATCAAGAGAAGGCGAGACAAGAGAGGTACGGGATCTCCAATGATTTTTTTACAACTAATCTTGGAGAGTCTATGCCAGCTGAGCATCATGTAGTCAATCTCATTGGCTACATTGAATGCTTAGAAGTCTTAGGGATTAAATTCTCAAATGAGTTTCATTTAGATCTCATAGTTTCATCATTGCCCAAGACCTTCTCCAATTTTATTGTTAATTACAATATGAGAAATAATGAGAAGAGTCTTTCAGAACTTCTTACTTTGATTCTCCAAGTGGATAAGGATATGGGGAGTGATAAACTCATAATCCTTGTGGTGAATAAGAAAAGGAAGGAAAAAAGAAAAGGGGCCCAAGACCTATAAACAGTCTAAATCTCCCAAGCACCGTCCTTTCAAGAAGAGGAAGATCTAGAGACAGGGAAAGGGAAAGGAGGTTGTATGTTTTTCATGTGGCAAGTTAGGACACTGGAAGAAGAACTACACTCAGAAACAAGGGTAAGCTAAATTAGTGTTCATTATTGAGTATAATCTTTCAATATCTACGCATTGAGTATTAGATATAGCTTGTGGTGCTCACATATGTATCCAAATGCAGGAACCAAGTAGATTTCGAAAGATTTCAAGAGGAGAGGTGGATCTTAGAGCTGCTAATGGTGCAAGGTTGGCTGCTCTAGCCAATGGTGATTACCACATATCATTGCTAACAAGAATGATTTTGGTTTAAAAATATTGTTATTATGTACCTACGGTTACCAAGAACAATATTTTTTATCATGCTTAGATACACATGGGTTTATTTTCAAGTTTGGAAATAAATTTTTGTTAGGTCCACTGGGTTAGATACCCTGAGAGGGGGGTGAATCAGGGTATGACAGATTAAAACAACTGCCCCTATTGATCTTGTCTCGCTGTTAAGCAAGACTCTCTTCTCTCTCTTTCCTGTATCATAGTATAAACAAAAACTAAAGCATGCACAAGACACAATGATTTTTACTTGGTTCACCCTCACTGGGCTACGTCCAAGGAGCATACACCGGTGATGTGCCGATGTACCAAATTAACTAAAAGCACACTACTGTTTACAAATTTTGGGATAGATCACTTCTATTCCCAGGCTCACTTCCTTTACAATGTTTAGGGTCAGCTCACTGCTTTCCCAAGGGTCACTCCCTGTTTCTCTCTCTCTGGCTCACTATTAGTGGAGAGGATCACCTTCTTCCTCTTACTTTGCTCACTGATCTGGAAATAATCCACTCACAGTTTATAGACCTATAGGTATCTTCATTATCACTAATGAATACATCCTCTGTTGTAAGTAGATACTCTATTGAAGTCCAACTTTCACCCGTAGATGAATCTCACTTTGCACTGAAGGTATCGGAAAATCTTCCAGCTTTCGCATAGCCCTAAAATGACTGGCGTGCTTCAACCATACCTAGCACGCTTCTCCAAGCTAGTTCACAAGTTCATCTCAACCACTTGTGTGATGCTCTCTTCTTCAACTCCAAACTTGCGCGACTCACACCCTTCTATGCCCAAACCAATTTTGGCGTGCAACTATCAACTGTCGCACTTCTTCAAAACCTGGTGTGCAAGTGTCACCAAACGACTTGAGCGACGCCCCCTTCTTCAACTCTAAACTTGGGAAACTCACAACCTTTCTCGCCCAAACCACTTTGGGCATGCAACTATCAACTGGTGCACAACTTCTGAATATCTTTATACCTGCGCGACCACACCACCACCTGCGCGACCACTACACCTGCGCAACGAGAGCTCTGATTTTCTCCAAGTGTTGAACTCACACTGAATGAGGATGGGTCGACCTCTATTTATAGTCATTTGGACACCCTGAGCGCCAGCGCGCAAGTTTCCTCTCGGCGTGCAAGTCCAGCCACCCTAGTCTCTGTCGCCCTAGTCACTTGTGCGACCAAACCCAAAACTTGGGCGCCCCTTTTTCCTTTGCCATATTTTGATGTTCTGGTCTTGAAAAACAAATGGCGCACAAGTTTCCAAGCCTCCAAGACACCAGCGCGCAATTACCTTTGCCAAAAACACTTTTCTCTATTTGTCGATTTTGAGGTCTAAAAATTTGTCAAACACTGGAAAATGATGCCACCTTGTATCTGCTCTTTTTGAACCACCTCCAGATCGACCGTTCCTTTGTCAACATTCTTGAATCAAACATGGATAATTAACCACATCCCTTGAACTCAACACGCCACCATGAAATTATTTTTTTCAACAAATTTGTACGTTATGGTTTGTTTTGTCAACAAACACAACACAGAGGCCCACTTTGTCAACAAACACAATCACCTCAAAAATGCTTCAATGATACCTTGAGGGATTTTTTCCCAATAATTTTTGTCCTTCTATAAGGAAAACATATGTTATGGTGTGAAACATTTAAATAATGGTCATTATGTATTGAATTATGAAACCCCAGTGTTGATAATTGATAATGAATTGTGTTCACAAAACTCATATAACACTCAGTTATGGCATCACCGTCTTGGTCATGTAAATGAGAATCATTTGAAAAAGATTTTTCAATATGGTTATTTAGACTCCTCTAAGCTAAAATCACTTAAAATATTTCATGCTTGTTTATAAGGAAAAATGAACAAACCACCATTTGGTGGACATGGTGAAAGGGCCACAAAGCTTCTAGGATTGGTACACACTGATGTATGTGGACCATTTCCTATAGAAGATAGAGGTAGATATTCTTACTTCATAACTTTTACTGATGAATTGAGTATATATAGTTATATCTACTTGATGAGGTATAAGTTCAAGTCATTTGAGAAATTCAAGAAATTCAATAATGAAGAGGACAATCAACTTGGACAGAAGATAAAGAATCTTTGATCAGATCGAGGTGGTGGATATCTTAGCTAAGAGTTCATCGACTTTCTATGAGAGTTTGGGATTATATCTCAACTCACTCCACCTAACACTCCACGGTGGAATGGTGTTAGTAAAAGGAGGAATTGTACCTTGTTAAACATGGTAAAGTCGATGATGAGCCATGCAAATATTCCATTATCCTTTTGGGGATATGCATTACAAACTGCAGCATACACATTAAATGGAGTACAAAAAAAAACTGAAAAACGGAATTCCATTCGAGCTATGGAGTGGAAAGAAATCTGTTTTGTCACATACACGTGTATAGGGTTGTGATGCATTTGTTAAGGCCTTTTTAGGCAACAAACTATCACCTCAGGGCACAAAGTGTATTTTTATAGGGTATCCCAAGGAAGCAAAGAGATACTACCTATACAACCCCTCAGATAAGAAAGTAAATGTCTCCAGACAATCCATATTTCTTGAGAGGGAGAACATCCTAAAAAAGAATAGTGGGAACAAGATTGACTTCGATGAAGTTGATGCTCAAGATACACAAGAATTGGTACAAGAATAGATTCCACAGTTCCCCATGGAATAAGTAGTTCCTGAAACACAAGCGTTGTGTAGGAGTGTAAGAGAGTTAAGAGAGCCATAGAGATATGGTTTTCTAGTAACCTAAGATGGTTACTGTAGTACCCCCATTTTCGGTTACATAACCCTTTCCTCATTTTTTTAAATGGTGTGTCTTTGATTGGGTTTCCATAAAATAGAGAGTTTCCATAAAATAGGGAGTTTCTATAAAATAGAGAGTATCCACAAAATAGATATTTTCCATAATATAGAGAGTTTCTATAAATTTTTATGTTTCCATAAAGTTGGTTGTTTCAATAAAGTGTGGTGTTTCCATAAAGTGGGGTGTTACTATAAAGTGGGGTGTTTCTATAAAGTGGGGTGTTTCCATAGAGGAGGATGTTTTCATAAAAAAATGTGTTTCCATAAAAAGGGTAAAGGTGAAGGATGAGAGAGGTTGGAGATTTTATAAGGAGTTTTGGGACCAAAAGGAAGGTCGCACGATCCATACACGATTGGCCCAAACCGTGTGGTCAAACCATGCGTAGAGGTCAAATCTAGATCTCATTCTCTAGAAGCTTACTCGTTTTTTATTTTTATATTTAGTTTTGGCTTCAAAACGCCTCTATTTCGAGATTTCTCTCCCTAGAAGGTTGTATAACCCTCCCCACATGAGATGGATCCAACCTAGAGCCTTCCCTTGGTGATTTCAAGCCTGATTCTTGGGGTAAGTGCCTATCTTCTTTGTTCTTTTCTGTTTTCTGCAAACCCCTCCTTCTCTCCTTCTCGTTTTCTTATATCTACACCTCCTGTGGGTAGATATAAGTTTTTTTAATGTCAATAAAGGCTAAATATGGTGTTTTTAATGATAGAGGAAGATATCTAAGATTCTTTCTTGGAATCTTGATCCGATTCTTGAGGTATGTCACCATTCTTTCCTATTTTGTCATGTTTTCTTTGATCTTATTAGATCTACTTCTCTGATATCCATTATTTCTCAGATCTGCACCTATAGTGGGTAGATATACATTTTTGGATTCCAAATAATTCAATTTTGGGTCATGATCTTTCTAGGATAAGATAGCTAAGTCTTTTCTTAGAGAATCGACCCGCCTTTTTGTGCATTCTTCATATGTTGTCTAGTTTCGTCAAAACCTTTGAGGTAGGAGGCTTCTCTCTCAACTCCTATTACTAGAATTGATTGTCTTAGTTTCAAATTGGATTATTTTAATGGTATTGATTGTGAAAATCATGGAATAAATCTTTTTCACTGATGATTTATGGTTTTAGTGAAATTGTGAAATCTTGGTAAATTTTTGTGCAAAGTGATTTAGCCTCTTGAATTTAAAATGATGATTTTAAATTATTAATTTGATGGAATTGTTAAATGGTTTGATGAAAATTTGGTTTTCAATAAAAAAGTTGTTTTATTTAAATGGTTTAGTATTGAAATGACCTTTATAAAATTGGGTTTCAATAAAAAGGGTGTTTTTATTGAAAAAGTGATTTGGCACGATCCTTGGGAATATTGGTGTGTGAGTTCATATTGCATTTCTAGGGATTGGTTGAAATATAACCTTGTACTCAGTTCCAAAGGTTAAATTAAACACATGATATAAATTTCATATTGCAAATATGGGGCTTGGTTGAAATATGACCTTGTTCTCAGTGCCAAAGGGTTAATGGAACATGGGAAATAATTACCTTGTGAAGACTTGGTAGATCGACGAGAAACCACTCATGAGTATGGAACTTTCATAACGTAGCATGTGTGGGTGGTTGCATGGGTTTTTGTAAGGGTTGGCTATGCAAAAAAGGGATATTGTGAAATGGTTTTAAAGCTTGTTTAGTTATTTTTTCTGGAAAAATATCTTGTTGGAAAAAATTGGTTTCAATTGCACTTGTATGTATTTGGTAATGAATGGTTTTGGAAACTTGTTTATATTTAGTTATAAACTGTTTTGAGAAATTTTTCTATATAAACTATTTTATATAATTGTTTCTAACTCTTCTATCATATTGGTGTGAGTAGGGAAGTCATTGGGGAAAACCAACTGAATTTTATACTCACCCCTGCTTTGTAACTTTGGTGATTTTGCATATGCCATCTTCCGAGACAGGGGAAAATGTAACATTTCCCAAGTTTTTAGAACTACCTCGTGATGTTTGGGATGTTCAGATATTTTGGAGATTGGAGCTTATGAAGCATGTAGTCTTTTGGTCTTTTGAGAGTCTTGTGTCATTTATACATTGTGTACTTTGATACTTGGTTATTCTTCTATTATTACATACTTTGATGTGGTTTTGAGATACATGAAGTTGTTGATTTTTCTTTCATTTTTTCATGCATAATATAGTTAATGTTTGGTTGTGGTTGGTTGGTTTATTTGTTTATTTCTTAAAGGGTAAATAGTCCCTCACTTATATTTTAAACCCTTCGTCATTTATTATCAGCCTTTGGTGTCTTGGGGTTATTGCTTAAGGCCTAGTAATGACTCATTGGACTCTCAAGCCAATGAGAATTGGTAGGTCATTATAAATGGTATCAGCTTATTTGGTCCTTACTTAACAAGTAGTCATCGGTGTTCCTAGTTTTGGAGATGAAATCCCTTCTTGTCTATTCCTTGGGTGGGAATCTAAGAAGTAGTAGGATCATCAGAACTTAAAATGTATATCATAAAAGGACGTAGCTAACCCTTTTATGATGAACTTAAATTTACCAGGGAGTTGGGTAAATAAGTGTTTGGAGACACTTCTAGGATTTTGAAATCTCATTTTCATGGGTTTAGCCAATGAGACGAGCATGACATGCACTGTAGAGGAATGAATTCTCACTAGGAGTGCATACATAATTTCGAGGAATGATTCATGTTGTGAAAAAAGTGTTAATTTTTGAAAAAGTATGGAATTGGTTTTCAAATGAAATATTTTGAAAGAGCGAATGCTTATTGTATTTTGAAAATGGTTTAATTTTCAAAAGCATGTGAAGTGTTTTCAAAAATGGTTAAACATGGGAAAAAGGTTGTTTTGGAAAATAATGTTGTGATAGTTGATGTGATAGAATTTGAAATGCTAAGCCAATAGTTTCTAGAGAGTGAGATTGACAGAGTTTGTTGTTAGTTTAGAAAATGACACCCGGTAGGCATCATCGAAACCAACCCAAAGAAGCTACAAATAATGTGGTTTCACTTGAACCATGTGTGAACCAAGAGCTGGTTAAGAGTATTGTCCAATATTTTCAAGCTATGGACACAAGGAACAGGAGGAATGAGCCATGACATGTGGGTCATACCATTAAATTCATGAAGTAGAATCCACTTAACTTCCGGGGTGATTCTGAACCCGAAAAGGTGGAGGTGTGGCTATGTCGGATGAATCATATCTTCAACTTCATTGGCACATCGGTAGAGCTAAAGGTCAAACTGGTGACGTATATGCTCGAGGATCATGCACGTTAGTGGTGGGATTTAGCAGTGTAGGCTAAATTGGATGAAGGCCTTGCATGGGAGGATTTTAAGGAATTGTTCAACAAATAATTCTATCCTCACATGTTCAAGATCCAGAAGACAAAGGACTTATTCAGCATGAAACAAGAGAGTCTCTCTATCATAGAGTATGCGGCTAAGTTCATGAACTTGGTGTTATTTTCACCAGAAGTTGCGACAAGTTCCTCTTTGAAGGCACACATCTTTGAATCAGGGCTATGATAGGAGATTCGATCGAAGATTGCAGTAATTTGTATTAAAAATTATACAGAGATAGTGAACATAGTGACTATGTCTGAATATGATATCTCGGGGTCTATGAGAGGAGGCATGCTGATTATTACAGGTTACGGTGGGAACTCAACCGCTGGGAACAAGAAGAAAAGGGACACATATTTCCAAGGTTCAAGTGGAAATCAGAACTAGACGGCTGGATCTGTAAACCTTCCTCCACAACCCCAAAGCAAAGCAGGTTGTTTTCAATATGGTTCGCTTGACCAGATAAAGCAAGATTTTACATCACAGCCTAGATCATGTCATAATTGCAACAAAATGGGACATCTTCAGCACTATTGTCACAGTGCTCCAAGGTCAGGTGCTCAAGACACTTCTCAAGCATTGCAAGAATCGTATGCTTTGATAGGGAGAGGAAAGTAGAATTCATCTCATCAGTAGAGCAGAGATAGCCATGGTGATTATAGAAATACCATGACTCCTCAACCAGGGCAACCTCAGAAAGGAAACAAGGAGAACAATGTAGCAACGAAGCAATTGTATGAAGCTGAGCATATGTTTGTTGATGATCAGGTTGGACCATCTACAATGAGAGGTACAATTATTTTGAATTATACCTTTTTGAAAGTGTTGTTTAATAATGGTGCATCACATTCCTTCATTACTTCTCATGCTTTTGACTTTCTATGTTTAAAACTAGAAATTATGCCTTATGTTTTGAAACTAAAAACTCCTCTCGATGAAAGAGAATGTCAAGCCTTTGTGTATATAGCATGTGTTATAACTATTAGCTGAGCTAAAATGGGAATTCTCGATGTTGGAGATGGATTTATAATATGTAATCCTAGGTATGGATTAGTTGACAACGTTCAAGGATCAAATCGACTATTACAGGAGAACAGTTAGTTTCATGATTGAGGATGACATCAAGCATCTCTTCAAAGGAGAGAGGATTGTAAAGAAAGGTGCAAATAGCTTGTTGGCACCAATGGTGGGAATGATCTCTTATCAGTTTGTAGCATTGAATTTGGAATCAATGGAATAGATCAATGAAAATAGTTTTCCAACTATTGTGGATCAATTTCCAGATGTCTTTCCCAATAACTTCTCAGGGTTACCACCTCTAAGGGAATTTGAGTTTACGATTGATCTCCTTATGGGGACCATTCATATTTCCCTTTTGTCTTATAGGATGGAACCAATAGAGTTATGAGAATTGAAAGTGTAATTAGAGGAGCTGGAAAGAAAGGGTTTCATTCGACCAAGTACGTCTTCATGGGCAATACCAGTTTTGTTCATGAAGAAGGAAGATGGAACTCTTCGGTTGTGTATTGATTATCGTAAGCTTGAAAAAGTTACGATAAAGAACAGATATCTAATTCCATGCATTGATGATATGTTCAATCAATTAAGGGGAGCTCAATGGTTCTCCAAGATTGACTTGCGATCAGGATATCACCAATTGTGAGTTCAGAAAGAGGATATTCCAAAGTCATATTTTAGAAGTATATATGGCCATTATGAATATGTAGTCATGCCTTTTGGTCTAACGAATGCACCATCGGTCTTCATGGCATTGATGAATCAAATATTTCAACAATATCTAGATTCTTTTTTTATGGTGTTTGAGAATGAAATTTTGGTCTATTCAAAGACAAGGGTTGACCATGAGGATCACCTGGAAACAGTGTTATAAATCTTGAGAGATCACTGTTTGTATGCCAAATTATCAAAGTGTTATTTTTGGATACAGGAATTACATTTTCTTGGCCATGTCATTTCTAAAAAAGGTGTTTTAGTGGATCCAGAAAAGATATAAGCTATATATTGTAGAAACCACTAATGAATGTCTTTGAGATACGAAATTTTCTTGGTCTAGCTAGTTACTACCAATGCTTTGTGCGTGGTTTCTTATGACTATATTTACCAATTACAGCTCTGAAAAAGAAGAATTCTCCATTCAAATGGATAGAGGAATGTCAGAAGTCTTTCCAGGAACTGAAATTTTGGCTTACATCGGCACCTATCTTGATCTTTTTAGAATCATGATAGGGTTATGTGGTGTATTGTGATGCTTCAGGATCAGGGTTGGGATGTGTTCTCATGCAAAGAGATCATGTGGTTGCTTATGGTTCAAGGCAGTTGAGGGTGCATGAGAAGAATTACCCAACACATGATTTGGAGTTAGATGCAGTCATCCATGATTTGAAAACATGGATACATTATCTCTTTGGTGAGAAATTTACTGTGTTTACGGATCACAAAATCTTGAAACACATTTTCTCATAGTGAGATTTGAATCTGAGGCAAAGGAGATGGATGGAGTATCTATAAATGTTTAACTTTGACTTGATGTACACACCAGGGAAAGGAAATTTTAAGGTTGACGCATTGAGTAGAAATTCATATGCTCATTTGGTGAAAGAAGCTTCAGATGAATGGCAGTTGATGTCGGTATTAGCCGACATGCATGTGGAATGTGAATACCGAGGTGATGTTGTGGTTTTATTTTTATCTAAGCTTGTTCCTGATTTAGTAAAAATGATCAAAGAGGAACAAACATCTAATGCATATTGTTTGGTTGTGAGTTCAAAGCTTAATGGTGGGGAGACCATTGAAGGCTGGAAACTTGACGGGGGTTCAGTTTTTTGTTTTAGAGATTGGATGGTTGTACTTATGGCTTGTCAAGAATAACTCCTTCATGCGTACCACCATTCGAGATGGGTTTTACATCTAGGTACACAGAAGATGTATAAGGTGTCGAAGGCATAGTTTTGGTGGAGCGACATGAAAAGGAAGGTGGCCAATTTTGTCTCGCAGTGCTTAACTTGTCAGTAAGTTAAAGAAGAGCATTAGAAACTAGCTGGTATGTTACAATCTTTGCCTATCCCACTATGGAAATGGGATCAGATAGCAATGAATTTTGTTACAGGTCTTCTAAGAATGGCCCAGAAACACGATTCCATTTGGGTGATAGTGGATCATCTAACCAAGTTGGCCCATTTCATCCCTATTCATGAAACTCATACGGTGGAGGATCTTTCAAAAATATATATCCGAGAAGTGGTAAAGATTCATGGCGTACCACTGTAAATAGTCTCAGATAGAGATCCAAGGTTCACGTCTCATTTTTGGAAATCCCTACAGCAAGCCCTTGGGACTCAGTTGACTATGAGCACGACATATCATCCTCAGAAAAATGGGCAATCTGAATGGAAAATAAAAACATTTGAAGACATGTTTGGGGCTTGTGTAATGGATTCTGGTGTCTCATGAGAGGAGCATATACCCTTAGTGGAGTTCTCATACAATAATAGCTATTAGTCCTTGATACAGATGGATCCGTTTGAAGCATTGTATGGGCTTCCTTGTCATTCCCCACTATGTTGGGTGGAAACGGGAAAAACTTCACTTGTCGGGTCATGCCTTGTCCAAGAAACAATGAAGAAGATCCATTTGATTAGAAAGAGGATTGAGACAGCTCAGAGTCATCAGAAATATTACGCAGATCACCATCGAAGACCATTATTGTTCGTTGTGGGTGATCATGTCTTCTTGATGATCTCTCCCAAGCTTGGACATCATCATTTTGGGAAGCAGGGAAAATTATATCCTAGATACATTAGCTCTTTAGAGATACTGGAACAGGTTGGAGAGGTGGAATATTGGTTGGAATTACCACCACGGTTTAGCTCAGTGCATAATGTGTTCCATGTATCCCAATTGAAGAAGTATCACCCTGATCCTGACCATGTGATCAGATGGGATCTCGTTGACCTAGAACCAGATGAATCATTGGTACATATCCCAATGAGGATCGTTGATAGACAAGAGAAAGTCTTTCATTGGAAAAGGATCGACATAGTGTGGGTTTTATGGAAACATGGTAAGATTTAGGAAGAGACTTGGGAACGGGAGAAGGAAATGAAAGAGCAGTGGCCGAAACTCTTTTTGGCCAGCGAGGGTTTTCTATTTTCCGAGGACTGAAAGCCTAATGGTGGTGAGAATGTAGTACCCCCGGTTTTGGGTACACAACCCTTTCCTCATGTTTTTTAAATGGGGTGTCTTTGATTGGGTTTCCATGAAATAGAGAGTTTCCATAAAATAGGGAGTTTCCATAAAATAGAGAGTTTCCATAAAATATATAGTTTCCATAATATAGAGAGTTTCCAAAAAGTTGGGTGTTTCCATAATGTTGGTTGTTTCCATAAAGTGCGGTGTTTCCATAAAGTGGAGTGTTTCAATAAAGTGGGGTGTTTCCATAAAGTAGGGTGTTTCCATAGAGGATGATGTTTCTATAAAAAATTTGTTTCCATAAAAAGGGTAAAGGTGAAGGATGGAAGAGTTTGGGGGTTTTATAAGGAGTTTTGGTACCAAAAATAAGGTTGCACGATCCATACATGGTTGGCCCAAACTGTGTGGTCAAACCGTGCACAGAGGTCAAATCTAGATCATATTATCTAGGAGCTTACTCATTTTTGCTCTATATATTTAATTTTGGATTCAAAACACACCTATTTTGAGATTTATCTCCCTATAAGGCTGTAGAACCCTCTCCGCATTAGTTGGAGCCAACCTAGAGGCTTACCTTGGTGATTTCAAGCCCGATTCTTGGGGTAAGTGCTGATCTTCTTGGTTCTTTTCTGTTTTCTTCAAACTACTCCTTCCCTCCTCTTTTTCTTATATCTACACCTCTTGTGGGTAGATATAAGTTTTTTAACGTCAAGAAAGGATAAATATATTGTTTTTCATGATAGATGAAGAGATCTAAGCTTCTTTCTTGTAATCTTGATCCGATTCTTGAGGTATGTCACCATTCTTTCCTGATTTTTCGTGTTTTCTTTGATCTGCTTAGATCAACTTCTCCAATCTCCATTATTTCTCAGATATGCACCTATAGTTGGTATATATACATATTTTTATTCCAAATAATTCAATTTTGAGTTTTGATCTTTCTAGGAAAAGATAACTAAGTTCGTTCTTGGAGAATCGACCCACCTTTTTGTGCATTCTTCGTCTGTTGTCAAGTTTCGTCAAAACCTTCAAGGTAAAAGGCTTTTCTCTCAAATCCTCTTGTATTAGTTTAAAATTGGTTTATTTGAATGGAATTTATTGTGAAAATAATGTAATAAATCTTCTTCAGTGATGACTTATGGTTTTAGTGAAATTGAAAAATATTGGTAAATAGTTGTGCGAAGTGATTTAGCCTCTTGAATTTAAAATGATGATTTTAAATTATTGATTTGATGGAATTGTTAAATGGTTTGATGAAAAAAAATTTCCAATAAAAAGGGTGTTTTATTGAAATGATTTGGTATTTAAATGACCATGGTAAAATTGGGTTTCAATAAAAAGGGTGTTTTTATTAAAAAGGTGATTTAGAATGATCCTTGGGAATATTAGTGTGTGAGTTCATATTGCATTTCTGGGGCTTGGTTGAAATATGAACTTATGCTCAGTGCCAAAGGTTAAATGGAACATAGGATATAAATTTCATATTTCATATATGAGACTTGGTTGAAATATGACCTTGTGCTCGGTGCCAAAGGGTTAATGTCACATGGGAAACAATTACCTTGTGATGACTTGGTAGATTGACGAGAAATCGCTCATGAGTATGGACTTGTCATAACGTAGCATGCATGGGTAGTTTCATGGGTTTGTGGAAGGGTTGGGTATGCCAAAAAGGGATATTGTGAAATGGTTTTAAATTTTATTTAGTTATTTTTCTAGAAAAATATCTTGCTGGGAAAAATTGGTTTCAATTGAACTTGTATGCATTTGGTAATGAATGGTTTTGGAAATTGATTATATTTAGTTATAAATTTTTTTTGAGAAATTGTTATATATAAAATATTTTATATAATTGTTTTTAAATATTCTATCCTAGTGGAATGAGTAGGGAGGTCATTGGGGAAAACCTACTGAGTTTTATACTCACCCCTGCTTTGGCACTTTGGTACTTTTGTAGATGCCATCTTCCCGGACAGGGGAAAAGGTAACGTTTCTCACATTTTTAGCACTACCTCATGATGTTTGGGATGTTCGGAGATTGTGGATCTTGGATCTTGTGGAATGTGGAGTCTTGTGGTCTTTTGATATTCTTGTGTCGTTTATCCATTGCGTACTTTGATACTTGGTTATTCTTCCATTGTTACATACTTTGATGTGGTTTTGAGATACATGAAGTTGTTGAGTTGTCTTTAATTTGTTCATGCATCATATAGTGAATGTTTGGTTATGGTTGTTTGGTTCATTGGTTTATTTATTAAAGGGTAAATCACCTCCACTTGTATTTGAAACTCTTTGGCATTTATTGCTAGACTTTGGATTCTTGGGAATATCGCTTAAGGCCTAGTAATGACTCATTGTACTCTCAAGCCAATGAGAATTGGCAGGTCATTACAGTGACTCATTATTGGTTGATAATGATGAACCTCTCTCCTATAAGAAGGTAGTAGATAGATCAGAACCCGCAAGATGGAAATAAGTCATGAATTCTGAAATGGATTTCATGTATCATAACCAAGTTTGGGTTCTGGTCGATGCACCAGTTTATATAAAGCTCATTGGGTGAAAATGGGTATTCAAGAGAAAGCTGGACATGGAAGGTAAAGTAAATACCTATAAAGTAAGGCTAGTGGCTAAATGGTTTAAACAGTGTCAAGGAATAGACTATGATAAAACCTTTTCATCAGTTTCCATGTTTAAATCTATTAGAATTCTACTTGTCATAATAGATTACCATGACTATGAGATTTGCAAAATGGATGTCAAAAATGCATTCCTTAATGGAAACCTTCATGAAGATGTCTATATGATACAACCAAAAAGGTTTGTGACTCTAGGTGATGCCAAAAGGATTTACAAGTTGTATAGATCCATTTATGCATTGAAACAAGTATCCAGGTCATGGAACATTTGATTTGATAAATCCATAAAATAATTTGATTTCATTAAGAATGAATGTGAGTCATGTGTTTAAAAGAGGTTTAGTGGCAATGGGGTCATTATTCTAATAGTATATGTTGATGATATATTATTTATTGGAAATGGCATACCAGTCTTGCAATCTATTAAGGAATGGTTAAACAAATGTTTATCCATGAAAGACTTATGTAAGATCCTGGATTTCTTCATAAGGTATGTTTCACTTACGTTTCAGTTTTGGAACTTATTTGAGTTAATTAAGTGCTCTCCAAAGTTCTTGAGGAGGCTTGAGGTTGTTATGGGGGTTCAGGACATGAAAAAAAAGGGAAAATGAGTTTTCTGGGCTAAACGCACGGTCTGTACATAGTTAGTTCTAACCATGCGGGCAGCCCAGATAAATCGTGCAAGAGTAAGATTTTCGGACAGTAGCCTCCGCACGATTTGCGCACGGTTTGAAAAACCATGTGGATAATCCATGTGAGGGGGATCTTTGAGATAGAAGCATCTGCACGGTTTGTGCACGGTTTGAAAAAATGTTCGGGTAAACTCTGCAGCCGAGAAACCTTTAAAAAATTACAAAATTGTCACTTTGAGATTTTATAACCCACTCGATATTTTCATTCTCTTCCTCTCTTGCAACCCTAGGAATGAAACAAAGGGACCAAGAGCTACCAAGTATCAATCTCCTTCGATTATTGGCCGTTTGGAGTCCCGTTGGATGTGAATCGAAGATTCAGGTGAGTCTAATCTTCTCCTCCTCTCTCTTTTCTGGTTTAGGTCTTGTATTTTGGGTGATTTCCATCCGAAGCTCCCAACCCTCTCTTTTTCGGTGAGATCTAGGTTGAGGATTCAAAAGGGTCACTACAAAAAAAAAGTACATTAGAGGGGGTTCTGCACAACCCCCTCTAAATTCATTTTCTGTAACATTAGAGAGGGTTCTGCACAACCCCCTCTAATCATCGAATTTAGAGGGGATTCAAAACCCCCTCTAAAATTTTTAGCATTTTTTTAATATATAGTTGGATTTTAGAGATTGTTATGTTAAAACTATCACTACTTTAATAATTAGTGATGCTATATATTTAGTTACAGGCACTATATATTCAGTTAGAGGCGCTATATATACATGCATACATACATACATACATGTGTGTGTGTGTGTGTGTTATACGGAATTTGTTTTTTAGAAAATAGTGGTGGTTCACAACCCCCTATAATGTAAGACTTTATAGGGGGTTCACAACCCCCTCTAATTTAAGAGATTAGAGGGGTTGTGAACCCCTACTATTTCTTAAAAAAATTCATAATATATATAGTATATATTGTATACATATATGAATGTATTTATAAAATGTATAATATATTATATTCATATAAATATGTAATATATATATATATATTAATTTTGTACGTATTAATATAATATGTATATATATATTTGCATAATATATTTGGGTAAAAAAAATATATATATATATATATAATATACGTGTATTCAATTAAATATAAAAAATTAAAAATAAATATATAAATACACATTTGAGTTTGTGTGTGTTTGATACAAATGTATTTATAAATACATACATAATTTATTTAAATATATGTAAATATATTTAAATATATAATTTATAGAGGTGTGCAGAAAATATATATATACATATATATTTATATTTATATAAATATAGATACATGTTATTTATTTAATTTATTTAAATATATTATGAAAATAATTTTTATCTTAATAAACTTATTAATATATAAAAACACAATAATATATAAATTATATGTGTAAATTTGTTAATATATATTATTATTAATATGTATGCTTATTTTAATAAACTTATTATATGTATTTAAATATATTGTTTTAATAATGTTTATTTTAATAAACATATTAATATATATAAATACAATAATATATAATATATATGCGTATTCAAATAAATATAAACAATTAAAAATAATTTATAAATACACATTTGCATTTGTGTGTGTTTGATATAAATGTATTTATAAATACATACATACATAATTTTATTTAAATATAGGTAAATATATGTAAATATATAATTTATAAAGGTGTGCAGAAAATATATATATACATATATATTTATATTTATATAAATATAGATACATGTTATTATTTAATTTATTTAAGTATATTATGCAAATAATGTTTATCTTAATAAACGTATTAATATATATAAATACAATAATATATAAATTATATGTGTAAATTTGTTAATATATATATTATTATTAATATATATACTTATTTTAATAAACTTATTATGTGTATTTAAATATATTGTTTTAATAATGTTTATATTAATAAACTTATTAATATATATAAATACAATAATATATAAATTATATGTGAAAATTTGTTAATGTATATATGTTTATTAATATATATGCATATTTTAATAAACTTATTATATGTATTTAAATATATTATGCAAATAATTAATATTTTAATAAGCTTATTAATAATATAAGTAGAATAATATATGTAATATATAAACAAAAATATATTGGGGTAGTGGTTTCGGCGTTGGAGGTATACCTAGGAGAACTGTGGTTCGAAACCTGTCTAGACCTATATTTTAAATGCCCTCCAAAATTGCAAACCGAGAAGAGACCAGCCGCTGGACTGAGACACTCACAGAGGACAACCGGGGGTGGGTTTGGACTATGACACGCACACGGAAGACTCACAAAGGAGACCTGGGAGACCGAGACCCCGGGCTGGACCACAGAGACTACCCCAGGTTGGACCGCGAAGACTGGGGGATGAGACTGGGACAGACACGAAGAGGAGGACTGGGACAAACAAACACATGGGACACACCGGGGACAGACTTGGGACACACTAGGGACAGACACTGGGGACACACCAGGGACTGACGAGGGACACACCGGGGACAGACACTGGGGACACACCAGGGACAGACGGGGGACACACCGGGGATAGACAAACGACAGACACCAGGGACAAACACTGGGGACAGGCGGGGGACACACCGGGGACACATACCGGGACACACCGGGATAGACACAGACAACGGAGGACCATGCACAGGGGGGACAGACACAGACAGGAGGCAGAATGGGAACAAGATAGGCAGGCAATAGTGCGGAATGGGGGATTTTTTCTTTACAAAAAAGAGAAGCATTAAAGGCGGTGCCTCTAATGCAATCGACTATTAGGGTCCATTTGAACCGCACCTAATCCCTCTATTAGAGGCGGTTGAGTGTATAACCACCTCCAATGACAACCATTTGTGGTAAATTTTGGAAAACATTAGAGGGGGTTTAAACCCATTTTAATGTAACTTCCGCTGAATTCATCATGCATTTACCAGCACTTTCTCAAAACCGCCTATACTAATAGTTGGTAGGCACATTAGCATTGATTCCTCATAACCACTGCTAATGTCTTTATAAGGGGTTATAACCACTTCTAAAGTAAAAAATAAACCCTTCTACAGTGGTCATTTTTTGCAGTGGGTGTTGAATTGGGATCTAAGTCTTTGGTTGGGAGTGCATTCGCCAAAAGATTCAAGGTAGGTGGTCTACAAATTATATCCCTTGGATTTTGTGTAGATTTTTGCATGTAGGGTTTTTGTTCTTTATCTATTTTCAAGATTTCTTGGTGCCTTTAACATGATGTGATTTAGTGGTGTTTAAATGGCTAATTTAACCCCACTTGATCCTGATGGGATGCAAGGAGAATGACTCGACCAAATTAGGGCCACCTGAGGGGCGTGCTGATATTTCCCGAACTTAGAGTTAGCTATGTAAGTGTAGTACTTTGTGAAAGAACGTAGAGCCCTTGATTAATATGTTAATATTCTTAAAGGAAATGAAATCGGTGTCTAGTAATATACCTAGATTAGGTAATTACCTAAGGGGTTGTTTGGTTGGCACGAAAAAGGGTTAAATGGATAAATGGGAAAATGCTAGGGATTAGCTTTATACTTGAATATTCTTAGTGAGATAGGAATGGAAAATGGGAATGGGGTTAAAGGGGTTAAGTAATATGAATAATGAAAGTGTTAATGGATTGAGGCAAAAATGTAATTTCCCATTTATTGAGATTATTGTGATGATTGTAAACGATGTTGGTTATGTTGTTGTGATATGGTGTTTTGTGGTGAATGATAAATAAGCATGTGCACATGGATTGGATAAGTAGGGTATTGACTTGAGGTTCTATGCCCACTATTCGAGTTGGACTAAGGTTCTAGCTCCTCCCCTAAATGCATGGGTTAGGGAAGGGGACGGAGTTCGATTCCCCTAAAGGTTGCATTCCACCCGAACTGAGGCTTTGAGGTGAGGATTATGAGATTGTTATAATGTGATGCCTAGTGAGATAGGTCTTGATTGTATTTATATATGCTTTAGAACATTTAATATTCCTAATCCATTGAACGCATAAAAGGGGGAGATTGAATAATGAAATTCCCGTGTAGTGAACCCGAATTCATTGGTAGTATAAATAAAATGAACATAGTTTAGAATAACCTATTGAACTGTTTACCTTTATTTTTTCATTACTATCATTTTCATGCACTATCTACCTTTCTGGATATTTTTTAGACATTGTTGGTGGTGTCTTACTGAGTTATACTCACACCCTGCTCGGGTCGTCATTGGGTACCCGAGCAGATTTCATGCTTGCAGGTCAGGACAAGGGCAAGGGCCCTATGCTATGGAGATGAGTTGGATATGGGACATGTTTGGGTGTGGTTACATACTTGGAGTCCATACCATTTTGGAGATTATACTGTTTTATTTCTTTTGGATTTTGATCACTTGACACTGTAGAACGACATGTAATATTTAACATTGTTTTGATTGTACCCAGTTTTGGGATTTGGTTATTATGCATGTTATGGATTGTTCTCTTATGTTTCTTCTATTTCAGTTATTATGTGATGTGTCTTACTTTGGTATTGAGGGTATAGTCTCCCCACGTGACCTATTTGACCCTCACTACTATTCGACAACCTCTAGCATATGGGGAGGCCCGCTTGAGGTCATGTAACTACCAGGATTGTGGCACTAGTTTAATGGTTCCCGGGTCGGGGATGTTACAAAGTGGTATCAAAGGGATTTTTTATCTTTCTTACTATTTGGGGATGGTAGATAGGAGATTAGGAATGCGTCGGTCCTTGGTAATGATATTGTTCTTGGGAGTAGCTAACCCATGTACGGGGGAAAACCCAAGTCACCCTAGGAAGGGATTGTTGTTCTTGTTGTGTGTTGTTACATTTGATGATATTTCACTATTGGGTGATGCACTTGTTGTGTGATTTGATGGTTTTGTGATATTTCTCTCATGGCTAAAAAGGTAAGAGGTTGTGCATTCATGCATCATTCTAGGAACTTATGTAGGAAAGTGACATGCATCATGATAGGCACACACACAGGATGGGTGTGCGGAATGTAAATGTTAGGGTGCATATGTTCTTTTAAAATTAATGAATTATGTCTAATAAGATGGAATGAATGAGTGAAAAGGGGAAGTGAAAATACCTAGTAGTAATTAGAAAATGGTTTTTGATAAAGAAGTAAAAGTGGAATAATTTGTTGTAGGGGTAAATTGGAATATGAAAATGGTTTGAATGGGAGTAGAATATAAGGCTTGTAACCATGATAATTAGATACTGTGTTGACCATAGACTTAGGGATATGGATGAGGGTAGTGACCCGGTCATGAGTAGGTTCTTTTGGGTAGTGTATGAGAACATGTTTGGTTATTACAAGTGAAAAGCCTATCTATATGCCTTCCTTCTCACAAAAGCTTTATGGTTATGTTCTAAATCTCGCATTTGGCATTGTAGAGAAATACCACCCCGAAGATGTGCGCCGGTTGGATGGCATGAGGATGTTTCCGAGAATTCTCCTCTGGTGGTGGAGCAAGAGAACGTGGTGATACGAGGGGGTAGGGAAGACCAGTTTCTCAAGAACTTTGCTCGTTTTATGCAAATGATGGAATGAGACCCAGGACGGGTTGCACCGAGCATGTTTGAGCTGACCAGGGAGTTTCAGCTGCAACACCCTCTGATCTTCACCAGAGAGGGTGGGCCAGAAGTAAAAGACTTCTCGATTGAATCCATCCAAAATATTCTCCACCATATAGAGACTCCTCTCGATAAGCGAGTCAAGTTAATGGCCTATATGGTGAGGGGGAAAGCAAAGCATTGGTGGGACATTATGGTTCAGACAGAGCAGGCTGAGGGGATGATGTGCAAAGATATTTAGGAGAAGTTTCTTGAGAATTTCTATACAGAGACCTTGAGGTAGGATAAGGCTATAGATTTTATGAGGTTTAATCAAGGGACAATGTCGGTGATGGACTATGCTAGTTGTTTCACCAATTTGAGACGCTTCGTTCTGACGTTGACGGGAGATGAGGCAGCTGTGGAGAAACACTTCTAGGATGGGATGGGACATGAGATCAGATCTTAGGTGAATATATTTCAACTAAAAAGGTTTGCTAAAGTGGTGGATAAAGCCCTTATCTCAGAAGGAAACATGAAGGGAGCTTCAAGTAGTGAACTTGTGGTGCCATCTAGGTGAACAAGTGGTGCGGATTCTGATAGTAGGAAGCGCCACTTTGGAACCTTTTAGCAGGGTGGAAGCACACATAGTAGTCAAAAGAGGGGGTCATCTTCTTAGGGGGGTGACCAGGTCTTCTATTTTCAGTGAGGCATTGCGGGATGCATGCCTCTTGGATGATCCCGTAAGGGGATTATGGTTCTAGGGTTTCCCCTGTCACTACCTTCCTCTTCCCCACGGTGGATCTTCTACGGTCTCTTTCAGTTCTCTCCGTGTCGTGTCCGCGGCTCTCCCTCATATGTTTTCAAGCTACGGGCTCCACAACACTTCAGTTCACGATTCTCAAGCGTAAGACCAGTTTGCGATGAGGTCGCTTCATTCGTTGGCTCACTCTTTAGAGCGTTTGTGGGATCACGGTTACTGGAGGCACGATGTCGTCCTGGTGATCATACCACGATTCACTGTGTCATTTTCACCCTTACACCATTGTATTAAATTGAATTTGTATTGTAAATTCAAAATAAAATAACAAAATTAAATCCATGTTTTATTCAATTATTTTTTATCACTATTAAAAAGGGAAATGTTACTTGTTTTGATAATTTCATTGAAGGTGAAGATGACTTAGAGGGCCTATGATGATGTCCAAGAAAAATGAGTCAAACTGTGCAAGATCCATGCACACCAGTGGACTCATCCGCGCACTTCTCCTGAACTGTGTATCCAAATGGGATGAAATTTTGTAGTCTAGTCCAAAATTCATTGGTATACATTTCATATGAATAAACCCAAGACTCATTCGGCCATATGTTTTCCCAACCGACCTGATTTGTCCAGCACAATGTATCTGCACGAAGTCAAAAGTGGTGTATTGTGATCTGTCCATATATCGGGATATAGGTGTCCAAATTGTGCCAAACTTTCGGTGGAGACAGAAACTAGGTGAGGATATAACTTTTTTATTTTCTCCAAATCGAGATAAGGCTGTCTGGAGGTCGAAACTCATGTGACAAGTGGTTTTAAGAAATCTGTGTGCTCAAAACCACCTTCTTATTTTTCTATAAAATGGCACCTTGGGATCCCCATTTGTAAGTTCGGCCAAGAGGCAAATCTATGGTATTTTGGAGACCCAAACAAGTCCTCTCATCATCCAAGGAGTTCTGGAGGGCCCTATCCTCATAGGGGAATCAAGGATGAAGAGGGAGTTCCACCCAAGCCTCCTCCTCCTCTCGATGGCGAGCTAAACGGTGGACGATCATTTTGAGGGAGCTACACAAAATTAGGAGGGAGTTACAACACATGTTCTTCTACTGGTTTTGTATAATTTGTGTGTTGAATATTTCACTTATTTTGTTTCTTGAAATTATTCCCCCCGATTACATTTCATTTGATATAATTAAGTGGAATACTTTTAATTTCAACACCGATTGGGTTGAGATTTCAAGTGGGAATCTTGGGTTATTCCGATTGGACAACACAATAATCCTATTTATCTCACACATACATAAGATTTAAGTATGTTTTGGCAGAACTCTTATTCTATGTTTGATAACCAAATCTTAGAAACATGATTGTTTTCCCAAGGGGTGGTTTTTTAAGCATCATTTTAAGAGGCAAGAGGGGAGTCAAGATCTTGACAACCTTCAACCAAAGAATTAAACAAAACCATGTTAAATTTTCAGAACAATAAACTATCCAAGATGTGTAGGGAACTTGAAATGATCTTCTTCTCTCATAATTATTAATAAACCTCCTTTATTTATCAACTATTTAACTCTTTAATTAAGTAATTTACTTAAATATGTTTTCAAACCCCCCCCCCCTTTAGTAATTATTATTAAAAATACATACTCAAAACCTATCAACGCTCCTCTAGAGATGACCTAGGTTCTTCCCTAGACTATAAATAAATCTTAAAATCATAATCAATTTGACGTTTCATGACAGTGCGGTCTAATTTTGGTGCTGTTTCCGGGGAGCGATTTGGTTTTAGTGCGTGTTTTTGATAATTTTCTTTGTAAATTTTGTGAATGATTGTTTGTTTTATCTTTTATCTTTACATTTATTTTTGTGTTCTGATTTATTTCTTGTGTAGGTTCTGTGTATGACAAATTCTACTCCAGGAAACTTACAACCTTTCAAACCTGAACTGGAGATGATCCTACATCAGCGACCCCGAGATACACAAGAGGAACCTTTGAAGGAGGATGCACAAAACATCAACACTCATATCGATCCTTCTTCTTATTCTTTGGAAACCCACATTAAAACTGAAATTAACATGAATAACATGGATGAAAAAAATCGAACACTAAAATAAATAACCTTTCCTGATGTTGATATCCAACCCACCTATATTCAATTACAAGGCGAGGCACCCAATTTTGAACTAAAATCTTGTTTAATTCATCTATTACCAAGATTCCATGGACTTCCTGGAGAGGATCCACACAAGAATTTAAAAGAATTTCATACTGTGTGTTCTACATTAAAACCTACAAATGTGGATGAATAACAAGTAAAGTTAAGGGCATTCCCTTTTTCATTAGAAGACACAGCAAAAAATTGGTTATATTATGTTAATTCCCCAATAAGAGGCTGGGCGGACATGAAACGCCTTTTTCTTGAAAAATATTTCCCAGCCACTCAAACTGCAACAATAAGGAAAGAAATTTGTGGGATAATACAATCTCAAGGGGAAACATTACATGAATATTGGGAACGCTTTAAAAGGTTATGTTCAAGTTTCCCACACCACCAAATAAGTGATCAACTTTTAATTCAATATTTTTATGAAGGATTAATCTTTATTGATCGAAATATGATCGATGCTGCTGTAGGTGGTGCACTAGTTAATAAGACCCCAATTTCTGTAAGAACCTTGATTGAGAACATGGCGCAAAACACACAACAATTTTGTTCAAGGTCCAATGTACTGATTCGAGGTTTCCATGAGGTGCAAAGTATTGAATTCGAGAAGAAGGTGGACACAAAGTTTGAAGAGGTAAGTACCATTATTTGAAAACTTTCTCTTTCCCAAGGGAAATCCCAATCTCCTCCTCCTATACATTGTGGTATATGTTCTTCTGACACCCACTACTTTGACCAATGTCCTCAATTGAGGGAAACATTTGAGACTTGTGAGGAAATATTTCCAGGCTGCCCCTATAACCAACCCTTTAGGAAAGAACCTTACTATCCATCCAACACTGGGTGGAAGGAGAACCAAGCCTATAGTCAAGGGGGTATTCAAACCAAACTCAAAAACAATGGAACCAAAAGGGGCATAGTATTCATCCACCACCACCACCTAGAAATCCTCAACCACCCCAAATGTCTTTCCAACAAACCCCTCCAAAACCCGAGCCTAGCCTAGGCAATATGATGAAACAAATGGATTCCAACAATATTCAATTCAAACAAACCACTCAAGTATCTATACAAGACCTCAAAACCCAATTAGGCCAACTAGATAACTCAGTGGGTGAAATTCAAAGTCATGGATCGGGTAAACTTCCCTCTCAACCAGTAGTTAAACCTAGGGATAAAGGAAATGTTAGTGCCATCACCCTTAGGAGTGAAAAACAAATATAAAGTAAAATGAATCCTCTATTAGAGTCATCCCCTCCTGAGGAAACCTCTATCCCAACCATTACAAATGTTTTAAATGTTTAAGAACTTTTTCCTGAGATAATCCCTTCCAAAGGAAAGAGTGTGTACATTGATGAGTCACCTAGACCAACCAATCCTCTTCTATTTCCTCAAAGGGCCACCCAACCAAGAAAACAAAAGGAAACTGAACTTGATAAGGAAATATTGGATATTTTCAAGAAAGTACAGGTTAACATCCCATCTATTGATGTTGTGAATCAAATTCTATGGTATGCCAAGTTTCTAAAGGAGATATTTACACACCGAAGGCAACTTTGAGGTGATGAGAAAGTGAGATTGGGGAGGAATGTTCCAGCATTGATAGAGCCATCACTTCCTACCAAGTGCAATGATCCTGGAATATTCTCAAATCCGTGCACCATAGGGGAGTATTATTTTTCTAATGATATGCTTGATTTAGGTTCTTCTATAAATGTGATGACTCACTCTATTTACTCTACATTGCAGTTTGGGGAACTGAATCCCACTGGAATTATTTTTCAACCAGATAACCAGCGTAGTGCACACCCCTCTGGTGTGTTAGAGGATGTTCTTGTGAGGGTTCAAAATTTAATTTTTTCTGTAGAATTTTATGTGATTAAAATGGAGGATGGTAGGATGAATGGATATGACCCTATTAATTGGGGAGACCCTTCTTGAAAACTATCAAAACCACAATTAATGTCCACAATGGTACATTATCTATGGAATTTGGTGGTGACATAGTCCATTTCAATATCCTTGATTCCATGAAGAAACCCTCATAAGAACATTCCTATCTCTCTGTTAATTCAATTGATGTACTCCCTACCCCTGAAAAAACAACTTTTCTTTCCCCTGATCCCCTTTCTGAGTTTTCTTCAATGATTGAAATTCTAGGAAATTAGTCATTCAATGATTATTGTAGTGGTCTAGAAAAGTGTCATGCATGTTTATTAATTGATAATTTCTTAAACTACGAGGATCATATGACCATTGATGATACTACTAAGCTTGTAAAAGCTCATTCCTCATATGAGGATGATACCATTGAGCAGTTAGATGAGATCAACGACCTCTCAATTTCACACACACTCCCATCAATCCAAAATCCACCTGAATTGGAACTGAAACAACTACCTCAAGATTTAAAATATTCATATCTTGATAATGGAAATAAGTTACCCATCATAATTTCTAGTTAACCCCCTCATGATCATGACTTACGACTACTTGAACTATTGAGGAAGTATAAACAAGCTTTGGGATGGACACTTGCTGGCATTCCTGGTATTAGCCCATCAATTTGTACACATCATATTTTGTTAAATGGTGAGGCTAAACCAGTGAGGCAGGAACAACGTTGATTGAACCCAAATATCCTAGAAGTTGTGAAAAAGGAGGTAACAAAATTATTGGTTGCTGGAATCATTTACCCCATATCTAAAATCCAATGGGTCAGTCCTATTCAAGTAGTTACTAAAAAGACTGGTCTTACAGTAGTCAAAAATGAAAACAATGAATTGGTTTCAACACGTGTGCAGAATAGTTGGTGTGTCTGTATAGACTATCGCTGACTAAACCAACACACAAGGAAAGACCATTTCCCATTGTAATTCATTGACTAAATGCTAGAGAGGATAACAGGTAAGTCTCACTACTATTTCCTTGATGGGTATTCTGGATACTTTTAGATCCATATTTCCCCCGAGGATCAGGAAAATATAACCTTCACTTTCCCCTTTGGCACATTTTCCTATAGAAGGATGTCATTTGGTCTGTGTAATGCCCCAGGTACTTTCCAACGATGCATGGTTATTATTTTTTCGAATTACCTGTAGAATTGCATGGAAGTATTCATGGATGATTTCACTATTTATGGATCCTCTTTTGATGAATGTTTGAGTAGTCTTGCTTGAGTCCTACATCATTTTATTGAAAATAATCTCATATTAAATTATGATAAATGTCATTTCATGGTGCAAAAATGTATAGTTTTGGGGAATGTCATTTTTGGGGATGGTATCCAAGTAGATAAATCAAAAGTGGATGTCATTTCTTCCTTACCATTCCCCAAAAATGTACAGGATGTGCAGTCTTTCCTAGGACATGTTGTATTTTACCGTTGTTTCATTCGTGACTTTAGTAAAATTTCACTTCCCCTCTCCTGATTACTCCAAAAAGAAAAGGAATATGTTTTTGATAAAGAATGTGAGGAAGATTTTAATAAGTTAAAATGGAGTCTCATGTTTCCCCCAGTAATCCAACCACCTCGGTGGAATTTACCATTTGAGCTCATGTGTGACGCCTCTAACTATGCAGTTGGGGCAGTCTTGTCACAAAGGGTCAATTGAGCTCCACATGTCATTGCTTATGCCTCACGTACTTTGGACCCTACCTAAGAAAACTACACCACAACTAAAAAATAATTCTTTTCCATTGTGTTTGCCTTGGAAAAATTCAGTTCATACCTTTTGGGGTCCAAATTCATTGTTTTCTCAGACCATACATCCCTTTGATATCTACTCAAGAAACTGGAAGTAAAACCACGTCTCATTCGTTGGATGCTCCTCCTTCAGAAATTTAATCTAGAAATTAGAGATAAAAAAGGTGTAGAGAATGTGGTGGCTGGTCATATTAGTAGGATTACCCCATCCTCATACATTGACTCATCCCCCTGTATTCCTATAAATGATATGTTTCCCGATGAGCAATTGTACTGAGTGCAATATGTTATTCCTTGGTATACTGAAATTGTAAATTATTTAGTAGCATCTTGTATTCCTACTGATTTCAATAAAAACCAAGCCAGTCATCTAAAACATGAGTCTCGTTGGTACATTTGGGATGACCCTTACCTCTGGCACACATTTAGTGATCAAGTCCTTAGGCGTTGTGTTCCTAATAGCGATTTTCAGTTTGTTATTAGATTCTTTCACACTCTTGCTTGTGGGGGCCACTTTGGTCCCCAATGGACTGCTCGTAAGGTCCTTGATTCTGGTCTCTTTTGGCCAACACTTTTTCAGGATGCCCATGATTTTTGCAAATCTTGTCTTCATTGTCAAAGAATAGGGAATGTCTCTAAAAGAAATGAAATGCCACAACAATCGTTGCTCTTTTATGACATTTTTTATGTTTGGGGCATTGAATTTATGGGTCTCTTTACAAATTCCTTTGGAAACATGTATATTATTATGGCGATCGATTATGTGTCAAAATGGGTAGAGGCTTGAGCCACAAGGACAAATGATTCCAAAACAGTTGTGGAATTTTTACGAACTCAGATCTTTTGTAGGTTTGGATTACCTAGGTTCATCATTAGTGACCAAGGTTCTCATTTCTACAACTGAACAATGCAATCATTTTTGCGTCGGTATGGGGTCGGTCATAGAGTTTCTACTGCATATCACCCGCAGACCAATAGTCAAGTTGAGGTGTCAAATATAGAGGTAAAATAGATTCTTGAAAAAACAGTTCAACCCAATAGAAAATATTGGATTCTTCGACTTAATGATTCATTATGGGCATACTGTACTGCTTTCAAAACACTCATTGGAATGTCACCATATCATCTTGTGTTTGGAAAGAGTTGTCACCTGCCTATTGAGATTGATCACCGGGCCTACTATGCCATCAAACAATGTAATTCTAATCTTTCTGGTGCAGGTTCTCAAAGGAAGTTGTAGATTCAAAAGTTGGATGAAATAAGAAGAGATGCATATAAAAACTCCAGGATTTATAAGGAGAGAGCCAAGGCTGCCCATGACCGTCTTATACTTCATCATCAGTTCCACATTGGGAAGAAGGTCCTCCTTTATAATGCAAGGCTGAAGTTTTATCCAGGTAAGCTTCATTCCCACTGGTTTGGCTCATACACTGTTATTAATGTATCTCCATTTGGTGTTGTTCAGGTTCAAAATGAAGAAACCAATCAAACCTTCACTTTCAATGGGTAGTGGCTGAAGCAGTTCCATGAAGCCCTTTCGGAATTCTGGATGGAGGAACTCCATGTTAAAGAAGCAACATACCAATTAAACACACTAGGTTCTATCCTTCCTTCTTACCTTCTCAATTATTACAGTGAGGACACTGCACATTCTAGGTGTGGGGGGGATGGGTACATTCCTGGGTTTGATAGGAGTTTTCATCATTTTTTTCCACCTTCTTTATGGTGTTTTCACTTTTCCCCATCTTGTTGAGTTCATTAGGATTTTCATTGTCTTTCTTCTATCTTCTCTTTTTAGCCTTCTTTATGGTATTTTCATTTTCCCCCCATCAAAAATTTCAAATTTCCATGATTTCGTGACCATAAGGGGGGGGGGGGAAGTAAAAATTCCATAAAGAATGGTGAAAAAGAATATTTGTATGAAGTTAACATCAATGATTTATTTTTAGTGAATTAGTTTTATGTCAATGATATAAATGGTTGTATCACTGTGAAACATTTGAGATAATTGATGCCCTTTGTGTCAGTAGTTTTTGGGAAAACTATGTCACTAATATCTCCATACATTTTTGCACCAAACCACGAAGTGTAAATATTTCTTACTTAATATAAGGTAAATATGTGTTAGGTTAATATTTTTTAGCTTTAAATTACATTTTCATACGTTCGTTCCTTATCCGATATGTTTCATTACTGTACCAGAATGACCTATACGTGTGTACCTAATGTATGACTATTGTACGCCCTCAAAAAAGGTTGTGTCTTAGGCAGGTCAAAAACCACTCCTCCTCAACCTTTGATCTTGTTATAACTATTGTAATTAGTGTCGTGAGGATATCAAACAAGGGTTGAGAGATGAGTGTGAGATTTTTTCCAAATGCAAATTCTAAAAAACAAAAATAATAAATGAGGGGAGTGATGAAATTTTCAACATATGGGGATATCTAGGTCAGGAGCTTATGGTTTGACTTATGGGAATGCTTTAGTGAGTGGGTCTTGAAATATAATTGCAAAGGATGTAGGGCAGGTTCGGTGAAAATTCATTTAAAGCTGAATAATTTTAAAATAACCTATATTTATTGGATAGAAAGTGGAAAGAATAACATGGAATGGTTTTTACTCACACACATGTAAAGTTAGTGGAATGTTTGACTTTTGAATTACTTGCTTAATTTTGTGTCATGAATCTTTTTGAATTTCATTGTGATATGATTTATGAGACATCCTTTTCCATTTCCACTAGGAATAACTCCTTAGTGTGGTTCGTGCATTGATCACATTACTTTAATGAATTAAAATTTCCTCAAATTTTAAATATTCATGATGTTGGGAATATATACATGTATCATTTTTTTTGGATATGTGACTTTTCCCAGGAGTGAAAATGTTTAGGTGTGGGGGTGTGATCGTACCACAATTCACTGTGTCATTTTCACCCTTACGCCATTGTATTAAATTGAATTTGTATTGTAAATTAAAAATATAATAACAAAATGAACTCCATGTTTGATTCAATTATTTTGTGTTTATCATTGTTAAAAAGGTAAATATTACTTTTTTTGATAATTTCATTGAAGGTGAAGGTGATTTGGAGGGCCCATGATGATGTCCAATAAAAATGGGTCAAACTGCGCAAGATCCATGAACACTAGTGGAATCATCCACAAAATTCTCCTAAACTGTGCATCAAAATGGGCTTCAATTTTGTGGTCTGGTCCAAAATTCATTGGTCTACATTTCATAAGAATAAATCCAAGAATCATTTGGCCATTTGGTTGCCCAACCGACCTGATTTGTCCAGCACACCACATCTGCACGAAGTCAAAAGTTTTGTGTTGTGATATGTCCATATCTCGGGCTATAGGTGTCCAAATTATGCTAAACTTTCAGTGGAGACATCCAAGAGGTTCGGATACAACTTTTTCATTTTCTCCAAATCGAGATAAGGCTGTCTGGAGGTCGAAACTCATGTGACAAGTGGTTTTAAGAAATATGTGTGCTCAAAACCACCTTCCCATTTTCCTATAAAATGGCACCTTGGGAACCCCATTTGTAAGTTCGTACAGGAGGAAAAGCTCTAATGTTTTGGAGACCCAAAGAAGTCCTCTCATTATCCAAGGAGTTCTGGAGGCCCCTATCCTGATAGGAGAATCAAGGATGAATAGGGAGTTCCACCCGAGCCTCCTCCTCCTCTCGATGGCGAGCTAAACGGTGGACGATCTTTTCGAGGGAGCTACACAAACTTAGGAGGGAGATCCAGCACATTCTATTCTACTAGTTTTGTATAATTTGTGTGTTTAATATTTCAATTATTTTGTTTCTTGACATGCTTCCCCATGATTACATTTCATTTGATATAATTAAGTGGGACACTTTTTATTTCAACACCAATTGGGTTGAGATTTCAAGTAGGAATCTTAGGTTGTTTCTATTGGAAAACACAATAATCATATTTATCTCACACATAAATAAGATTTAAGTATGATTTTTTAGACCTCTTATTCTATGTTTGATAACCAAATCTTGGCAACATGATTGTTGTGCCAAGGGGTGGTTCTTTAAGCATCATTTGAAGAGGCAAGAGGGGAGTCAAGATCTTGACAACCTTCAACCAAAGAATTAAACAAAACCATGTTAAATTTTCAAAACAATGAACTATCCAAGATGTGTAGTCAACTTTAAATGATCTTCTTCTCTCATAATTATTAATACACCAACTTTATTTATCAACTATTTAACTCTTTAATTAATTAATTTACTTAAATTTTTTTTCAAAACCTCCCCACTCTTTAGTAATTCTTATTAAAAATACATACTCAAAACCTATCAACGCTCCTCGAGAGATGACCTAGGGTCTTCCCTAGACTATAAATAAATCTTAAAATCATAATCAATTTGACGTGTCATGATAGCGCGATCATTTGGTCTGTCGAAGCTTGAGAGTTTTGGTCATGATCTGCAGCAGATTGAATGCTTCGAAGGTTCATGGTGGTCTTCTTCAGCAGGAATGTTGGTGGCGATGGGATTTGGTTGGTTGATCTATGGTGTCCCGGCATGATGATGGGTTCTCTTTCTCATCCACTTTTCTTCTTTTTTAATTCTGTATTTTCCTGTTGCTGCTCCTTTCATTTGCTGTGTTTTTTGCGTTGGACTTCTTTTGATGAATCTACTCTGGGGTTCTCGAATTTACGTTGCACCAGTTGGAAATGCTCCTCAGGCCTTCTATAATCGATGATTTTCTAGCGGGATTGTTGGATTTAGGATTTGGTGTCCTTATATTTGAATCTGATTTCCTGGGTTTTTCTTTTGGGAAGGACTCGTGATGGTTTTCAGTGGGAAGAATTTGTGATGGAAGCATAAGTATGATATTGCAGGTGTGTTTTTTGACGAAGAAGTGTTATTTTTTAATGAACAAGAATCTCCTGTGGTTTAGAGAAGATTCTTTAGTAGGAAAAAATGGAAGTTCTTAGACTTGAATGGATTGCTGCTGAAACTGTTAGAAATGGATGGATTCGAGATTTGTCATTTTTGCAACTAATGGTTTGTTTTTGGATGAAGGCTTGGTCCAAACTCTTTACTAGGGAATGATTCAGATGTGGATTCAGAGCAAGTATATTTCACTATGCATGACTACTTAGATTTGGAAGATTGAGAGGGTATGTCCTAGCCATCGGTTCCAGGCCCATCTATTTTGTGCATGGGATAGCTCGTTGAGTAGTCATGTTTTTATGGATGCTTTCCATAATGATGTTGATGCTGGGGAGGGGCATTTTTAGTAGTCTTGTGTTTTACTAGGTTATGTTTATGTTTGTATGTCCTTGAAGTCATGTGAGGTTTCCCCCTTTCTCCTTAAAAGGGGGTTTATCCAAAAATAAATAAAAATTAAGGCCTTAGGGCCATTCAGTCAGTGTGGTAGGCTGGGGCACAAGCGTGACCAGTGTCCCCACCCCCCAGTTGAGTGCCGAGCATGTGGAAGGCCAGGCCACATGTAGAGATTCTGCAGGAACCCACAACAGTCGGGTAATGATGGAGGTCAGATGCAGTTTTCGAGTGTAGGTAGGGGGTTGGTTACCCTGTATCAGGCAGGCAGTTGGAGCTCCATGGACTGTACTAGTTGGGGTGGTGGACGTCAGACTTCGGGGTGAGATCACCCTTACCAAAAAAGTAGTGCAGTGTACGGTACTTAGGCTGGAGCCCAAGGTAAAGGGTAAGGTCATCTCCATGTAGTTCAGGTTACACCTGAGGGTGGTGAGGCATGACCGTCTACTGTTCGAGGTAGAATTCTTATAGCTTCCACGTTTTCTAGTGCTTTATTCAATATAGGTGCTATGAATTCCTTTATTTATGCTCAGTTTGTAGTTGTGTTGGGATTAACTGTATAGATTTCATGTGGGGTAATATCACTTGATACTCCACTAGGAGTGCGAGTCGAGGACATCAGGAAGTATAAGGGTTGTGCTCTGGAGGTTGGTGGGTATCATTTTATGTGGGATCTGTTTGTCCTAGATATGTTAGGTTTTGACCTAATCTTGGGAATGGATTTGTTGGTGTTATATCAATCCCATATCAACAGCTACCTGCATCGGGTAACATTCACATCTCTAGATGGGAGCACTTATGTCCTTCGTGGTGAGTGGGATACTCGAGAAAGCCGCGTAGGACCACTACGCCATCAGGTGGGGGAGATCATATCCCAAGTGGCATGCCTTATGATAGATGATGGGGAGGAAGGATAGTCAGTCTTTTCTTTTGTTGTGGACCAGTTTCAGGATGTGTATCCTGAGGACTTCTCAGGGTTACCACCCAAGAGAGATGTTGAGTTTACGATCGAATTGTTTCTTAGAGCGAAGCCAGTTTCCATTCCACCATATCGAATGGTGCTAGAAGAGATCCAATAACTAAAGGTTCAGGTAGAGGAATTAGAGCACAAGGGGTTTATATTCCCTAGTACATTACCTTGGGGATATCCTATGTTGTTTTCTAAGAAGGCTGACAGATCACTGAGGATATGTGTCGATTATAGGAAGTTGAATCAGATGAAAGTTAAGAACCAATGCCCTCTTCCTAGAATTGATGATTTGTTTGATCAGCGTCAAGGTTCCTTAGTGTTTTCCAAGATTTATTTGAGATCGGGATACCATCAGTTGAGGGTGAGACCTTCTAACATACCCCAGATTGTATTTTTAGAGCAGGTACGAGTTGTATGAATTTCTGGTAACGTCGTTTGGTTTGACCAATGCACCGACGATGTTCATGGCCTGGATTAACCGGATATTCCACCCGTATCTAGATCATTTTGTAGTTTTTTTCGTTGATGACATCTTGGTGTACTCCAAAACTCATGATGATCATTCCAAACATCTTGACATCGTCTAGAGTACACCAAGGGAGCATAAGCATTATGCTATAAAGCCAAAATGTCAATTTTGGATTGATGAGGTGCACTTTTTGGGACATATCATATCTGAGTTAGGTGTGTCGGTGGATCCAGAAAAGGTGCAAGTTGTGGTGTCTTGGGAACATCCCAAGAACAACTTTGATATTCGGAGTTTTCTGGGTTTGGCCAGTTATTACCAAAGGTTTATTAGAGATTTATCTTATTTGGCAGTGCCTCTCATAGGCCTAACTAAGAATGGGGTTAAGTTCATTTGGTTAGAGGATTGTGAGAGTGATTTCCAGGAGCTGAAGAAGCGGTTGATGACCGCATCAAATTTGATCTTACCAAAACCAGGTAAGAAGTATACCTTGTTCGGTGATGTGTCTGGTGTTGGACATGGGGCGGTGTTAATGCAGGATGATCGGGTTGTAGCTTTTGGGTCGAGACAATTAAGGCCACATGAAAGAAATTATCCTACTCATGAATTGGAGCTAGATATTTTGGTTCATGCGTTAAAGTGTTAGAGGCATTACTTGTTGGGTGAACCCTTTATGGTGTTTACTGACCATAAAAGTCTCAAATACATCTTCTCTCAGTAGGATTTGAATCTTCGACAGGGACGGTGGGTCGATTACTTGAATTCTTTTGATTTTGAATTGGTTTACACACCGGGAAAAGTAAATAGTTTCACTGATGCTCTTAGCCAGAAGACTTAGAATCAAGTAGTTCAGGAATCCAGTTCAGAGTGGGTGATGATGGCCTTGTTTGTAGAGATACATTTGGAGGTACAGGAGGGGCACAGGTAGATAACCCTTGCATCTATAGTAGTTGAGTCTACACTTTTGAGCCGAGTTAAAGAGAGTCATTTGGTAGATCTGGAGTATCAAGCTAGGAAGGAAAGTCTTAAAGGTGGGGATTCACCTTATGGTTGGACCTTATTCAGTAATGGAGTTGCTTATGTTCATGGTTGTGTTGTAGTGTCGATAGATATACGAGAAGAGTTGATACGCGAGCTCCACGCCTCAAAGTGTTTAGTGCATCTGGTCTTGAATAAGATGTACTGCAATCTACGTAGGCAGTTTTGGTGGCAAAGGATGAAGAAGGAAGTGGCAAGTTTTTTGGCGTGATGTCTTACCTATTAACAGGTGAAGGTTGAACATCAGCGCCCAGGTGGGTTGTTTTAGTAATTTTCTATTCTAGATTGGAAGTGTAATGACGTCACGATGGACTTCGTAGTGGGTCTTCCGAGGACGCCTCAGAAGAATGATGACATTTGGGTGGTGGTAGATTGTCTGACCAAAGTTTCTCATTTATTTAAAATTTAGGAGACCTATACAGTCAAATAGTTGGGGGAGTTGTATGTTTGAGAAATAGTATTGTTGCATGGCGTGCCGAGAACCATAGTTTCAGATCATGATCCTCGTTTCACCTCATGATTCTGGAAGGGGCTACATAAGGCACTTAGTACCCAGGTGTTTTTGAGTACAGCCTACCACTCACAGACTGATGGGCAGTCGGAGCGTACAATTCAGGTATTAGAACACATGTTGAGAGCATGTGTTCTGGATTTTGGTGTTTCATGGGAAAATTACTTGTCGCTTGATGAGTTTTCTTATAACGACAGTTTTCAGGCTACAGTTCAGATGGAACCTTTTGAGACACTTTATGGGAGACCGTGTAGCTCACTGTTGTGTTGGTTAGAGACCAGAGAGTCTGAGCTATTAGGGACGAGTCTTGTGTAGGAGACGTCGGAGAAGGTTCATTTGATTCAAAAGAATATGGAAACAGCTCAGATTAGGCAGAAGTCATATTCATATTAGCATCACATACCTCTTAATTTCATGGTGGAAGATAGTGTGTTTCTTTGGGTGTTGTCAAGGTTGGGTCACTATTGAATTTGGAAGCAGGGCAAGTTGGCGCCTAGATATGTGGGGCCATTTGAGATTGTGGAGAGAATCTGACTGGTAGCTTACCGATTGGATCTCCCATAGAGGTATAGTGGGATACATGACATTTTACATGTTTCATAACTCCAAAAGTATCACCCTGGCCCATCTCATATGATAAATGTTGAGGATGTCGAGATTGAGGCTAATGCGTCCTTTGAGGAGAACCCAGTTTGTCTTGTAGATCGTGGCAAGAAAATTTTGCGTGGTAGGGTTGTGCCCATGGTTCATGTTATATGGAAACATGGAAATGTTTGGGAGAAAACTTGGGAGTGGGAATCTGACATGTAGGTCCAGTGGCCCGATCACTTTTCTTTAGAAACTCAGTGATGCTCAGGAAGAGCGACTCTGGTACGAATCGTTATAGGGTGGAGAGGTTGTAAGATCCCAAATTTCTCTGTAAGGTATGTTTCACTTATGTTTCAGTTTTAGCCCTTATTTGAGTTAATTAAGTGATCTACAAAGTCCTTGAAGAGGATCAGGGTTTTTCTGGGGGTTCAAGACACGAAAAAGGGGGGAAATGAGTTTTTTGGGCTAGCCGCACGGTCTGTGCACGGTTAGTGCTAACCGTGCAGGCAGCCCAGGTAAACCATGCAAGAGTAAGATTTTCAGATAATAGCCTCCGCATTATTAGCACACAGTTTTTAAAACCATGAAGATTAGTCGTGTGAGGGGTATCTTTGAGACAGAAGCATCCACACGGTTTGCGCATAGTTTGGAAAACTGTGCGGGTAAACCGTGCAGCCCAGAAACCTTTAAAAAATTACAAAATTTCCACTTTAGGATTTTATAACCCACTCGGGATTTTCCTTATCCTCCTCTCTTGAAACTCTAGGAACGAACCAAAGGGACTAAGATATCCCAAGGATCAATCTCCTTCGATTCTTGGTCGTTTGGAGTGTCGTTGGATGCGAATCGAAGATCCGGGTGAGTCTAATCTTCTCCCCCTCTCTCTTTTCTGGTTTAGGTCTTGTATTTTGGGAGATTTCCATCTGAAGCTCTCAACCCTATCTTTTTCGGTGAGATCTAGGTTGAGGCTTCAAAGGGGTGTTGAATCGGGATCTAAGGCTTTGGTTGGGAGTGCGTTCGCCAATGGATTCAAGGTAGGTGGTCTAAAAATTATATCCCTTAGGTTTTTTGTAGATTTGTGCAAGTAGGTTTTTTTTTCTTGCTCTCTTTTCAAGAGTTTTTTGTGCCTTTGACATGATATGATGTATTGGTGTCTAAATGGCTAATTTAACCCCACTTGATCCCTATGGGATGCAAGGAGAATGACTCGACCAAATTAGGGCCACCCGAGGGGCGTGTCGATATTTCCCAAACTTAGAGTTAGCTAAGTAAGTGTAGGTCGTTGTGCAAGAACATAGATCCCTTGATGAATATGTTAATATTATTAAAGGAAATGAAATTTGTGTCTAGTAATACACCTAGTTTGGGTAATTAACTAAGGGTTTGTTTGGTTGGCACGAAAAAGGGTTAAATGAATAAATGGAAAAATGCTAGGAATTAGCTTTATACTTGAATATGCTTAGTGAGATAGGCATGGAAAATGGGAATGGGGTTAAAGGGGTTAATTAATATGAATAATGAAAGTGTTAATGGATTGAGGAAAAAATGTAATTTCCCATTTATTGAGATTATTGTGATGATTGTAAATGATGTTGGTTATGTTGTTGTGATATGGTGTTTTGTGGTGAATGACAAATAAGCATGTGCACATGGCTTGGATGAGTGGGGTATTGACATGAGGTTCTATGCCCACGGGTCGAGTTGGACCGAGGTTATAGCTCCTCCCCTAAATGCACGGGTTAGAGAAGGGGATGCAGTTCTATTCCCCTAATAGTTGCATTCCACCCGGACTGAGGCTTCGAGGTGAGGATTATGAGATTGTTATAATGTGATGCCTAGTGAGATAGGGCTTTATTGTATTTCTATATGATTTAGAACATTGAATATGCCTAATCCATTGAACACATAAAAAGGGGAGATTGAATAATGAAATGCATGAGTAGTGAACCCGAATTCATTGGTAGTATAAATAAAATGAACATAGTTTAGAATGACCTATTGAACTGTTTACCTTTATTTTTCTATTATTATAATTTGAATGCACTATCTACCTTGCTGGATATTTTGTAGACATCGTTGTTGGTGGCCTACTGAGTTATACTCACACCCTTCTCAGGCCGTCATTGGGTACCCGAGCAGATTTCATGCTTGCAGGTTAGGACAAGGGCAAGGGCCCTATGAAAGGGAGATGAGTTAGAAATGGGACATGTTTGGGTGAGGTTCCAAGCTTGGAGTTCATACCATTTTGGGGATTATACTGTTTTATTTATTTTGGGTTTTGATCACTTGACACTGTAGCATGGCATGGCATATTTAACATTGTTATGATTATACCCAGTTTTGGGATTTGGTTATTATGCATGTTATGGATTGTTCTCTTATGTTTCCACTATTTCAGTTGTTATCTGTTATGGATTAATTTGGTATTGAGGGTATAGTATCCCCACATGACCTATTGGACCCTCACTTCTAGTTAGAAATCTCTAACGTATGGGGAGGTGTGCTTGACGTCATGTAACTACCTGGCTTGGGGCACTAGTTTAGTGGATCTTGGCTCGGGGATGTTACAATGTGGTATTAGAGGAGTTCTTTTCTCTTTATTAATATTTGGGGATGGTAGATAGGAGATTAGGAATGTGTGGGGCCTTGGTAATGATCTCATTCGTCGGTGTAGCTAACCCATGTACGTGGGGAAACCCAAGTCACCCTGGGAAGGGATTATTGTTCTTGCTGTGTATTATTACATTTGATGATATTTCACCATTGAGTGATGCACTTGTTGTGTGATTTGACAGTTTTTTGATATTTATCTTATGGCTGGAAAGGTATGAGGTTGTTCATTCATGCATCATTCTAGGCACTTATGTAGGAAAGTGACATGTATCATGATAGGAACACACATGGGATGGGTGTGAGGAATATAAATGTTAGGATGCATATGTTCTTTTAAAAGTAATGAATTATGACTAATAAGATGGTATGAATGAGTAAAAAGGGGAAGTGAAAATATCTAGTATTAATTAGAAAATGGTTTTTGATAAAGAAGTAAAAGTGTAATAATTTGTTGTAGGGGTAAATTGGAATATGAAAATGGTTCGAATGGGAGTAGAATATAAGGCTTGTAACCATGAAAATTAGATACCGTATTCAACATAGACTTAGGGAGATGGCTGAGGGTAGTGACCTGGTTGCGAGTAGGCTATTTTGGGTAGTGTATGCGAACAAGTTTGGTTATTACAAGTTAAAATACTATCTATATACCTTCCTTATCACAAAAGCTTTATGGTTTCATTCTAAAGCTCTTGTTTGGAATTGTAGAGAAATGTCACCTCGAAGACGTGAACCGGTTGGATGACATGAGGACGTTTTCAAGAATGCTCCTCTAGTAGTGGAGTAAGAGAACGTGGTGATCCGAGGGGATAGGGAAGATAAGTTCCACAAGAACTTTTCTCATTTTATGCAGATGATGAAATGAGACCCAGGGCAGGTTGCACTGAGCATGTTTGAGCTGACCAGGGAGTTTCAGCTACAACACCCTCTGACCTTCACCAAAGAGGGTGGTCCAGAAGCAAAAAAGTTCTGGATTGAGTCCATCCAAACTATTCTTGACCATCTAGAGACTCCTCTTGAGAATCGAGTCAAGTTAGCGGCCTATATGCTGAGGGGGAAAAGCAAAGCGTTGGTGGTACATTATGGTTTAGACATAGCAAGTTGAGGGGATGATGTGCAAAGATTTTTAGGAGAAGTTTCTTGAGAATTTATATCCAGAAACCTTTAGGTAGGATAAGGTTGCAGGTTTTATGAGGTTGACTCAAGGGAAAATTTTGGTGATGGACTATGCTAGTCGTTTCACCGATTTGAGATGCTTCATTCCGATGTTGATGGGAGATGAGGCAACTATGGAGAAATGATTCCAGGATGGGATGAGACATGAGATCAGATCTTAGGTGAATATATTTTGACTAAAAAGGTTTTCTGAAGTGGTGGATCAAGCCCTTATCTCATAAGGAAACCTGAAAGGAGCTTCAGGTAGTGAACTTGTGGGGCCAGTTGGGTGAGCAAGTGGTGCAACTTCTGATAGTAGGAAACACCACTTCGGAACCTTTTAGTAGGTTGGAAGCATGTGGAGTAGTCAGAAGATGGGGTTAGATTCTCAGGGGGTGACTAGGTCTTCTGTTTTCAGTGTGGAAGGTCGGGGCACAAGCATGACCAGTGTCCCTACCCACCAGTTGAGTGCCAAGCGTGCGGTAGGCTATGCCACATGCAGAGATTCTATAGGAACCTGAAGTAGTAGGGTAATGATGGAGGTCAAATGAAATTTATGAGTGTAGGCAGGGGATCAGTTACCCCATATCAGGAAAGTAGTTGGAGCTCCACGGGCCGTACTGGTAGGGGCGGTGGACGTGGGACTTCGGGGTGAGATCACCCTTACCAACAGAGCAGTGCAATGCAGGGTACTCAAGATAGAGCCCAGGGTAAGGTGAAAGGTCATCTCCATGCAGTTCAGGTTACACCTAAGGGTGGTGAGGTAAGACCATCTGCTATTCGAGGTACAATTCTTGTAGCTTCCACATTTTCTAGTTCTTTATTCGATACAGGTGTTACACATTCCTTTATTTCTGATTAGTTCTTAGTTGGGCTGGGATTAACCATAGAGACTGCATCTGGGGTAATGTCGCTTGATACTCTTCTAGGAGTGCAATTCAGGGACATCAGGCAGTGTAAGGGTTGTGCTCTGGAGGTTGGTGGGTATTGTTTTCTGTGGGATCTGTTTTTCCTAAATATGTTAGGTTTTGAATTAATCTTGGGAAAGGATTGGTTGGTGTTATATCAAGCCCATATCAAATGCTACCGACGTCAGGTAAAATTTACATCTCTCGATGGGAGCACTTATGTCCTTCATGGTGAGTGGGATACTTGATCGAGTCGTGCAGGACCACTACACCATCAGGTGGGGGAGATCACAACCCAAGTGGCATGCCTTATGATAGATGATGGGGAGGAAGGATAGTCAGTCTTCACTTTTGTTGTGGACCATATTGAGGACGTGTTTCCTGAGGAATTCTTAGGGTTACCACCCGAGAGAGATGTTGAGTTTACGATCGAATTGTTGCCTGGAGTGGATCCAGTTTCCATTCCACCTTACCGAATGGCGCTGGAAGAGCTCTAAGAACTAAAGGTTCAGTTAGAGGAATTAGAGAGTAAGGGGTGTATATGCCCTAGTACATCACCTTGGGGATATCCTATGTTGTATGAATTCCTGGTAATGCTATTTGGTTTGAACAATGTACCGGCGGTGTTCATGGCCTTGATGAACCGGATATTCCACCCATATCTAGATCAATTTGTAGTTGTTTTCATTGATGAAATCTTGATGTACTCCAAAATTCCTGATGATCATGCCAAACATCTTGATATCGTCTTGAGTACACTAAGGGAGCATAGGCTTTACGCTAAGCTATCAAAATGTCAGTTTTGGATTGATGAGGTGCACTTTTGGGACATATCATATCTGAGTTAGGCATGTCGGTGGATCCAGAAAAGGTGTAGGCTATGGTGTCTTGGGAACAACCCAAGAACGTCTCTGATATTTGGAGTTTTCTGGGTTTGGCTGGTTATTACCAAAGGTTTATTAGAGATTTCTCTCATTTGGCAACATCGCTCACAGGCCTAACCAAGAAGGGGGTTAAGTTCATTTGGTCAGAGTCTTGTGAGAGTGCTTTCCAGGAGCTGAAGAAGCGATCGACCACCACACCAATTTTGATCTTACCCGAACCAGGTAAGAAGTATACCTTGTTCTGTGATGCGTCCGGTGTTGGACTTGGGGAAGTGTTGATATAGGATGATCGGGTTGTAGCTTATGGGTCGAGACAATTGAGGCCACATGAAATAAATTATCTAACTGATGAACTGGAGCTAGCTTTTGTGGTTCATGCCATAAAGTGTTGGAGGAATTACTTGTTGGGAGAACCCTTTACGGTGTTTACTAACAATAAAAGTCTCAAATACATCTTCTCTCAGTGGGATTTGAATCTTCGACAGTGACAGTGGGTCGAGTACTTGCAGTCTTTTGATTTTGAGTTGGTTTACACATCAGGAAAAGGAAATAGTGCCGCTGATGCTCTTACCCAGAAGACTCGAAATCAAGTAGTTTGGGAATCCAATTCAGAGTGGGTGATGATGGCCTTGTTTGCAGAGATGTATTTGGAGGTATAGGAGGGGCACATGCAGATGACCCTTGCCTCTATAGAAGTTGATTCCGCGCTTTTGAGTCAAATTAAAGAGAGTCATTTGGTAGATCCATAGTGTTTTTCTAGGAAGGAAAGTCTTAAAGGTGGGGAGTCACCTTTTGGTTGTACCTTCGTCACTGATGGAGTTGCTTATATTCATAGTCGTGTTGTGGTGCCGATAGATGTACGAGAAGAGTTGATGCGCAAGTTCCACACCTCAAAGTGGCCAGTGCATCTAGGCTTGACTAAGATGTACCATGATCTACATAGGTAGTTTTGGTGGCCAGGAATTAAGAATGAAGTGGTAAGTTTTGTGGCGCGATGCCTTACCTGTCAGCAGGTGAAGGCTGAACATCAGTGCCCAGGTGGGTTGTTGTAGTAATTGTCTATTCTAGAGTAAAAGTGGAATGACGACATGATGGAATTTGTAGTGGGTCTTCCGAGGATGCCTTGGAAGAATGATTCCATTTGGGTGGTGGTAGATCGGCTGACCAAAGTTTCCCATTTATTGTCGATTCAGGAGACCTATACAGTCGACCGATTGGGGGAGTTGTATGTTCAAGAAATAGTACAGTTTCATGGCGTATCGAGAACCATAATTTCAGATCATGATTCGCGTTTCACATCATGATTTTGGAAGGGGCTACATAAGGCACTTGGTACCCATGTGTTTCTGAGTACGTCCTACCACCCACAGACTGATGGGAAGTCGAAGCATACAATTCAGGTATTAAAAGACATGTTGAGAGCATGTGTTCTGGATTTTAGTGGTTTGTGGGAAAAGCACTTGTCACTTGTTGAGTTTTCTTATAACAACAATTTTTAGGCTACAGTTCAGATGGTACCATTTGAGGCACTTTATGGGAGAATGTGTAGATCACCATTGTTTTGGTTAGAGACCGGAGAGTCTGAGCTAATAGGACCGAGTCTTGTGCAGGAGATGTCGGAGAAGGTTCGTTTGATTCAAAAGCGTATGGAAACAGCTCAGAGTAGGCAAAAGTCATATGAAGATCAGCGTCACAGACCTCTTGAGTTTATGGTGGGTGATAGTGTGTTTCTTCGGGTGTATCTAAGGTTGGGTCTCCGTTGAATTCAGAAACCGGGAAAGTTGGCACCAAGATATGTGGGGTTATTTGAGATTGTGGAGAGAATCAGACTGGTGGCTTACCGATTGGCTCTCCCACAGCGGTATAGTGGGTTGTATGATGTTTTTCATGTTTCAAAACTCTGACAGTATCACCCTGACCCGTGTCATGTGATAAATGCTGAGGATGTCGAGCTTGAGGCTGATGCGTCCTTTGAGGAGTACCTGATTCGTATTGCAGATCATGGAAAGAAAGTTTTGTGGGGTAGGTTTGTGCCCATGGTTTGTGTTATATGGCAACATTGAAACATTCAAGAGGAAACTTGGGAGCGGGAATCTGACATATGGGTCCAGTGGCCTGATCTCTTTTCTTTAGAAACTCAATGATCCTCGAGAAGAGCGGCTCAGGGATGACCCGTTACAAGGTGGCACTACCACAAAAACAGTTTTTCCCAGCGCCAACCTTTATCAGCGCTAACGAAAAAGCACTGATAAAGGGGGTACCTTTATCAACGCTTTTTTTAAAAGCGCTCATAAAGGGTCGACTTCAAAAAATAATAATTAAAAATAATATATAAATATATAAATATAGTTATATTGATATAAATATAATATATAATTTTTAAATATATTTTATATAAGTATAAATATACATTTACACTTATTATACTTAATATATAAGATATTTAGTGAAAATGGCTTATAAAAAAATTTAAAAAATATTTTTAATTAATAATTTTCTAATTATTATGGAGTAATAGTCATTTAATAACAATTTGAATACTAAAAAAATTAAAAAAATTAAAAAAGATCCAAAATATGTTGAAAACGCAACTCGAACTTCAAACGGCCATAACTTTTGATCCGGGTGTCCGTTTGAGCTCTACCACATATCAAATCGAAGCCTGTGACAAGCTCTATGCGCAATTAACAATGGAGAAGCCTCTTTCACATTTTCCAAGGCCAAAAAAGGCCCATAAGTCCTCCAAAACTGAGTTTTTAGTCGGGATACCCCGATTTTTTAATATTTTGTGGATTTTCAACCTCATTTAAGGGGGTATTATTGGATTTTTTTGGTGGGGACTGAATTTATTCCAAGGTATTACATTCATATTGATATTATGTCTTTGAAATTTTATCATTTTTTATAATTAACTACTATTTATAATCAAATATATAACAATATATACATATTTTTTATATATTCACACATAAAAATTTAATTATAAATATAAATAATAAAATATATTATCTTTATCTAAATAATAAATAATATCCATTTTATTTAAAATACAAATATATGAATATGTATATACCTATATATTAATCTAACTATATATATATATATTAATATCACTATAAATATATATATATTAATATAACTATATATATATATTAATATAACTATATATATATTAATATAAATATATATATATTAATATAAATATATATTAATATACAAATAAATATAACTAAATATATATATAAATAAATAAATATATCATTAATAGGACAACAAATCAATATAGGGGAGTGGAAAAGGCTTTAGGCACGTAGGGGGGAGGTCTCGAGATCAAATCCGGGTGGAAGCAGGGATGCGCGCGCATGGGTGAATATGGGGGCTAGCGCTGATAAAGGGTGGGGGATAGCACTGATAAAAGGTGGATGGGTGTGTGCGGGTGCTGGAGGGGGGCGGAAAAGCGCTGTAAAAGCGGGGCTCAAGCGCTATAAAAGCCCCCCCGATTGGCAGGATTTTTTTAAATTTTTTTAGTTTTTTTATTTTTCTTAACCTTTATCAGTGCTAAAAAAAATCTTTGATAAAAGGGGTCCTTTATCAGTGCTAAAAAGAAATCACTGATAAAGGACCCTTTTATCAGTGCTTTGTTTTAGCATTGATAAAGGACCCTTTTATCAGCGCTTTGTTTTAGCGCTGATAAAGGACCCCTTTTATCAGTTCTTTTTTTAGCGCTGATAAAAGGGGTCTTTATCAGTGCTTTTCGGAGCGCTAATAAAGGGGACCCCCCCTTTATCTTCGTCGGCTTTAACAACGCTTTTCTAGCACTGTTAAAGACCATTTTTAGCACTAATAAAAGGGGTATTTGTAGTAGTGTGGGGAGGTTGTAAGATTCCAAATTTCTCTGTAAGGTATATTTCACTTACGTTTCAGTTTTGGACCATATTTTAGTGCTCTCAAAAGTCCTTGAAGAGGTTTGGGTTATTCTGGGGGTTTGGGACATGAAAAGGGGGGGATGAGTTTTCTGGGCTAGTCGCACGGTCTGCGCACGGTTAGTGCTAACCGTACGAGCAGCCCAGGTAAACCGTACATGAGTAAGATTTTAGGATAGTAGCCTCCGCACAATTTGTGCACAGTTTGGAAAACTATGCAGATAAGCTGTGTGAGGGGGCTCTTTTGGACAGAAGCATCCGCACAGTTTGCGCACGGTTTGGAAAACCGTGCAGGTAAACTGTGCAGCCCAGAAACCTTTAAAAATTTACAAAATTTCCACTCCATGATTTTATAACCCACTCGGGATTTTTCTTCTTCTCCTCACTTTCAACCCTAGTAACGAACCAAAGAGACCAAGAGCTCCCAAGGATCAATATCCTTCGATTCTTGGTTGTTTGGAGTGTCATTGGATGTGAATCGAAGATCCGGGTGAGTCTAATCTCCTCCTCCTCTCTCTTTTCTGGTTTAGGGCTTGTATTTTGAGAGATTTCCATCCAAAGCTCTCAACCCTCTATTTTTTTCAGTGAGATCTTGGTTGAGGCTTCAAAGGGGTGTTGAATCGAGATCTAAGGCTTTGGTTGGGAGTGCGTTTGCCAACAGATTCAAGGTAGGTGGTCTACAAATTATATCCCTTGTGTTTTGTATAGATTTGTGCATGCGAGGGGCCTCTTTGAGATAGAAGCATCTACATGGATTGTGCATGATTTGGAAAACCGTGCGAGTAAACTGTGCGGCCGAGAAACCTTTAAAAAATTACAAAATTTTCACTTCGGTATTTTATAACCCACTCGATATTTTCCTTCTCCTCCTCTATTGCAACCCTAGGAACGAAACAAAGGGACCAAGAGCTCCCAAGGATCAATCTCCTTCGATCCTTGGTCGTTTGGAGTCCTGTTGGATGTGAATCGAAGATTCGGGTGAGTCTAATCTTCTCCTCCTCTCTCTTTTCTGGTTTAGGTCTTGTATTTTGGGTGATTTCCATCCAAAGCTCCCAACCCTCCCTTTTTCAGTGAGATCTAGGTTGAGGATTCAAAGGGGTCACTACAAAAAAAGTACATTAGAGGGGGTTATTTAGAGGGTGTTATGCACAACCCCCTATAAATTCATTTTCTGTAACATTAGAGGGGGTTCTGCACAACCCCTCTAATCATCGAATTTAGAGGGGGTTCACAACCCCCTCTAAATTTTTTAGCATTTTTTTAATATATAGTTGGATTTTAGAGACTGTTATATTAAAACTGTCACTACTTTTTTTTTCTTTAAAAGGTAGGGGCCGGGAAACAATGCGGGTGATGGCCCAGCCCCCGAGTGGTTACGCGGTCAGGCATACAGTGGCCCAAAAAACCCCTACCTTCCCCAGGCCCACCCAAGGGGTGAAGCCCAGTTCCCCAACGGGGGCCGGCGCCGCGTAAACGCTTGGGTAACCGGCGTGCAATCGTGCACCGCGTGTGGTGAACATGCTTTTTATAAATACATACATACATAATTTATTTAAATATATGTCAATATATGTAAATATATAATTTATAGAGGTGTGCAAAAAATATATATATACATATATATTTATATTTATATAAATATAGATACATGTTATTTATTTAATTTATTTAAATATATTATGAAAATAATTTTTATCTTAATAAACTTATTAATATATAAAAACACGATAATATATAAATTATACGTGTAAATTTGTTAATATATATTTTTATTAATATGTATGCTTATTTTAATAAACTTATTATATGTATTTAAATATATTGTTTTAATAATTTTTATTTTAATAAACTTATAAATATATATAAATACAGTAATATATAATATATATGCGTATTCAAATAAATATAAACAATTAAAAATAATATATAAATACACATTTGCGTTTGTGTGTGTTTGATATAAATGTATTTATAAATACATACACACATAATTTTATTTAAATATAGGTAAATATATGTAAATATATAATTTATAGAGGTGTGAAATATATATATATATACATATATAATTATATTTATATAAATATAGATACATGTTATTTATTTAATTTATTTAAATATATTATGCAAATAATGTTTATCTTAATAAACGTATTAATATATATAAATACAATAATATATAAATTATATGTGTAAATTTGTTAATATGTATATTATTATTAATATATATGCTTATTTTAATAAACTTATTATGTGTATTTAAATATTTTTTTTAATAATGTTTATTTTAATAAACTTATTAATATATATAAGTACAATAATATATAAATTATATGTGCAAATTTGTTAATGTATATATGTTTATTAATATATATGAATATTTTAATAAACTTATTATATGTATTTAAATATATTATGAAAATAATTAATATTTTAATAAACTTATTAATAATATAAGTAGAATAATATATGTAATATATAAACAAAAATAGATTGGGGTAGTGGTTTCGGTGTTGGAGGTATACCTGGGAGAACTGTGGTTCGACTCCTGTCTAGACCTATATTTTAAATGCACTCCAAAATCGCAGACTAAGAGGAGACCAGCCGCTGGACCGAGACACTCACAAAGGAGAACAGGGGGTGGGGTTGGACCGGGACACGCACGCGGAAGACTCACACAGGAGACCGGGGAGACCGAGACCCCGGGCTGGACCACGGAGACTACCCCAGGCTAGACCGCGAAGACTGGGGGACGGAACTGAGACAGACACAGAGAGGAGGGCTGGGACAGACAAACACATGGGACACACTGGGGAAAGATGGGGGACACACCAGGGACAGACATTGAGGACACACCAGGGACATACGGGGGACACACCGGGGATAGACACTGGGGACACACCAGGGACAGACGGGGGACACACCGAGGATAGACAAGGGACAGACACCAGGGACAAACTCTGAGGATAGGTGGGGGACACACCAGGGACACACACCGGGACACACCAGGACAAACATGGACAATGGAGGACCACACACAGGGGGGGATAGACACATACATGAGGTGGAATGGGAACAAGATAGGCAGGCGGTAGTGCGGAATGGGGGATTTTCTCTTTACAAAAAAGAGAAGTATTAAAGGCGGTGCCTCTAATGCAATCGACAATTAGGGGCGGTTTGAACCACCCCTAATCCCTCTATTAGAGGTGCTTGAGTGTATAACCACCTCCAATGACAACCATTTGTGGTAAATTTTGGACAACATTAGAGGGGGTTTAAACCCCTTCTAATGTAAATGCCGCTAAATTCATCATGCATTTACCAGTGCTTTCTCAAAACCGCCTCTACTAATAGTAGGCGGGCACATTAGTGGTGATTCCTCATAACCGCCGCTAAAGTCTTTAGAAGGGGTTATAACCACTTCTAAAGTAAAAAATAACCCCTTATACAGTGGTCAGTTTTTTGTAGTGGGTGTTGAATTGAGATCTAAGTCTTTGGTTGGGAGTGCGTTCACCAACGGATTCAAGGTAGGTGGTCTACAAATTATATCACTTGGATTTTGTGTAGATTTGTGCATGCAGGGTTTTTGTTCTTGCTCTCTTTTCAATATTTCTTAGTGCCTTTGACATGATGCGATGTAGTGGTGTCTAAATGGCTAATTTAACCCCACTTGATCCCCATGGGATGCAAGGAGAATGACTCGACCAAATTAGGGCCACCTGAGGGGCGTGCCGATATTTCCCGAACTTAGAGTTAGCTAAGTAATTGTAGGCCATTGTGCAAGAACGTAGAGCCCTGGATGAATATGTTAATATGCTTAAAGGAAATGAAATTGGTTTCTAGTAATACACCTAGATTGGGTAATTACCTAAGGGGTTGTTTGGTTGGAACGAAAAAGGGTTAAATGGATAAATGGGAAAATTCTAGGGATTAGCTTTATACTTGAATATACTTAGTGAGATAGGCATGGAAAATGGGAATGGGGTTAAAGGGGTTAATTAATATGAATAATGAAAGTGTTAATGGATTGAGGCAAAAATGTAATTTCCCATTTATTGAGATTATTGTGATGATTGTAAACGATGTTGGTTATGTTGTTGTGATATGGTGTTTTGTGGTGAATGATAAATAAGCATGTGCACATGGATTGGATGAGTGGGGTATTGACATGAGGTTCTACGCCCACGGGTCGAGTTGGATCGAGGTTCTAACTCCTCCCCTAAATGCACGGGTTAGGGAAGGGGATGGAGTTCTATTCCCCTAATGGTTGCGTTCCACTTGGACTGAGGCTTTGAGGTGAAGATTATGAGATTATTATAATGTGATTCCTAGTGGGATAGGGATTGATTGTATTTCTATATGATTTAGAACATTGAATATGCCTAATCCATTGAACACATAAAAAAGGGAGATTGAATAATGAAATACCTGAGTAGTGAACCCAAATTCATTGGTAGTATAAATAAAATGAACATAGTTTAGAATGACCAATTGAACTGTTTACCTTTATTTTTCCATTATTATCATTTTAATGCATTATCTACCTTTTTGGATATTTTTTAGACACCATTGGTGGTGGCCTACTGAGTTATACTCACACCCTGCTCGGTCCGCCGTTGGGTACCCGAGCAGATTTCATGCTTGCAGGTCAGTACAAGGGAAAGGGCCTTATTCTAGGGAGATGAGTTGGACATGGGACATGTTTGGGTGACGTTCTAGGCTTGGAGTCCATACCATTTTGGGGATTATACTGCTTTATTTCTTTTGTTTTTTTATCACTTGACACTGTAGCATGACATGGCATATTTAACGTTGTTATGATTGTACCCAATTTTGGGATTTGGTTATTATAAATGTTATGGATTGTTCTCTTATGTTTTAGATATTTAAGTTATTATCTAGTTGTGTCTTACTTTGGAATTGAGGGTATAATCTCCCCACGTGACCTATTGGACCCTCGCTACTAGTCGGCAACCTCTAGTGTATGGGGATGCATGCTTGAGGTCATTTAACTACCCAACTCGGGGCACAAGTTTAGTGGCTCATAGGTCGGGGACGTTACAACTCAGGTGAAGAAGCCTACATTATAGGAATCAAGATCATTCATGATAGATCCAAGAGGTTGTTTGGACTAATTTAAAGTACATATATTGACTAAATACTAAAGAGATTTAGTATGGAAAAAACCAAGAGGGGATTGGTTCCAATGTTACATGGTTTATATCTTTTTATGAAAATGTATCCCTAGACACAACAAGAGAAAGGGAGAATAATTAAGATATTATAAGCTTCAGCGATAGGATCAATCATGTATGAAATGTTATGTACTAGACTTGATGTTGTCTATGCATTAATCATGGTAGGCAGATATCAGGAAGATCTAGGAGAAGAACATTAGACTGTTGTTAAGTCTATCCTTAAGTATATGAGAAGAACTAAGGATATGTTCCTGGTGTATGGAGAAAACAATGAGCTAATCATCAGGGGTTATACTGATGCTGGTTTTCAAAAAAAAATAGAATGATCTAAATCTGTAATAAGGATATGTTTTCTATATCAACAGAGGAGTTATGAGTTGAAAGAGTTCAAAGAAACTAGTTGTTGCTGATTCTACAGTGGAGTCTGAGTATATTGCGACTTCTGATGTAGTCAAGGAAGACATTTAGATTCATAACTTTTTCCAAGATCTTCATGTGGTACCCAGTAGTAAAGACCCTATCACAATGTATTGTGATAATACTACAGTGGTACTTTTAAAAAAGATCCAAGGTCACACCAATGGAAAAATCATATACTCCGGAAGTATCACCACTTTAAGGATTTTTATCAAATAGTTGAAGTTGTAGTGACTAGAGTACACATAGAAGAGGATGTGGTGGATACCTTGACTAAAGGCCTATCTCAAAAGAAGCATGATTATCATGTGAGAGCTAGAGGACTGAAGGTTGTTAGTAGTTGGATCTAGTGAAAGTGGGAGTTTGTTGGATTTGGTGCCCTGGAACCAAATTTTGTGTACTTTATGATAACATGTATTCATTGTTTTGAATATTAATAAACTAATTATCACATCCTGATTTTTATTTTGTGTGACATAGTATATGATAATGTCCCAAGAGTAGTTTCCGCACTAAAAGGTCATAGTAGTCCCCCGCTATGATGAGAACCCAGAAGTGCTACGACACTATTCTTGAATATATCTTCTATAACTGGATGATATCATTTGAGAGACACAAATGATACAGACTATCAAGGGTGGAGACTCATAGGACTTTGAGGCACCTTCTCATGGTGTACGCCCTTGGTAGTATTTAGTAGGATATTATGAGAACGAGACTTGACAGTAGGAAATCCATGTGTCTATGTGTCATTGGATATTCCTACCCGAATGGCCCGAAGGCCTTCTTTTTTTTATTATGGATAATCCCCCTTTTAAGGGTTTAAGGGGAACCCGGACATGACCTGTAAGCCCAAGGCACAAGGCCCGAAAAACCCGCAATACATGACCTGAAGGCCCAGAGGCAAACCATGCCCAATACATGACCTGTAGGTCCAGCCCACTTGAACTGCCCCTCCCCATCTTTCTGCGTCATTGATCACCTAGCTCCCCACCTTGAATTTCTGATCAGCTAGCATTGTCCCATACAAAGTTGCACGGTGCCTGGTCCCGATGGTGTCTTCCATACCCTCTCATTCTTCCAATATGGTTAGCTCTGCATCTGGTGGCTGCTACTCATGTTGCTATGATCCTCTTCTGGGGAATTTTCTGTGTGAACTGGGATACTCCATGGTCTAAATGACCCAAAGGCCCTGTAGCCCGAAGGCCTTTGATGACCCAAAGTCCCTGGAAACTCATAGGCCCAAACCGGTGGAAATTAAATAGCATAAATAAATCCATTATCATGGTGTTCTATAAGAAAGTTCTATTTCTAGAAAATCAAAAGAAAGAGATATTGATCACATAGGTTGATGGAACCAACACGCAACCTTCTTGATTTGAGATATCATTATAAAGGGATTATATTACACAATAAGAATTTGTATGATGTAACATACCATTGTGGAATTAACTTCTTTCTCTATGGGTGTCTTGGCATGTTACTAGATGTTAACCTGGGACTTTAGGTTGATTTGTCTAACTCCACTGAGAAAGAGACCTAAAGGGTCACACACTAAGTATATCCAGAATCTCAGTTAAATAATATATAATTATTTATTATTTAACAAGTTGGATAAATATTATTCTCACATGTGGTATAATAATTATTCATGTTTTCTTGATCACATTTGTTCTGTCACCGGTTATTTGAGAGAATATAATGTGAGTAGAATATTTAATAAATATTTATTTTCTATTTAGTGAATATAATATTTATTTATTTTTTGGTGAATAATACAGTGATATTTATTTAAAAAATAAATAATCATTATTCAAGGTATGATAAATATTGTGGAGAAATGGAGGACTGAGTTTAAATGATCTTATGTGAAAAATAATAAATATTGAATATTATTTGATTAAATAATATTTAATTTTAATTCACAAGCTAAGAGCGTGTTTAGAAATATTATTATTATTATTATTATTTGACATGGGGTTTTCACTAGGATTAAATAAATAATTAAGGTTATTTGTGTAATTATTTTATTTTAACCCTAATGATATATAAACTTAGTTATGTTATTTTCTCAATAGAACAATTCTTCTTATTTGGGTTGTGCACAACAGAATTGGAGAATACTCTCAAACCCTAGAGATCTCTCTTCTCCAAAATCACTCCCAAGAACAGAGAGCAACCTTGCTCTACCAAATCAAGGAGAATGATTTGGAAGCAGTTCTCGTAGTGATCACAGGAAGATGATGCAAGCACAAGGATCTATCATGCTAGCACCCGAATATTCCTTCAACGACTTATGTAGATTCATGGAACACGTTTGGACCACCGCTAGATGGAATCTTCACTTGATTCCTATAAAGAAATGACACAACAACGTATATCTATTGTCAGATCCATCAATGAAGAAATAATTTCATCAAAGTAATTCTTTAATTAAATTAAATTAATTATAAATAATATGTGATGATCCTCCCTCCGGTTCTGGTGTGATTTCCTTTTTCTATATTATTTGATTCAATTTTGTGGATCATAACATTTATCATTGTGTAAATATTGTATTGATCATTGATCATGGAAAAAAGAAAAGTTGGTCACCACCCATCACACGCTTCTACTTCACTCAGAAACTACACCTTGTTCGATTCAGCGGTGTGTTCGACTGCAGAAAATCCCTGGAAATCATTGCACAAAGGATTCGAAGCCAAAACCCTCTAGATCATCCACACACATTTCAAAAATCTACAGGAGCATTGGTCATTGAATTCTGAGTGCTAGTGTGGAGATCTAACGACGCCTTCGATGCTCTGACGTCACCATATTGAAGTTTTTGTGATGTATGAGGGAGAACTCGATCTGATCACCTCAATCAAGAGTTCCTCTCTCTAGAAAATGAAAGAGGAAAGAGAATCTCTTAAGAGCTCTCCATGAATAGTCACTAGTGTAACGTCCCGAACCTGGTAGCCACTCAGCGGTGTCACGAGCCCGGTTGGTCATAAGGCCTCTAGCGTATCTCCCCAAACACCAAAGGATGATGACTAGCATCGAGGGCCTAGGTGTGTTAGTGAGGAGACTATTCTCTCATCACCAGAGTATACACAGCAGAAAATCAATAACATATCAAAAGCGAAAGCAGATAAACAAGCAGACAACTAACAACTAATCAAGACATGAATAAATAAAAAACCAGAAGTGTCTCATATACAATCATGATAATGATACATGTCATATGTCTAGGAAAATAGTCAAAATAGGTACATAACAATATGTTACAATACATGTATCCAAAAACCAAAAATAATAATAGTGTTAACTCCAAATAGAATCACGGGCCTCAGCTCGGTCTCATGCTCCCCTGCTCCCAAACAGCAATCAATAGCCTATGGGAGTGTGCTTACCCTTATCCATACCTGAAACCACATATTTTTTTTGGGTCCCCAAGGGAGGCCCAAATAGGGTGTGAGATAACATCTCAGTAGGCAACCACCCAAGATCTATAAAATTCTCTGATTTGCATATAACAAGCTAAGAAGGTAAACAATAAAGAAGGTGAGTAGTAAAGAAAAATAAAGTGCCCATGGCACATCAGTATTAAGAAGGTGGTACTATTTAGCCTCTCAAGGATCCTTGCAAAAGATGGTCAAGCTCCGATACAAGGTAGCTATATATAAATACACAAGTAAACAACACAACCTTGTCATCCATCCCATTACGTCATACCACCACATCCTTTCCGTATAATCCAATAGTTAAAACATCCATGGCCAAGCTGTATAATCGAGTGTATCACATTTCCAAAACCGTGTCATATGTCAAAGTGTCAGACCATGAAGGGTTAGATCCAAGGTGTCAAAAACCAAGGCATCCTTGTCGAGTTCTACGATCATCTTAGTGGAAACTCGGTTAGGCACTGGTTGGAGTCCTAGGAGCATGTCATATCGGAAACATCCTACATGAGTTCAAGCATGTCAGATCCAAGGGTTAGCAAATCACATGACATCCCACAGAACCAATACCTAATGAACATCTCCTTCCAAGGCATCCACTACTGCGTTCCAGATCCAAGGAACATGTCCAAGGCATCTATTTAAACATTCACCACTTATGCCAATTATCATTTAAATCCAAGTGAGTATACCCACTCACATCACCAATTAACATTAAAGTCATCTTATGAGTATACCCACTCATAACACCCAATCCAACTCAAGCAAGCAAGGAGTATACCCATTCATCATTTACTATTAATATAATCCATTCAACCATTCAAACATTTAAGTTATAACTCATTGAGTATACCCAATCAATTATCCAAGAATCAATTAAGCCATTTAACCAACCAAACATGGAATATCAATATAGAATAAGGCATGAAGGCAAGACATCTCCTAAACAAGCTATTCAAGTTCCATATTAACCAATTAGTCAAAGCATGGACATGCTATGGAAGCAACTCATCTCCTATTCAACTAATCCATTTTGGTTCATTTATTAAAGAGATTCCTCGAGGAGGCAAGATTCAACTCACCCCATGGGTGGTTCAAAAAGTCATAAACAAGGTAAATCCAATAGGTACACCCCATGGGTGACCATGGTTCAGGCAACAACTACCAACACAACACAACAAAACCTAAGGGCATCTCTAACAGGTCCAATTTAACTAAAATCAATTAACTGGTTCAAACTTATAGATGTGTCGGAAAGTCCGGTGGGTGGCATAACAGCTGATAGCACTATAAAGCACCAAAATGCAAAATAAAAGTATAAACCACCTACCTTAACTCAATAGTGGAGTGATTGTCCAGTATCGACTCCTGATTCAACTCAAATTGGGAGAAATATGTAGAACGGATAGAGAATAAAAAACTAGGGCATATGAGCCTAAATCCAAATAGCACAGTCGATATCTAGAAGAATCGAGAATGGCTAAAAAGGAATGAAGATCTTACCGATGCGGATCCGATGAGTCAAACCGTACTTCAATTGGAGATCGGGCAAAGAACCAGGCTCAAATTCTAGTTTATCCACCGAAGGAGAGCTTTGAAACCCTTCCTTTTGTGTACATAGGAAGATAAATGAATAGAGGTTATAAATTAGATTTTAATTAAATTAAAATCATTAAAATTCCTAAAATTCTAGGGGTCGCACGGTTTAGGCGCACAATTTGGAAAATCGTGCGCTAACTGTGCATGGCTTCATGTAGGCCAAGGGGAACCTGCATAGTTTCCTCACACGGTTTACAAACCATGTAGAAACCGTGCGAAAACCCTCTATCAAGATCTGTAAAAAACTGCAGACCTGGACACATAGTAGTGCAACCCATTCCACATGGTTTGGACTAATCGTGCATCCTATATCTGCTCACTGTCCACCCCTCGCACGATTTGTTAAACCATGCAGTTTTCCCTGCACGATTTACACAAATCATGCATCAAGCCTAAAACACCCCACACTTGGGTTTCGAGCTCTAAACAAGCCCCATAAAACCCCAAAACACCCGTGATCAAGTTGGGTAATCACATTAGGCCATTTTAAATAATTTAAACTAAAAAATAAGGGATATGTACCTCATACAAAAACTTGGGTTCTTACAATCTCCCCCCTAGAAATTTGTCACTGAATTGCCTTCTAAAGGTTGGTAAAGATTCATCTGAGAACAACTCTGGAGACTGAGCATGTGCATCAGCCTCCCGCTCCCAAGTCTCGTCTTGTAAACGGTCTTGTTGTCATAGCACCTGTACTATAGGAACCGACTAGCCTTAGAGAACCTTTGTGCTCCTGTCACCTATATGAATTAGATGCTCCTTAGAGGATGCATCAACCTATAACTCAACCTCCTCAGGCTGAAAAGTGTGAGACAGGTCTGAATGATAGTGGCGTAGCTAAGATACGTAGAAGACGTCATGCATGGCTCGGTACCTCTTATGTAACTGTAACAGATAGGCTATCAACCCAACTCTCTCAAGAATCTCAAACAGCCAAACATATCACGGTGAAAGCTTACCCTATATCATGATTATCTTATGTCCTAAACTTGGTAAAACACATAAGAAAAACCAATCCCCAACCTAAAACTCTAGAGTTATTTTGTGGTGATCAACGTATGATTTCTATCGAGACTGTGCAGTAGTCGCCAGCTTCTGAATCAACTAGACCTGCTCAGAAGTCTCCTGCATGAGACGCGGTCCTTGTAAAGTTGTCTCTTCTACCTCTAACAAGCACAGGGGTGATCGACATGGCCTTTACAAAGCCCCATAAGACACCATCTGTATAGTATAAAGTTATTGTTGTAGGTGAAAACAACCAGGGGTATGTGTCTCTCCCAAAAGACCCCAAAACCTAGGGCACATGCCCATAGCATGTCCTAAAACACCTGAATTGTGCGATCCAACTGACCATCAGTCCAAGGGTGGTATGTTGTGCTTAGAAGAACCTGCATACCCAATGCCCTCTAAAAAATCTACTAGAAATGAAATGAAAAGCAGGTTTCCCTATCTAAATTATAATGTGAGGGACCCTGTGAAGTTGTACTACCTCACGAATATAAAACCTCCTAAGATCATCAACACTGAAGGTTTCCTTGATCAGTAATAAATGAGAAACCTCTGTGATTCAGTCAACAACAACCCACACAATATCATTACCTTGATGAGACCTCGATAAACCAGTCATGAAATCTATCGCGACATCATCCTATTTCCACTCAGGAATAGTTAACTATTGTAAAATCCTAATCGGTCGATGATGTTATGACTTCACTCACTGACAGGTGGAACAACTCATAAAAAAACTGACTACATATCTTTTCATACCTAGTCACCAGTACTGGTGATCCTGTTTAGCTAGAGACACGATCGCACGTAGTCACTTTAAATATTTAGCTGGTGGTTCTCTCCACCATGGGTTTTATCACAAAAAGGGGCCAATTTTGAACAATGGTACCTCCACCATCATAATTTCCTTACAAAGCACGCCACTAAGAATTCTAATAATGCTTCTTGCATGACTTATTTAACTGAGCAAACCTAGCTACATTTGAGGTCATATCAGGGAGCTCACTGTCAAGGAACGATTGAATCCCAATCGACCAAAATGAAACTGGTCGTGCAAAATTTCCTAAAAGACATTACCGGCCTTTTTACCACACCTACCTTAACCTGGAAACATGTTTAAACTAGTTCCTTACAATCATACACCAGAACAAGAAGGAAAAACAAGTTAAGCCACTCTAGCTGACTTCTATCGAAAACTCCCAACTTAGACTTCCGACGTATCAAAAACAGAACTACAACGCCTTCTTCCAAGGCACCACGTGTTCACAATGAGCACGTTCACCGAAGTTCATACTTGACTTCCAATGATGTTCCTTGGTCAAACCATCACTGACCATTTAAACTGTTATTCCTCAGCATGAACAAGGGGTAACCTAGATCCAACCCACTGGAATCGTCACCCTTTTTAAACATCACCTCCGAGCCCGACTACAAGTCTTGGATAATCTCATATTCATTTAACCATAGTCTAAGGAACTAACCCAAGGTAGTTCATACTCCATGTTTACAAGAGAGATGTTGTTACAAGCCAAGATGTCCACATCAGTCAACTGAGCCCAAAGCGGCATCCGCTTGGAGGTCAAGTCCTAGGAGAACGGCTGGTGTCCAAGAGTTCATCCAAGGAATTCCTACTTGGGAACCCAAGTTTCAATCAAGACTAACCATACCTTGATAAGAACCACACATCAGCATGAAACACTGAGAAAACCAACCAAACTGGCCCAACAACTTTTAAAACTTTAACACGACATAAACTGATGCTCTCTTAGTGCGTCAAAGATGCCATCAAGGTAGGGGACATGCTCGTCACTAAGAATAATACACTAGGAGGATTCAAAGGTTACCAAGAAGATCAATCGAACCATTACCAGTCAACTTCTTTGAAAACAGCCCAACTTTACCTGCCGACACCCTACTATTAACCGATCACACACCTTTACCACCTGAGGCATCATGTGACTGTTCAAGCCTTACCTCCAAAGTCCATCCATGACTAACAGTGCTCTTCAAAGGTTGCATATACACCCATTTGTATCAGTGTTGTGATGTTGAGCAAGCACCAACATGATTCAAAAGCTTCACCAGCCTCACAAGCATTTAAAAACCACCATGACCATTTTCAAATGGTCCACTGGTCGCACTCCTTCTACTTGGAAGGACACATACACCAGAACCGACACAACACTCCCTACCTTAGAAGTGTTCTAGATATTGAAATAAGAGATAGACCAGCCTCTCACAAGCACACTAGGCCTTATTCACCTTAAAAAACACGTGCGATACTCCACAAACCATGAACACCACATTAAAGCATTTTGCATGAAAATAGAAATCAAACTGACCAGCGTGTCAAAATACATGAATCCCATATAGTCCTCTCGAGCAGTGGGACAAACTTTCTCCTTAACGTCCATGTCACTCTACTCTAGAGTTGACCTGAGGATGCACTCAATAGTGCAAGGCACAACAATTTCACCGAACTCAACTGATTCATTATAACATTTAACAACTTGACAGATACCTCATATATCAACGCATACTACCCCGAGATCACAAAAAGCAATGGCACATTCTGAATACTATCCATAGGTTTTCTGCCCTATGCAATCAAGTATCAGATGGCTCACACAAAAGATTTTTCCCAGAGTCACATTTCCCGTACAACCATTAACTCGGATGACGACATATCAATTCATCCATCACTGAGTAAAAAGAGAGGTTCACATGACCTACTAAGCGGCTAACCATGCTTGAGGCATGTCTTATCTGCTAAAACCAAGCATCACTTGATGATCACACCCGTAACAAGGGTCACACAAGCAACGACCACCCATCCGAAAAAGGGTGTCGTTTAAGAGCTAAACATCCCACAAGGGACAACAACACCCAAATGGAACCGAGCATCAGAAGAATCATAGTATTAGCAAGTCATTTTAATCTATAAGGGTGCTACCTACCCCGGGTTAGCCCCTTACGAAGCATAAGAGTTGACCCTATCACTAGGTCACGCAAAACAGATTTCACTAGGCTCAATATCCCTTTTACTTAAGTCATTTCTAAAAAGGGAGAAAGCTTATGGAAAATACTCACGTTTCTATTCCAAGGCAATTCAAAGGAGACGTTTAAACTAACCTTACATGAGGGTTTAAACAAAGGAAACCACTATAGGTTCCATTTTAAATTCATTTCATTAATTCACTTTAACCTTCAAACATTTGAAAGAATTTAAAACAAAACCTCAAGTGTCATTTTATAAAACAAGGCACTTGGTATTCAATTTAGCTAACAGCTCAAGGAAAAAACTGGCAAGTCCTATCAATTTTTTTTTTAAAAATCAACCATTCATTGACATCCTATCATAAATTAGGCAATTTATCAATTAAATTTGTTTTTAAGTTATAATAGATAAAGTGACCTATGAGGGTCTGTTAAAGTAACTTGGGTCCTTCAAAAAGCAACCTAATAGCATTTGTTTAATTATCAAGGCTATAAACACCCCTAACGGGTTGTCTCAAAAGAAACAAGCTCCAACTGACCTACTTGGGTCAGTTGTGCATCTTTGAAATCAATCACACGTCTCAAAGAAGAACAATATCATAGTTTGCAGCTCAAAAGCATAGGACATGTCAAAACCCTTCTAAAACCAGGTTATACCACACAACCTGCTCCTAAAGCCAGGACTGTAAAAAAGAACAGTCACCAAAAACCACTAGAGACACTCTATCTCATCCACTCAAAAGTCAGGTCTAGTTTAAGTCTCTCTTTATCATTTCAAGTTTCCATTTCTTTTGAATTCATATTCATTTAATATTTCACAATTTATTTCCATCATTCAATTATTCAAGAGATTTAACCAATGGTTCACCATGCATGAGATTTCATACCCTCATCTAATTGGGTTGCAACACAATAGAACTCATAGTAATATCAATAGTAACATCACAATCCAAGTTCATCACCCAACAGTGAAATCAAAATAACTGTAATAGCCAAAATCTAGAAAACAACAACTTCATTTGAGAAAATTTGGCTTTTCCATGTATGTGGGGTTGCTACTCCCAAGCATGGATCATTTCCAAACTTCAATATCTTCCTATCTCTGTCTATTGTCACCAAATAGTAAAACAAACCAGAAAATAGGCTTTGACACCACTTTGTAATGTCCCAAACCCGGTAGCCACTAAACAGAGCCCCGAGTCCAATTGTTTACAAGCCCTCAAGTGAATCTCCCCATAAGCCAAAGGTTTCCTACTAGCAGCAAGGACGTAGGTGTGTCAATGGAGATATTATACCTTCATCACCAGAGTATACACAACGGAAAATCAATAACATACCAAAAGTGAAAGCAGATAAACAAGAAAACAACTGATAACTAATCAAGACAAGAATAAATAACAAACCATAAGTGTCTCATATACAATCATGATAATGATAAATTTCATATGTCTAGGAAAACAGCCAAAACAGGTACACAGTAGTATGTTGCAATACATGTATCCAAAAACCAAAAAAGGAACAAAAGTGTTAACTCTAAATAGCATAACAAGTCTTGAATGCATTGTCATGGCACGTCAAATTGATTATGATTTTAAAGAAGATTTTTTAGTCTAGGGAAAACCCTAGGTCGTCTCTCAAGGAGTGTTGGTGGATTTAGAGTGTGTGTTTTTAATAAATATTACTAAAAGAGGGGTGGTTTTGAAAACAGTTTTAAAAATAAAATGACTTAGTTAAGAGTTTAATAGTTGACAAGGAAAGGTGGTGTTTTATATTTATGAGATAAAAGGGTTCATTGTGAGTTCACTACACACTTCCAAGTTCATCATTCTTAGAGATTAATTTAGGTTTGGAGTAATTCTTTGGTTGAAATTAATTGGAATCCTGATTAATTCCTGAGCCTTTATTTCATTGCTTAAAGAACCAAACCTTGAAATAACAATCATATTGTCAAGGTCCATAACTTATGCATGGAATAAGATCTTCCAAAGAAGATTTAAATCTCAAGAAGTTGGGTATAAAAATGATTCTTGTGATTTCCAATCGGAACAACACAAGTCACACTCAAAACCTCACACCGATCGGTTAGAAATTAAGAGTATCTCAATCACATTCATCAAAACAAGAATTAAAATATGGAATTATATAAGATACATGGAAAGAAATGTTTTCACACCCCAAATTACTCCAAACCAGTAGCTAAAATAAGAATCGGAACTCCCTTGACATGTGTGTAGCTCCCTCACAACGAACGCCCACCGTTTAGCTCGACATCAGAAGGAGGAGAAAGCTCGAGTGGAACTTCTTCTTCATTATTGATCCCCCTATGAGGATAGGGGACTCCAGAACTTCTAGGATGAGGAGAGGACTCCTCTGAAACTCCAAATTGGAAGCACTTAACTCCTTGGCCGAACTTTCAAATGAGGTGTCCATGATGCCTTTTTATAGCCAAAATTAGACATGGTTTTGGGCACCCTGTTTTTGAGATATCACTTGTGTCTCAGTTTTGGAATAGTATAAAGTTATATAATGACTTGACAAAATGATACGAGTTGTTGGAAGGCCTCTTGAATGTCTCCATATTGAATTTGGCGGCCATTAGACAACTGGATTGGGAGATATGATCAAAAGACTGAAACAAACTTTTGAATTCAGGCAGATTCTTTCCCCTGGACAGAATGGTTCGGATGGGCCACCAGATGGAAGAATTAGGCTTCGGTTCCTTAATAAGAGTTGTATCCCATGATGTTTTGGAGATGAAAACAAAGTTTCAGCCCATTTGGATGCACGAAATTCTCGTACTGTTCAAAATAATGGACATATGTCCATGGGATGTCATGCAGTTTGGCCCATTTTTCTTCTGGATGATCTCCGGGCCTCCAAATCACCTCCACCTTCAATGAAAATATCAAAACAAGTATAATTTCCCTTTTTAAAATTGAAAACCATTAATTAATTGAATAAAACTTGAAGTGCAATTTATTATTATATTTTGAATATTCATTACAAAACTAGTTTAAAACAACGGTGTAAGGGTGAAATTGAATAGTAAATCGTTATGCGATCACACCCCCACACCTAAACATTTGTACTCCTGGGCAGTCACATATCCAAAAAAATGATGCATGTATATATTCCCAACATCATGAAGATTTAACATTTGAGGAAATTTTAATTCATTAAAGTAATGTGATCAATGCACGAACCACACCAAGGAGTTCTTCCTAGTGAAAATGGAAAAAGATGTATCATAAATCATATCACAATGAAATTAAAAGAGATTTATGATACCAAATTGTGTAAGGAATTCAAAAGTCAACCATTCCACTAAATCTCCATGTGTGCGTGTGAAAACCATTCCATGCTATTTTTTCCACTTTATATCCAATAAATATAGGTTATTTTAACATTATTCAGCTTCAAATGATTTTTTTCACCGAACCTACCCAACATCCTTTGCAATCATATTTCAAGACCCAATCACTTAAACATTCCCAAAAGTTAAATCATAAGCTCCCAACCTAGATATCCCCATATGTTGCACATTTCATCACTCCCCTCATTTATTATTTTTGTTTTTTTAGAAGTTGCATTTGGAACAAATCTCACACTCATCTCTCAACCCTTGTTTGATCTCCTCACGACACTAATTGCAATAGTTATAACAAGATCAATGGTTGAGGAGGAGTGGTTTTTTGACATGCCCAAGATACAACCCAAATTTTTTTTGAGGGAGTACAACAGTCGGACATTAGGTATACACGCATAAGTCAATCTAGTACAGTAATGAAACAGATCGGATAAGGAACGGACGTATGGAAATATCATTTAAAGATGAAAAATATTAAACTAACATATATTTACCTTATATTAAGTAAGAAATATTCACATTGTGGTTTAGTGCAAAAAAATGTGTGGAGATATTAGTGACACAGTTTTCCCAAAAACTACTCACATAAGGGGCATCAATCATCTCAAATGTTTCACAATGATACAACCATTTATATCATTGACAGAAAACCAATTCACTAAAAATCACTCCCTGATGTTAAATTCATACAAACATTCAATCCGAAATAGAGATAGGTTTTTTTATCAAATGTTAAATCAACATGGAATCAAAAATTTCAACATGCATTTTCAGTAAGTTACATGATTTGGTGACCATAAAGGGGGAGAAGTAAAAATACCATAAAGAAGGCGAAAAAGAGAAGAAAGAATAAAGACGATGAAAATCCTAATGAACTCAACAAGACGGGGAAAAGTGAAAATACCATAAAGTAAGGCAAAAAATAGAAGAAAGAAAAAAACAATGAAAATTCCTAACTAACCCAGAAATGTACCCATCCCCACACACCTAGAAAGTGTAGTTTCCTCGCTGTAATAATTGAGAATGTGAGAAGGAAGAATAAAACTTGGTGTGTTTCACTGGTATGTTTCTTCTTGAACATGGAGTTCCTCCATCGGGAACTCCAGAAGTGCTTCATGGAAGTGCTTCAGCCATTACCCATTAACAGTGAAGGTTTGCTTGGTTTCTTCATTTTGAACCTGAACAACACCAAATGGAGATACATTAATAACAGTGTATGAGACAAACCAGCGGGAACGAAGCTTACCTGGATGCAACTTCAGCCTTGCATTATAAAGGAGGACCTTCTACCCAATGTGGAACTGACGATGAAGTATAAGACAATTGTGGGCAACCTTGGTTCGCTCCTTACAAATCCTGGAGTTTTCATATGCATCTCTTCTCATTTCCTCCAACTCCAGAATCTACGACTTCCTTTGAGAACCTGCACCAGAAAGATTAGAATTGCATTGTTTGATGACCCAGTAGGCCCAGTGCTCAATCTCAATAGGCAGGTGACAACTCTTTCCAAACACAAGACGATGGGGTGGCATTCCAATGGGAGTTTTGAAAGCAGCTATTTGACACCTCATCTTGACCATTGGTCTGTGGGTGATATGCAGTAGACACTCTATGACCGACCTCATACCGACACAAAAGTGATTGCATTGTTCGGTCGCAAAAATGAGAACCCTGGTCACTAATGATGAACCTAGGTAATCCAAACCTACAAAAGATCTGAGTTCTCAAAAATTCCACAACTGTTTTGGAATCATTCGTCCTAGTGGCTCGAGACTCTACCCATTTTGACACATAATTGACCGCCAGAAGAATGTACAAGTTTCCAAAGGAATTGGGAAATGGAACCATAAAGTCAATGCCCCAAACATCAAAAATGTCATGAAAGAGCAACGGTTGTTGTGGAATTTCATTTCTTTTAGAGACATTCCCCATTCTTTGACAATAAGGACAAGATTTGAAAAAATCATGGGCATACCAAAAAAGTGTTGACCAAAAGAGACCGGAATCAAGGACCTTGTGAGCAGTCCGTTGGGGACCAAAGTGGCCCCCACAAGCAAGAGTGTGATAGAATCTTAGGACAGACTGAAACTCGCTATCGGGAACACAACGCTTAAGGACTTGATCATTACATGTGCGCCAGAGGTAGGGGTCATCCCAAATGTACCAACGAGACTCATGTTTTAGACGACTGGCTTGGTTTTTATTGAAATCAGTAGGAATGCAAGATGCTACCAAATAATTTACAATTTCAGCATACCAAAGAATAACATCTTGCACTCGATACAATTGCTCATTGGGAAACATATCATTTATAGGAATACAGGGGGATGAGTCAATGTTCGAGGATGGGGGAAACCTACTAATATTGTCAGCCACCACATTCTCTGCTCCTTTTTTATCTCTAATTTCTAGATTAAATTCTTGAAGGAGGAGCATCCAGCAAATGAGACATGGCTTGGCTTCCGATTTCTTAAGGAGATACCAGAGGGCTGCATGGTCTGAGAACATAATGACTTTGAACCCCAAAAGGTATGACCTGAATTTGCCCAAGACAAACACAATGGTAATGAATTATTTTTCAATTGTGGTGTAGTTTGATTGGGTATGATCCAAAGTACATGAGGTACAGACAATGACATGTGGAGCTCAATCAACCCTTTGTGACAAGACTACCTCAACTGCATAGTTAGAGGCATCACACATGAGCTCAAAAGGTAAATCCCACCGAGGTGGTTGGATTGTCAGGGGTGAAGTGAGACTCCATTTTAACTTATTAAAAGCTTCCTCACATTCTTTATCAAAAACAGATTCTTTTTCTTTTTGGAGTAATCAGAAGAGGGGGAGTGCAATTTTACTAAAGTCACAAATGAAACGATGGTAAAATCCAGCATGACCTAGGAAATACCGCACATCCCATACATTTTTGGAGAATGGTAAGAAAGAAATGACATCCAATTTTGATTTATCTACTTGGATACCATCTCCAAAAATGACATGCCCCAAAACTATACCTTGTTGCACCATGAAATGACATTTCTCATAATTTAATACAAGATTCTTTTCAATACATCGACGTAGGACTAAACCAAGACTAATTAAACATTCATCAAAAGAGGATCCATAAATAGTGAAATCGTCCATGAAAACTTCGATGCAATTCTCCAGGTAATCCGAAAAAAATACTAACCATGCATCGCTGGAAAGTACTCGGAGCATTGTACAGACCAAATGGCATCCTCCTATATGCAAATGTGCCAAAAGGGCAAGTGAATATTGTCTTTTCTTGATCCTCAGGGGCAATATGGATCGGAAAGTATCTAGAATACCCATCAAGGAAACAGTAGTGGGACTTACCCGCTAGCCTCTCTAGCATTTGGTTAATGAATGGAAAAGGGAAATGGTCATTCCTAGTGTGTTGGTTAAGTCGGTGATAGTCTTTACAGACACGCCAAATATTTTGCGCACGAGTTGGAACCAATTCATTGTTTTCATTTTTGATTACTGTAAGGCCAGTTTTTTTAGGAACTACTTGAACGGGGCAGACCCATTGGCTGTCAGAGATGGGGTAAATGATTCCAACAGCCAATAATTTTGTTACCTCTTTTTCACAACTTCTAGGAGGTTTGGGTTCAGTCAACGTTGCAGCTGCCTCACTGGTTTAGCCTCATCATTTAATAAAATATGATGTGTACAAATTGATGAGATAATACCAGGAATGTCAGCAAGTGTCCATCCCAAAGCTTGTTTATACTCCCTCAAAAGTTCAAGCAGTCGCAATTCATGCTCAGGAGGGAGTGAACTAACAATGATGATGGGAAACTTATTCCCATTCTCAAGATATAAATATTTTGAGATATTGATGCAGTTGTTTCAGTTCCAATTCAGGTGGATTTTGGATTGATGGGAGTGTGTGTGAAAGTGATAAGTCACTGATCTCATCTAACTGCTCAATGGTATCATCCTCAGATGAGGAATGAGCTTTTACAAGCTTAGCAGTATCATCGATGGTCATTAGACCCTCAGTGTTCAAGAAATCATCAATCAATGAACATGCATGACACTTTTCTAGATCACTACAATAATCAATGCATGAATCATTTCCTATCATTTCTATCAATGAAGAAAACTCAGAAAGGGGGTCAGGGGAATGAAATGAAGTTTTTTCAAGGGAAGGGAGTACATCTATAGAATTAATAGAGAGAGAGGAATGTTCTTCTGAGGGGTGCTTCATGGCATCAAGGATATTGAAGTGGACAATGTCACCACCAAACTCCATAGATAATGTACCATTGTGGACATTAATTATGGTTTTGTAAGTTTTCAAGAAGGGTCTCCCCAATATAATCAGGGCATGTCCATTCATCCAATCATCCTCCATTTTAAGCATATAAAAGTCAGCAAGAAAAATTAAATTTTGAACCCTCGTAAGAACATCCTCTAACACACCAGAGGGGTGTGCGGTACTCCAATTAGCCAGTTGAACAACAATTCCAGTGGGCTTCAGTTCCCCGACCTGTAATGTAGAGTAAATGGAGTGAGACATCACATTTATAGAAGCACCTAAATCAAGCATAGCATTAGAAAAAGAATACTCCCCTATGGTGCACGGAATTGAGAATATTCCAGGATCATTGCACTTTGTGGGAAGTGATGGCTCTATCAATACTAAAACATTCCTCCCCAAGCTCACTTTCTCATCACCTTGAAGTTTCCTTCGGTGTGTACACATTTCCTTTAGAAACTTGGCGTACTGTGGAATTTGCTTCACGACATCAATCGAGGGGATGTTAACCTGCACTTTTTTGAAAGTTTCTAATATTTCTTTATCAAGTTCAATTTCCTTTTGTTTTCTAGATTGAGTGTCCCTTTGGGGAAATGGAAGAGGAATGATTGGGATAGGTGACTCATCAAAAGACACACTCTTTCCTTTGGAAGGGCTTTTCTCAGGACAAAGATTTTCAACATTTAGAACATTTTTAATGGTTGGGATGGATATTTCCTCAAGAGTGAATGACTCTAATGGAGGATTCATCTGTTTTCCACTCCTAAGGGTGATGGTACTAAAATTTTCTTTATCTCTAGAATTGACTAATGGTTGAGATTGTAGTTTACCCGACCCATGACTTTGTATTCCACCCATTGAGTTAGCTAGTTGGCCTAATTGGGTTGTTAGGTCTTGTATGGCTGCTTGGGTGGTTTGTTGGAATTGGAGATTGTTAGTAGACATTTGTTTCGTCATATCTTCTAGGCTAGGCTCACGTTTTGGAGGAGTGGTTGGAAAGGCCTTTGGGGTGGTTGAGGATTTCTGAGTGGTGGTGGTGGATGGCTACTCTGCCCTTGTTGGTTCCATGGTTGATGAGGCTGGTTTGAATACCACCCTTTCCTATAATCTTGGTTTTCTTTCCACCCAGAGTTGGATGGATAATATGGTTCTTGCCTAAAGGGTTGGTTATAGGGGTATCCTGGGAAGATTGTCTCACAACTCTCAGAAGTTTCTCTCAATTGGGGGCATTGGTCAGAATAACGGGTGTCAGAAGAGTAGATTCCACAATGGATGGGAGGAGGAGATTGATATTTCCCTTAGGAGAGAGCGAGTTGTCGTAAAAGGGTACTTACCTCTTCAAACCTTGTTTCCACCTTCTTCTCAAATTCAGTACTTTGCACCTCATGGACACCTCGAATGGGTATGCTAGATCTTGTACTGAATTATTGAGTGTTTTGCGTCATGTTCTCAATCAGGGTTCTTGCAGCAATTGGGGTCTTATCTACCAACACACCACCTACAGCAGCATCAATCATGTTACAATCAATTGGAATTAAACCCTCATAAAAATATTTTATTAAAAGTTGATCGTTTATTTGGTGGTGTGGACAACTTGAACATAATATTTTAAATCTTTCCCAATATTCATGAAGTGTTTCTCATTGAGATTGTCTTATACCACATATTTCTTTCCTTATTGTTGCAGTTCGAGAGGCTGGAAAATATTTTTCAATAAAAAGTCGTTTCATGTCCGTGCAGCCTCTTATTGGGGAATTAACATAATAAAGTCAATCTTTTGCAGTATCTTCTAAAGAAAAGGGGAATTCTCTAAGATTTACTTGTTCCTCGTCCACATTAGCAGGTTTTAATGTTGAACAAACATTGTGAAATTCTTTTAAATGCTTATGCAGATCCTCTCCAGGAAGTCCATGTAATCTTGGTAATAGATGAATTAAACCAGATTTTAGTTCAAAATTGGGTGTCTCGCCTTGTAATTGAATGTACGTGGGTTGGATATTGACATCAGGTGAGGTTAGTTCTTTTAGTGTTCTATTGTTTTCAGCCATGTTATACAAGTTTATTTCATTTTTTATGTTGGTTCCAGTATAAGAAGATGAAGGATCAAGAATAGTGTTGTTGTCTTGTGTGTCCTTCAAAGAGTTCTCTTGTGCGCCTTGGGGTCGTTGAAGTAAGATCCTCTCTGGTTCGGGTTTGAAAGGAGGTAAATCTATCGGATTAAAACGCGTCATGCACCAAACCTACACAAAAAATAGATCAGAATACAAAAGGATTGAAAGGGTAAATAAATATTCACAAAATTTACAAATATCTTATAAAAAACACACACTAAAAACCGAAGTGCTCCCCAGCAACGATGCCAAAATTTGAATGCGTTGTTATGGCAAGTCAAATTGATTATGATTTTAAAGAATATTTTGTAGTCTATGGAAGACCCTAGGTCGTCTCTCAAGGAGCGTTGATGAGTTTAGAGTGTGCGTTTTTAATAAAGATTACTAAAAGAGAGGTGGTTTTGAAAACAGTTTTAAAAATAAAATGACTTAATTAAGAGTTTAATAGTTGACAAGGAAAGGTGGTGTTTTATAATTATGAGAGAAAAGGGTTCATTGTGAGTTCACTACACACTTTCAAGTTCATCATTCTTGGAGATTAATTTAGGTTTGGAGTAATTCTTTGGTTGAAATTAATTAGAATCCTGATTAATTCATCAGCCTTTATTTCATTACTTAAAGAACCAAACCTTGACATAACAGTCATATTGTCAAGGTCCAGAACTTATGCATGGAATAAGAGATTCCAAAGAAGATTTAATTCTCAAGAAGTTGGGTATGAAAATGATTCTTCTGATGTCCAATCAGAACAACACAAGTCACGCTCAAAACCTCACACCGATCGGTTAGAAATTAAGAGTATCTCAATCACATGCATCGAAACAAGAATTAAAATCTGGAATTATATAAGATACATGGAAAGAAATGTTTTCACACCCCAAATTACTCTAAACCAGTAGCTAAAATAAGAATCGGAACTCCCTTGACATGTGCGTAGCTCCCTCACAACGAACGCCCACCGTTTAGCTCGACATCGGGAGGAGGAAGCTCGAGTGGAACTCCTTCTTCATTCTTGATCCTCCTGAGGATAGGGGCCTCCAGAACTTCTAGGATGAGGAGAGGACTCCTCTGGAACTCCAAATTGGCAGCACTTCACTCCTTGGCTAAACTTCCAAATGAGGTGCCCATGGTGCCTTTTTATAGCCAAAATGGGACATGGTTTTGGACACCTTATTTTTGAGATATCACTTGTGTCTCGGTTTTGGAATAGTAGAAAGTCATATCATAACTTGACCAAAGTATAAGAGTTGTTGGTCGACCTCTTGATTGTCTCCCTGTCGAATTTGGAGGCCATTAGACAACTGGATTGGGAGATATGGTCAAATGACCGAAACAAACTTTTGAATTCAGGCAGATTTTGTCCCCTGTACAGAATGGTTCGAATGAGCCACCAGATGGTCGAATTCGGCTTCAGTTCCTTAATAAGAGTTGTATCCCATGATGTTTTGAAGATGACCACAAAGTTTCATCCCATTTGGATGCACGAAATTCTCGTACTGTTCAAAACAGTGGACATATGTCCATAGGATGCCATGCAGTTTGGCCCATTTTTCTTCTAGATGATCTTCGGGCCTCCAAATCACCTCCACCTTCAATGAAAATATAAAATCAAGTATAATTGCCCGTTTTAACAGTGATAAACATTAATTCATTGAATAAAACATGAAGTGAAATTTATTATTATATTTTGAATATTCATTACAAAACTAGTTTAAAACAACGGTGTAATGGTGAAATTGAATAGTGAATCGCTATGCGATCAAACCTCTGCACAGTCTCATGCTCCTCTACTCCCAAACAGCAATCAGCAACATGTGGGAGGAAGCTTGCCTTTATCCATAGCTGCAACCATATAATCTGTTTGGGTCCTCAAGGGAGGCCCAAACAGGGTGTGCGAAAAATATCAGTAGGCAATCACCCAAGATCTATACAATTCCCTAGTGTGCAATATAACAAGCTAAGCAAGTAAACAGTAAAGAAGGTAAGCAGTAAAGAAAAGTGCCCATGACACATCAGTACTAAGCAGGTGGTACAATTTAGCCTCTCAAGGCTCCCTACAAAAGATGGTCTAGCTCTGATATAAGGTAGCTATATAAAAAATGCATAAGTAAACAACACAACCTTGTCGTTCATCCCATCATGTCGTACCACTATGACCTTGTTGTATAATCCAAGAGTTAAAACGTCCACAGCCAAGCCGTATAATAGAGCGTATCACATTTCCACAAGTGTCAAACCATGAAGGGTCAGATCCAAGGTATTAAGAACCAATACATCCTCGTCGAGTCCCAAAAGCATCTCGGGGGAAACTCGGTTAGGCACTGGTCGGAGTCCTATGAGCATGTCATACTGAAAACGTCCTACGGGGGTCCAAGCATGCCGGATCCAAGGGTTAGCAAAGCTCATGGCATCCCATGGAATCAAGACCAAAGGAACATCTCCTTCCAAAGCGTCCACTACCGCATTCCAAATCCAAGGAACATGTCCAAGACATCGATTTAAACATTCAACACTCATGTTAATTATTATTTAAATCCATGTGAGTATACCCACTCACATGACCAATTAACATTCAAGTCATCTTATGAGTATACCCACTCATAACATCCAATCCAACTCAAGCAAGCAAGGAGTATACCCACTCATCGTTTACTATTAACATAAGTCATTCAACCCTTCAAACATTTAAGTTATAACCCATTGAGTATAACCACTCAATTATCCAAAATCAATTAAGCCATTTAACCAACCAAACATGGCATATCAATATAGCATAAGGCATGGAGGCAAGACAACTCCTAAACAAGTTATTCAAGTTCCATATTGACCAATTAGTCAAAGCATGGACATGCTATGGAAGTAACCCATCTCATATTCAATTAATCCAATTCAACTCATTTATTAAAGAGCTTCCTCAAGGAGGCAAGCTTAAACTCACCCCATGGGTGGTTCAAAAAGGCATAAACAAGGTAAATCCAACAGGTACACCCCATGGGTGACCATGGTTCGAGCAATGACTACCAACGCAACACAACAGAACCTAAGGGCATCCCCACCAGGTCCAGTTTAACTAAAATCAATTAACCAGTTCAAACTCAGAGTCGTGCCGAAAAGTCCAACGGGCGGCATAACGGCTGATAGCTCTATAAAGCACCGAAACTCAAAAGAAAATTATAAACCACCCACCTTAACTCAGTAGTGAAGTGCTCATCCAATATCGGCTCCTGATTCAACTCAGATTGGGAGAAATATGAAGAATGAACAAAGAGTGAGAAATTGGGGCATATGAGCCTAAATCCAAACAGCGCAGCCGATAGCCAGAAGAATCGATAACAGCTAAAAAGGAATGTAGAGCTTATCGATGTGGATCCGATGATTCAAACCGTTCTTGAATCGGAGATCAGACGAAGAACCGTACTCAAATCCTAGTTTAGATACCGAAAGAGAGCTCTCAAACCCTTCCTTTGTTGTATGTAGGAAGAGAAATGAATTTAGGCTATAAATTAGATTTTAATTAAATTAAAAAACATTAAAATTCCCAAAATTCTAGGGGTCGCATGGTTTAGGTGCACGGTTTGGCAAACCGTGCACCAACCGTGCACGACTTCCTATAGGCCAAGGGGCACCCGCATGGTTTCCTCACACGGTTTAAAAACCGTGCGAAAACTCTATCAATATCTGTAAAAAATGCAGACTTGACCGCACGGCCGTGCGACCAACATCTGTTCATTGTCCACCCCCACACGGTTTGTTAAATCGTGCAGCTTGTCACGACCCGTCCCCCAGGGCCCGTGTTGTGACTACTCCAAGCCCGCCTTCCATAGGTCAGGGGAAGACGACTAGCACCGAATATGCATATCCCAAAAGGGAAAACATTTGCCTTTAAACTTGTACACACGCACAAAGCTCAAACAGCGAAAAGTAAATACAAAGTAAACCACAACTGTCACAGTACAACTGTTGTGAGTACAATACAAACTGAAAGTAAATGGGTCAAAATACAAACCCAACAAACAACAACTGCAAACAAAGAAAGTACAAGGTCTCTGATAAGTCGTCTGCTGAAAACCCCACCTGATGGGTAAGTGTAGAGTAGCTGCCGGAAACCGTAGAAGTATGTCCCGCCTGCCTGATCTCACTAGGCACTGCCTCGCCCTAAGCCACCGAGTCCTCCGTCAAGGCGTCAGTCGTCTGCACAAGACACGACATGTACGGGCGAAGCCCGTGCAGGGGTGAGTAACACAATACTCACTAGGGACCCAAATCCAAAAAGGAAAGACCACGATGTATAACCACAAAGCAAAACCCCAAAGCATGATCACAAAGCAAAACAACTCACGCCAGGTACAACTCAAGGTATAGAAAGTATGATTATCAGTCGTAGAGCAGATTTATCTTATATTGTTGAGGGACTCATCCCTGATAAGTCACTAAGGTATGCTCGTTTGTTGGACCATTGAGGCCCGCTCATCTGCTAAACCACTGAGGTCGCTCGTCCGGCGGACCACTGAGGTCGCTCGTCCGACGGACCACTGAGGTCGCTCGTCGAACGGACCACTGAGGTCGCTCTTCTGGCTGATCACCAATGTCGCTCGTCTGGCGGACCACCGAGGTCGCTCGTCTGACGGACCACCGAGGTCGCTCGTCTGGCTGACCAATAAGGTCGCTCGTCTGGTGGACCACTGAGGTCGCTCTTCTGGCTGACCACTGAGGTCGCTCGTCTGGCGGACCACTGAGGTCGCTCGTCTGGCGGACCACTGAGGTCGCTCATCTGGCGGACCACTGAGGTCACTCGTCTGGTGGACCACTGAGGTCACTCCTCTGCTGAACCACTGAGCTATGATTGTCATATCTTTCAGGTCACAACCAACTATAGGATTCCCGCTCTCTAGCGCACTTGATTCCGAAAGAACATACTCCTCAAGCCAACAGTCATAACTCGATTGTCAGGAAATCTCACTTAGAGTATTCTCAAAGGACCACCTCATCGCGAGGGTCCCAACGCCGCAAACAGCGCGTCAATCGGATGTCCGGACTGAGAGATATTGGTGTTTTAGTAAACATGAGTCAGTTGTGTCCGGACCCAGTCCAACTCGGTCAGACCGACCCGACCAACCCGGCCCAGGTGTACCGCATGACCTGACCCATTCTGGTCGACCCGACCCATCCTGGTTGGGTCTGGACCAACCCAGTCTGGTCTGGCATAATGGTCAGGCCCGTGGGCCTTACTCGACCCGATTCGGCCGTGGGTTCAGCCCGTCGGGTCGCCCAGCGACCCGGTTTCGTCCGACCCAGCCCGCACTGACATGCTGGTTATGTCTACATCTCGGGCCGCCTAGCGGCCCGATTCACCCCGTCGGCCCGACCCACAAAGGCGGGCCGACTCTTCTCCACCCTGGGCCGCTCAGAGGCCTGACTCACGACCCCCGGCCCGGCCCGCATAGCGGGCTGGTTTCCTTATACCCGGACACCCGTTTGGGCATCCGATTTGCACCGCACGCGGTCCCAAACGGATCGTGTGCCCCCTGCATGTCGTGGCCCATGTTGGCGAGCCGCTCCTCCAACGTGATCGGTTGAGGTCGGTCGCGTCCTTATGCACGTGATCCCGTAGGGACCGCGTGCCATGCATGCAACGGCCATCATCCACGGGCGGCCCCTCCAACGCAGCGCCCGAATGCCCCCCCTGCTGCACCGTCGCGGGCCCAGCTGGCCATGGCCTCCGTTGGGGCGCACCACCGCGGGCCATCGCCGCCGTTCGACGACGGTGTCTTCCACGGGCCACCGGGTCCGCTCCGATGGTCTGATTCTCAAACCATTCACGCCTTTGAACTTCTCGGATCATTGTCAGCCATGCTACAGCCTCGAGGTCGCCTTGTCGTCGGTTTGGGGGTTCAGTCACGAAGAACACACGAACGCCCAAATGGAACAAACCGGCCTTTGTTCGTGTCAGCTTGGATTTGTTCTCGTTAGCCGAAACACGAAGCATATACGAAAAATCACTAAGATTTTAATCCCATCATCAACCCGCAAATATTATTCCCCATCCCCGCAAATATTAACCATTCGCGGATCAACTTGTTAGAGAGATGATCCTCGTTCTTCGTTTAGAGGGGAGAACGGGGGGGGGGGGGCAATTCACTAAGAATTTAAACCCCTACCTGGTTGGAGTTCGATCGTAGGATGAATCTGTCGCTGAAGGCAATTCGTCGCTCAACGTCATTGTCGATCGTCGCTCGTCATTCGTCGGTCGTCAACAGTGATCCTCTAGAGATCCAGAGTGTTTTTCCCACCTCAATGGTACACCCCCGGTGGAAAACATTAAAGGAGGGAACGCCTTTCCATTACCGTTGCGTTGCAACGTCGTTACGCTGATTTATTAATATTCATTAATAAGATTCAACGTTGCCTCGTCACTGCACCGCAGTGGTGACATGCCACTGCTTAACAACGAAGGAAACAAGTAAAATAATCTTTTAAGTTACTCTATTTTTTTCTTCTAAAAAGTTTGAAAAATTAACTTTCACCCTCAAACCGCACTGGTCGAGGTTAAGCTCTGCCGAAGGGAAACACGCCCTCATGAGCTCAATGGTACTCTCAGATTTCAAATCAGAGTTACCGTTTAGGAGTTATAAGGATTTGAAAATAAAATAATTCTTACTTAATTATTTTATTTACGGCCAAAAACTAACTTCCACTAGTGGCCCATGCTGGTCAATATTATGCTATTTCTAAGCGAATCCTGACACTCTAAGTTCAACGATGCCCTCAGATTTTTGATATGGGCATCGGTTTAAAAATTAAAAAAGCGCGCTCGAACGATTATTTAATGAACCTCAAAAAAAGTTCAAAAATACGTTCAGACCACTCCGGGCCTCGGAATTTTGTGTCGCCTTAGAGCCTGGTCTCGAAAAAAATCTCATTTAATTTTCAAAAAAAATACATGGAATTTCTGGGGTATTACATTACTCCCCCTTTTAGGACTTGGCGTACTCGTAAGCCAAAACGAAGGCTAATCAAACAAAAGGGGGTACTGAACACGAATATGAGTCTCTCGCTCCCACGTGCTCTCCAGAAGATTCTCGTGCTGCTAACGAACACACACCAGAGGAATGGACCATCCACGAAGGATCCTCTCGTGTCGATTATCTATCTCCACCGAGTACTCCGCGAATGTCGTCCCATCGTCAATCTCCAGCTCGCCGTGGTCGATGACATGAGAAGGGTCATGCACGTATCTTCTTAGCTGGGATACGTGGAAGACGTCGTGCACCTTTTCTAACTGTGGTGGTAGATCCAAGTGGTACATCACCTCGCCCACTCTACGCAGTATCGGGAAAGGTCCGATGAACCTCGAAGATAACTTGTCGCCCCGGCCAAATCTCGGTATCCCTCGTCGAGGAGAGACTTGTAGGAATACGTGGTCCCCCTCCTCGAACTACAAGGGTCTCCATCGCCTATCAACATAGGACTTTTGTCAGCTCTGTGCAGTCTTCATCTCTTGGATGACCTGCACCTTCTCTGTGGTAGCTTGTATCGTCTCTGGACCCATGAGTGTGGACTCCCCTGGGTCTGTCCAGCATAACGGTGACCTGCATGGTCGTCTGTACAGTGCCTCGAACGGTGTCATACCGATGGTGGAGTGGTAGCTGTTGTTGTACGCAAACTCCACCAGTGGTAGGTGGTCCTCTCAACTACGACCAAAATCAAGGACGCAAGCACGAAGCATGTCATCCAAGGTATGTATGGTCTGCTTCGTCTGACCATCAGTCTGTGGGTGAAAGGTTGTGCTCAAGCGCAGCTGAGTCCCAAAAGCCTCCTGCAATCCCTTCCACAACCAAGTAAAGTGTGCATCACGATATGAGACTATCGTTATAAGAACCCGGGTTTTTAAAATGGGTCAAAATCCCAACCCTGTTTGAATTTTTGACTTGTTTCTGAGAGAACTGAAAAAATCTCGGAAGTTCTAGAAATTTCCAGATTACACGCCATGTACTCCCAAGTACATGTCGTGTGTATGTTAGGCGTGTACCGGCCACGTGCTCACCGAGTACATGTCGTGTGGTGACAGTGTAAAATTAATCCACTACACGGCGTTTAGTTTTCCTTAACATGTTGTGTATGTTCCCTTCTGCGTACCGGCTGAGTCCTAACCGTGTGATTGACTTGTGTGGCGCGTCCAAGCCATGTGGCCACCTCCGCTTAAGTCAAGGTATGGACAAAGCTACTACACGGCGTGTAGTCCTTCATACACACCATGTACTTTTATTTTTTTCGCTTAAATGAAAGAGTGTCGCGTCTTATTTTGGAAAACACCTTCTTTTTCTCCAACTTCGGAATAGCTCCGTTCCGAAATCTCGAAGAACATTTCTTACCCTAGAATCATCATCTGACGTTTGTTCTTCAATCCGTCGGTGGTTGTGGGGTTGCATCGGGAAGGCTAAACCCACACACCCTCTTTCGTTCCAGTTTCTTTGCCTCACACACCGCAGTTTCCATCCAAGCAGAATTGTCGGGATTTGACGGAAACGTAGATCTGCAAAGATCAGCTTCGAATTGGAGCTCGATATCGGATGTGCCTACATCTACGAGTCTCAGGTAGGTGGTACATACCTTCTTTCATGTTTTCGCGAACTTTTGGGTGGCGCGGCCTAAAGCGCGTATTTGGGTATTTTGAGCGGGGCCCTATTTATTCTGCAGTTGCATGTTAAATTGATTATTAGACCTGTGGGGTGCCTATGGGTGTGCCCTTTTACCTGTTTTTCTTGAGCGGGGTCGGGCGAGGGGTTGTTGCTCAATTGGGGCATTTTGGTTGAGTACGCCAAAATGTGTTAAAATGAATTGTTTTGATTAAACTACTGAGTTTAATTTGTTAAGTTATGATATGAATTTGTAGAGGCTTTAAAGACCTCAATGTTGGTATGGGACAACACTTGATTAGTGGCCTGAATGGCCCGGAGACCTTCATTTTTATTGATTTTTGATAACTCCCCTTTCAAGGGATGAGGGGGAACCCTTACAAGGCCCGTAGGCTCAGAGATTACATGGCTCGTAGGCTTAGGATATTACATGACCCGAAGGTCTTAGGGAATTCAACCAGACTATCTACAAGGAACTGCCCCTCCCCAGCATTTGCATCTTGATAGTAGCTCTCCACCTTTGCATGACCGTCTGGCTAGGCTTCCCATGCAAGCACAGGCTGGTACCGATGACATAGTCATACCCTCTCATTCTGACAATCCATTTGGCTCTGCTCTGGTGAGTGCATCTGCTCTGAATCCTCTTCTGGGGCGACTCTTTTTTTGTAATGTGTCTGGGGCCTACATTCATGTGGCCTGAAGGCCTTGGGGTGGCTCTAAGGCCTTAAGGTGGCCCGAAGGCCTTGAGAATCAACTGGTCTGAAGGCCTTGGGTGACCCGAAAGCCTTGTAGGACCCGAGGACCAAACCGGTGGCCCGAAGGCCCAGATGGATGAATAGTTCTGGCTGATACAGTACCGAACATTACCTGCTACAGTACCCCGGAAATACGCCTCCACCCGTATTTGATCTTGGGTCTCTTGGATGCACCTAGCGAGTCCTCACCAACTGGGCTGAGGCTTTTGTGCCTTGATTAGTGCATTTCAACTATTTAGTTTGTTTTGCCTGTTTAAAAGTGATTCTTTTGATGATATATGTAATTGTTGAATTGCATGTGCTGGAACCCCTTTAGGTTGTGTTGGGCGTGACCCGAATATTCTTGAGTGATGTTGATCACAGGTTGGGCTTGGCTCGAATTACTTTAGGTGGTTTTGACCACGGGATTGGGCGTCATGGACATCATACTTGAGTAAGTGTAATTGTCAGGTTGGTGGGCATGGCCCGAGTTACTTGGATGGCGAGACCATCGGACTTGAGCGACATGGTCGCAGGCGCACGAGGTGTCAGAGATGTTGTGGCGTGGGAACTTATTTTGGTGATTGTCGCTCATCCATAACTTTGAGTAGTGTGCACACATAGAGACTATGTGATGAGGTGGTTTTGATCACTCGTGTGGGTAGAGGTCCCCGATAGTTGTGGTTTAGGTACTATTTGTTTGAGGGTGTTTGTCGTAGGAAGCTACGTGGAAGGTGAGGAGCCTTCAGATGATAGCATTGAGGCTATCAAGTTGGGGCAGAGGCTCGTCGTGATTTGAGGGCAGACATCATTGCCCCTTCAGTTATTGATTTGAGGGAAGACATCGTTGTCGCTCTGGTTACTTTATTTGAGGGCAGACATTGATGTCCCTCCGGTTAATTATTTGAGGATAGGAGTCGTTGTTCCTCGAAGTTACTTTTGTTTGGGCGTGCCTTCGAGATGTCGGTACTTGAGACACGAGGTGTTAGGAGACACATGGTGTCAGGGGGTTACATGACAGAGATTTCGGCATTGGCCGAAGCAGGTGACACTCCATGGTGACTGCTGAGCACCAGTGAAGTTTATGTTTATTTGTACATCGTACTATTTACTATTTCTTAATAAATGCATGTCTGCTTAAACACTTATATTAGGTACGCACCATTGGGTGGTGTCCTACTGAGATTTGTCTCACACCCTGCACGGGCCTTTCAGGACGCCTGTAGACTTTATGGATTTGCATGCAAGAAAGAGATCAGCTTCGGGAGCTGGATTGTATTAGTTGTCGCATGGAGATGGTATGAACTTTGAGGTCTTGTCTAACTGGAGTTTACTTTGTTTTGTTTTCTTTCTTGTATCAACATGCTTACTTTATTATTTTAGCTAATTTTGGTTAGCCATTGGCGCCCTTATATATATTGACTTGCTATGGATGCATGACTTGTATGTTCTAGTAGTTGTTACAAGTGGTTCAACATGCTGTTGTGTTTACATTCCGCTGCAATTGCTTATCTTTATTGCTTTCGTTGTTTATTGCTCGGACCAGTACCATTATTATCCTCTGAGAGGGTATAGTCTCCCCACTATACATATCAAACTCTCGCTGCTAGTTGGCAGCCTTTGGCGTTCGGAGAGATGCGCCTAAGGTAGTAACACCCGACCCGTTTAGCATTGTTTGGGTGGTTGTTCAGGTTCGGGACGTTACAATCGTTGATGAGACTTCATAAAGTCAAATTATCTCTTGCACTTAGAGGCGTCCCAAGCTTTCTACTGAACTCTGCTCTCGAATGGGTAGGAAGTGGGCTGACTTTGTGAGCCGGTCTACAATTACCCAAATGGTATCGTGCCCCATGGACGTACGTGGTAAGCCCGTCACGAAATCCATCGATATTTCATCACACTTCCACTCTGGTACCTTGAGGGGTTGTGTCAAACCTACTGGAACCGGGTGCTCAGCCTTCACTTGCTGACAAATGAGGCATCTCGAGACAAACTATGTTACTACCTTCTTCATCCCCGACCACCAGTACTGACGTCGGAGGTCCTGGTACATTAAGCCATTTTTAAGCATTGAAACTAAAAAAGAAGGAATTTATATCTCATATGAAAGCTCAGGTTCTTACAATTAGCGAGAGTCTCTCTCCTTTAAATAGTGAATGCTCAAATACCCGAATAGGCTTCCCTGGCCCCTGTATATTTAACATCCACTAAATAAGTAATAAATAATAATTATGACGAACTAAATTACATCATATATATTATTTATATTTTATCATATACCTGTAATATATATTAAATATAATATGTGATAAAACCTGAATCATAAACTCAACTCGTAATTCCCGCTTAATATTAAACGAAATTGGAATATTAAAATAATATTCGTTCGAATAATATTATTCCTTATATTTACTCAAAAACTTATAAATATTTTTTAGTAAGTAAATTCAACTCAATTATTCTTTACTTGAATAATAATGAATTTATTTATTTATCGGTGATCGATAACTTGGACAACTCTCGAACCCCGTGGTGATGTCCACCGTGTCTTATTTACAAACCAAAAGTGGAATCTAGCAACTCATTAAGACCCTTAAAGAGAAAGAATAGTCATAGCAACGGCAACCAACCTAGGAACGCGTATTGTGTATTATAATCTCTTTGTATTTAAATATCTCATAAAGCAGGACACACACTTGTGTCATCGTCCCTTTTTGCTTTATTATTTGTTGATCTAACTAAACATATTTACCATCAATTGTCTTGACCAAGGACTTATGAAGGTATTGTCATACTGATCAACCAAGTCTGAGATATATTACTCCTTTAACTCGGAAGCGATAAATTCTATCTTGATCATTCAACCAATGTCATACTACCAATGATGTACTCAACACAAGTTATCTCACCACGATTTTATTATCCTGGATTTTGCCTTGCATCAAAGCATGTGATCAAATAACACACATTGATAATGATCTCAAGTCAGAAGATCAATACACATGTCCATAAATAGGAAGAACCAATGACACCTGAAACATGTGGTGTTCTTATTGGCGAGTTTGTCCTCGTGATTGTCAAGTGCAAACTTCATGAGAAGAAGTCTCAATACTTATGAGCCTTCAACACCTGATAGCCAGACATCAACTGTGTTCAGTCAGTACGATGTATCTAGACCATATGACATATATTTAAGATTAACGTCATACTATCTCGAGGTTCTCATCATAGCCTGAGATCTGCTATTAACCTTTTAATACGACAATTAATCTATGGACAGTAGCATTTAGTAGTGGACGCGGAAATGTCCATACTAAAATGATAAGTAAACATCATACATCTCACTATATACATGAGATGATAATCTAAAAGTACTGTTTAGTTGGGTCTAGAGCACCCACTATTACAACAATTTGTTAACGCTACAAAAGCCCATGATGTCACACTTTATGATTGACTACATGGGGATTGATTTTGACTCGGAGTTCTACTCTGAAAGTATTTTAGAGTTAATCCAAAAGAGTTTCAGATGAGTATTCACAACCGCATATAATGTAAGATATTGCATATGATGTAGTACAAGGTGAAGTTGACAACAACTTTTCGAAAGTGTTTTTGGAAGATATCCAAAAGATTTTTTGGGTATTATTTCACAAGTTATTGCATAAATGACACTTGAATCTTTAAGGATATAGTGTGAGTGAGAGATTGAAGGAGATATTCCTTGAATCCTTTATACATATTATGTGTTTTGACCTATATCATAAGGTATGATATAAACATGTTGTATGGTATAACATGTAGAAACCAAAGGTATGTGATATTTCTTGATTTAGGCATATCATGTTTTATGATGTAGCCATATTGCCCATGCAAGTTATAGTATACGATTGGCTATATATAACATGTCATTGTCTTCAATTATTTGGGTGGTCGGATAATAATCATTATCATTCGAGAAGATTTCACATTGATTATCATTAAGAAACATTTCATGTGATGAAATACTCAAGGTTCATTGCATTTATGCAAGGGTTGCATGAACTAGTTGAATGACATCAACTCATGCGTTAGCACGGGAGTAAATACAAGTTCACTCAAGGAGCATCCTCATAGGCTTAATAAAGGGGCATTCACCATGAGATAAGTATAATGCATGCTAGCTCAAGCCTTCTCTCATCCCAAAGCTCTCTTCCTCTTCACGCTTTGCTTTCATTAGGTACTAGCGTGTCATGGATGACAGGAGGATCCTGATCGTATGATGATAGATTCAGTACAACACATGGATGACACTAGCATGTCATGGGTGACAAAAGGATCCCGATCATATGATGATAGATTCAGTACAACACATGGCTAAATTGTTTACTGAAAATTCAGTGGTCAACTTTACTAAAAATTACACAAGAATTCTTCATTTGCAATACCCATGATTTTGGTTTCTGGCATGGTCGATCTTGGTTTTGGGTTTCCTATTGCTTCCATTGTGTTTAATTGGCACTGCTAGATCCTTCAAAACCCAACATCTTATACTTGAGATCATTGTTGGATTTGTTGTCTAACATGTGAAGATTTCACCCATGCATTCTGCCGGTGGATAATTCCTGCTGGTCAACCTCCATTGGGCAGAATTGAGACCATACAATTCTAGACAATATATATTAAGTTTCTAAACTCAATTGATTTCTAGGTGAATCAAATTGAAGAATCATATGATTTTTTTAGCCGTGCTCATGTATCACCTAATTAGATAAATGAAATTAAATTGTTTATGTGTGTTCTGCTTTCATATTTGATTACATGCTAGTGTTTGGATGATTTATTTATAATAACTAAATATTTATAAAATTTAAAATAAGTCAATCAATTCCAGCTTGAAACAGTTGAAGAATTCTAAAGGTTCAATTCAATAAGAGTGGAAATTTATCTTTAAAAAAAATAGTCAATATAATTGCATCAATTGTGTGCATGCAACGCTATTATAGTATCAAAATGACTTGTAAAGTCTTACACAAATTGAAAGACATTTTATCATTAGAAATCACTAACAACCTTGAACTCTGTTTCATTATTGTCATAGCCCATTGAATCAAAAAAAAAAAAAAACAAGAAGAAGAAGAAGTGATGCTTCATTGTGGATTGAATAAACAGATAAATAAATTCTCCGAAAATGGTCTGCAATGAAAATATATATATATATATATATAACGTTAAGCTCGGATTTCCTAGATAAATCATTTAATTCATAAGTAAATTTCATAATTAAGAAAAAAGATTAACTGTGTACTTGTAATATAATTATGGTATAAATCTCTATATAATTAGATGATCAAGTAGGGACTAAATAGAAAACAAACAGTTTTTTGGAAGCGAATGTAACATACTTGTGAGGGATTATAAAATTTAATGACAATAAAATTGACCTAAAATGTGGTGAAAGGAGTCAGCTTGAAGCCCAAGGGGAACTCTCTATTGATCTTGTAAAGCCCAAGGTGAAGGTACCAGTCCCTCGACAACACCTTCTAAGGCACATCCGTGAGAAGCCCCAATGTGACGTCTGCAACATCTGTGGAGAAGATGGTTCCATCACTAGAAATGGCAATTTCATTGCAGCATTCCGGGAGGTCAATCTGGTTGAGTGTCACGATGATGGTGACTACAAGACAGAGTGAGGGGAGATGGTGGAGTAGGTAAGGGGATCTATGATAGAGTTCAGGGATCATAGCCACCATAACAGGCCATGTATAAGATGTGGGGAATTCGAGGGAGGTGAAGAATACAGGGTGGCCGAATACAATACTACTAGGGTTTCAAGAATCGATTTTTTTTGCAAAATTTGATCTGTAAGGCGATTGAAATTTAAACTTTACTCATAGCTGGAGTAGGGACTGGAGACGCGATCAGAACTGATCGTGGAGAGAAACATGAAAATATGAAAACACAAAACAATAAAAAAGGAAAATAAGAAAACACAGAGAAAATGGAATACCAAAACACCAAAACAGGAAACATAGATCACAATCAGAATTGAAAAATCATGGACCAGCCAGATCTAGGACGGAAAATACAGCCACTACTATGCATGAGAGAAGAAACTAGTGCTCGCAATCTTCCTCACATTAGAGGATAAGATTCCAGGGATGAGCAGCTGCAGCCTTGTATTGATTTGCATTCTGGAATCAATCAAAGATGCCACCTAGGATCGCTTGTTGGAGGAGAAGAACACATGAGTAGAAGACACATGGGAAATAATAGATTCTGTATGAGATTACTCAGTTAAGGAAGAACATGCAAGGAGTTGTCTTCTGGTCCCCACCCAGAAGCTGAGATATCAGGGGGACGCTATCAGAGGTCGTGTGCCTGGAGTTGATCCGAGAAGGGGGCACTACACCGATGTAGACCACACAACACAAGAAAAAAAAATGAAAAATAAGGATAAATAACTAATCATAAATGGAGTCATTAAATCCAAAAACACAATGCCATTTCTCTGAATTGGAATCTTCTATTGAATTCAAGTAAATGAACCTAAACTAATTGAACCCTACAACCAGAAATCGGTAATAACCTATTTTATCGAGTAGATTATCATGAATCGTACCTGAAATGATTCAATCAAAATGAAAAATAAACATAAAAACTGATGCCCGACTTCGAGGAAAGAATTGTTGTAAGGGAAAATGACAATGAAGACACCTGTCACTATTGAAGGGAAAATGACACGCGTGAGGGAGAACGTTGCTGCCATCGTTGAAGGGGAGCGGTCGTGTGAGAGGTAGATCACAACTGCCTAAAGAGTTGCTGATGAAGGGGGTCACCTCTTGTAAAATATGCATGAAAGAGGAGTCGACACATTTGAGGTGCTCACTTAAACAAGAATCGCTAATCCTGAGGTGTTTCTGATCAAAGACGTCTGCTTCACTGAGATTACCAAGGGATGTAAGATGGATGCAGTGTCCATCAGATGTCGGCAGATGCCATAGGGAGAGATGCCTGGTAGATGCATAGGGGAGAATCGATGGGGATAATCCGTGGATGGAGAATGGGAGAAGGTAGGGCAGGGAGAAGCAAGGGGAGCTAGAGAAGATCAGATCGAGATTAGGGTGACGGGTATGGAAAATCGGAAATCTGACCGGAAAATTTGGGGGAGTGGGGAAATCGTCGGGGGAAAGGGTTGAGGGGAAGGGAGGGGAAGGGAGCATGTGTCCCTTGGAGGACATGACTTATTCGAATAATAAATTCAATAAAAAAGAATATATATAATTTATCCTTGATTTTATATGAAAAATATAATAAATAAAACATACAAAATGTTTTGTTACAAAAAATCCAAAAAAATATAACAAAATATGCATATATTATGGCATTAGAAATAAACAAAAGCATTACAAGTAAACAAAATTGGATTTTTTAATAGTACTACACATGTTTTATTTAAAATAAAAAAGGCAAAACACATGTTTTGTCTTCCATTTTTCTTCCATTTTTAATGACAAAACATGTATTTTATTAATAAATCGATAAATGATCTCAAAAAACATGTAATGTCACGTGTTTTATAATAAAACTAAAAAAATGGATAAAACATGTAATATTATTTTAAAAATAACAACCATGATACAATACATATTTTATCATATGAAATAATAAAAATAAAAAGGGAAAACATATATTATGTTATAATAAATAAATCAATTAAAACGATGTACATGCTCTTTTGATGTTTAGAACGAAAAGTGTAATAAAAATAAAGATACTTTTGTTAAAAACAAAAAAAAAGGTTCTCCACCAATTGCACCTTTTTCCTTCATTGTAGTATATTTGATAATTACACAGTGTCTGAACCAAGGCTGTCATTGGTTGTGTTTGTTGGCTCAAATGGAATAATTATGGAACCAAGTGTGGAAGTGTTTATCATTGATCATGGCTAGATTCAAGTGTCTTCGGTGATGTTTGAGATATCACATGATTTGAAGATAATTGGAGAAAGACTTGAAGAGCTCAAATGTTGTTTGGAGTTGTCTCTCCCAAAAGAGACATGATCACAATGTAGTGTAGGTGCTCACGTCGTGAATGGAAGCTACATGAAATTAATTATCTAATGCATAAGAGTAACTCAGATTTCTAAAAGTTGTGTCAGATTAAATCAAGGATACAGAATAATAGATCACACTTTGAAAATATATGTCATGTTGCGAGGGTGGCTACAGATGATAAAACGAATTTGGAGCTAGAAGAGTGTTGTGTGGTTGAGAAGGAGATCCCATTGCAATCAATTCTATGGAATAATAGGTCAAGCACATGTAAGATAAAATGCCCAAGGATCCTAGAGATGGATTTGTTGAACGAAGCACAATCATGTCACAATGTTAAAGATTGCACCGTGAAGAGAATGGCTACGCCCTCATGAAGACCCCGTAAAACATTAGTGCAGTTATGAAAAAAGTAGGCTGATTGGATCATGTCTCGATCACAATGGTTGTGACATGGAGGGACAACTTCATCAGAATAACCTGAATACCTAGATGATTTAATAATATGATGCCATACAGAAATTAGAAGACCACTCCGTAACAAGTCTGATTATTGAGGAGATTTGAGAAAATCAAAATGTGATATTTCAAGGAGTTAAATAAGTGATTCAACCTAGATTTTTTGGATCTTTGTAAAGACCCAGAAATTTCAAGGATTTTTTTAAATACTTTGGAATTTTACGAGTCTGTGGCTTCTGACGGCGTTTGATTCTGAGGCCCGGTGTGCCCGGAATCAATTTTCGAAGTTTAGCTCGGGTGCGTTCAGTGAACGAACGAACGAGTTTTTCTAACTTTTAATTCCGAGCACCGGTTCAAAAGTTAGAAAAACTTGCTCGTTCGTTCACTGAACGTACCTGAGCTAAACTTCGAAAATTGATTCTGGGCACACCGAGCCTCGAAATCAAACGCCGTCAGAATCCAAAGACTCGTAAAATTCCAAAGTATTTAAAAAAAATCCTTGAAATTTTCGGGTCTTTACATTACTCCCACCTCAGGGATTTACGTCCTCGTAAATCTACAACATAAACTAGGGAAACAAATGAGGGTACTGAGCACGCATCTGAGTCTCCCGCTCCCATGTGCTCTCCTGGAGGTTCCTGTGTTGCCAACGAATTCGCACCAGAGGTATCAATCGTCCACATAGGACCCGCTCCTGTCGATCCTCGATCTCCACCAGGACCACCGCAAAAGTCATCCCGTCATCGATGTCCAGCTCCCCGTGGTCGATGATATGCGTCGGGTCGTGCACGTATCTCCTCAGCTGAGATACGTGGAAGACGTCGTGCATCCGGTGCAACTGTGGTGGAAGGGCCAGGCGGTAAGACACCTTGCCTACCCTGCTGAGGACCTGGAATGGTCCGATGAAGCGTAGAGATAACTTGTTGCCCCGACCAAATCTCCGCAATCCACGTCGAGGTGAGACCTGTAAGAAAACGTGGTCGCCATCCTCGAACTCCAATGGTCTCCGCCTCCTATCAGCACAAGACTTTTGTCTGCTCTGTGCAGTCCTCATCCGCTCTTGGATGACCTGCACCTTCTTCATCGTAGCCCGAACCATCTCTGGTCCTACGAGTGCTGACTCCCCAGGGTCAGTCCAGCACAGAAGTGATCTGCATGGTTGGCCGTACAGTGCCTCGTAAGGTGCCATCCTGATAGTGGAGTGGTAGTTGTTGTTGTACGCAAACTCTACCAAGGGTAGGTGATCCTCCCAACTGCGACCAAAGTCAAAGACACATGCATGGAGCATGTCCTCGAGTATCTTAATGGTCCTCTCTATCTGGCCATCCGTTTGTGGGTGAAAGGCAGTGCTCAGGCATAGCTGCGTCCTGAAAGCCTCCTGTAACCCCTTCCAAAGCCGGGAAGTAAAGCGAGGATCTCGATCGAAGATGATATATGATGGCACACCATGAAGCCATACGATCTCCTGAACGTAGAGGCGTCCCAAGATCTCTACTGAGCCCTGCTCTTTGATCGGTAGGAAGTGACCCGACTTGGTGAGTCGATCTACGATCACCCAGATGGTGTCGTGTCCTCTGGAAGTACGTGGAATCCCCGTCACAAAATCTATAGATATCCCATCCCACTTCCACTCCGGGACCTCTAAGGGTTGTACCAAGCCTGCTGGTACCTGGTGCTCTGCCTTCACTTGCTGACAAGTGAGGCATCGAGAAACAAACTCTGTCACAACCTTCTTCATAGCCGTCCACCAGTACTGCCGTCTGAGGTCCTGATACATTTTTGCTACCCCAGGATGTAATGCTAGAGGGGAAGTGTGGAACTCCCTCAGCACCTCCTCCTGCAGTGCAACTGGTACCATGGTACGTTCCCGGAAGAGGATGACGTGCTCTCCGCCTTCAGAAAATCCATCGGGTGCTAGCCCTGAGGATATCTGAGCACGTCGCGCCTCACAGTCAACGTCCCCACGTTGTGCCTCTCTGACCCGCTGAAGAAGTGGAGGAGTGACTGTGAGGGACTGTAGATAGGCTGCCCCATCTCTATCCACGAAGGATATTTGCAAAGCGGCCAACTGCTCTGTCGCCTCTCCAAGTAGCTGAATGCCCAATCTCTTGCTGAGAGCATCAGCCACAACATTCCCCTTCCCATGAGTATAGACAATCTCAAAGTCATAATCCTGGAGGAACTCGATCCATCGCCGCTGTCTCAGGTTCAGGTCCTTCTGCGAGAAAATGTACCTGAGACTCTGGTGGTCAGAGTAGACTGTAAAGCGCTCGCCCATCAGATAATATCGCCACATCTTCAGGGCGAAGACCACTACTGCTAACTCCAGGTCATGGGTAGCGTAGTTCTTCTCATACTTCCTCAACTGCCGTGAACCGCAAGCGATCACTGCTCACTCCTGCATCAGGACACACCCGAGTCCGGTCCCTAATGTGTCACAGTAAACTACGTACCCTACTCCCTCCTCCGGTAGCCTCAAGATGGGTGCACTGGTCAAACTTCGCCTCAGCTCCTGGAAGCTCTGCTGACATCTGTCTGAACACACGAAGGGTTTCCCCTTCTTCATCAAAGCTGTAAGCGGTGCTGAAACTCTGTAGAAGTCTATCACAAATCTCCGATAGTACCCAGCCAGACCTAGGAAACTCCGCACCTCCGTCACGCTCATAGGTGGCTCCAAAGCAAGTACTGCCTCGACCTTCACGGGATCCACTGCAACTCCCGCCTCTGAGATGACGTGTCCCAAGAAGTGAACCTCTCGAAGCCAGAACTGGCACTTCGAGAGCTTACCATAAAGTTGGTGCTCTCGGAGTGTATCCAGTACAACCCGTAGGTGGTATGCGTGCTCCTCCTTGGTCGTCGAGTAAATCAGTATGTCGTCAATGAAGACTACGACAAACCGATCGAGGTAGGGCTGGAAGATCCTGTTAATGAGACTCATGAAAACTGCTGGAGCGTTGGTCACACTGAAGTTCATGACCAAGAACTCATAGTGGTCGTACCGGCACCTGAAGGTCGTCTTCTGCACATCCTCGTCCCGAACTCGAAGCTGATGATAGCCTAACCCGAGGTCTATCTTCAAGAACCAACGTGCTCCCTTGATCTGATCAAAGAGGTCGTCAATCCTCGGAAGCGGATACTTGTTCCTCATGGTCACCTGGTTCAGGAGACGGTAGTCGACACACAGTCTCAAGCTCTCATCCGCCTTCTTGGCGAATAGAATCGGAGAAGCCCAGGCTGGAACACTAGGTCGGATGAAACCTTTCCCCTGTAAGTCCTCCAGCTGTACCCGCAGCTCACGAAGCTCAGCGAGAGCCATCCGATACGCTGGAGTGGATATCGGTGATGTACTGGGGTACAGGTCTATGTAGAAATCTACCTCCCTACGAGGGGGTAGTCCTGAAACATCGTCAGGAAAAACGTCTGCATACTGGTCCACCACTACAGAAAAACTCAGACTCCGCACGTCAACTACTCTGAGGATAACACTAGCCAACTGATGTGTGATCGGATGCCCCCTCCTCTATATGAGTCCATCCTGTGATGCGAAGGTTCTCTTATCGCCGATGAAGGTGAACCTGGTCCCATCTGTGCGGACACACCGCACTTTTCACCTAATACAGTCAATTTGAGCATGGACTATAGATAATCAGTCCATACCCAGGATGACGTCGTAAGGCCTCAACACTGCTACAAGAAATACTAGCCGAAGCTCTCGCCTCCTAGAGTATGCTCACACTGCCGGAACCAGTGCGTAATCGTCGAGTATTCTCCCGTAGAAGTCTCTAGACGTAAGGATCGAGCCAACGACTCCGTCGGAATCTCTGGGCTCTGAACAAGGGTAACGACAATAAAAGAATAACTCGCACCTGTGTCTATAAGAACTGCATCAAGGGTGGAGTAGACACAGATAGTACCTTGAATCATCTCGGGTGCGCCGTGGTCGTAAGCCTCCACTGCTTGGATCTGAGCCTGCCTCTGCCTGCCAGCTCCCTGTGGTTTGGGTGGACCTCCTGGGGGTGGTGGTGGCAGAGCCTAGAAGCGTCGTCCACCACCTGCTGCTCGGTCAGCTCATCTACCTCGTCCGCCTGCTCCCTGCGGACCGCCACGGTCGAACCTCTGCCTCTGCTTGGGAGGTCCCTCCACGGTCTGTTGCTCATCTGCATGACGGGTCGGGCAGTAATGAGCCATGTGGCCCTACCCACCGCATGCATAACACTATCTGCTCCTCGTAAGGCTGGCTCTGCACCGTGTGCCCCGCACAGCTGAACCCGAATCCTGAGGTCGCCCACCTATCGGCCTGGTCTTCTTGGACCCCTGCGTCATCTGTCGACTGCCAGCTGCAGAAGACTTTTCTCCATGCCATCCTACGGTGGGTCTCGCTGCTGATGGCTGCTCGGCGAGAAAACTCTCCACCAGTAGGGTTCGCTCCAGCACCCCCGCCTGGGTCGGGATGCTAAGTGGAATCATCGAAGCTCTGATCTCATGCCTCAGCCCCTACTCAAAGGTCCGGGCCCGGAAGAATGGGTCCCGTACCATGTCCGTGGAGTTGCGCAAGAGGTCGGTAAATCTCACCGAGTACTGGGCTACTGACATGATGCCCTGCCTCAGCTATAGTAACTCCTGGATGTGCACCGCACAGAGGGTGGCTAGAATGAACTCCGAGTGGAAGAGGCTCTCGAAGTCCGTCCAAAGTATAGATGCCTCATCGTGCATCTCGAGCATTAGGCTCCACCATCTACCTACTGCTGCATGCAGGAGACTCGCGACAAGGATCACCATGAGGTCTGCTAGTGTCCCTACCAACATGAAGACTCTGAAGACAGCCTCCAGCCAATCATCGGCTGCCTGAGGATCCGTATCTCCGCGGAAGTTGGGCGACCTCTGTCTCTGAAACTCATGCAATGTGCTCAGGAGGCGTTCACTCTCTACTATTGGGGCAGGTAGCATCGGTGGCTCGGCGGGTAGAGGTACCATTGGCGCCTCCGCTGTAATGGGGCCTTGAACTGAGGCCTCGTCGTTTGGTGGGCTGCCATCTCGCACAAAGCTCGGAACCCTAGCTGGCTGCCGTCGTGGGGCCATCCTGAAAAGAAACTGGTGCGCCACGGTTAATACAGTATACCTGGTGAGCTGACACAAAGTAATCACAAAGAAAACTTTTTAAAGTAAACACACACGCAACCAGTGTTTTCGTGCACTTAGTCGGAAATCAGAAGTCAGGGTCTTGGTGTATAGATATGTCGGCTGCCTCACCAACACTGAACTCCCTGAACTGAAAACCATACTCAATACTCTTAACACTATTGCTCCACAGAGAAGAAATTATCAGAGTCCTGAGTTCTGTGGTAGAACCTCCCTCTGATACCAATTTTTCATGACCCTTCCTCGGGGCCCGTGCCATGAATACCCCAATCCCACCTTCCATAGGCCAGGGGCTGGCGACTAGCACCAAATGCATAAATCCCAAAAGAAGGGAAGGCATTGCCTTTATGAAGTACCATACACAACAGAGTACGCAAGTGAAGTAAGCACTAAGTAAAACTGAGTACAAGGTAAATGTTGAAAAGTAAATGGGCCAGTATACAAACCCAACTGAAAGTACAATACAACTGAAAGGAAAGTGAAAAAACATTAAGTAAACAACAACATCGATTCATCCTATGGAAATCCCACCTGAAGGGTGGGTACATATAGTCTCCTCAGCTCCTCGGGTCCGACCATCCGCTCCGCGTACGTCCCGCCAAGTGGTCCTCCTCCGGGTATCATCCAGCTCCACAAGCCTCCACTCCGATTAGTGTTGTTCGTCGTCTGCATCCAACACAACGTAGTGTGGGCATAGCCCGTGCAGGGGTGAGTATACATTACTCAGTAGGGACCCCGAGACCCCCGAAGGTCTTTCAGAATCCACGAAGGATAAACCAAAAAGGAAAGATACAATCACAAAGTATCAAACAACTCCACTTAGGTATATTCCCATACATATACCTAAGTCATCAGTTACAGTTCGGCTCCAGCTCCCGAGCCCAAGCACAACCCAGTCCACATAGGAAAGCACAACCCAGTCCACACAGGAAAGAAAGTCAACCACATCAATGATAATGATTGAGAATCAAGACTCAGCTCACACAGGTATACACTTTGTAAGGCGATAGATATGATCATATGTAGCCACTGATTCATCTAAGTTGTCAGACCCACATAGGATACAAGACTAGCTAAGCTGTCGGACCCACAAAGGATACAAGACCAGTTACTCTGCCGGACCCACACAAGATACAAGTACAGAGGTCAATACTGTCGGACCCACATAGGATACAAGAACAAGAGTCATCGCCGTCGAACCCACAGAGGATTCCAGTACGGTCATTGTCACTGCCGAACCCACAGAGGATCCATGTACGGTTGTCGTCATTGACAAACCCACAGAGGATCCAAGTACAGTCGTCGTTGTCGCAGTCGCAACCAGCTCTAGGGTTCCCGCACACAACATGCTCGATTCCGGGAGGGTCCGCTCCTCGAGTAAGAGAGATTCAATACATCAACTATCACGAAGTCCCGAGTTGACGTATCCCAAAGTTCCGTCTCGTCAAAATAAACCCAACGTGACAGATGGTGTGTCAATCAGACGCCCGGTCTGAGAGTTATTGGCTTTTCCGTTCCAGGGGCCCGGTTGGTTTTTAAACTAAAACCAACCCGACCGTACTCCAACTGCATCCAAACCTCAAGAATAGTAATCCAAAAGGACTGTCTCAACAAAAGGATCCCAACGCAATTGACGGCATATCAATCGGATGTTCGGTCCTTGAGATATAAGCGTTTCCGCTCCAAGGGCCCGGTTGATTTCGAGTTCGAACCAACCCGGACGTACCCATACTTTGCCGGAACATCAAGTGTAATATACTGAAATGACCATCCCGATTCAAGGATTCCCACGCAACTAACGGTGCGTCGATCGGAGGTCCGTATCTCAAGTTATGGGCAAAAGACCGAAAGCGGTCCAAAGTGGGGGGTCTGGGCCCAGCCCGACCCGGCCGAACCCCCCATGGGTCGGTCCGAACCGGGTCAACCCGACCCGGGTCCAGGTTCGGCCCGGCCTGGCCGGGGGGGTGTGCTGGCTCGGACAGCGGGCCGAGCAGGGGGGACGCGGTCCCCCCTTTGTTTCGCGGACGCGGCGCCTGGCGCCGCGTCTCCCCCGGACCCCGCACGGCCGCGGGATCCGGCCCCTCACCACCGCGACTTCAGCCGCGACAGGCTCCTGCCGGCGGCGCGTCGGGGCGCCGCCGACCCGTGCCTCCGGTGATTTCCACGGGCCACCGGAGTCATTCCGGTGGTCCGTTCTTGCTCCCGCCTGCGCCTGCGGTCATCTCGGGACCCGTACATCACTGCGACGACCTTCAATCGAAAAAAAACGGTCCCGTTTCATCGTCTCCAAGGATTCCGCGCATCAGGAACAAAACAACGGTGGGTTCGGACTTATTCGTTAGTCCGCACCCACCGCGTTAGTGGTTTTAAAAAAAATCATCATCAATAAAGCACGCCATGCCGAGGGTATAAAAAATAACATGAAGAAATTTATACCAAAAACCCCTACCTCAACAAGGAAGACGATCGTCGGCGTTGCGGTACATGGAATCGCGGAGAATAGGATCATAGGCGTCATTGGGGCATGCCGAGGAGGAAGCGGCGTCTCCTCTCTGGCCGCGGGGAAGAGGATTGGCGGCGCGTTGTCGATCTCCGAGGAACCGGTGTTCTTCGTCATTCTTCGTCGGAGGCCGGTGTTCTTCGTCGTTCTTCTTTGGAGGCTGGCGTTCTTCCTCGCACAACGAAGCTCTCCCCTAATTAAAATAATAAGTTCCCCCTATTATTTTATTATATTCAAAGAAAATCTCCCATAATTAAGTCACCACACTAATTAAAATGTGTTGACATTTAATTAAAGAAGAGAGAGGGAAGGTTACCCATAATTAAACGCGTTGACAGTTTAAATTAAAAAGGGGAAAAGGAAGGTTCCTGCCGCATCTCTGTTCTAAGTTCAGAGAAATAATAAAACAAAATAAAAAGAAATCAATCAAAGGTGGAGTGGGGCGCACAAGGATTTGTGCGTGGAAGTTTTGGGTGTCATAAGTTAATAGGTTAAATTAAATTAAGAATAATAATAATATAATAATGTTATTATTATTTTCGTTGGGAAAACAATATTTTAACGGTATCTTCTTCGTGCGAACTAGGTTTGACGAACCGTCAGCGGCATTGGGAATCACATTGAGAAACGATCCCTTTGAGTATACCCTATGAGAGTTCAGGGTACAGTTGAGTATGGCCGGGTTGGATCGAACATGAATCCAACCGGGCCCTCGGTAATAAAACGCTTATAACTTAAGGACCTGACGTCCGATTGACGTGTCGTCGACTATGTTGGATTACTCTTGATGAGACGGTTATTTTGGAATACTTCACCTGAGGTTTGGACGCAGTTGGAGTATGGCCGGGTTGGATTGTACCCGAAATCCAACAGGGGCCCTGGAACGGAAATGCTAATAACTCACAGACCGGGCGTCCGATTGACGTGTCGTCTGTTGCGTTGATAGCCCTATGACGAGGCGGTCCTTTGAGATACTTCTACGTGAGACTTCGTGACACTTGAAAGTAACGACCAGTAGCTCGTGGAGCGGACCCTCCCGAAGACGAGAATACGGAGTGCAGAGACCTAGTAACTGTAGACCTGACGACTGCTTGACCAATTAAACTTAGAGTGATTCGATTAGCCCAGTGGATGGAGTGCCCGGTATTTGGTGGCATACCCACGGCGGACGGAGCGCCTGGTAGTTGGTAGCAGACCCGCGATACTCGATCGGAGGAGTACCTCTGTAGGCTATTAGGGGGAGCGCCTAGTATTTGGCGGCAGACCCACAGCGGACGGAGCGCCCGGTATTTGGCAATAGACCTGCGGTACTCGACAGGAGGAGTACCTCAGAAGCCTAAGGTTAGTGAGTAGCACCTCGGAGTCGTGACAGGGCCACTGTACTCAACAGAGGAGGAGTTCTCCAGCAGTTGTGGTTTCGATAATGAAAATCCTGGTTTGACCTGAGTCAATGACCTTTGTGTTTACCTCATGATTGAGATGGGTTACTTGATAACTTAGGTGTATGTATGGGCATATAACTACGTAATAGTTATTCGTTGATTTCATATCTATGTGATACCTTATGATTGAGATGGGTTACTTGATAACTTAGGTATAAGTATGGGCTTATACATAAGTTAAGGTTATCTGTTAAGATCCTTCTTTGTGGTGATCCTTGTTGGTTTAGTGAGACCTTGAGGGTCTCGGGGTCCCTACTGAGTATCGTTATACTCACCCCTACACGGGCTATGCCCGCACCTCGTTGTGTTAGATGCAGACGATGGACAATGCTGACATAGACCGAGTGTACGAGGACTGGACGGTACCCAGAGGTGGACCTCACGACAAGTCAGAACCCGGAGGTGGACCCCACTACGAGCCAGTACCCGGATAGGTCATGCACACATCTCTATAGTGACGAATAGGTCATGTACACATCTCTACAGTTGAGATACGGTCAGGTTGGTTCGTACACGAAACCAACCGGGCCCCTGGGACAAGAAGGCTTATAACTTTCAGACCGGGCGTCCGATTGACGCGCCGTCTGTTGCGTTGAGACCCCATTTGATGAGGCGGTCCTTTGAGATACATCTTCGTGGGACTTTGTGATATTTGTAGCATCTACTAGTAGCTCGTAGAGCGGACCCTCCTGGAGACGAGCGTACGGAGTGCGGAGACCTAGTAGCTGTAGACTTGACGACTGCTTGACCGATTCGACTTGGAGTGAGTCGACTAGCCCAGTGGATGGAGCGCCCGATATTTGGTGGCAGACCCACGACAGACAGAGCGCCTGGTAGTTGGCAGCAGACCCACGGTACTCGACAGGAGGAGTACCTCTGTAGGCTATTAGGGGAACCACTACTGTGTTTGGGCAACAGACCCCTGGCGGGGAGCACTACTATATTTGGGTGCGGACCCGCGAGAAAAGGAAGGTTCCTCCGTGTACCATCTCGCCGTGAAGTCCACCTCCAGGTACTGGCTCGTAGTGGGGTCTACCTCCGGGTTCTGAATCGTCGTGAGGTACACCTCCGGGTACCATCCAGTCCTCGTACACTCGGTCTCTGTCAGCGCTGTCCGTCATCTGCATCCAACACAACGAGGTGCAGGCATATCCCATTCAGGGGTGAGTATAACGATACTCAGTAGGGACCCTGAGACCCTCAAGGTCTCACTAAACCAACAAGGATCACCACAAAGAAGGATCTCAACAGATAAACCTTACTTAGGTATAAGCCCATACTTATACCTAAGTTATCAAGTAACCCATCTCAATCATAAGGTATCACACAAATATGAAATCAATGGATAACTATTACGTAGGTATATTCACATACATACACCTAAGTTATCAAGTAACCCATCTCAATCATGAGGTAAACACAAAGGTCATTGACTCAGCTCAAACCAGGATTTTCATTATCGAAACCACAACTGCTGGAGAACTCCTCCTCTGTCGAGAACAGTGGCCCTGTCACGACTTCGAGGCGCTACTCACTAACCTTAGACTGCTGATGTACTCCTCCCGTTGAGTACTGCGAGTCTGCTGCCAAATACCGAGCGCTCCGTCCGCTGTGGGTCTGCTGCCAAATACCGGGCGCTCCCCCTAATAGTCATCAGAGGTACTCCACCTGCCGAGTACCGTGGGTCTACTGCCAACTACCAGTCTCTCCGTCCACCATGGGTCTGCCTCCAAATACCGGGTGCTCCATCCACTGGGCTAATCGAATCACTCCGACTCGAATCGTTCAAGAAGTCATCAGGTCTACAGCTACTGGGTCTCCGCACTCCGTCCGCTCGTCTCCGGGAGGGTCTGCTCCACGAGCCACTGATCGATACTCTAAGTATCACAAAGTCCTACGTAGTAGTATCACAAAGGTCCTCCTCGTCACAGGGGTCTCAACGCAACAGATGACGCGTCATTCGGACGCCCGGTCTGTGAGTTATTAGCTTTTTTGTCCCGGGGGCCCGGTTGGTTTCGTGTACAAACCAAAATGACCGTATCTCAACTGTAACCTTAACTCTTATAGGGTATACTCAAATGGATTGTTTCTCAACGTGATTACCAATGCCGCTGACGGTTCGTCAAACGGACGTCCGGTCTGAAAGTTATCGGCTTTTCCGTTCCACGGGCCCGGTTGGATTTCGGGTACAATCCAACCCGGACATATTCCATCTACGTTCAAACCTCAGGTGAAGTATACCAAAATATTCGCCTCACTAAAAGGAAACCAACAAAGTCAACGACACGTCAATCAGACGTCCGGAGCTCAAGTTATAACCGTTTCCGCTCCGAGGGCCCGGTTGGTTTCGGGTTCGAACCAACCTGGCCGTACCCAAAATTTACCGAAAGCTTGAGTTTAATATACCTAAATGACCTTCTCGATCCAATTATCCCTACTCAACTAACGGTGCGTCGATTGGAGATCCGTAGCCCAAGATATGGGCGTTTGAACGAACCTGGTCCGGAAATAGGGGGTCTGGGCCCGGCCCGACCCGACCCAATACCCCCGGGTCGACCCGACCCGGGTCCGGGTCTGGCCCAGTTGGGCGCAGCCCGGCCCAAGGCTGGGCGCGACCTGCGGCCCGGCTCGGAAGCCGGCCGCGGCTCGGCTCGCGGCCAAGCGGGGTGCGAAGGGGGGCGCTGCCCCCTTGTCTCCGAAACGGCGGACCCGTGGGGTCCGCCCTAGGGTTATGTCGGGGGGGGGGGGGGTTACACCCCCCCGATTTTCTGAAATGTCCAGCCTTAATGGCCGGCCTTGGGTGTAACTGCGGGACTCCTGTGGGTCCCGCCTTTAGGTGGCGCCAGCGGCTGGTTGTCCGGCCGCCCCTGCTGGACCGCCGCAGCTCTCGCTCGACCGGTGCGGCGCGACAGCGCCGCACCCCTCCGCTGCGGCCCGCTCCGGCCGTGGCCTCCCTTGAGTTCTCTGGCGCGGCGCGGCGGCGCCGCACACCACCGCTGCGGCCCGCTCCGGCCGCGGTCCCTTCGGCCTCACCGGCGCGGCGCGACGGCGCCGCGCACCACCGCTACGGCCCGCTCCGGCTGCGGTCCTCTTCATTCCCGTGCAGTGCAATGACACCGCGCCGCCTTCACCACAATTTATCAATGTTGATCAACAAGAAAGTGTGGTGGAGAATCGGCCATATTTGTGCGGTCCGATCTCCTCCCGTTATTTCGATAACATTCGTCCAAATTAAACGAGATACTTCAACGACATAACAAAGCACAATTTTAATTCTTTAAAATTGAACTTAACCCCTACCTTGTGTCGTTCGTCGTTCGTTGACGATACCGCCAAAGGGAGTGGATGTCGGTTTGTTGACGTCGTCGCAAGGTAAGAGGTGAAGGTGACGATGGTCGTTGGCGTTCGTCGTTTCCTCAAAGGCCTTCAATCCGGCTCGAGTGTCATTCGTTGGAGATCCAGCTCAGCAGTCTAAGGTTAGTGATTGTAACATCCCCAAATGATAAAGGGTTAAATGACTAAATGATATGACTCATGTCAACAAGGTGCACCTTCCTTTTCGGGATCCTGTCTGATTAGAACTCCACAGTTAAACATGCTTGGCCTGGAGTAGTGATCAGGATGGGTGACCTTCTGGGAAGTTTCCTAGGGTGTGTGTGAGTGAGGAAAAAACACACTGGAAAGGACAAGTGTTGGCCTATGGGGACTATCATTAATCAGATGACCTGTTCAGGCATGTGAGTGGACCCTGGGGTGGGCCCCACGTGTCTGTGGGGCAACTGGTGGTACCTGGTGGGCCAGTACCCGACGACTATGTTAAGGCGGGGTATCTGTGCTGTCACAGGGTCCCAGTTGTCACAATCATATTGTTTAATGAAATCACGTTGTAAAAGATATCATCGAACTACAATCTAGGTATTTACGATGAGCGTCACATAGCAATGAAAGTGGTCATGCCGTGAAGTGGGTAATTACATAAATGTTTCAGAATTCCGATCCATATTATATTTCTTGGGATTTGGATTGACTTTAGAAAACTTATTTTAAGTTTAATGGGCGTTTTGAAGACCCAATTAATGGGTTGCATGTGCTGAATTCAAGGAGATATTTTTTGGAAGTTTGAACCCTTGATATTTAGGAGATCAAGGATGGAATGAAAGCAAGAATTTGGATAATAGAATTGAAATATCTAGTGATTAGAGAGAGATTATGTCGTCATGATGAATTTCATTGAAGATCTAGAGTTGATGAGAAGAACAAAAGCACAATGACAACAATGATGTTGGTTTGATGTCCATTCTTATAAACAAATTCTTGTGAGCAATTATCAAGTCTCAAAATCTTTGTAACTCTCCATTAAAGTAGTTGGTGGATAGGAAGAAACTAGGAGTTTCCCTAGGATCATCAGTGTATCTTCCCAAAACATTGTAATCATCAACAATGAGTACTAATATCCCCCGATACATAAAAAAAACATCGACACATACTCCTTGGAGTAGCCCTTAGCGGTGAATCAAGTAAAATATTTATGTCACTACATTTATTTTCTATACTGAAATTTATGTGTGCATGAGATCGAAAAGTTCGAAGGGTTCATGCCAACTTTAGATCAAGATCAAATCAAATATGTGAAAGACTCAACACCCTAATTTACCCCCTCTTATGATATATTTAAGTTTGTGGTTTCAATGAGTGGTATAAGGGCCACAAGTTTTAATCTTCATGAATCTTTCAATTCTAATTTTATATCATAGATAATGTCATAAATGAAAAATGATTTACTTTATTTTATGGATGTAATTACCACATATGGAAGAACTGAATGAGATATCCTATATGATCTCATGGACTAGATGTTTTCTCATCAGTGGTTCGCAGAATTCATGTAAGTGATGATACAAAGTTGTCAATAATTGAAGTGAATGTGAAACTTTACAATGATTATACAAAAGCTCAAAATGATTTGTTTGGAACTCTTTCAAATCAAATATATATGAAAGTGATGAATTTTACTTCAGTGAATGCAATTTTGGATAAACTTTCCAATATCCAAAAAGGGGTATCAAAGTAAAGGAAGTAAAGTTACAAGTGCCACACCATAAGTTTGATGATTTGAAGATGACCCCAAGCTAAAATATTGATGGGTTCTTCAACCATCTAATCACTACTAGAAAACTAACCTATACCAACGGTTTGGAGAACCGTTTCCAAGTAAGTCGTTGGGATAGGTCTATACCAACGGTTTTGGGAAAACCGTTGGTATAAGTAATATGAAAATATATACCGATGGTTATGGAACCATTGGTATATGTATTTAAAAAAAACATTCACTGGGATTTGATCCCGGGACCCCTACTTTATCATTGAACTACTTAACCACTAACCTAACATGAATTTTGTGAACATAAGTACATAAATATAAATATATATATGTATTCTCATAATTATTTTAAATTTTGATTTATATAATGTTCTCGGTAAGAAGATCTAATAAAGAATCAAAGGATCTATACCAACGGTTGTCAAAACCGTTGGTATAGACCTATACCAATGGTTGTAAAAACCGTTGGTATAGATCCTTGATTTTGGGTGCAATTATGGTGGAAGGTTGATATTTGGGGACCTTTCCCAACGGTTTTGGAAAACTATTGGGATAGGTATACCCTTTCCCAATGGTTTGGCCAAACCGTTAGGAAAGGTGTCCACTTTTTGGACTTTTCCCAACAGTTTGGACAAATCGTTGGGAAAGGGTATACCTATCCCAATGGTTTGTCCAAACCATTGGGAAAGGTGGCCACAAAGTGGACTTTTCCCAATGGTTTGGCCAAACCATTGGGAAAAGTGTCCTCAAAGTGGGCTTTCCCAACGGTTTGGACAAACTGTTGGGAAAGGGGACCTATACCAATGGTTTTTACAAATCGTTGGTATAGAAGCGTTGGGAAAGGTCAGATTTCTAGTAGTTAATTGAGGTTGTGGGAGCTATCCATAGTCTTGTTGATGAAATGAAAGATGCATAAATTATAAAAAAAAGATTCTAAGGGGATTTTCACCATTATATAATCCAAAAGTATCATCTCTTAAAGAAAACGATCTTGCAAAATTGTCTCTTGGTGATCATTATAGAAAGATGTTTTCCTATGAAATGAGTGTAAAACCAGAATATACATCAATTTAATCATCAAAGTAGATCCCATTTAAATCCATGGAGAGTTTTAATATACATGTCGTTGAAAAAAATAAGAAGATGTTAGTGATGAATTTATGTCACTCATAGCAAGAAAATTCAAGCGAGGAAAAGGGAGGTATGCAGGTAAGATACCATTGCCTCACTTTAATTAAGGAAAAGTTATAATTATAGTAGTGATATGTATAAGGAAGGAAGACAAGTAATATGATGATATAGTTTCACCAAAATAGTGGGGAAAATCTTCCTTGAGAAGAAACTTTTAATCTAGGAATTCATCTGAGAAGATATTTTAGTGAAAAAACTTATCGAGTAAAGAAGATGAAATGTGATTTGAATATGAATATGACAAATTTATCTCAGATATAAAGGATTTTATTATGGAAATTGTTGAGAAATATATTTCTAAAATCAAGGAATAAGATTAACTGGAAGTAATTGTTAACTTAAAAGTTGTGCTCGATAGAGAACTTGAGGAGTTGGATTCTCAACGCAAGACAAACCATAAGATTGGTGGTTTCCTAATAGAATCACCAGAATACATCGACCAACTCGAATAAAACAAATACTCAATTATAGAAAGTGGTGAAATAATATAGAGTTTCTCAAACATCATATGAATATATTATGGATTTCAAGGTAAATATTGAAGAACAAAAAAATATGATTGATAACCTCAATGCTAGGATTGAAGAGAGAATAAAAAGGTTTAAATACCCTAATGAAGAGATTGTAACCTTAAAAAATAAACTCAAATTTGAAGTAAAATCATGTTATCAAAAAAATAAGTTTTGATTTGGAATCCTCTTAGATGAAAAGTTATTGGAAACGGTCAAATGAGGTTTATGGGGTGTTGAGAAAGTGTTGAATAGTCAAAGACCAAATTACATGGGTAACAATGGTTTAGCTTCGATGATGAGACAAAAAAATCATGGATAATAATAACTCAAAACAATGGAAAATAGAAGGTTGGAGATAGTCTGTAACAACTAGGCCTTGCTGATAGCATACACACCCCACTTTAACATGGTCATCGAGTCCTAGCCCACCAAGTACCACCAGTTTCACTACAGACACATGATCACCTCTTTGGGGCCCACCCACATGAACGTACAAGTCATTAGACTAATAAATTTTCCCACATGCCAACAATTTTTTTAGTGTGTTTTTTCCTCACTCGCACACACCCTGGGAAACTTCCCAGAAGGTCACTCATCTTGATCACCAGTTCAGACCAAACACGCTTAACTGTGGAGCTCTGATTAGGTAGGCTCCCGAAAAGAAAGGTGTTCCATGTTGACACGAGTCATATCATTTAGTCTTTTAACACTTTATCATTATAGGGTGTTACATTCGCCCCCCTTAGATCACAACATCCTCATTACGAACTCTACATCGCAACCCATAGAGTCCCACCGCACTTAAGGATGGGTTTATCCTATGATTCCAATGTAACATCTAGGACCCTCTAATAGAAAAAACACCCCAACTTAACATGGTAGTTAGGTAATAGCCCTCTAGGTACCACCAGTTTCTCCACAGACATGTGGTCCCCTCCCTGGGGCCCACCCATGTGACCAAACGGGTCATCAGACTAATGACTGTCCCCACAAGCCAACACTTTGTTCTTTCAATTTTCTTTGTCCTCACTCGCACACACCCTATAAAACTTTCAAGAAGTTTACCCATCCAAATAACTAATCTAGGCCAATCATGCTTAACTATGGAGTTTTAATCAGGTAGGCTCTCGAAAAGAAAGGTGCACCTTTTTGACATGAGTCATATCATTTAGTATTTTGACCCTTTATCATTATGGTGTGTTACATCATCCTAAATCTTTGAGGGTTTATCAAAAACCGAAGAAAAATTCAAAAGTTAGAGAAATGTGGAGAGGCAGTGATATGATCTTTCCCTTTTATGAAGTGTCATTTTTGAGGCTATCTTGGTCATATAAAAATTTATTGTAAGGAGGAATAAGGCTATTTGAGTAGAGAAGCACCTAAGAGTCAAAAAAAGGATGGCAAAAAATCTCACATCACATTGAAGAAACACCTTTTATGGATATTGTTACCACTACTCTAACTTTTCTCACAAAGCTATGAATTATAGGGGATGAAGGAGTCAAAATTACTCCTATAGAAATTAATGATGAATGTATAGAATAACACTAAATGTGATTCCATTGAAAAATAGTTTTTACCCATTGGAGGAAGAATAATATGACCTCACTGCCTATGTATAAGGAAATGAAGAGGTATCATACTATGTGTCAACCCTATTAGGCATCTATTGAAGGAAAAGAAGAAGGTGAAGAAGGAAATCTTGGATGAAATTTCACTAAAAGTGACAGGTAATAGAAAAACCCGAATTCTTGATAGTGGGTGATCATCCCACATGGACGAAAACATAAACCTCTTATAGAATGCACAGGGACAAGTTGATAACATGGTATATTTTAGGAATGATGTAGGTTTAAAAATAAAAATAAGTGGAAATACTGGTAGGTTTTTAAGGAATTGTTAACCATTAATCAATATAATAGGAGAGAATAACAACCATGAAACCTAAGAACACCATTCCATTAAAAATAAAACATATGATACTGAAAATAAAAATGTGCAACTTACACCATTTAATTATACCATGGTTGCATTCTTTCTATGATTGATGAAGAAAACCAAGGAAAAACCAAATGGTTCTTCCCTTTGAGGTATATCCATAGGTTATAATGAATCACCCAAACATTTTGGGAAGGATATTATGATTACTTCATGATATTCTAATATCTCAATGACAAAGAAGGAAGTAAGAAGAGAGATTTAGGGAGGGGAGAGTTTTATCCAGTGATCACTTTAGGATATAAACTATACTCTCCATGGCCAAGACCTCTTTATATAGGCCAAAAGGACACTCTTTGAGCCATGTATTTACTCATACATTTAATAAATGTATGAGTAAAGATTTCAGTTACATCCCATGTAACACTTGAGCATAAGAAAACTTCCACCTGTTGCATATTATAAAATAAATAAATAATTATATCCAAAATTGTAGGAGATCCACTATATTTTTATAAATCTCTATAGTTTGAAATGAATCATACCTTACGATTCATGGCACTACAATTCACCTAAGTCATAAAATATAACTGTCTATGGAATCCATTACAATTTATTCCAATATTTAAATATGATATACAAATAAGCTTGGATATAATACTTTTTCCATATTTATTTCATACCCTATGATATAACACATCATACTATATAATATACTAAGGTTTTAGAGAATATACATTTCAATATCCTACTTTCACTAATGAAAAAATAACTTTTTGTGCAATTCCACCTTATACCATATCATATATGATAACTTGTGAAATCATATCCCAAACATCCTTTTATATATATTCCAAACCACTTTTGTAAAAGCTTTTATTAACTTCACCTTATACTACATCATATGCAATACCTTGCGATGATCTCATCCAAAAATATTTTGGATAAAACTCTAAAAAACTCTAAGAGTAGCTCTCTAAGACAACCTCAATCCAAATTCAGTCAACTATAAAGTGTGACCCCATGGGACTTTGTAGAATTAACAAAAAATATGAATCAATAGATTTATAAATGTAAGAAAATAGAGGCCTTTAGAAAAGAATCAATGCTACTCCATCTATAAAGGTATCTGATGTGATCTCTATCAAACACATATATCTCTATACTTGTGTCCACCAAAAGCATCATATACAATCATTCATAATCATATAATTTCTTTTTATAAGACATCTAGTGACCATGTTCCATGAATTATGTGAACCCCATATAGCTATATCATATGCTCTTGTCTCTATGAGTATTGAATGACCATGATGTTGTATACATCACATGTCATTTATCTAACAGATTAGCATATCACATGTCTCTCACACAAGTTGATAAACACATCATATGCAATATTTAAGTATGACTATACATTTCCTCAGTCTATCTTAATTTAGGGTCAATGTATCATACTCATTATACGAGAGGAAAATCCCTACTTGGCTATGCTTCAACCAGTGTCATGATCAACAACACACCCAACCACCCCTTGATTATCCAAGCCTCAAGGCTTTTGTAAGAAAGGTATCAAAGTATAAAGGTTATCATGTTAGGTATCTATCTATCCTAAGGTGTGAGTATTATATATGAATCATTCAACCCTAGTATACCAAATACATAGTGTATGGCACTCCATGTGGTATACTTAGTGGGTTATCCAGTGTAAAAACCCATTTTTTGCCCCGTGATCATATTCCATATCCCAATACAGTAATCATACTCAAGCTAACATTAACATCTTTTATAACCTATAATACTCCATGACAAAAATTGGTCATAGATAACTCAAAGGCATACTTTTAGAGGTTAATTATCATTACACTTTAAGAAATGTATATCAATATATACATATATGCATCTAATGTGTAAGAATGGTAAAGTGGAGATTTCATTTTGTGTTACATGATACATTATATATTGTTAAACTCAAAATATTTAAAAAAAACCAATTGTAAGTTCTATTTTAACATATCACATATGATTGATTTCCATATTAACCATATGTTTTCTAGACTTTCAAGGATTTTGTTAAACTTTTTACAACTTTATGTAATACCCACCACATACCTATTTAACCATATAATAAAACTTTACCACTAAAATATTTATTGGGAAACATCTATAAAGAAAGATAGTTTGAATAATGGTGATATTTAGGAATCATATTCCAAATGTTAAACTCCTTGAACATATTAAAATCTATTAACTACACAAAATCCAATGTAATGATGTTAATAACTTATTTTTTCTACTTAAAACTCTTCTAAGTGCATCATCACCATTCTTTAAATCCTTTATATCAAACTTTTCTTTGAAATATTATGATAACTAATGTCACTATTTGCATTATTTATTTACCAACATAGCCTAAAATATTTTACCATATAAAGTTCCATTCACTTTATAATGACAACCAAATATAACTCTTTACAATTCTATTTACCAACATACCTTGAACTCTTTAGGATATTAAGTGAAATTAACTTTAAAGTTTGAATGGTATACTCTTTTATTTGTTAACTTTGTACTTCTCTAAGTATGAACATACTCCCACTACTCTCCTAGAAAACTATATTCCTTTAAAAATATCATGATAAGAAATACAAAATTCTTTGTGTTTGGAAATAACACTTATTTCCTTTTAGTGGATATATTTAACAAATAAACTATTTTTCCATATCATATACAGTATTCTATGTGTTTGTATTATTTATTAAAAATAAGACTTTATCAAATATTCCAATATTGGTGGTGGAATATATTCCCTAATTTATAAGATAAACACTTTATCCTAGATAAAACAACTTTTATCCATGTATCCTTTTTTGAGAATATTATATAACAGGATGAACCATAAACCACATGTTTAAAAAAATATATCTAATTCATTTAAACACCAATTGTTTATAAGTGACTCTCAAGAGTGAGAAAAATGAGATAAAAATATGCATATTTTATATAAGTTCAACCACACTTGAAGTGCTTCATGCATTCAAGTCCTCCATGTAGAAACTCCTTTCTTCATTATAAGAAAGAAAACATTAGGCTCCCAAAATAAACTCTTTCATCACTTTTGAACACCTATATATTTAAAACACTTATAAAACATATAGTTGGTATCATATACCCTTCAGAATACCATAGGTGGAATTTCCATGTGGTTTATTATAACATGTCATGACCCAACCTTCCTCGGGCCATGGACCTATTCAAATGACCACATGAGTCTCCTATAATACCTTGGTTTTCTTCCAAGATCACCACAAACTATTTCCCATCGGGGTTACTTATCAGACTAATGACTTCCCCCATAGGACAACAAGTATCACTTTTCTTTTCGGGAGCCTACCTAATTAGAAATCCATGGTTAAGTGTGCTTAGCCTAGAGTAGTGTTCAGGATGGGTGACCTGTCTGTCAGAGGATGGTACATTGTGAAAAATCTTAATTGAGTTCCTAGGGTCTTAAGTGGATCTTTATAGGAGGCCATGTCATTCACCGCATTGATGACATAAGGCAGGTGAGGCAGAAATTTTGGGGTCTGGTTTGGTTTGAGATACCTCCAAGAGAGTGTGTATAATGTAGAAGAGGTTGATCACCACTCAGAAAATAAAAAGATCTTATGCCGACTATAATAGGATACCTTTTGAGTTTTCTATGGTCGATTGAGTTGTTCTTGTGAGTGACTCCTCAGTTGAGGAACCAATGTATGAGGAAGCATGGTAAGCTAGAATAATGTTTTGTGGGACCCTTTTAGATCACCAAATAGGTGGGGATATTGGTTCACTTTTTGGACTTTCCTATGTGTTATTGAGGCATTCATGATGTGTTCCACATTTCTCAGCTTCAGATGTACATGAAAAATCTTGTGCATGTTATAGACTGTGAGGATGTTGATTTGGAAGAAGATGAATCATATGAGGAGTATCTAATGTGGATTTTAGACTAGAGTGATAAAGTTCTATGAGGAAATATGGTACCACTCGTCCAAATTTAGTGGAAACATGGATAGATCTAGGAGGAGTAGTGGGAGTGTGAGTGTGATGTTCAAGCTCAGTAGCATGAGTTATTTGAGAATGACCACTATAGTTACTTCTTGGGGATGAGAAGTTAATAAAGGGATATAATTGTGATATCCTCAATTTTTAAATGTTAATAAAACCATTTTTGTTTGTAATTTATGATTTTTTATAAGAAAATGCAGTTTTTCAATAAAAATCACTTTATTAATGATATATTTGTTTTAAAGGATTTATGTGAGGGTAGAATCTTTTTTATCACCTTTAAATATTCCATTTAATATTTTTAGAATTAGGCACTATTTTAGTGTGGTATTTCGAAGCCCATAAAGGCTTGATATTAATATAATAAAAATATTAAATATATTTTATCACACACACAAAGTTTTTGTGAAATAATAGAATATATCCCAAATGGTTTATCAGATGAGAAATATGAGACATCCATTAAATTTGGACTACAAGGTTTACACTATGTGTTATATAACCTTAGAGTGCATTAGGTTTTTGGTTAAATCATGTGTGGGGGTAATTTATTTAATATTTTTATTATTTTTTGAAATAATTGAATATCTCACAAATAGTTCCTTGGATGGGATATCTAAGACCACCATTAAATCTGAAATGTATTTTTTACCCTAGGCATGATATAATCATTATGTGCATTGGGTGTTTGGTAACATTTCATGTAAGGTTAATAATAATTATATCATTATTATTATTTGTGATGAAAAAATAGAAATTACATGTGTAATTAAATTTTCTTAGTTGATGAGCAACGTTTTAACATGGGTGAATATTTACTAGGAGGCTAGTTAATAATAGTGATATTATTACCTTGTGCTAAATAAATGAAAATGTGTGTTTAATATTAATTTATTAACTATTTTTTGTATTTAATGAAATTTTTATTTGAAATATTAAATATGGGAATGAATAGAGGTATTTAATAATAATAATAACAATAATTGTTGTTGTTCTTGTTATTATTAAAATTAAGAAAATAATATTTGCGTTTGTATATATAATGTTTTTATATATATAACATGCATATATATGGGTTAAGTATATATGTACATATATGTGTGTGGGTGTGTGTATATATATATATATATTTCATATAAATATTTCATATAAATATACATGACTTTTAATATACATGACTTTTAATATTCATATTTAATAAGGGTGGATTAAATATGTTTTAAAGGGGATTTAGAAATAAAATGTGTAAGAGGTTATGGCTATGGAACATGATTTTATGAGGAAAGATAATAAAAGAATAAATATATTAAGTAATGAGACAATTAATGAAATAAAAAAAATACACAATAAAGGGGGATTCTGGGAAGGTGCAACACACACTTCATCCCCACTCATGCCACTCTACCTACCTTTTCCTATCTCCCTCTCTCTTTTTTTTGAAACTTATCTCTTCAAAAACTTATCCAATACTGATCGTATTAACACGCCATCAGTTTTTTGGGGTTCACATTGACAAGAATAATATAAATCCTAATTTTTTTATTGAATGAAATGAGGTATTTTAAATCTGATTTGTGTTCACATTTTTTAAAATGATAATTCAAAATAAATAATCAAAAGATAATTAGAAAATAATAATTTATTATCAGAAGATAATTCTAAGAGTCCTTATCATGAGATCATATTTTTGTTAGTGTGAAAATGTGGTTTAGGCTATGATATCTTTTATAGACTTGTTGTTGAACTAACCGATGCTTGAGATGAGTTGAATGTGGGTGCGTGAGTGGCTGTGGGTTTGATTGATTATGACATTGTGATTATGTGAGGCTAATAACTTTGATCTTGGTGTGATTTATCATTCCTAATATGACATTTATTGTTTACATGTTACATTATGGCATCCCGTCTTTTTTTATTACATAACTTTACATTACATTTTACAACAGAGCATCTTTTAAAATTTAGTGTCTTGGAAAAAATGTACATAATACATGAAAAATTAAAACATTATCCTAATCCTCTTTAAAGGATTCATCATAGGTTCATCCTAATTACAATTACCACATCTCATAAATTGGGGAAATACATCAAAGGAAAGGGTTATCATAAGGCCTAGTAAGGGAGAACAAGGGAAATAGTTTACATGTGAACTTGAGAGATATCAATAAGAACATGATGAAATACATAAATACATGAGAAATGGAAAAGAGGAATATAATAATAAAAATAAAATTAATCATTAATTTAAAATATATCTAAAACATTTAATTTATACATTCATAATCATATCACCAAGGTCCATCCCCAAGGTGTCATAAAAATTACCAAGGTTATTCACCAAGGTATCATAAAACTTTTCATCAATAGAGATTAATTTCTTTACCTAATGCATTGGATAACTATCAGGGTGAAACATTAATATGTATTTAATTTCATGATATAAACATAGATCATAATCAAAATTTTCATAAATAATCCATATAGAATAAAAGAAATGGGCTTCATATCAAAATCACAACATTTTAAAAATTGCTTAAAAACATGATCATTATGTCATTTATAACCCACAAAAAGGGAATTAGGGTTTTATGTATGTAAATTATTGAATAAAATAAATAATTTTAATTTATTTATTAATAACCCTAGTAATGAAAGAGTTTTGGGTATTCACAAAAATTAAAATAAAAGAATTTCTTGAGAAAAGGAGAGAGATTTTGAGATGAAAATTCTATAGCATAACAGGTATGGAACATGGTTTTATAAAACATTAAAAAGAGAGGGGTAAAGGGTATCCCATTCATATAAGACTAATAATATATTATAGGGAAATAATAAAATGTATATAATAACATTTTATAGAAATTTTAAATACACACCACATAAAAGATAACTTAAAAGGAAAAGAGAAGTTGAGAATTTCCTTACCTTGAAGAGTAACTTCTAAAAATCTAAGATCGGGACCTTGGGAGCTTGAGTACACCTTGGGAAGACTCCTTGTAAGGTAATAATATCAAATATTTAAGGGGGATTATTTTTTTAATGAAATTAAAAAAATTAATGGGTGGTTATTTATAGTAAAAGAGAGGGAGTTTTTTTAATAATTTTCGAGGACACTTCATTAGTCGTATTTTCAAAACCATGGGCTTGACCATGGTATTTTCCCATGGTATTGGCCAATTAGGAAACATATTGAGTTAATTTAACACATAATATTTGGACATAATTTTAAATTAATCATTAAATCATTATGACATAGCTATGATCTCATTAAACTTACTGAAAAACTCAAACTGTATTTTTACTATTCATAAAAAACTAAAGTATTTTATAAAATTCTCATAAATTTACCATAACCTAATATCAAAATTATGAATTAAAAAATGAAATTTATTTTATCAAAATAAATATATAAATATTAGAAGTTTAACTTTTAACTATAAAAACACTTAATTATTAAAAATAAAAATGGACAAAAAATGCACGGTAAACTACATAGTAAAAGTTTTGACACTTGAAAAAAAATTATTTTATAATTTATAATTAAAAAGGAGTGTTTTTATAATAATATGTAATTATAATAAAAATTATTAATAAATAATTATTTTAATATAATAATTTATATATTTATGAAAACAATTTTTACCCAAAAAAATAATTTATCAAATTCCATCTCAATTTTTAAGAAAAATTATTCTTAAAATAGAAATGATGGAATAAAATTTTTATTTAAACAAATTTATTACACATTAAGTGACCAAGGTATTGACACATAAACCCTTTTAACACTCACATATGACCAAAGGGTAAGGTGTGTGATGGTGATAGACTCTTGGGGTGGCTCAGATAACATCGCCCAAGTGGTAATCTTCACTAACTTGAACTTCTCACGTAGGAGATTCCGTTCAAGATTAACATGTTGAAGCTCGGCTTGGGATTGGTCAAGAGCGAAGCCTAGTGACTCTACCTCCTTCCCAAGCTCTGATAAATGGGATTTATATGGAAAGAGTCTACTGGATGAGGCCATTGACTCTTCTTTTTTCATTAATTATCCATTATAATTTCTATTTATAATTAATAATATTAACGTTAAGAGTACAGTTTCCAAAGACCATATTGACCAATAATCATAATTGAACAATGGTAATATAATATTCAAATCCTAATGGTCTCATTTTAATTTTAATCACTTCATTAATAAATGGATATAGTTTAGTTGAGTACAAATTAATATAATACACATTTTTAGTAAACAATTATTTTTCAAAAAGTTTAGGTAGTTACATTCTTCCCCATTAAGAAATTTCATCCCTGAAATTTCAAATCATTCTCTCAATTATGAAAAGGCGAGGGTACTTCTACTTCATTGTTTCCTCCGGCTCCCACATCACTTCTTCATATTTGTGGTTCCTCCACAGCACCTTAACAAGGTGGGTAGTCTTGTTGCCCAAAACCTTGTCTCTATAGTCTAAGATCTCCACTGACTGCTCCTCATAAGAGAGATCATGTTCCATTTATAACACTTTAGGAATTATTACATGTGAATGGTCAGGTATGTACTTCCTCAAGAGAGAGATATGGAAAACATCATGAACTTGTGCTATATTTGGAGTAAGTTCAAGCCGATAGGCCGTTTCTCCTATGTGATCAAGGATTTCATAGGGTCCAGTGTACCTAGGGTTGAGATTTACTTTCTTACAAAACCTCATGACTGTCTTATAAGGTAAAATTTGAAGGAATAATTTTCCACCAACATCAAACTCTGGGTCCCTTCATCGGTTGTTATCATAGATCATCTGCTTACTCCGATCAGCCTTAATGTGTTATTGGATGTCATGAACCTTTACTATCATCTGTTTTACAAGATCAGGCCCAAGATTATTTCTCTCACCAGCTTCATCCTAGCATGTAGGAGTTCTACATAGCTTCCCATATAGAGCTTTATAGGGGGCTATTTTAATGCTTGGATGGAATCTATTGTTCTAATAGAACTCAACTAATGGAAGATATTGATCCCATCCACCTTTAAATTTCATTGAGAATGTTCTCATCATGTCCTTGAGTGTATGAATAGTCCTTTTAGATTGGCCATCAAATTAGAGATGATATGTTGTACTGAAATTCAATTCGGTACTCAGATCATGTTGAAGACTTCTCTAGAATTTTGATGTGAACCTAGGATCATGATCATATATAATAGAGAGTGTAACTCCATTCAGCCTTACCACATTCCTTCACATATATCTTGGTGAGTTGGTCAAGAGAGAAATCTTCTTGAATAGAGATAATATGGGTAGTCTTGGTGAGACGATCCACTATAACCCATATCACATTATTTACTTTAGAAATTATCTAGAGACCAGTGAAAAAGTCCATAATGATATTTTTTCACTTACATGATAGCATGAGTAGTGGTTATAATACCCCTTTAGAAATTTGTCACTCTTCCTTCACTTGCTGACACACTAGGCACCTTGTAGTGTAGTCGGAAATCTCTCTTTTCATGTTATCCCACCAATGATGATCATGAAGGTCCCTATACATTTTCATGCTTCTAGGATGTATAGAGAACATAGATCTACAAGCTTCATCCATCTGCTGCTTCTTTATTTCTAGAATATATGGAACACATAGTCTTGTATGAAATTTTAGTACACCTTATTGATCAATATTGAAATCAGGAAAACTCCCATCCTTTATAGCCTCAAACTTCTTCTGTTAGAAAGGATCTTCTTTTTGAGATTTCTTTATCTTCTCTAGTAATTATGGTTTAGAAATAATTTGGTATAGTGTTGATGACATCTATTACCTTACGATTCCCATGCCTAGTTTTACTAGGTCTTTGATCAAAGGATCTCTTTGAATCCTCATCATGTATAGAACAACAGGTTCTTTCCTAGTTAATGCATCAACGACTTTGTTTGCTCTTCCAGGATGATAATGAATTGAACAATCATAGTCTTTGAGTAGTTACAACCATCTTATCTATATCTTGTTCAATTATTTTTTCATGAAAATATACTTCAAACTTTGATTGTTTGTGTATATGTCACACTTCTCCCCATATAGATAGTGCCTCTATATTTTCATAGCAAAAAAACTGCATCCAGCTCCAGATCATGCGTAGTATAATTCTACTCATGAGGCTTTAGCTATTGAGATGCATAATCAATCACCTTGTAATTTTTTATGAGGATTCACCCAAGCCGTTTTAGAGATGCATCACTAAAAATAACAAATCCTTCTTCGATTGAGGGAAGAGTTAACATGGGTGAAATAACCAGTCTCTTCTTTTGATCTTGGAAACTTTCCTCACACTCCTTTGTCCAGATGAACTTGAACCCTTTTCAAGTTAATTTGGTTAATGGATTAGAAATTTGTGAAAAGTTTTTCACAAACCTCCTATAATATCTTGCTAATCCAAGGAAACTTTGGATCTCAGTTATCATTGTATGCTGAGGCTAGTCCTCCACAACCCTTGTCTTGGTAGGGTCAACTGAAATTCCATCATTGGTTATAATGTTCCCCAAGAAAGAAACTTTTGGTAACCAAAATTCACATTTGATAAAATTTCCAAAAAACCTCACCTTTCATAGAGTTTTTGACATCCCCAGGGTGTTGTTAGTTCCCTATGGTGCTATGAAAAAACAAAATTTATAAAACACAGACAATCCTAACTCAAAGTGTAGTACTTGGTAAGTTCGAGTGTCGAACCCATAAGGGTGATCCGTATGTTCTAAATTAATTAGGAAATTTAAATTGTAATTGATTGGTCGTTTGTGAGAAAAGATAAACAATAACATGATTGATTGGGTTTTGAATCAAGATGGGAGGCATGCTAGGTTCAATGATTTTTAGGTTCGTGTGCTATGGTTTTACTTAAAAGTATGTTTATTCAGTCTTTGTGTCGGAATTGGGCTATCATAGATCCTTGGACTTGGTATCCCATCCTAGTCTTATGATCGATCTTTTGGAATGGTCATCTACTTAGCACAATCATAGAAACAGGTGACCTAAAACCTTGTTTAAACATAATAGACATTGATTTCAAAATGTTCATATGAAACTAATCCGATTAATTGATGCAATAAAAAGATAACTTTAATAAAGTAGCAATTTTCATGAAATATGAAAAGAAAAATATTTGGAATTGAATAAAAATATTTCAACAATCCAAAAAATGAATAGATAGTTGAAAAATAATCCCTGAGCACACATCCCCCTACAATCACATCACCTAACACTAATGGGTCTACTCGCTCATGATGAGAGTGAGAGAAATGGGTAACCAATGAATAATGGCAGCAAAGAATGACATTGGATCATCACCCATGGTCTGACAAATGTCCTTTTTGTTTTTCTTGGATGCCTCTACCCCAAAGTGTCTTGGAATGGAGGTTGAGGGTATTATTTATTGGTTTTTTCCATCCAAAATCGTAGCCCGCATCGCCTATTTTTTCTCTACGTGTCGACGCCTACACGACGTGTAATTCAGATCTGGTTTTTCATCCTCTGCATTGAATTCTTGGAAACTTTTTTTACTGGTTTGACTATCATCACATTGTGTACTTGTGGTACACAGAGTGTACTTGAATTTCAAAGCATGTATTCATGTCACGACTTGTTCAGTGCAAATCTGTTTCACTTGAAACTGTCATGAAATGTACTTGTGGTATATGACGTGTGGTCAATTTTTCTTCAGTTTTCCAGCTCCTCTTCATCTGCAAAATCTGATGTCACGTCACGAGTGAAGCAAAGCAGCACGAAGGGTCGTTCAGCTTATATTTCCTCCCCTTTTTGTTCCTTTTTCACAAATTCGTTATTTCCTTCCACAAATAATAAAACAACTCAATTCATTACAAACATGGAAATTTTATTCAATAAATTACAAAACCAACACATTAAAACATATTAAAATATATAAATGAATTAGACATATCAATTTTCAAAATAACCCTTAGATGATCCTCATACTTCTCATGACTTTTGGAATATATTAGAATATAATCAATAAAAACTACCACAAAGTTATCAAGGTAGTCCTTAAAGGCTCTATTCATCAAATACTTAAATATAAAAAATACATTAGTCAAGCCAAAGGGCATAAAAACAAACACATAATGCCCATATATTGATCGAAAGGCGGTCTTTGGAATATCTTCTTTCTTCACCCTCAATTGATAATAACCTGATCGAAGATCAATCTTGGAGAAGAATTAATCCCCATGAAGCTGGTAAAATAAGTTATCAATTCTTGGAAGATGGTATTTGTTCTTCATTATGATCCCATTTAGTTCTCTATACTCAATGCATATCCATATTGATCCATCCTTCTTATTCACAAAGATAAATGATTCTCCACAAGGAGACACACTCGGTCAGATAAAACCCTTCTCCAAAAGATCTTAGAGTTGTTTCTTTAATTCCTCGAGCTCCATATTTTCCATTCTATATGAGGTCTTTGATATTGGATGAGATCCAGACATGAGTTCAATGGAGAACTCTACCTCTCTTTCTAGTGGAGGTCCATGTAACTCCTTAGGAAATACATTAATGTATTCCTGAATGATGGGGACATTCTCTACTCATATACTTTCATTTCCTTATTTAGATTCAAAAATAAATTCCATAAAGAAGGATATAGGTGGTTCTTCTAGAAAAATCTCAGGTCGAGATATATCTCCTTGGAAGATAACTGTAGGTTTTCCATTCAAGACTACATATATTTCCATACTTATGAATTTGATCTTAGCATTATACTTTGAGAGCCAGTCCATCCCTAGTATAATGTCGAATTCCAGCATGGGAATGAATAATAGATTTTCAATGATATTATGATCACCAAAGTATAAACTAGAGTATCTATACACTATTGATTCTTGGATAATCCCTCTAAGAATCTAGATTGATAACTCTACTTCTAGCAGTTCAGGAATTGAATCTATATTCTTTGCAAACTTCATGGAAATAAAAGAATGTGTAGAACCAGAATCAAACAAAGTACTTGATAACTTTGAGAAAACAACAAGAGTAGCTTCCAAAACATCATTTTTAGCTTCAAATTCAGCCATTGTGATAGAAAAAGAACTAGTTTTCTCCCTTGGCCTATGTTGAGGCTGATGGTGATTCCCCTCCAACGCCATCAGATCTGAACAATGATTAGAAAAGTGACCAAGATATCCACACTTGAAGCATTTGACTTTAGGTATGGAATGTACCATATTACCTTTTTCACTAGTTTTGGGAAGTTGATTATTTACCTCACTATGAAAATTTTGAGCAATATTTCCTTCTCTTCCACACTTGTAACATTTACCACTCCTAAGCAGGTAGTTCCCTGAATGCTACTTCCAAAATTTGTTATATGTGGAAAGTTTCACTTGCTTTCTTCCTCTTACTTGGTCAAAGATCCTCCCCAAGTTTGGATCTAAGGATATATTCTTTTCATTTGACTTGTGAGACCACTGTGTCTCACCAAACTCATAAGAATCTATAAACCTTCCCATTATATGATAAATATTGAGTTGTAATGAGAAAGACTTTTTAAGTTCATCTCATAGATTTCAATAGATTCATTCTCTTCTGTTTCAGCTATAGGAATTCATTCACCATTTTTGTTTGCATTGAACGAGGGAAATATTTTTTGAAAAACATTCCCCTTAAACTCATCCCATTCCATAACTTCAATATCTTCTCTTGGATTCATATTTTTAACTAGTGTCTACCATTGATCATCTTCTCCCTCTAATAGATAAACTGTCTGGGTGAATTTCTCTTGTTATGAACAACATAGTATATAAAAGATCTTTTTGATAGAGATTATCCACTATTCATCAATCAATGGGTTGGTAGATCCACTGAAAATTGGTGGTCGTTAATGCATAAAGGACTCAATAGAAAACCTTAGTGAGAAACTTGTTTTATTTAATAATATTATAGTTCTAAGGGATCTTTTATTTCATATAACATCATTCTTAGACATGTTATTCATTTAAAAAAATTAAATTTTCTATAAATCCTTCATAATGATTCATAAAAATCTTGTGATTAACCAAACATATCCCTTGGGAGTATCAAACAAAGAGTGAAAAAAGGTTTGTTTTCATGTACCAGTTCCCGTTTGAGTCTATATAAAAGTGGTGTTTTTGGGTTTTATCCCTAGATACATATTTTCTAGAGCCACATCCACTTGTTCGTATCCAGACAATGATTTATTTGTTCGGAAACCACTTACTTAATTTTTAACCAAAATACCAGGAAGTTTTCCTATATTTAAACTTTACAATAGGGTTACTCCTAAAGTTTTCAAATATTAATTTACACAAATAACTAAACTGTCTTTTGATACCAACTATGGAATCCTGCCTTTTTATTATATAACTTTACATTACATTTTACAACAAAGGATCTTTTAAAGTTTAGTGCCTTGGAAAAAAGGTACATAATACATTAAATCTTAAAAAATTATTCTAATCCACTTAAAAGGATTAATCATAGGTTAATACTAAGTAAAATTACTAAATCTCATAACTTGGGGTACATAAATCAAATTAAAGGGCGAGCATAAGGCCCATTAAGGGAAAACAAGTGAAATAGTTTGCATGCAAACTTAAGAGATATCAATAAGAACATGATGAAATACATAAAGACATGAGAAATGGAAAAATAGGAATATAATAATAAAAATAACATCAATAATAACTTGAAAATGTGGATAAAAAATTTAATTTATACATTCATAATCATATCACCAAGGTCCATCCCTAACGTGTCATAAAAATTACCAAGGTTATTTACCAAGGTATTGCAAAACTTATCATCTCTAGAGATTAATTTATTTACCCAATGCATTGGAGTGATATCAGGGAGAAACCTTAATATGTATTTATTTTCATGTTATCCACATATATTATAACCCAAAATTTCATAAATAACCCATAGATAATAAAGGAAATGGGTTTCATATAAAAATCATGGTGTTTTAAAAAGTGCTTAAAAACATGATAATTATGTCATTTATAACTCATGGAAAGGGGATGAGGGTTTTATGTATGTAAATTCAATAATAAAATAAATAATTTTTATGTATTGATTAATAAACCTATAAATTAAATATTTTTGGGTATTCACATAAACAAAACAAAATAATTTCTTGAGAAGAAGAGAGAGATTTTGAGATGAAAATTTTGCAGCATAACGGGTATGAAACATGGTTTTATAAAACATTAAAAAGAGAGGATATAGGGGTAAAACATTCATAAAATACTCATAATATATTATAGGGACATAATAAAATGGATATAATAACATGTTATATAAATTTGAAATACATACCACATAAAAGATAACTTGAAAGGAAAAGAGAAGTCGAGAATTCCCTTACCTTGAAGAGTAAATTCTAAAACTCTAAGATTGGGTCCTTGGAGGATTGAAGAAACCTTGGGAGGACTAATTGGAAGGTAATAATATAAAATATTTGAGAGGGATTATTTTGGAATGAAATTAAATTAAGTAATGAGTGGGTATTTATAGTAAAAGAGAGGGAGTTTTTTATTAATTTCCGAGGACACCTCATTAGTGGTATTTTCAAAACCATGAGATTTATTATGGTATTTTTCCATGGTATTTCCCAATTGGGACACATATTGAGTTAATTTAACACATAAGAGTTGAAAATAATTTTAAATTAATCATTACATCATTATGAAATAGCTATGATGTCATTAAACTTACCGAAAAACTCAAACTGTATTTTTATTATTCATGAAAAACTAAAGTATTTTATAAAATTCTCATAAATTCACAATAAACTAATATAGAAATTATGAATTAAAAAAATATCATTAATTTTATCATAATAAATCTATAAATATGAGAAATTTATCTTTTAACTATAAAAATACTTAATTATTAAAAATAACAGTAGGTAAAAATGCATAGTAAACTGCATAGTAAAATTTTCGACACTTGAAAAAAATATTTTATCATTTTTAATTAAAAAAAGTGTTTTTATAACAATATTTAATTATAATAAACATTATTAATAAATACTTATTTTAATATGACAATTTATATCTTTTTGAAAAGTACAATTTTTACCTGAAAAATCAATTTATCAAATTCCGTCTCAATTTTTAAGAAAAACTATTCATAAAAAAGAAATGATGGAATAAAAATTTTATTTAAACAAAGGGATTACACATTTAGTGACTAAGGACTTGACACATAACCCCTTATAACACCCTCATACAACCTAAGGGTAAGGTGTGCAATGGTGATAGACTCTTGGGGTGGCTCAGATAATATCGCTCGGGTGGTAATATCCACTAACTTGAAATTTCCCCGTAGGCGATTCAGTTTAAGATTAACATGTTGAAGATCAACTTGGGATTGGTCAAGAGTGAAACCCAATGATACTACCTCCTTCCCAAGCTCTGATAAATGGGATTCGTATGGAAAGAGTCTACTGGATGAGGCCACTAACTCTTCTTTTTTCATTAATTATCCATTATAATTTCTATTTATAATTAATAATATTAACGTTAAGAGTATAGTTTCAAACAATCTTATTGACCAATGATCATAATTGACCAATGGTCATATAATGGTCAAAACCCAACAATCTCATTTGAACTATACTCACTTCATTAATAAAGGTATATAGTTTAGTTGAGTACAAAATAATATAACACACATTTTTAGGAAACAATTATTATTTAAAAATTTTGGGTCATTACATACATATCCTATGGAAATATTTTTCAGGGATCAAGATATTTAAGTAGAGCCTTGAGGTTGGGAGTTATGTGATTCTAACATCCTTAGAGGTGGGAATGGCTATCCTTGTAGAGGGAGAAGCATCAGTGCCTGAATAACATCTTTAAAGGAAGGTGTGGCTTTCCCTATAAAGGGAAAAGGATAGCATCTAGATAAAAGATACCAGTAATGGATTCCTATGAACTTGGGGTCATGGGTGATTAAAAGGATAATTTGGATAGGGATTGACTTGAAGAAACGTGCGACATTCCAGTGACAACCACCGACTAGGTGGGGTGAGCTGATGACATGGAGGAGTGTGCGAAATTCTCACAATAACCACCGATTGGGTGGGATGAGCTATATTATCTTGATGATGATATGTGTCTTCTTTGAAATCCTTTACAGTAATGAGCCGAAGTAGGTGGTGTTGGAGTTCATGGCGTCTTGGTCAGCGCACTATGACTCGACATATGTTGTGTGTTTATTGATCATTTAATTATTTCATGATATACACTATTATATATATTGTGCACTTATGGTAAAGATTAATTGGTGGTTTCCTAATTAGTCTTGTACTCAAACCATACTCAGGAATTTTGGTGCTCTTTTAGATTTTATGACTAGAGATCCAATTAAGAGAAAGATCCCTATGGTGGATAGTTGAACAATGGAGCATAGAGCTAGAGTAGATTGGGACAGACTCTGGAGGACTCAAAATGTTTGTTTATTCACATTTCATTTATTATCTACTACTTATAATTTGGATAGGATTACCACCTTGGGAGCACTTTTTATGTATAACATTTATTTAGTTAGTACATTTTTTTATTATGATTATTTATTATTATTGTTTAATTATTATTGTTGGAATCAAAAAACATATCATGTAATTCACTAAATGCTTCTATACATGATCTAGGAGAATAACGCATTTTTAAAGCTTCGATTTTACTGCTCGTGGAACCCAAACAGAGTCACGGATCAAAAGTTATGTCTGTTTGAAGTCAGACTGCTAAAAATGTCCATCCAGGATGATTTTGGGGGAAAAGTATGATTTTGTGCTCAAAAATTGAAATCTTGCGCACCAGAATGGATGTTCTGTGTGCAAGAATGTAATCATGCATGAAACAAACAAATCTTTCATGCAAGATGTTGCACAAACCTTTTACGCCTCCAATCAGATGTCACCTTCCTCCCCGTCCACCCAAAAAAATGGATAAGTAAGGTGCGTGCAAGTTTCAAGATGAGTGCGCAAGTTTCGAGATGCGCACACAAGGTTAGAATATGTGTGCAAGATTCTTAAATTCCCAACGCGACATCAAATTCCCCTTTGTGCATGCAACCACTGCGGGGTGCGCGGAAGATAACTTCCACGCCTGGAATCTTACGCGCAACTACTTTTGGGATCACCTATAAATACAAGTTCACCCCTCCCCTCAGGGTGGTCTCCAGAGGTCGACCGACGATCTGTTGCACATAATATCGCCTCTTCTGCGCCTGTGTGGAATAATGGAATCCCCCATGTGAGATATTTTGTGATAGGTCCCATATGGGTCCGCCTTCATGCGAGCCCACAATGGTTTGATCCTTGGATGACCTCTTTTATACCTAAGTCATTTGCGCGTAAATTTTCATTTTGCGTGAAATATTCCATTGATGGGTGCAAAACAATCAATCTTGTGTGAAAAACTTCCAAACTTGCGCGCAAGACTTCAATATTGTGTGAAACAGTTCCAAGGTTCCAAATATTGCTCACATCTATGCCACACAATCCAATCTTGCGCACAACCCATCTTGGGCGTATGCCATCTTACGTGCAATAGTGTCCAGGCCTGTGCTTGTGGGTCCATACCGTGGGGACACAACCCCTGCACCCCTGCTAGGGCTCAGTGATGGGCTGCGGTCCTGGCCCACCAAGTCGGTCCGTTCACTACCATCACTGACCCCCATGAAAAATAAAGAGTCACACCAAGAACTTTCAGGCTAGGACATCGGCATTTTCCATTGCTCTCTTATGCGTACCCACCTTCCATCTATTTAATACCATGATTTAAGATACTCCTATGCACACCATGAAACAAATTGAGTCAAAATATTCTTCTTGGTTCATTTCCCATGTTATGATATGAGATTCTCACCATCAATTCCCCAAGTACATTGAGTTGAACCATTAATCAAGCAACTCATCCAAACCTCATCACCTGACTCCAATGCCAGGTTGAACCAGGAAGGGCCGCTCTTGCATAATTCCCAACACCAACCATTTCTAGGATCCTTATGCCTAATAGTCCTATATATATGACAATAAATTATAGTATACCCTATACAAAAAATATAGGATGCATCTTGATCTAAACAAGATATGCCTTATGCACCAAGAATAAGAATACAATAGTCCTATCTACATGACTATAAACTGTAGTGAACCCTATACGACATATATAGGATGCCTCTTACTCCAAACAAGAGATACCTTATATGACAAGCATAATATTCCAATAGTCCTATCTATATGACTATAAACTTCAGTACACCCTATGTGAAAAATATAGGATGCCTCTTATTTTGAATAATATATTCCTTATGCGTCAAACATAAGATGCCAATAGTCCTATCTACATGACTATAAACTATAGTGAACCTATACGAAAAATATAGGACGCCTCTTTCTCTAAACAAGATATGCCTTATGTGCCAAGAATAAGATGCCAATAGTCTTATCTACATGACTATAAACTGTAGTGAACCCTATACTACATATATAGGACGCCTCTTTCTCTAAACAAGAGATGCCTTATGTGCCATGCATAAGATGTCAATAGTCCTATCTACATGACTATAAACTGTAGTGAACCCTATACGACATATATATGATGCCTCTTACTCCAAAAAAAGAGATGCCTTATATGCTAAGCATAAGATTCCAACAGTCCTATCTATATGACTATAAACTGTAGTACGCCCTATGTGAAAAATATAGGATGCCTCTTATTCCAAATAAGAGATGCCTTATGCGTCAGGTATGAGATTTAAATAGTCCAAACTACATGAACTTAAACTATATCATGCCCTATTATTCAATAATATGATGCCTCTTTTTCCAAATAAGAGATGCCTTATGTGATAAGCATAAGATGCCTCATTCTATAATTATAGTGGCATAATTTCAAGAGCATTGAAAACCATTTTAGCATTCCATCACTCCACCTCATGCTTCATGTGTCCTTCATTCGGATCTTCATCCTCTTTAATGTCTGAAGGGACCCCCTAATGGCCTGGTCCCATGACACATCAGCTCACCTACCATTTTGGGCCAACATTCCGGAAGACAATGGATGAAACTTCGAGTGAGGTCCTATGTTTCGAATGCGGTCAACATTCAACCCTCATTTGTTTGTCCCCATTTCAGGCTAACACAATATGGATGTTGCGTTTCGAACATAGTCAAAAGTTATCCTACATCATCACACCACCCTCACCACGTTCCGAATGTCAGCCATGTGATTCACACTTGTCATCTCCCTTTATTCGGACAGATTCCAACTCCCTTGGAATTATCCCGCTTGTGCACTTGGACATAGGTGTAATCCCCAATTATATGCCTCAACCCACCAGTGAGTTGGGATGCCCTCATGTCCAAACATGAGGAAGAAATTATGAGTATCTTCCTTAAGTAATCCTCATCCACCATTTCCACTCCATAGCGGCACTTGGGAAGCTTCCTTATGTAATCCCCATTCACGATTGCCGCTCCATAACGGCACCCGAGTATCTTCCTTGAATAAGCCCCATTCACCATTGCCACTCCTTTGTGGCACCTGGGAAGCTTCTTTGCATAATCCACATTCACCATTTCTGCTCCATAGAGGCACCCAAGTAACTTCCTTTAACAAGTACCATTCACCATTTCTGCCCTATAGTGGCACCTGGTTAGCTTTCATGAATAAGCCCCATTCACCATCCTTCATGGATGCACCTTTGTGATGTGATCTTTAGGTCCTTACTGCCTCTTTTTTCTTACACTAAGCATGAATCATGTGGGATTAGAGTAAGCATTAACCATGGAATCCTTCCCGGGCCACCTTATCCTATAAGCCCCAAACCATCTCGAACTATGTGGACTTTGATCCTTTCTAAGGCAAGGTACATAGGAAGAATCCTAGAGGTTCAAGACCCACACATACTAGTCCCGACCCCTTTACGTTGGTTCACCTTCGTCCTGCATGACATTAAACTATATACACATTCTGAACTACGTGTAATTTGATCCTTGCCTCATATGCAAAGTACATAGGAAGCCTCCCTGAGATTTAATCCCAACACCTACTTGTCTCAACCCCTTCACGTCGGTTTACCCTCATCCTGCATGACATTAAACTGCATCCAACCATTCTGAACTACATGGACTTTGATCCTTGCCTAGGAAAGGTACATAAGAAGACTTCCTAAGGTTCAAGCCCAACACCCATTAGTCCTGACCACTTCACATCGGTCTGCCCTCATCCTCCATGATGTTAAACTACACCCCCTTTTTGTCCCGCAAGACGTTAAACTGTACCTGTTCGAACTATGTGAGTTTTGATCCCCGTATCCTAGACAAGGTACGTAGGAATCCTCCATGAGGTTCAACCCCATATAGAGGCAATCCATTGTCACCCCATATAGTGGTAAGCTGTTGTGATCCCCATCCAACGATAAGCCATTGTGATCTCCATCTAGTGGTAAGCAGTTGTGATCCCGATCAGTGGTAAGATATTGGATCCCCCAACCAACGGTAAACCATTGGAGTCCCCAACCAATGATAATCCGTTTTAAACCCCAAGAACTGGTAAAATTTGGTTCCCCACTATTGGGACCCACATATCTAGTCAACCCCTCAAGCGTTAGACCAACCTCAGGCTGCTAACCTTGCATAAGCCCCGACATGCCTTCAGGTCACTTTCCTCTGTGCACACCCCAATTCCATGACCCATCCTGAACTACATGGACTTTGATTCCCTACCATGGGGATACATAGGAAGTCTCTTTAAGGATCAATACCAACATCACCATTGCCCTCACATCGGTCCCATCACATTCTCCATTCACTTCACTCAACCATCCATATCCATCCTGATTCTTACTTGGGCCGCCACATCCTGATGAGGTCATGTCACCCACTTTCTTGCTACTCATAGTAGTAATCGGGCTACTAACCACACATTATCCCCATCATCAGTGTTCCCTATAGGGTTTTAACCCATATGATCCACTCCCATCAGTGTTTTGATCAGTCCAATCCGTCTCCACAAGGCATTAAACTCAAGGCCTACCTTGTGTTAAGCATGATATGCCTGAGGAAAACCTCGGAAGACACTCCTTTGGTGTAACCATCTCCTCAAGATGTTAAACTCACGACATACCTCGTGTTAAACATGGGAAGCTAAGGAAACCCTCAGAGACATGCCTCTATCATATGATACCCTGCGACTGGCGTGGGATGTCTCGGGTTCTACTCCCTTGAGATTCCCTCTTATGAGGAAGAATAAAGGCTCCCCAATGTCCATGCATCCAAAGATGCCCTGACATGCCTGATGTTGTCATCTACTCCAACTGAAGGTTGCTGCCATGTCAAGACCCCATGGAATGTCATGACAGAAGTAGTGTAATTAAAATGCATCCACAAAGATATGGCACCGAGAATGATATTCACGAACCATGAATCAAATATTTAAGGGAGACCAGGACCAGGTAACGAGTTCCGAGGAGGAATCCACGGAAGGAGGAACCGATATCCCATAATCCCATTTTGATCAAGGAGAAAACATCCTTGAATAACTGACAGATGTCGCCCGCCTTTGGAAAGCAGGAATGCGGAGCAATGGCTGCACGTCCTCGATTGACGGATACACGCCCCGATGAAAGCATTCGAAACAATTATTATACTTGATGACATGATACAAAGGGTATAGTCTCCCCACTATTAGACTTAGACCCTCACTACTATTCAGTAGCCTCTTGTGTATGGGGAGGTGTGTATGAGGTCATGTAGCACCTGAATCAGACCCGGTGGTTTGGCTTAGGATGTTTTTCATTGATATTGTATCTTGGAATTTAGTGAATCGTGGCATGATCATCTGTCCTTAGCACCTTAAGAGGATCTTTATGGTAGGTTGTATTGTTCACCACCTTGATGGAATGAGGCAGGTGAGGTAGTAGTTGTGAGGATTGATTTGGTTCAAGATACCTCCAAGAGAGTGAAAATGATACAAAAGAGGTTGATCATCATTCAGAGTAGAAAAATATCATATACCATCCGTAAGATGAGACCTTTGGAGTTTTCTTTGGGCGATAAAGTTTTTCTTGTGAATGACTCCCCGGTTGGGGAACCAATGTATAAGGAAGCATGGAAAGCTATCACCAAGTTGTTGGGACCCATTGAGATCACTAAATAGGTGTGGATAGTGGCGTACCATCTGGTCTTTCCTCCATGTTATTGAGGCATGCATGATTTGTTCCATGTTTCTAAACTTCGAAGGCACACGGTCAATTCTACACATATTTTAGGCTGCGAGAACATCGAGTTAAAACCAAATGCATAATATGAGGAGAATCCAATGTGGATTTTAGAGCAGAGTGAGAAAGTATCATTACATGTAATATTTTATTTATTTTGGAAATAAAATAGTTAATTTTAATTCTAGGAGTCCTTGGCATGTAATCTTATTATATTTGGTGTGTGAATATGGTTTGGGTGACTAAATGTTCAATGGAATTTCTATCGACATCATTGAATTTTAGGTAGAAGGTTCCTTACCATTATGGTCCTTGTAAATATAATTTTTATCATCCTATGATGTTTTTGTTGGACTAATTGATCCATAAGATGAGTTGTATGTAGGTTCTTGAGTGGTTTTGATCTTGCTTGATTATGACCTTGTGATTATGTGTGGCTCTTAACTTTGATATTGGTGTGCCTTATAATTTCTTTCTATTAAAAGTATTGTTTTTTTGTTACATAACATGTGGAATTTTGCTTCCGGGATCAAGATATTCAGGTGGAGCCTTTAGGTTGGGAGTTATGCGGTTCTAATGTCCTTATGTTGGGACCATGTTGCCTGGAGAAGGTTTTTTAAAGCCAAAAGAAGTTTGTATTTTAAGTGTTGTCTTTTGTTGTCAAAGAATAAAAAATTGATTAACTTTTTAAAATTTTAAAATCAGACTAACCATCATATTCAGGAGTTTGTACTCACCATGCTTAAGAAATTCCATCGGATTGAGGATAAGTTTTATGGAATAATAGGTTCATCAGACTCACCATGAGTCTAGGATAAGAGGAAGTTCGCATTGAGAAGCTGTTTTAGAGTCTACTTGGATATGATAAAAACCTAATGATGATTTTCTTATCTTAGAGTCCTTATAAATTATAAGTTGAATACTTGTGATGAAATCCTTATAAAAGAAATGGGTAGTGTTTCCAATCATATTGAGGTTTGGTTGGAAAGAAAAAATTATGCTGGAAAGTTTGGGATGTTACAATACTTTCTGATGTAAGTCAGATGATGCTGAAGATGATCTCAATCATACTCAAAGTAATGATTAAGTCGTGATTACAAGCTGAATTTTTTAAAAGAATAATTTTTTTGAAGACAAAAATTTCCGGTCTCAATTCATCAGTGTGAGATCACCGGACACAAAACAGTATGAAGGTTGTAGTGTTTTGTTCGTAATGTGAAGTTATGAAGATGCTCATTTTTAGTTAGACCAATAAGACACAATAAATAAATCTTCAAAGAAATAAGTTAATGAGGATCACAATCAAATAATAAAAGAAGTTACTAAAGTCGAAGCTATTGGAACCGGTCCATCAGACGCAATGTGCCTGAGAATCAGAGTCTTACTGACACCGATCATCAGATGCTAATCGAAGGAAGAATTGTTTTATGGGAATTTTTTGGGGCCAATAAAAGTAAAAGAAATTGGAATTTTTTGGGACCAATAAATATATATAAGAAGATAAGTTAGTGGTGATCAATACAAAAAAGAAAATCATAGATCAATCAACAATGTAGTCAATAATTTTCATCAAGATAAACTGTTGATTATTTTTTTAGATGGGAACTTTGTTTTCCTTATAAAATTATTCAAGAGAAAATAAATGATCTAATTTGTTTTTAAAGTTGGTAAAGATAAAGAAGAATCATTTTTTCTTATAACAATTGGGTCAAGAGCCATCAGACTAGAAATAAAATCTTTATCAGAGTGAAGTCGAGACCAATCCATATGACAAAGGCTAACATCAATAAAAATTATCAGATACAGGATCACCAGTCTAAGAAAAAGAAGAAAAGAAGAACTATTTAAACCATACAAAAAAGTATTATCAATGTGGATCTTGAAAAGATGGTTGAAGTAGTTACCGATGTGTCGTCAAAGGGGACATCAGAATGGGCAGTTGGTTCTGAGGATCGTAATGGGAAGACATTTGTTTTTCATATGTTTTATAGTTCATTTTTCAATTAGTGCAGAGTAACATGATGAAGAATCTATAGCTGAACATATTTCTTCATCGTAATGAGAAAATTAGAATGAGGAATCAGAATTAGACTAATATTTTTAAAGAAATTATGAAGCGATCTAAATTTGTGAGAAGATTCGAGAAGTTTCAAGAAGAGTTAAGAAGTGTTAAAGAAGTCAAAATGCACCTGAAACTCAACAATAATTTATGTTTTAGGAAACTTGGTTGAGTGGAAAAGATTTTCAAAATCTCACCGAACTATTTTGGGATCACTTATAAATAGAGAGATTACTTTTTACTTTTCTGACACTTTTATTGTGTGCAAAGGAAGAGAGAGAAGCTCTGAAGTTATAGGGAGAAGATGTTTCTAGATTGTGATTTCCTAAAGAACTTTTCCAAATAGAAGAAGAAAAGGAGAAGATATGTGATTGTAATCAGAGTTCATGGAATCGAATTGAGCAATCATATTTGGATTTATGGACTAAGACAGAAGTGGTTTAGAATTGTCTCAACCGTATTCTGGTAGAATTATATTTCCATATTGAGAAATCAGACTGGGGAACTAGATTGGGAATTCAGATTGAGTATCATTATGAAGTCTGGGGAATCTATTTACTTTTATTGGGTAAGTAAGTGAAGAATTTATTTTATTTTTATATTTGTGAAAGTTGATCAAGAAGCACTGTAACATGTTTGTTACACAAATTGTATTACATCATTTCACACTACTTGAAGCACATGTACTATTGTATTGAACATAGTGTTACATGAGTGTAAGGTCATATCCTACTTATTGTATTCTACATAAAAGGATTGTTTTCTAGTGGATTTTGTGGTATTGGATTATTTCCAAACCATACCAAGGATGTAGCTACTCTTTTGGAGTAGTGAAACTTGTAAATTATTATGTTCCTATGGATGTGTGTTGGTTTTGTTTTTATCTAGGTAACAACTCTTTAATAGGAGGAAAATACTGTCTCATAAGGAAGGAAACTTAAAAGAAAAAATATCACTGATTCACCCCTCCCCCTCTTAGTGAATCATTGATCTTGACTGGGTACTTTCAAGTGGTATCAGAGCTGAAGGTTCCATTCGTTTACTCTTTACTAAAGTTTTAAAAGCGAAGTTGTGATGGAAAATCTCAATTGTGTGAACAATAAGAGGATTATGGTCTTTGATGGTAAGAAATATCATATCTATAAATATATAATGTTTCCTTATCTTATTTCTCTTGGGTATAATGTTCTTGAAGCTGCAACAAATGAAATTCTTTCTATTGATGATAAAGTTCCTCTTACATCTGTTGACAATAAGAATCTTGAGAATGATGGAAGGGCCAAGAATTCTTTACTATCATCACTTTATGAAAGTGGTTTTAAAATAGTGAAGGGTGTTGCAACAACCAAATGTATCTAGGATAATCTAAAAAACATCTATGAAGGAAATACAAAAGTAAAGAAGGAAAAGTTACAAATTTAGAGATTAAAGTATAAAGATATCAAGATGGGTGAATAAAATTTTTTTGGTGACTTTTTTACGAGGGAAAATGACATTTTCAACACTATTATATGTCTTGGTGAAAAGTTAAAAGATTTTATAGTTGTTGAAAAGATATTGAGAATTATTTTTGGCAAGTTTGATGCTAAAGTTTCTTCATTGGAATATATAGATCCTAAAACATTATCTCTGGATTATTTTCATAGCACTCTCAGTACTTATGAAATGATAAGGGAGAAATATATGAAAAGAAAAAAAAAATTATAGATAAATGTCTTTCAAGGTTTCTAAGAAAGAAAAATAAAAGAAGGTTCTTATTTAAGAAGAAGATGGAGATTTTGATTCTGAAAATGAGGTTTGTAAAAATATTGATGGATTTTTATCCTTATTTTCTAAAAATGTGAGAAGAGGTAAAAGTAAATATAAATTAAAATTTCCCTTGATTTTTTTTAATGTGGATCCATTATGTTGTTTGTGTCTAATTTTCCTCGAATAAATAAACAGGACAATGAGGAAGATGATAGAATACATATAAGATCATGGAAGAAATGGGTGGATAAGGATAAATCTTATTCCAAAGGGAAAGATAGAAAATTATCCAAATCTAAAAGGAGAAGTTTCTTATCTAAAGATGATGAAGAATAATATAGTGAATCTGAATTTGAAAAATCTATTGAATAGTCTAAGAATACTTTTATTACAATAGTTAAAAATGAAGAGTTCAGAAGCAACAGTTCTGAAGAAGAAGAAACTCAATTAGAATTTCATCTGAAAGAATAATTGAAAGCATTTCTGAGAAAGATTGGGAGAATTTATAAAGAAACTATAAAGTTTAAAAATAAATACTCTTAAAAAAATAGAGAATATTTTCTTAATGATAAAGTTAAGCTACTTGAAGTGATTTATAATTTTAAGAAATCTATAGAGAAAGAAAATAATCGTAGTGGACATCTGGAAGTAAGGTTGAAGGGAAAATAAGAAGTTTTGGAACTTGTCCTATAAAAAATTTCTAAATCTTAAAAGAGGGTTACATGTTTCAATAATTATATATTTGATGTTGGTTAAATCTCTGGAAAGGATAAAACTGATAAGGATAAAAAATTACCTTCAAAGGATGAGAAGAAATATGAGAAGGTTGTGTATGTGTCCAAGACCAATAAAGTGGAGAAGTCAGAAGTTTCTAAAAATATTAGTCTAAAAAAGTTTCTAATAGTTCTGGTTTCAATAAGGTTGAAAATAAAACCAATATGAAAAATAATATTCTAGTTTATAACAAAAATTTTGGTGGTAAATAAAGTTCAAATAAGAAAGTTATTGAGAAATATGGTCCCAAATCCGGACATAATGAAAGTTTTAGAGACAAATATTCTTTCTATGGATACTATTGGTATTGTGGTGAATTTGAGAACAAATAAAATATGTGTTGGTTTAACCAACAACATTATAACTATTCAAAAAATTACATAAGGAAATGTTTGAAGGGGATTCAATCTTCTCAAAGGAAGAAGTATGAGAATTATGTTTTTAAGAAACCTGAGAAGGTTGGTGTAAAAGTTGGAAATAGATTACAGTCTCTAGAATCTATTTATAGAACATGTGAACAACCAATAAATATCGAAAAAGGATGTCTTGTTTTGTTACCGGTACAATAATATTTTGTTAACAATTCTCATAATACAGATATTAAGAAAGATAAAGGAAAATAAAAATCTCTTTTTTTAGAAACTGCTCTCAATGATATAAAAGGAGAATAACCTTGGATCTTGGATATTAGGTGTTATTATCATATGAATGGAGACTTAAAATTTTTGTATAATGTGAAAGAATCTAAAGAAGTAATAGTGAAATTTGGAAATGATGAATCCCTCAGAATCAAAGCTATTGGATTTTCTGTTATCGAGAAAGAAAATTTGAAGTCTAAAAAATATTTGTATGTTGATGAACTGAAACACAACTTGTTAATTATTTCAAAACTTTTTGATAAATGAAAAAAAGTTATTTTTAGAAAATATGGTTTTGTTTTGAAAAATGAGGATTATGGAAATATTGTTATAAGAGGACAACATATAAAAGAAAAATTATTTAAAGTTGGTGAAATAAAGAACTCATGTTATGTAAGCATGGTGTAAGAAAATCAGTTGTGGAATAAAAGGATGGGAAACACGTTTTAAAGAAACATAGGAAAATTATCAAAGTGAGACATTGTCTAAGGTATTCCTGATATGTCAAAAAGAATATATTGGTGTTGTACAATCTATCAGAAAAGAAAAATTACAAATTCTATGCATAAATTTTTTTATATTTGTTCAAAACTACCCTTGGAAATTATTCATTCCGATATCTGTGGGCCAATGAGAAAATAATAAACTCATGGATATAGGTACTTCATTAATTTAATTTATGAATTTACTCACATTACTTGTTTCATGTATATGAATAATAAGTTAGATACTTTGAAAATGTTGAAAATTTTTAGGAGGAAAGCTTAGAAGGAATTTGAGTATTCAGTGAAGAAGTTAAGAATAGATAATGGTAGTGAATATAAAAATGAAGAATTTGAATGTTATCTTGAGAATTATGGAATTTGGAATGAGTTCATCACACCTTACACTCCTCAACAAAATGGTTTTGCTGAGAGGAAAAATAGATGTTTGGTGGAAATGGGCCGAACTATGTTACTTGAACATGTTCTTTCCTATTACTTTTGGAGGCAAGCCATAAACACTGTTGAGTATATTAAAAACTGATGTTTCTACAGGTCAAATTTGGATATGACTCTATATGAAATTTTTTATGGAAATACTCAAAGTTTGAAACACTTTATAGTTTTTGGGAGTCCTTGAATCATAAATAACCAAGGTGGAAACCTTGGAAAGTTTGATCAGAGAGGTGAAGAAGGAATTTTTCTTGGCTATGCTCTAGATGGAAGAGGATAAAAATATTTCAATAAAGAGTTGGGAAGATTAGTTTACTTTTTTGATTCTAAAGTTTTTGAAAAAGTTGATGAAGATAAAAAGACTCATGCATATAAGGAAGAATAACAGAATGAAATAATTTCTAAAATTTCTGATAAGGATACTGAGAATAGTAATCCTAGTCAAGAAGAATAATTGGACTCAGCTATTTCTAGTGATGAGGATTACTCTCGAAAATATCATCCTAGGATAAGGAAGCAAGTGGAAGCTCAAAAAATTATTGATGACCAACATCAAAAGGTTTAAACAAGGAGAACATCAACAGCTATTACACACACTTCCTTGTATTCAAAATTTGAGCCGAAAGATGTAAATGAAGCTTTTGAGCATCCAGAATGGGTTTAGGATATGATTGAAGAGCTGGATCAAATAGAAAAGAATGATTATTGGGAACTCATAATTAAACAAAATGAATTTTTTTTATTGGTACAAAGTGTATTTTTTTTGGAATAATATTAATAAAGATGGTGAATTCATAAAAAAAAAGCAAGATTAGTGTGGAAAGGTTACTCATAGATTGAATAAATTTATTTTTATGAGGCTTTTACTCTGGTGTTAAGTTTAGAAATAATCAAAATATTTCTTGCTATTTATTCACAACAATGTTACAAAATTTTCAAATCGATGTGAAATTATTATTTTTGAGTGGTGATCTTGATGAGGAAGTTTACATTGAACAACCATGTGGATTTATTGTTAGGAAAGATTAAAGTTATGTGTGCATGTTGAAGAAAGCCTTGTATAGGATAAATCAAGAACCAAGAGAATGATATTCTAAATTGGATACTTTCATGAGGAAAATGAGTTTTAAAAAGGAAAGATTTGATAGTAATCTGTACATCAAGAAAAGTCAAGAGTTTTTCTCCATAATAATTTTCTATGTTGATGAAATTATCTTTGTTGGGAATGATGAAAGAACTTGTGAATGTTTTTCTGAAGAAATTAAAAATATGTTTGAGATGTCCATGCTGGGAGAAATGAAATACTTTCTTGGGTTATAAATCTTACAAAATAAGAAACAAATTTTCTTTCTCATGAAAATTATGCTAAGGAACTTCTTAAGAAGTTCAGTATATAAAATTCAAAACCAGTTTCCACACCAATTTTTGTGGGAACCAAGTTTTATAAATATGGTGAAGGTAAGGATGTTGATCATAAATAGTTTTAGAAGCTGATAGAAAGTTTTTTGTATTTGACTACCTCAAGACCCGATATTTTTTATGTTGTTACCATATGTTCATGATTTAAAATTTATCTAAAAGAAAAATATTTTTTTGGCTTGAAAAAGAATTATCAAATATATCAAAGGAACAAAAAATTTCATAATCAGGTAGGAAATCTCATAAAGTATTGATTTATTTGGGTATTCATATGTTGATTGGGAAGAAAATGTTGATTATATAATATCCATATATGGTGGAGTTTTCTTTATAGAAAAAAGTTATGTTAGTTAGCATACAAAGAAATATAATTAGTAACTCTTAGCATGACACAAGTTGAGTGTGTTACTACCACTCAATCTACTACCCAAATTATGTGGATGAAAACTCAGTTGGAAAATTTACTTGTTGAAGTGAAGTTACCCTTACTCTTGGGTTGGGATAATCAAAGTGAAATCAACTTTAAAAAAATATAGTACAACATTCTCATTCAAAACATATTGATATCAAATGTCATTTAATCAAAGAGAATCTGAATAAGAATGAATAAAATATGGAGTATGTTCTTACATCAGAACAAGTTACTCACATTTTCACAAAACCTTTACCAAATGAACCTTTTCACAAATTGAGGTTGAACATGGGAGTCTAAACTCTTTATCATCAAGGTTGAGGTATATGTTTTTGTCCCCTCTATCATCTAGTATTTGGATAGTGTTATCAAGGGGGATAACGGTTTCATAAATCTATACATTGACATATGCTAACCCTTTTACGGAATCATGTATATAGGGGGGTTATGGGTATGTTGTGAGTCCAACATGTAAATATGTGGACTATTCTAACTATTTTTTGAAGTGTTTTTAAGACAATTTTGTTCACATGAAATTTGAATAAGTAAAAAATGATGTGAAGAAAATCTGAATATGTTTCATAAATCACTACTACTGGACATCATGGTTTTGATGTCAATAATTCTTGTTTACTATATTGAGCTATCTCACATAGGATTTGAATTGTCGACAAGTAATCCATAGATTGAGGTTACAAAGTTTAGTGATTTATGAATATTTGTTGAAAAAAAATAAAAAGGGGGATATTGTTGGGACTAAGTTGACTGGAAAAGTTTTTTTGAAGATGAATGAAGTTTGTATTTCAAGTGTTGTGTTTTGTTGTCAAAAAATAAAGAAATAAATTCACTTTTTAAACGTTGAAAATCAGACTGGCCATCACATTTAGAAGTCCAGAATCACAATGCTTAAGAAATTCCATTGGATTGAGGAGACGTTTTCTGGAATAATAGGTTCATCGGACTCACCCTAAGTCTGTAATAAGAGGAAGATCGTATTGAGAAGTTGTTTTAGAGTCTTCTTGGCTCCGATGAAAACCAGATGATGCTTTGATGATCATAGATTCCTCATAAATCATAAGTTTAATACTTGTAATACAAGACTTATAAAAGAAAGGAGGACTGTTACTAATCATATTGAGGTCTTTTTGAAAAGAAATATTTATGCTAGAAAAGATGGGATGTTACAATACTTCCCAATGTAAGTTAGATGATGATGAAGCTGATCTTAATCATACTCAAAGTCATGGGGAAGTCATGATTACAAGATGAAGTTTGTATAAGAAGAAAGTTTTTGTAGAAAAAAAATTCAGGTCTTAGTTCATTGGTGTGAGATCACCGAACGCAAAATAGTATAAAGTCTATGATGATTTGTTTAAAACATGAAGTTATGAAGATGATGGTTTTAAGTCAGACCAATAATCTATGAGAAATAAATATTCAAAGAAATAATTTTATGAGGATTGTAATCAGAGAAGAAAATTAGTTGTTGAAGTCAAATCTGCTGGAACTGATCCATTAGATGCGGCGTGCCATCAATAATCAGATTCATACTGACACCGATCATCATATGCTAATCGGAGGCTAAATTGTTTTGTGGGAATTTTTTTGGACCAATGAAAAGAAAATAAATTGGAAGTTATTTGGACCAATAAATATAGAGAATAAGATAAGTTAGTTATGAATGATATGAAAAATAAAATTATATATCAATCAACAATGTAATCAACCATTTTCATCAAGATAAATTATTGATTGTTTTTCAGAAGGGAACTTTGTTTTCATTATAAATTTTGTCAAGAGAAAAGAAATGATATTTTTTTTTCAAGTGGGTCAATAGAAAGAGGAATTGTTTTTTATTGTAACAATTGGGTCAAGATCCATTATACTGGTGATGAAATCTTTGTTAGAGTGAAGCCGAAACCAATCCATCCGACACAGGCTGAAATCGATAAACATTATCGAATACAGGATCACTGGTAAAGGAAAAAGAAAAAAAGAAGAACTGTTTCAACCATCCATAAAAGTATTTTCAAGGTGGATATTGAAAGTATGCATGAATTAGTTACTAATGTGTCATAAAAGGGGACATTAGAATTGGTAGTTGGTTCTAAGTATCGTAATGAAAATACATTTGTTTTCCATATGTTTTCTTGTTTGTTTTTCAATTGGTAGGAAGTAACATAATGGAGAATCTATAGCTGAACATATGTCTTCATCATAATGATCAAATCTGAATGGGGAATTATAATTGGTCTGATATTTATAAAGAAATCATGAAGTGAGATGAAGTTGTGAGAATATTCAAGAAGTTTTGAGAAGATTTGAGAAGCTTTGAAGAAGTTATGATGCACCTAAAATTCAAGGAGAATTTATGTTTTGGGAAATTTGGTTGATCAGGAAAGATTTTTAGAATCTCACCCAAATCATTTTTGGATCGCCTATAAATAGAGGAAGTGATTTATAATTTCTTGGAACTTTTACTATGTGAAAAGGAAGAGAGAGAAGCTAAAAAGTTATAGGGAGAAGAAGTTTCTAGATTGTACTCTCTTGAGGAAGTTTACTAGAGAAAAGAAGAATGGAGAAGAGATGAGATCATAATTAGAGTTTTTAGAATCGGACTGAGAAATCAGATTTGTATTTCCTGACTGAGGTATAAACAGTTCATAATTGTCTCAACTATATTATGATAAAATTATATTTCCATATTGAGAACTCAGACTAGGGAATCATATTTAGAAATTAGACCGAGTATCATTATGAAGTCCTGGGAATATCTTGCCTACTGCTAGGTAAAGAAGTGAATAATTTATTTAAAGTTTATATTTGTGAAAGTTGCCCTTACACGAATTTAATGGAATATCCTATTCTTTACATTCCATACAAAAGGATTGTTTTCTAGTGGATTGTGTGGTATTGGATTATTTCAAAACAATACCAAGGGAATAGCTACTCTTGTTGATTAGTGAACCTTATAAATTATTTTGTTCCTATAGATGTGTGTTGGTTTTGTTTTTATCAAGGTAACGACTCTTTAAAATAAGTCGAAGGTTGTTTTACAAGGAAGGAAAATTAAATAAAAAAATATCACTGATTCACCCCCCTCTCACTAATTCATCGATCTTGACTGGGCACTTTCACCTTAATGGTGGGTGTGTCTATCCCTATTGGGGTAAAATCATCAATTGATGATTACCCAACTTGATGCAATCTTAATATCCTTAAAGGTGGGAATGGATTTCCATGTAGAGAGAAAAAGAATAGTGGATAACTGAAAGATATCGATCATTCCTTCTTACAGACTTAGGTTGTGGGTGATTAAAAGGATAATATGGTTGAGGATTTACCTAACAGAACATGTGGTGTTCTGGTGACAACCACTGACTAGGTGGAGTGATCTGATGACATGGCAGAGTGTGAGGTGTTTCTGTGACAAACACTGACTGGGTGGGGTGAGATATGTTACCTTAATAGAGGTATGTGACTTCTTTGACAATATTTCTAGTAATGATCTAAATAAGGTGGCTTTATGGTTTTTGGAGGCTTGGTCAGCACATGATGACTTGACATATATTGTCTGTTTATTGAGAATTTACTTATGTCATGATATACACTGTTATATATATTGTTCACTTATGGTAAGGATGCATTTTTGGTGTCCTACTAAGTCTTGTACTCATGGTAACAACATAGTTAATGATAGAATACATCATTTTCATATTTATTAATATTAATTAGATAGTTATATTAGTTATAAAAATATTAAGTAATTTTTGAAATAAAAAAGGAAATAGTTTTAACTAAACTCTTTTCTTATATGGTTTTATTTAAATTATTAATTTCTAAATTTTATAATTTTAATTTTAAAATATGAATATCATTTTTGAAATCATCATATAAAAATCTACTTTGGGTGAAATTTTGGGATTTTTCGGAATATATTGATTTTTCAGTGAATAGTGAAAATACTGATTTTTATAAAAACTCATTTATTTTTAATAAATTAAGTAATTTAAAAGTCTCAATGTAACACCCTAAGATTTTATGTAATTTCTCTTTTAAAATTTAACATCTTCAATAGTTTATGCTTCACACAACACCGAGTTTAAATCCATAATATACTATTAAATATGACTGTTGGAATAATAATATGACCGTTAAGAATAGTAATATGACCAATAAAATAGTAGCTTTACCTCTGAAAGTATAAATAATATTTTTGTATCTTATAAATGAAAATATGGTATATTTATATCATGGAATAAGTAAATAAATGTTTTAAAAATGATAAATTAAGTGTTGGTATTTTTGTGAAACATAAATGTTTAATTACAATTTTATAATTAACATAATGATTTAAAAGAATATTTATTTTCATAAAATATATTCATAAATTAATATTTTATTGTCTTGTGATTATAATATAATTTTATGAGACCTTAATTGATTTTTGAAAGTATCATAAAATTGGTTGTAATTTTAAAATCGTTATTTTCCGAATAAATGATGATTTTAATTAAATATTAAATCGCTCATATTTATAAAATTATTTTCATAAAATGGAGACCATTTTTAAATTCTACACATCAGGAAAAATTTAGGGTTAATTTTTTGGATTTTTTTTAAAATAGTTGATTTTTTTAGGAATAGTGAAATACAGTAATTTACGGTATATAACATTATAAGTTAAATACACTATTTATTGAGTCATTGCTGATATAAGAACCATAATATCTAACTATACTTCTATATTTACTTTATTTAATAATTGTAATCAAAACTATTCATATTCTTGAGCCAAAATAATAAACTAATGAATAAAATAATAAAAAACAACCCTCTCCTTCACTATGAATATCATCCCTCCCCACCGCTTCTCCTCACACCTCCAAAGCCTTGAATCTTGTCCAATTTCTACTCAATACCTCTAAAAAACCTATCCCCCATGTTATGGTCTTTCTTGTCTCACCCAAAATACCATTTAAAAGTTCCTTAAGGAGATTTTCAAGGAGTGGAATTCAAGAGGTAAAATCTCCTTTCATTCGTTTAATTTTCTTTTAATTTCTTTTCTTTTCTTATCCTTTCCTTAACTACTCTATCCAAACATGAATGATAACTCCAGTATCTTATATATACTATAATTTTATTATGATTATGGTATATCCACCCTCAATTCTTTTCTTTTTCTCATTTTGTTCCAAAAATGAAAACGCCATCTGTGAGGTGTTGATTCACCACCTTCATGGATGATGATTTTTTAGCTTTTTAATACCACCTTCAAGGATGGTAATAAAACCATTTTTATAGTTAAACCATATTATAATATATATATATATATATATATATATATTTATATTACAACTTATTCAGTGTTCTGAAACTAGTATATATATACATAATATTAATTAATAAAACAAAACTAGTGTGTGATGATTGGAAAAGCACCAAAATAATCCAAATAGTTATTATTAAAGTTTCATCTAATGAATTATCCTAATATATAGAAAAAAATTATATATAAGACCATTAATTATTATGTAATTTCATTATTAACATATAATTTCAATTCTAGAAAACTATTCTCATTTCACATGATCTTTCGTACATGTATACAAGTGAACCAATTATGAAATCCAAATAAACTAACACTTCTGAGCAATGAAATTGAATATTACAACTCATCAAAAAGACCATAAATGAACTTAATAAAATTTTAATAAATAAAATACATGTTTAATATTTTCTTAATTAAATTATTAATGGATATAATTTCATTATCTAGGGTGTTATGTAGAAGTGTAGAATGCTTTCAAACATAAGGTTAGAGTTTTCTCCTATCACTTTTATTTCTATGAGATATACCTTATTTACCACTATTTACTGTGCGTGGTGTATGTACATGACCTTTTGATGTATCATATAATGAATATATTTATATTCATGGTATTCAATGATTCATTTGATGATAATTAATTTTATGTGGCATATGGTTCGACTGTTTGCAAAGTGGCAAGGATTCTCCCCAAACCTCTTTTTTTCATTCAGGTTATGCTTTCTCTCTCTTTACCCCAATTAAATTATTCTTTCTTTTAATATAACTCTTATAAATTCTATTTATATTTTCTATACTCATATATCTATATCATTTCATCTTTCTTTGATGGATAAATACATGTTTTATAAGGTCCCTTTTCAATTCCTCCTAATAAGCAAGCCTGATTAAAAGGAACTTCCCAATTTCACACCCATTATCAAGTATACTACATAATATTTTTTAAGAAACCATTATTTTTCTAAAATAACTAATTTCATCATAAAAAACTATCTTAGTTAATTTCTGGTTTTATTCCAACAATTATGCCTTTTCATATTTAAATACTCATTTATATTTTCCCTTAAACCACATTGAAGAAGCTCATTTCTAAAGTTTCTTAAACAATATTTTTACATGTTTTCACTTTAGCTGCTAAATTTTAGTATGAATGTTATTTTAATATTCCTAAAATATAATTCCATTCCCTTTTCTTTTCTGGGATATAAATGTTTGCAATCTGATTTTTATGACAAATACAAATGATTTTCCAAAAGAACCGTTCCTTCTAAAGTAAAAGGGTATTTCTCTCAAGAATTTCTCAATGGTTTTGTTAAAGTATTTTCATCTATTTCAGTACCCTCTATTTAATATTATTTTTAATTGATATTGATCTATTATGTTACCATATACCATATTTTATTGAATTATTTATGATTATCTTGACTGGAGATGTAGTGTTATGATACTATTTACCATATTACTCTGGATAGTTTAGGATTATGTTTACTGATTGGGGATATTATTTAAATTTCATATACTAGTTTCAATATGAATGTATATATTGATTATGTTTTACCCCTTTCATATTAGTAATGCATGTGACTTAGTAAGTGATGGGAATGGCCTAATATAGTTACTCAATTCATTAGTAGGTCTCATGAGACAAACTAGATTGAGTATTGACTGACATCTTACCCATTTATGGTGTATTAGATGAATCCTTGATGATATGTTATGATATTTGGAATTATGAATTCCCTTATTATGATATTAGTAATTGATAATCCATGTGATTATTCGACTAGTAGAATATCCATTGTTAAGTTTCATTCTCATGTGATTATTTATATGGCATTATTTATTAAGATCTTATTCTATCCATATTATACTCAAGATTATGTTTTAATGGCATGTGTTTTTAGTTATTCACCTTGACTTATTTTTTATGTTTATTTATGTCAAATTTCACTGTATTACTTACCCTTATTGAGCATCTAATCTCACCCCTTTCTTATGTTTTATTTTTCCCTAGGATGCGAAGATGTGTTTTATGAATGATTTGAAGGGATAATCTAAGAGTTTATGGGTGTTTCCAATGGAGTTTCTATGTTGTTTTTCCTTTTAAGTTGTAATGTAAAACTTATGATTGTATCTAGTTTTCAAAGTTACTAAACTATTCGGTCCTTTGGGATGAAATAATTTGTTTATAGTACCTATGTAGTAAATTGAGGTACCATCTTTGGGCTACTAAGGTTAGGGTATTTACAGTTGGTATCAGAGAAAATTTAGTAGAAACCTTGGAAACTAGATTTAGAAAATATAGATTAGGGAACATAACCCTAAGATAGACTTTGATGATAAGCATAGAATAACATCCTAGAATTTTAGTAAGGTAGATATTATGTGGGTATTCTTATAGATACATCCCTGTATGGATACTATAAGTGGACATGGTTTTGGAACAGATGTACCTAGGGGCAATAACTCTGATAAGGTGTGTCGGGCCTAACTCGGTGTAACCTGGTACACTACAATGGGCCTTACTACGCACTTGTTTTGACACTCCTAGGGGATATTCTTAGGATAATCTATATTTTATTTACAAACCATTATGAAATATTTAAAATTAAATATGTCCCCAAAGAAACCATGTTTATGATTATGAGATTATCTATGAATAAATTTTCAATTTATATTAAGTGTTTTTATAGTTTGAAATTATGAATTATAACCTAATTTACTGTATTATATTATTTAGAAATGGTTCCTAGTGGAACGAATGGAAACCATATCAATGCTCATATCCCATATAGAGATTTACCTTCTATGAAATGTAATGATGTTGGAGATGCAACTAGAGCTGAACAACTGATAACTATATTGGGACAACTGACTCAGGTTATGAGAAATAAATTTACTTTCATGTAGCATACTAATCCATAATGTGATTTAACAATTTTAGACCACTTTTTATGAAAATAACCTCTATCATTCAATGGGACTACAAACCTATTTGTAGTAGAGGAGTGGATAAGTTCTTTAAAGAATATATTTATCTCTCTGGGAAGTAATGAAAGGGAGAAGGTTATCATAGAAGTTTATATTCTATTGGGAGATTTAGATAAATGGTGGTTATTATTTAAAAACACAAAAGAGGAGGAAGAAATTTCAAATATGTAATGAAATAATTTTAAGGAAATTTTCTTAGAAAAACATTTCCCTTGTGATCAGTGATCAAGTATGGAGAGGAAATTCTTGACTCTAAGACGAAAAGGGGATAAAAATGTTACCAAGTATGAAGACAACTTTACAAGGTTAGAAAGGCATTCCATAGACTACATACGCAATACAAGGAGAAATATTTATCATTTATTTGATGGTATTAAACTAATTCTATGAAGGGAACTAGTCTCCCAAAAATTCTCATCATATGAGAATATAGTATCATATGCCATCAAGACAGAGAAATGATTTTCCAATCCATATGGATTAGAAGGGAATCAAGATAAGAATAGGGGTACTTAGTACTTTGGAAAATGAAATAAATAAGAATATAATAAGGAAAGGATATAATTTCCAACTTACAATAAATGTGGAAAGAAACATCATGGAACATGCCTATTGGGAATGAGAGTTTTTTTTAAAATTTAGAAAAAGGCCACCATGCTCATGATTGAAGAGGAAAGAAATAATCTAACAATGCACAATTATTCAATTGTAAGGAGTTGGGACATATGTAAATGATTATTATATAAGTCAAGGAAATTTTACCTATAAAAGGCCAAGGGAATAAGGCTAGGCTTATACAGTCACAAAAACTAAGGTTGAAGTCCCTAATGATGTAGTGGTAGATACTTTAATCATATCCTCAAATTTAGATAAAGATTTATTTGATTATGGATCATCACATTCCTTTATATCTTCCTAGATTTCTTTAAAAATTATATATTTCTAATTCACCTTAATAAGGGATTTTTTAGTAAAGACTCATAGTGTAAACCTTATTTCAACAAATATGTGTTGAGCAGTTTCTATTATGACATATAAATGTGATCTAATTGTTGATTTTATTATCATACCTATGGTTGATTTTAATATAATCCTTGATATGGATTGGATTTAAAATTATAATGAAAAATTTTATTTCAAATAGAAGGAAATTATGATTCATGATAAAGGTATAGAATTTCTAATCTTTAGAGGATAAACTTTATCATCTGATTCATATTTGGATCCACCTCCAATAGTTCTTCTAATATTAATTCTTGGATAAGAATAGAAAATATCATCTATAGATGAGTAAATAAATCTTAAAATTGGGTACTTACCTATTGTACATGAATACATTTATGTATTTCCAGAGGATTTACCTAGACATCCTCTAGAGCGAGAAGTTGAGTTTTCTATTGATTTAATCCTTGATGTAAGTCCTATATCAAATACTCCCTATAGAATGTCCATGATGGAGTTAATAGAATTGAAGAAAAAACTAGAGGAATTGGGTGATAAGTGATTTATATACCCTAGTGTTTCACCTTTGGGAGCTTCCATTCTTTTTTTAAGAATAAAGATGGATCTATGAGGCTGTGCATTGACTACAGAAAGACCAATGTTATTACTATAAAGAAAAATTATCAACTACCTTCAATTGATGATTTATTTGATCAACTTCACAGATATTAATATTTTTTAAATATTAATCTTTGATCTGAATATCATAAATTGTATGCAAAGAAGTAAGATATTCCAAAGACAATATTTCAAACTAGGTATGGACATTATGAGTTTATAATAATGCCATTTGGACAGACTAATGAACCATATGTTTTTATGGATTTAATGAATAGAGTTTTCAATAAATATATTGATGATTTTCTGTGGTATTTATCAATGATATCTTGATATATTCCAAAATCTATGAGGACCGTGAGAACCACTTGTAGATTTTTCTAGAGACTTTTATAAGAAAAGAGTTATATGATAAGTTTAGAAAGTGTGAATTGTGGATTCAAAAAATTTATTTTCTTGGATATATTGTATTTAGGGATGAAATATTAGATGATCATATGAAGAAAAAGGTAGTTCAGGAATGGTCTACACCAACAAACATAACTGAGGTACATAGTTTCATTGGTTTAGCAGGTTACAATCAGTGTTTCATTCATAATTTCCCATTATTATCTAACATGTTAACCAAGATTACTCATAAGGGGTTAAGTTTGTATGGAAAAAATAATGTGAAGAATATTTTGAATAATTAAAGAGGATATTAGTGAATGTTCTAATCCTAACTCTACTATTGAAAAATGGTTGATTTGTGATTTATAGTGATGCATCAAAGAAATGACTTGGTTGTGTCCTTATAAATAATGATAGAATTATTTCCTATGAATTAAGGCAGTTAAAAACTCATGAATAGAACTATCCAACTAATGATGTTGAGTTAGTATCTATAATCTTCACTATGAAGATATGAAGACACTATCTTTATGGTGAAATATGTGAGATATATACAGATCACAAGATCCTAGAATATATCTTCTCATAGAAAGAACTCAACATGAGATAAAGACCATGGATCAAACCACTAAAAGATTATGATTGTTCAATACACTAACACTCATGGAAGGAAAATACAGTAGTATATGCATTGACTAGGAAGGATCATGGAGTTCTGAACAAAATAAGAATTGTAAATAATCTTATGTACATGGATCTAGCAAAGATCGATATAGGAATTATCAAGGAAGGTAAAAAACATTACTTTTTTAATTGGTTTCCAACCATCTTTATTAGAAAGGATTAAAAGTTCTCAGTCTGATGATGGGAATTTTCAAAGGAAAATTAAATCTATGAATGATGGGAAATTGGTAAACTTATTATATGAAGATGTAATTTTGAAATCTTGGAAGAGGCTTTGTATTCCCTCTGTACCCGATCTAAAAAAAGAGTTATTGTATGATTTCCATAACTCAAATTTATCTATAAACCCTATAACACTAATATGTATAGAGATTTGAAGGAACATTTATGGTGGGATAACATGATGTGGGAAATTGATGATTATGTATCAAGATGGTTAGTCTATCAATAGGTGAAGGCTGAAATACAATATCCTATAGAATTAATGAAACCTCTACCTATTATTATATAGAAATGGGATGACATTACTATGGATATTGTCACCATATTACCAAAAACTCTAAGAAATAATGATTCAATATGGGTAATTATTGATTGTCTTACCAAATCTGTATATTTTCTTTCTATAAGGGAGGATTTTCCACTAGATTAGCTTTCAATAATCTATATTAATGAAGTTGTAAGACTTCATGTATCACCTCTTTCAATTTTTTATGATCATGATATATTATTTACATCAAAATTATGGAAAAATCTTTAGAAATATTTAGACACTAAGCTTCATTTGAGTAGAACTTATCACTCTCAAACTAATGGGCAGTCTGAAAGTACCATTCAAACATTAGAATACATGTTGAGATCATGCTCACTTGAAATTCAAGGTATGTGGGATAAATATTTTCCTTTATTAGAGTTTTCCTACAATGATATTTTATATTCAAGTATTCAAATGAAAAAATGTGAAGAATTGTATGGAAAGTGATGTCATACAAAAACTTGTTGGGATGAAGTTGGTGAAAGGAAGATTATGAACCTAGATCTTGTGGAGGAAACAATGACAAAGGTAAAGCCTATTCAAACCCATATCAAAGTATCTCAAAGTAGATAAAAGATATATTCTTATATTTGAAGTAAGTATTTGTAATTTAAAGTGGGAGATCATGTTTTCTTGAAAGTATATTCATGGAAGGGTGTTATAAGATTTTGAAATAAAGAGAAACAAAGACCTAGGTACATTGGTCCTTTTGAAATCCTATAGAGAATTGGAGTTATGACTTATCATTTTGTGATGCCATAAATCCTTTTTAAAGTACACAATGTGTTCCACATATCTTTGTTAAGGAATTACATTCCAAACCAAACACATGTCCTCAATATTGAATGAATAGAATTGCAAACTAAATTATCTTACCGTGAAGAGCCTATCTAGATTCTGTACACTAGATAGCAAGTGTTGATGAATCAAATGACTCAAATGGTAAAGGTAATTTTGAAAAATCATAAAATTGAAGAGGTGATGTGGGAAATAGAGGAATTTATGAAGAAGAACTACCCAAATGTTTTTATGATGTGACATTATAGAAAATTTGAGGATGAATTTTTTTAAAGGAGGGGAGAATGTAACACCCCAAGATTTTATGGTACATCTCTTTTAAAATTTAATATCCTCGATAGTTTATGCTTCATGCAATATCGAGTTTAAAATTATAATATACTAATAAATATGACCATCATAATAGTAATGTGACCATTATGAATAGTAATATGACTAATGTAATATTAAATTCATATATAAAAGTTTAAATACAATTTTGGTAGCTTATAAATAAAAATATGGTATATTTATATCATGAAATAAGTAAATAAATTTTTTTAAAATAATAAATTGGGTGTTGGTATTTTTGTGAAACATAAATGTTTAATTACAATTTTATAATTAATATAATTACTTAAAAGAATATTTATTTTCATAAAATAGATTCATAAATTAATATTTTTTTATGATTATAAGATAATTTTATAAGATCTTAATTAATTTTTCAAAGTATCATAAAATCAGTTGTAATTTTAAAATCGATATGTTCGAATAAATGATGATATTAATTAAAAATTAAATTTCTCATATTTAGAAAATTATTTCCATAAAATAGAGTCCATTTTTTTAATTCTATACATTGAAAAAATGGTTAGGGTTATTTTTTGTAATTTTTCTAAAATAGTTGATTTTTTGGTGAATAGTGAAATATGAAAATTTACGGTATATAACATTATAAGTTAAATACACTATTTCTTGAGTCATTGCTAATTGGAGAACCATAATATCAAACTTACCTTCCTATTTACTATATTTATTCACAAGGAATCAAAAATATTCATAGTCTTGAGCCAAAATAATAAACTAATTAATAGAATAATAAAAAATACCCCTCTCCTCCACTATAAATACCACCCCTCACAACCACTTCTCACACCTCCAAAGCATTGAATATTGTCCAATTTATACTCAATCAATCTCCCAAACCTATCCCCCACATTATTTTCTTAATGGTATCACCCAAAATATCATTTAAAATTTTCTTAATGGGGTTCTCAAGGAGAGGAATCAAAGAGGTAAAATCCCCTTTCATTATTTTAATTCTCTTTCAATTTATTTTCTTTTCTTACCTTTTCTATACATACTTTTTCAAAAAATTCATTATAAATAAAATATATTACATATAATATAATTTTATTATTATTATGTTATATACACCATCAATTATTTTCTATTTCCCTATTTTTTCTAAAAATTAAAACGTTGTTTGTGAAGTGTTGATTCACCACCTTCATAGATGATGATTATTTTATCTTATAATACTGACTTCAAGAATGGTAATAAAACAATTTTTATGGTTAAAACAGATTATAATATGTATATTACAACTTATTTTATGTTTTATAACCATTATAATATATACATAATATCAATTAATAAAACAAAACTAGTGCATGATGATCGAAAAACTCCAAAATAATCAAAAAAGTTATCATCAACATTTTATCTAATGAATCATCCTCATATCTGGAAACAAAATGATATATAATACCATTAAATATTATTAAAGTTCATTAATAACATATAATTTATATTCTAGATAACTATTCTCATTTCACATGATCTTTCATATATGTATACAAGTGAACCGATCATGACAACCAAGAAAACGAACACTTTCGAGCGATGAAATTGAATCTTATAACTCATAAAAAAGACCATAAATGAACTTAATAAAATTATACAAAATTAATTAATGTTTAATATTTTCTAAATTAAATTATTAATTAATCTAATTTCATTATCCATGATTTTAAGTACAAGTTCATAACGCTTTCAGATATAATGTAAGAGTTTTCACATCTCACTTTTATTTCAATGAGATATGCCTTATTAACCACTATTTCATGTGTGTGGTGTATTCATACTAACCTTTTATGTATCATATCATGAATAAATTTATATTCATGGTATTAAATGATTCATTTTATGATCATTAATTTTATGGGGTATATGGTTCGATTGTTTGTAAAGTGGTAAGGATTCTCCCCAAACCTCCATTTTTCTCATCCGGGTTACGCTTTCTCTCTCTTTACCCAAATGTAATTATTATTTATTTTTATATAATTATTATAAATTATATTTATATGTTCTAAAATCATGTTTCTAGACCAGTTCATCTTTCTTTTATGGTAAAATACATGTTTTATAAGGTTCCCTTTTCAATTCCTCCCGATAAGCAAGCCCAATTAAAGGGAACATCCCAATTTCATACCCATTTTCAAGTATAATCCATAATATGTTTTAACAAACCATTATTTTTTATAAATAAATGATTTAATCATAAAAAAATATTTTAGTTTATTCCTGATTTTATGCAAAAAATTATTCCTTTTCCTCTTTAAATACTTATTAATATTTTCGCTTAAGCCGCACTAAAGTGGCTCATTTCTAAAGTTTCTTAAACACTCTTTTTTCATGTTTTCACTTTAGTTGAAATTTTTTAGTATGAATATTATTTTAATATTACTAAAATATAATTTCACTCCATTTTATTTTCTGAGATATACATGTTTACAATCTAATTTATATGATGAATACAAATGATTTTCCAAAATAACTCTTCTTTCTAAAGTAAAAGGGTATTTCTCTCAAGAATTTATCAATGGTTTTATTGGAGTATTTTAATATATTTAAATAACCTATGTTAAATCTTACAGTTAATTTATATTTATAACTTATGTTAAAATATACCATATTTTATTGAATGGTTTATGATTATTTTTACCGGGGATGTACTGTTTTGATATTATTCTCCATATTACTCTAGATAGTTTATGAATATTTTTACTGATTAGGGATATTATTTATATTTCATATGATAGTTTAAATATGAATGTATATGTTAATTATGTTTCACCCATTTCATATGAGTAATGCACTGGACTTATTACATGATGGGCGGGGCCCGCTATAGCCCCTCGATGCATCAGTAGGTCTCATTAGACAAACTAGTTTGGTTATTGGATGATGTATTACCCGTTTATGGTGTATTGGCCAAAGATTTGATGGTATTTTATGATGTAAAACATTATTAATTCCATAATTATGATATTGTTAATTGATAATATATGTGATTATTCTACTAGTAGAATATTCTTAGTTAAGTTTCATTCTCACATGATTATCTGTATGGAATTATTTATTCAGCTCTTATTCTGGACATATTTTGATCATGATTATATTTTAATGGAATGTGTTTTTAGTTATTAAAGTTTAATTATTGTTTATGTTTATTTATGTTATATTCTTCTGTATTGATTACCATTATTGAGTATCCAAGCTCACCCCTTTCTTATGTTTTATTTTCTCTAGGATGCGAAGATGTGTTTTATGAATGAATTACAAGGATAATATAGAAGTTTATGGGTGTTTCCAATGGAGTTTATTTGTTGTTTCTTATTTTAATTTTTAATTTAAAACTTATTTTTGTATCTAGTTTTCCAAATAAACTAAACTATTCAGTCATTTGGGACGCAATCACCTATTTATAGTACTAATGTAATAAAGTGAGGCACCGAATCTGAGCTACTGGGGTCAGGGTCTTTACACTCAATATGTTTTGAATATGTTTTAAATTAACCTAAGTATTATTTATTAATATTTAATCCACTTAATCAGTTTTTAATATACTTTATATATTTTTAGTATAAGTTTGTTTTTGGGTTTAAAAATGGATTTTTCTAAAAACTGTTTTAAAATGCATAATGTTTATCCTTTTTATTTAATTAAAATAATACCTAATGGGGAATATTTTAAATTAATTTTATATATTATATATAATTAAATATTAATTAAGTTTCATAAAAATATTATTATTATTCATAGAGTTAATATAGAATAATCTTTTTCTAAAAAATACTCTTATTAAAAACCCGCTATCTTATCGCGTCTATGAGATTAATATTAAATTAAAATTTTCCACTTCTGTAAATTGAATTTAGAAAAATGGGTTCTATATTTGGAATCATCATAATTTATAATTTATAATAATTCTAACTTAATTTTTGACCATAATTATTAGGAAAAAAATTAAAACTAATCACAACGATTAAGGTAAAAACAAGTTTAGAGAGGGATTAAACTTTAATCTTAAGGAAAAAATGACTTATAAACTTGTTCGGAACACATTGGTTGGAAATATTTCGACTTTATCCCTTATTTTCTAAATAATTGACCATTATTGTGACCTATTGACATGAAAAAAACGTGGGCGGAATTCACTCTTTCAAAAAAAAATACAATTATTCCACTCACCTAACTTATAAAAGGAAACCAACTCTCCTCCCCTCTTCAAACTTTCAAACCTATTTGGTTCAGAAAATAAATACCGAAATCAATTACCAACATCCATAATATCACCATATAATCCTTATTTTTGTTAAAAAATCTGCCAAGGAAGTTCTTTTATGCAAACCTAAAGGAGTTACTCGAAGAAGAGGTAATGTTCTCTAATGAGTGTTTTTATTTTATTTCTACCTCAACCCCCTTAAATTATTCTTAAAAAATGATTATATAATAACCTAAATATAATTTTTATAATAATATGTTATTGTGTTAATTTGATAACCTAAATCCTTTCCCTCTTCCATAAAGTGGGTTATTAAATCAATATTCATGTGTACGGAAGACTGTCTCCTTGCGAAATGATGTCATTCGTTTTTCCATTATCATCTCTCATAGTTGGGTATGATGATGGATATAAATTTTATATATGATATTTATAACATAATTATTCCTATTGATTCATTATATCATATATAAATTTTTTACTCTCCATTCCGCAATGGATACAATAATGTCGCTTGTGTGTTCAGCGGACTACTGCCTCACGAAGCGATGTGATTTATTTTTCACTAACACGTAACATGGAAGATAATAAGGGTAAATATAATGAATATATGTGATATAAATGATTTAATTATGATATTAATTAAATATTTATAATTATTTAAATATACTATATCATTTTATTTCTTGACTTTTAACTCACTAAAAAGTGAAAATGTCATTCGTAGATGTGTGGACTACTGCCTCTTTGAAGTAATGTGATTACTTTTTCTTCACCACATCACAATAATGATATATATAACTATATATAATTATATAATACGGTATTTATGATATTATGATCATTGTTTAAATATAAATTTTACTCACCTTCTTTCCATAATGATCATTGAAAAATGGAAACGTTACTCATGTGTACGTCTGACCTACTGTCTACATGATCGCAACGTCAGTTCATTTTTCATAACCACATTTCATGATTGGTATTAAAATTATAATTTATGTATAAATATTATAATTATTTCATGATAATTATTCTATATATGTTTAAATAATTAAATCTTTGACCATATTTTACCTACCAAACTCATTTTTGACACCAGCCAAATATAGTCAAAACATCCAAATTAAACTTAATTGATTAAGTAATTAAATATAACCAGTTAATAAGAGAAATAAAAGTAATAGTAAACTTGGAAAATGATCTAAATAAATTATATAATTAACATAAGTTCATTATTTAGGAATATAAATATGCACATGATAATTCAAACTCGAGGTAAGGGACTTCATCTTAATTTCCTTCCATCGAGGCATATCTTGATGTTAGACACCTTTATTCTTTTATAAGGTGTATGGAAAAAACACTTGAAAATTTATATCATTAATTTATCTATTATAATGGTATTTTATATTTTTTAATGTTATTCTTCCATGGGTTTTATGATTTAAATATTTCTAAAGTAAAAAAGGGCTTTTCTTCTAAATAAATCATCTTTTAAAGGTTTCCTTAAAACTCTATTTCTCTTCCGTGTTAATGTTTTTATATGGAAATAAAATATTTATAAAGTTAATTTTATGTCCCTTTTTAAATTTATTTTCAAATGTTTTCAAAATTAATCTTTTTATTTGTTTTATACGGAATGTTTTGACAAATGAAAAAAGGAATGTTCTATTATTAATGCACACAACAACAATAACTTTTTTCCCACTATAACCATTATTTTATTTCTAAATTCCTTTGAAATCCTTCATGTATTTTTCAAATAAAAACACTTTCCCATTTTTTGGGTATTTTGGTATTGAATTTTTTTTCAAAAGAAAAGGGTATTTTGGTATTGAAAATGGGGTTTTAAAAGTAAAGGGTATTTTGATATCCAAAAGTGATGTATTTATGATTTTAAAAGAGTTTTTCAAAAAAATTATGATGGAAAAGTTCAAGAATGATTTTTTATTCATGATATGGTAATTAAGAATTATACACTAGGAATGGGTGCACCCATATTGTATCATATGATCCCATTATAACTTATATGATGGGGCGGCCTAAATAGCACTGAGTGATCCTGTTATAGCTTGTACGATAGGGTGGATCAGATAACACTAAGTGAGAGAATTATAGATTAAAATATGGGTGTGACCAGATAGTGCTATAATGAATTGGGAAATGTTTCTTGTCTTAATAATAAAGAATGAGGTAGTTACCAAAAGGGCTTCTCCTATGGATTTTACTGAGCTCTAGTTGCTTCTAACACAGATTTAAAATGGGTTATGAATGTGATTATCTAAGTTACTGAGAGGGGTTTTAATTGATTATTATGGGTTTTAAAGGATTTATTTTAGAAAAAAGTGTATGTTTCATGTGAAAATGTTTTATTTATTTTTCTCAAATAAAATTGATGTAAAGATAAATATTTTATGGGTTTTTATGTTTTCACCAGACTAACAGTTTCATTTATTTTTATAACCCTTACTAAGATTTTGTGCTCATCTCATATTTTAAATGTTTTTCACAGGATGGGTAAGGTAAAGGATGAAGTAAAGTTAAAATCCATGAAGTGTTTTCATGAAAGAAATAATGTTTTGTTTTATAAAGTTTTATATGGTATAAAAGATGAATACTAGTCGGAGGCATCCACTTTGTATTATATGGTTTTGTAAAGTATGAGTTATCACCTAATTCTCTAAAACTTTAAACCTAAAAAGATCCTCAAAGTGAAAGAAAGTAATTTCATGACTGAAACTCCAGATTATGTAATTTTTAAGGTGGGGTCCTTATAGTTGGTATCATAGGTTGATTTATATAGATTTAGAGGTCAGGATAATGATAATATAATACCCTTGAAAGATTTTACTTTATGGTTAAGTTGGAATGACATAGTACTTAAATATTATCATGTTAATTTTCCTAAATTACTTCTGTTCAAAACTTTTTTTCCACAGAGGAAACAAGGAAGATGTATTGGGAAGGCACCGAGAGGAAAATATTCTTCCAAATTAGCATCCTAATATGGTTATAATTAGAACAGAACAATTTTTTGCAGTTATAGATCAGTTGAAAAAACCTATAAATGGTGGCAGTATCCATTCCAGAGAGGAACTTGATATACCATAAAGGAACATGTCTATCATGGAACATTTTATAAGGTAAAATCCCCCATATTTCAATGGATCATCTCACCCCATGATAGTTGAAGGATGGATTTATTCCCTATAGAAGATATTTTATTTCAAGGGATGTTCAGAACTCCAAAATATAACTATTTTCTTTTTTCATTTTTAGGGTGTAGTTGATCGATGGTGGTTATTATTTAAGAATACTAAAGAGAAATATGATATTTATTCCCTATAATGGGGATAATTTAAGGATATTTTCCTTGAGAAATATTTTCTAAAGGTTGTTCAAATATGGATGGAAAACAATTTCTATAATTAATAAAAAAATGAATATTCTGTAGCTACATATGAAGGAAACTTTACGAGATTGGCCAGGTATGTGCCAAATATTGTTTGGGACACTAATAGTAAAATTAATAGATTTTAATTATGATTAAAACCAAGTCTATGAATAGATTTTTCCACATGATAATTTAAAATTTAAGAGGAAGTGGTTTGTTATGCTGAGAAAGTTGAGATGGATTTTGATGACATGTATGTTCCTTGAGATGACAATAATAAGAAAAGGTCAAGGTGGTAAGAAATAGATAAATCCAGCTAAGAAGTTTGGACGTAAGCCCCAAAAATGTTCTAAGTGTGGAAACAAAATATTTCAAGGAATGTTTGACTAGATTTGGGAAGTGTTTCTAGTGTGGTCATTTTGGTCACAGGGTTCATGACTGTAAAGAAAAAAGTTCTAAGCAACCAAAGAATAGGATAACCAATATTCATACAATGGTGAGGTGTTTTAATTACAATGAGTTGGGTAATTATGCTAATATGTGTCTAAATTTAGTTTCATAGGATTTAAATCATCATGATTAGAAACAAAAAGGTGTAGTAAAGTCATTTTATACTACTAAAGTTGATGTTGGTCCATCAAATGAAGTGGTGACAAGTATATTACTTATATATTAAAATTATACTAATACCTTGTTTAACTCTGGATCTTTGCATTATTTCATTTTTGATAAATTTAAAAGTAAATTGGGAATATAACCTAATGAAAGTAAGATATAAATTTTTATGAAAAATATGGGTGGGAGTATTAAAGAAAAAAATATTTATATGAATCTTCCTATTGTTATTAGTGGGATGGTATTTCCTATAAATCTTATTGAATTAGACATAGTATAGTTTGATACCATTCTTGGTATGGATTGGATTTTAGTTTATCATGCTAAGATAGATTATAGAGATAAGAAATTTGGGTTTAGTAATTTAATGCCTTTGATAACTTACCAAGAATCTGAGAAATTTATTGGAGATGGAAGTGAAAGATACCTAGCTAGTATTTTTTAAAATAAAGAAACTGTTAAAATTAGTGATGTTCCATTAAAAAATTAATACATGGATGTTTTTTGGATTTTTTTCCTGGCGTTATTACTAACTAGGATGTTGAGTTTATTGTTGACTTAGTACCTGATGCTAAGACTATTTCTAAACCCCCTTATCAAATGTATCAAGTAGAAATTTTAGAATTGAAGAATCAATTTTAGGAGTTATTAGATAAAGGTTTCATCTAACCTAGAACTTCACCATAGGGTGATATACTTTTATTTTTTAAAAATAAATATGGTTCAATGATACTTTCATTGATTATAGATCCTTGAATAACATCACTGTTAAGAACAAGTATCCTTTACCTCATATCAATGATTTTTTTAATCAGATATAGGGAGATTAGTATTTTTTGAGGGTTTACATGAGGTTAGGGTACCATCAGTTGAAAGTGAAGGAAGAAAACATTCCAAATACTAATTTTCAGACTATATATGGGAACTATGAGTTTGCAGTTATGCCATTTGGGTTGTTTAATGAACATACTACATTTATGGACCTTATGAATATAGTTTTCATGAGTTATTGGACAATTTTGTGGTTGTTTTTATTTATAACATTCTGGTATATTCTAAAATTCATTAGGAACATGAAAGACACCTAAGGGTTGTTTTGGAAACCTTAAAAGAAAAAAAACTATATGGAAAATTTATCAAGTGTGAATTTTGGTTGTAATTTATTTCTTTTCTTGGAAATATTATTTCTAAAGTTGGCATAACTATTGACCCTACTAAAACAAAATTTGTTGAAGAATGTAAAAGACCCAAAAATATCACAAATATTCGTAGTTTTCTTGTATTAGTTTGTTACTATTGGTGGTTTTTTTAAAACTTTACTCGATTGTCTATCCCACAATCTGAGCTAACTCAAAAAGGAATTAAATTCATCTAGATAAAGGAACGTGATGATTGTTTTTAGAAACTAAAAATAAGATTACTAAATGATATATTTTTGGTCCATGGATTCTAGAAATGGTGAATTTTTCATCTACAGCGATTCTTCATTGAAAGGACTTGGTTATGTCCTAATGTAGAATGATTAGGTAATTGTTTATGCTTCATTTCAGTTGAAACCTCCTTAGTTAAATTACCCTACAAATAATTTGGAATTAGTTTCTGTGTTTTTTACTTTAAAAATTTTGATGCATCATTTTTATGATATAAAGTGTAAAATATATACTAATGAAAAAAGTTTGAAGTATACAATCACTCAGAAAGAATTAAACATGAGATAGAGAATATGGATAGAAATGATTAATGATTATGATTATAGATTAATTATAATCCTAGAAAATCAAACAAATTTCCTAATGCTTTGTGTCAAAAAAATAATGCTACATTAACCATGTTATGTCTGGGATGTGACCCTTTGGTTAATGATTTGATAAATTTTTTCCTAGAAGTTGTGTGTGTATGGATATCCTCTATTTTGTTTTAGGTTTCAGTGTAGTCAAATTTTTTAGAAATAATTAAGAAAGATTATAAGGAGGATCAATATTTCCAGGAAAAGGTGGAATTTGTTAAGAATAGTAAGTTTTATGTTTTTAATATTGATAAAGAATATATTTTATGATCCGGGAAAAGATTATATGTTCCTTATGATTCCTATTTGAAGAAAGAGTTGTTAAGTAAAGCTAATAATTATTAATTTTCCATTCATCTGGGAAACACTAAGATGTACAGAGACCTTAAAGAGTATTAATGGTGGTATGGAATGAAAAGATACATTGAAAACTTTACCATGAAATGTTTTCCTTGTTAGAAGGTTAAAATAGAATGAAAACTACTGAAGGTAATGCTTAAACCTTTTCCAGTACTGAAGTGGAAATGGGAAAATATATCTATGGATTTCATGGTGGGATTTCCTAGGATACCAGGAGGTAACAATGTGATTTGGGTTATTATTGATTGATTAACTAAATCTACACATTTCCTTCCCATTTGAGATACAATGTATTTAGATAAAATTTATCGATTGTATCTAAAAGATATTGTTAGGTTACATGGGATTTCTCTCTCTATTATATCAGAACATGATCCTTGGATCACATTTATTTTTTGGAAATGGCTTTAGAATTAATTGGGTACTGGATTAAATTTAAGTATAGCTTTTCATCCTCAATCTGATAGGTATCCTGAACAAAAAATCTAGATATTGTATGATATACTTCATTGTTTCTAAATGGATTACTATGGAATTTAAGATAAATATATTTATTTGGATGAGTTTTATTATAATAATAGTTTTCATTCTAGTGTACAAATGAAAAAATTTGAGGCATTATATAAAAATAGGTGTTAGACACTAGATTTTTGGGATAAAGTAGGAGAAAGGAAGTTGATGGGACTAGAGTTGGTAGAGGAAATGTTTTAGAAGGTGTAGTTGATTCAGAAACATTTTAGGATGGTTCATATTAGGCATAAAAGTTTTGTGAATAATCAGAGGACAAATCTTTCTTTAAAGGTAAGCAATCATGTCTTTCTCAAAGTTTCTCCATGGAAAGGTATTATTAATTTTGGTAAAAAGGGAATGCTAAGTCCATGGTTCATTAGACCATATAAAATCTTAGAGAAATTTGAATTAGTTTCCTACTAAGTGTCTTTTCACCTGAGTTTATCTCTGGTACACAACATATTTTATGTTTCATTGTTAAGGAAATATGTTCCAAGTTCATCCCATGTTTTGAGCCCTAAAGTAGTTTAGTTGGAAGAGAATATTTATTATGAGTAACAACTAGTTCCAATTATTGGACATATAGAGAAAGTTTTGGGGAATAAGGTGATTCACGAGGTTAATGTTTTATTAAAAAACCTTATAGTTGAAGAGGCAACATGAGAATCTGAAAATGTTATGATAGAAAGATATACTCACTTGTTTAATAAGTAAATAAAGTTGTGAGGATTCAATTTTTAAAATGGAGGAAGGATGTAAAAACTTAGGTAATGATATAATAAATAATTTTGGTATTTATTAATATTAATTAGATATTTATATCAGTTATAAAAATATTAAGTAATTTTTAAATAAAAAAAGAAATAGTTTAAACTAAACTCTTTTCTTATAATATTTTATTTAAAATATTAATTTATAAATTTTAGAATTTTAATTTAAAAATATGAATATAATTTTTAAAATAAGTATATCAAAATATACCTTGGGTGAAATTTTGTGTTTTTTCAGAAAATATTGATTTTTCAGTGAATAGTGATAAATATCGATTTTTATAAAAAAGACAGTTCTTTTTAATAAATAAATTAATTTAAAAGTATAAATATGATTTGAATATGTTTTCAGGTAAAATAATAATAATTTATTTATAATTAATATAATTAATTACTTTTTAATCAACTTTATATTGGTTTTTAGTATAAGTTTTTTTTGGGTTTAAAAACAGGTTTTTCTAAAAACTGTTTTAAAATGCATAATATTTATCCATTTTAATTAATTAAAATAATCCATAATGGGTAATATTTAAATTAAATATATATATTATATATAATTAAATATTAATTTATTTTCATACAATGATTATTATTAGTCATATAGTTAATATAGAATAATATTTTTTCTAAAAAATACTCTTCTTAAAAACCTGTTGTGTCGCCGCGTCTATGAGATTAATATTAAATTAAAATTTTCCACTTATATGAATTGAATTTGAAAAAATGGATTCCATATTTTTAATTAGAATAATTTATTATTTATAATGAGGTTAAATTAATTTTTAACCATAATAATTAGTGAAAACGGTTAAAATTAATCATGATGATTAAGGTAAAAATGAGTTTAGTGAGGGATTAAACATTAAACTTAAGGGAAAAATGAATTAGAAACTTATCCAAAACCCATTATTTGGAAATTTATATCCCTTATTCCTTATATTATCATTAATGGACCATTATCAGAGCCTGGTGACATGGAAAAATGTGGGTGGGATTCACTCTTTCAACAAAATTACAAGTGTGCCACTCACCTGACTTATAAAAGGCCACAAACTCTCCTACCCTATTCACACTTTAAAACCTATTTAGGTAGGACAATAACTACCCAAATCACTTAAAAAATTCCCTCCTATAACACTAGAATCTTTATTTTGGATAGAAATCCAACCAAGGAAGACCTTTGATGCAAACCAAAAGGAGTTACTCGAAGAAGAGGCAACGTTCTCCAACGAGCATTTTTATTTTATTTCTTCACCCACCCCATTTAATTATTGTTAAATAATGATTATATAACAAAATAACTATATTACATATAATTATATGTTATTATGTTAATTTAATAACCTCAATCTTTTCCCTTTTCCATCAAATGGGATACGAAATCATTATTCATGTGTATGGTGGACTACTACCTCTCAAAACGATGTCATTCATTTTTCCATTACCAACTCTCATGGTTGGGTATGATGATGGATATAAAGTTTATATATGATATTTATAACATAATTTTACCTGTGTATTCATTATATCAAATATAACTTTTTGATTATCCATTCTGTAGGGGATATGATAACGTCGCTTTTGTGTACAACAGACTACTACCCTATGAAGCGATGTGATTTGTTTTTCACTAAAACATAACATGGAAGGTAATAAGGGTAAATAAAATGAATATATGTGATATAAATGAAATAATTATAATATTAATTAAATTTTTATTATTATATAGATATAATATATCATTTTATTTCTTACCTTTTTACTCAATGAAAAAAATGATAACGTCGTTCGTGGACGTGTGGACTACCGCCTTCTCGAAGTGATGTGATTCCTTTTTCATCACCAAATCACAAGAATGGTATATATAAATATATTTAATTAAATAATATGTTATTTATGATTTTATTATCATTTTGGAAAGATAAATTTTACTTACCTTATTTTTATAATGATCATTGAAAAATGTAAACGTTACTTATGCGTACATACGACCTACCATCTCCGTGATCGTAATGTTAGTTCATTTTTCATAAAAATATTTCATGATTGGTCTCAAAAGTATAATTTATGTATAAATATTTTAATAAATTCATGATTATTATTTTGTATTTTTTTAAATAATTTCATCTTTGACCATAGTTGACCTACCAAAGTCATTCTTGACACACAATCCAAATATGGCCGAAACATGCAACTTAAACTTAATTGATTAATTAATTATATATAACTTGTTAATAATTGAAATAAATGTAATAATAAACTTGTAAAAGTTTATAAAGTAAGTAAATAATTAACATAAATTTATTATTCAGGAATATAAATACAAACGTGATAAGTAAGACTCAAGGTAAGGGACATCATCTCAATTTCCTTCCGTTGAGGCATATCTTAATGTTATGCACATTTATTTATTTATAAGGTGTATGTACAGACCCATTGAAATTTTATATCATTAATTTATCTATTATCATGATATTTAATGTTTTTTAATGTTATTATTTCATGGGGATTATGAAGTAATAATGGATTTTTCTTCTAAATAAATCCTATTTTATTGTTTTCCTTCGAGCTCTCTTTCTCTTCCATGTTCATGTTTTTAAAATGATTTTTGAAATGTTTTTATATGTATATAAAATATTTATAAATTAAATTTTATTTCCCTTTTTACTTTATTTTCAAAGGTTTTCAAAAGGAATATTTTTATGTGTTTTATATGGAACATTTTGACAAAGGACAAAAGGAATGTTCTATTCTTAACGTACATGACGACAATGACATTTCCAGTACCATGACCATTATTTTATTTCTACATTCCTTTGAAATATTTCATGTATTATTAAAATAAAACCCTTTTCCTTTTTTGGGTATTTTTTATTGATTTTTTTTGAAAAGAAAAGGGTATTTTGGTATTGAAATGAGTTTTTAAAAGTAAAGGGTATTTTGATGTCCAAAAGTGAATTATTTATGAGTTTAAGAGAGTTTTTAAAAAGTTTTATGATATAAAAGTGAAAGAATAAATATGTTTTATTCATGATATGGTACTTGATAATTATACATGAGGAATGGGTGTGTCTAGATAGCGCCGGGTGATCCCATTACATATTATATGATGGGGCAGACTAGATTGCATCGGGTGATCCCATTACAAATTATACACTGGGGTGGCCCAGATAGTGCCGGGTGAGCCCATTATAGATTAAAATACGGGTGAAACTATATATCACTTGAATACATTGGGTAATGTTACTTGTATTAATATGCAATAAATAGGGAGTTATCAAATGGTTTATCCTATGGATTTAACTAGGCTCCAATTACTTCTGAAACGGGTTTAAAACGGGCTATGAATGTGATGCTCTTAGTTACTAAGAAGGGGTTTTAATTGTTTTTATGGGTTTTAAAGGATTAATTTGAGCAAAATGTGTGTGTTTCATGTAATTTTTTATTTATTTCACTCAAATAAAATTGATGTAAAGGTAAATATTTTATGGGTTTTCATTTTTTCACTAGACTAATGGTGTCATTTCTTTTTATATCCTTTATTATTTTTTATGCTCATACCACATTTTTAAATGTTTTTAATAGTATGGGTAAGGAAATTATGAATTCAATTTGAAATTCATGAAGATTTTTCTTAAAATAAATAATTTTTGTTTAATTTTTTTTATATGGTGGGAAAAATGGATACTGATCAGAAGTGTCCACTTTGTATTATATGGTTTTGTAATGTATAAGTTATGACCTAATTATCTAAAAATATAAACCTAAAACAATACTAAAAGTTAAATAAAGTAATTTCTTGACTAAAACTCAATAAAATGAAAATTTTAAGGCCAATTCCTTCTACTCACACCCTACTCGAGCATTTCACCATTCTTATAGATTTTATGACTAAAGATCCAGTGAAAGGTAAGGACCCTATGATGGACGGTTGAGCAGTGGAGCATGGATATATAGAAGTCTGGGATAGACTCCGTAGGACCATAAATGTTTATTTATTTACTTCTCATTTATTATCTACTGATTACACTATGGATAGACTTAACACATTGGGATCTCTTTTTATTTATGTCATTTATTCATTTTCCACAATTTTTTACTCTGATTATTAGTACTAGAGGTGGAATTTTTATGATGTTTCTTATAACCCTTAAATTATTTTGGATAGTTCCTTACATAATAAATAGTTTTCCCATAATGAAAGAGCCATCCCTTTTTAGATTTATTTGTTTTAGTTTCTATAGTAAAATATCTATGACTTATTTTATTTTCTCTTTTTATAAAACTTTTCCCATTATACTTTTATTCTATCATAATGGAACTTGAGCCTCGACCACCCAAGTCATACTAAAAAATCCTCAACATGTTGATAAGACCAAGTAAACCTTTATTGAACTAATTCATGTTGCAGTTTACAATGAACTATCAAAACCTTTCCAACATTTATTGTAGAATGATTTCTATAGACAGATCAATCATAAGAGGTGAACCTAGACCCTCCAAGTTGATGTGCCCGCACATGTAATTTAATTCACATGGGTATTTATTAGATTATAAATTTATAGTCCTAAACTATACTTACTACTAGGGTGTAATAAAGTGGCAGTGTAGGTTTAAACCCATCGGGATCACTGGTAGGTAAGCAACCATTCGAACAAAAACCTTTGAAGGATTCCCCAAATTCACTCTTCAAGATTGAGTTTTTTCTAAAACTTGGTAGTATTAATTTAAATTTTGGATAATAAGAATGGATTGAGGTCAATTTTATGGATCTTGGAAGAATATAATTCAAAATCTATCTTGGAATAGTCCTACAGATTAGGCTACAGAGCAGTGTAGGGGTCAACAATTGGTTTTCGTCAAACCAATTAGATCTACCAATCCTTCCACCATCCCTTGGTATGAGTATAACTAAAAACATAGATGAATTATTCTTCGATTCTATGAATAAAGAATCACATGTTATGGTCGTAGACTGATCAATCCAACTAGGTGAGGTTCATTTAATTGCACCTCTTACAGTCAAGGTTGTGTAAGAGAATGTGATGAACAATTATTTTTAACCTAATTACTAGATGTAGGGTTACTAAAGTTCAATTAATGGATTCATTAAGCTTATAAAAAACCCTACTATTTACTCCTAACTCTAATGGGATTATCCACACATGGACGTGTTGATCAAAAGCGAAGAAATATGAAACATGCTAAGCATAATCGTGAAATGAATGATAAATAGTTAATGTAAGATTAAAAAAATTATGACTCCAAATTTAAACAATTGAAATAAATTCATAACCAATCAAATAATTACTTGCAATTTAGAAACAATGAAGAAATAACAAGCGTAGATGAAGAATGGAAAACAGTATTGAAGACGAGAATTGAAATGGAAGTGAAAGTGTAATAGATGAAGAACATATGATGAATGAAAAAAAACATGAAAGTATTTAATAAAACAAGAAAATGAATGAATTAAAACTAGTTTTTAAGGGAATAAAAAATAAAACAAGAGGTGATTTGTATGTCTCGACTACCGATCATGACAGAGGTGCTGGAAAATAAATAGGCTCAAAACGTACATGATGTGTAAAACCTTCACATCATGTAATGAATTTAAGTGGATTTTCCCAACATTTTCACATCATGCAATCATGTTGCACATAATTTATTTTTTATCCACAATATCCTCCAGAAAATCATCCCATATCTTGATTGAGTTGGCTCTCAAATTTCACATGCCATGTAAACTCTACATTCTATGTATTTGATTCAATTTTTAGTATGATTCTAATTTTAAAATTAGCACATTGTGTAATATATATACATGTCATCTATGAGATTCATTCCATGTAAAATATTAATGGGTTGGACTTTGGTTTGAAGGGATTACATGAATGAGGGATACACACCATGTAAAGCCTGTTTTATACATTTTTCATCATTTCTTCCTTTGAGTCCAGAATTCTTAATTCTTGTGAAAAAAAACCCAAAACCAATGAATTATTGAATACAACATGAATAATACTTAAGTAAATTCATCCAATATGTATATATAAATTCATATTATCAAATTCCACCACACTTGAACAATTTCTTGTCCTCAAGAAAAAAACATCTCAAAATGGATTCCAAATGAAACAAATTTTAAAACAATAAACATGAATTAAAAACAGGAAAATAAAACTAAGTGTAAGCAGAAAAAGTTAGTTATCCAGAATCAATCCTGTAGATAAAATCATTCATTCCTCATAGTTCATTTCTTTATCCATTCTTTCTTACTTTAATTGAAATTTCATAAATATTCCTTAAATACTATACTCATTTTTAAATTTACCTCACAATAAATTTTCTCTCATAACTCAAGGTAAAATGTAACTAGAGTTATTATAATACCCTAAACACATACTCATAACCATAGGATTGCATTGGTTCTAATATATCCACTTTGTAAACTCAAATAAAAAACAAATCATGAGGGATTAAACAATAGGCTTCAAATGACTCTGAGGATGAGGGAAGGTGGGTAGAAAGTAAAAAACCAATATTAAAATGAGGGTAAAATATAAAATTATAATGCATGAATATATTTAATAGTGTAATCATGTAGCTCCTCCTAAACAAAATGTGTCAATGATCCAACAACTCAAGGTGGTTCTATGATTATATCAAGTAAGTATAAAAAATGTCCCTTGTCCCTTTCTTTTTTTTGAAATTCATGTCTAGGTCAGGTATCACATCCATCCTCTAACCACATATGATCCATCATAGGATTAATCGATATGGTAATGATGATTTTTGACCTTCCTAATAATCAACCTAATTTTTTAATTCTTTTTTCAAAAGAACAGGGTGAGTGAAGAAAATTCCAAAAGTAAACATGAACCACATCATATAGGTCTTTTAAAAGTGACACCATACGTCTCCTCAATGTTAACATCCCATATCCATTAGTAGTGAAAATTCCCACACACTTGTTCAAAGAATAATTATAAATGATACCAAGATCTGGGTAGGAAGGGATAATCAACTTGAAAAAAATCCATTCTAATAAGATTATCCATGGATATTATGGGATAAAGAAGGAAATAAATACTGGTGTGTCTCATGAAAAAGTGGCTCACAAATATTTCCTCAATCATTTTAAAAGTGTATTTTTTCAATTATATTCTCAATAAGATCTCAATGCAAGTTTTTGTAGGTTTACATGCCCCAGGTATCTCTCAAGAAATATGCTCAGAAAAGAATATGAAATCATGAGTATATAATCCTCTTAGGAATAAAAGCATAAAATAAATTGAAATCACTCAAGGAATATAATATATTAACAAGTAATTCAAAAGAAATTGCAAGAATCTAGAATTATAATTAAAGTACTAAACTCAATAATCATAATAAAAATCCAGACAGGAGTAAAAATGGGTTTCAACAATATCCAACCTAAATCTATCTTTTATTTAAATTGGTGTAATGAGATTTAAAGTTTAAATCATGATTCCAATGGAAAATGTCACCTATATAAGTGAAAATAGTAAATAATCCAAGTGTATCGATAATAAATCTCAATAAAGACTCCCCCATACTTAAAATGAGATATTTTCCACACTATTCATGAAAGAATCATGGGAGAGATATCAAATAAAGAATAAAAAATGAAATAGAAATTTGAAATTGAAATTAGGGAATCAAGAGCTCCATATAGGGAATGTCATGCCATGGGGAAACTTGTTGGATGTCGATTTGAAATTGGGATACCTGCATAATTTTTTAGAAAAAAAATAACTACACTAGATAAAACATTAGTCCATAGGGTTAACCAATTTGGAATTAAAAAAATGGTAGGTGAACACAGTTGACAATAATAAAACTAAACTCAAATAAATGCAATAGAGTATAGTGATGTTTTAGATGACCTACAAATATAAATGATATAAAGAGAAAAATAATGATCCTAAGAACAGAACTAAAATAAAAGAAACAAAAATATGGTTTTCCTTCCATAAAGAACCAACGATAACATCATTAGCTAGACAAATATGAAAACTGATCAGTTAGTGTCATCTATATACTCAATGGTTCTCTACCTCCTAAAAGAACTTGTGGATGTGTCATTGAGATCGCAGGGATTCTTGGTGGGATTAATCACCATAGTAGTGTAGCGAACATGAATTTAACGAGGAAAGAATAACATATTTGATCATCATAGTGGGGAATCCTACTGAGCATGAATACCAAGGGGGAACTCCTCAAGACGGTGCTCATTTTCATCCAGATACTGAGACATCTGATGTAGTAGGAAAGATGATGGTGGGAAAAGTAACTTAATAACTATAGAGGAGGCATATGAGATAGACATGACTAATGTAATGCATTAGTGAAATGAAAAATAATCCAGAAAGTAGTGAATCCAAAAATTGTGTCTCATACATATATATAAGAAATGATACAATAGGGAAAAGGTAATATAGTAGTATAAAAATATAGACACCAAAAAATGTAAAAAATTGGAAGGGGGGCCATAATGAAACAAAGTATTAAACTCAAAGTTTTTGAGGTCTAAATCAGTAGTCCCCTCCTGAATAGAAGGTGCTTGTAGATGGACCTCCCTATCAATGTCATCAATAGAGTATGGGGCTATAGGATCGACTATTGTGGTGGGTGTTATGGTCTTGGAAGATGGATCAGTCGAGTATGGAGGAGTTGAGGTACCAATATGTACCGAGGTCATGTGTCTGGTAGCTGGATCAATGAATGGTACCTTAGATGGAGATGGAATGGCGGGTTCCTTTCCTAACCTAGCTTGCTCCAAAAGGTACTCCTGCTAGGATGTAGGGTCGTTAAGCTCGAGATGTAGGTTATTCAAGGTGGGATGTGGTGTGAGAATGGATGAGGAATAGGGTCTTATTGGTAGGGTGGGGTGGTGAAGTGAGATGGGTTAGTGTATGGAAAATGTAAATGGTGAAAAATATGTCACTGATTCTTTGGGATGGACAAGATAAATGAAAAGAGGTTTGTGAGAATGAATGGATAGGGTGAAAATGTAATAGTTCTAGTGGTGTTGGTGGTAAAAATAGGGGTAGAAAAAGTGGTGGAGGTGGTGGTGGTGGTAATATGGGAAGAGGTTGTGATGGATGTGGTATAAGGAGTAGTAGTGCTGGAGACTAGAACATGGATGGGTGAGGTGAGGTTAGAAGAATTCTAGGATAGAACCTAATAATTACCCTAAAGATATCTTTATGCCCACTGGTAAATGTTTCTACTATTAATGAGAAGTCCCATCTTATAGAGAAAAAGGAGACTGATGCTCTCCATCGAGTCGAGGGAGGTGTGGGGTTGGTCAGCCTGGAAGGCACTGATATTCCTAACCAGATGGGTAATAAAGGATACACCCATAAACATATCTCAAATCCTCCTAACCTAGGTATGGTAGAAATCCCAAAAATTCCTATCCATGTTGATGGATGGGCCACCCATGGATGATAAGATGATGGGAACCTCAATTTAGTTGAGTCTCTTTTGAGAATCACCGTGTGCTAGCCAGACATGATCTAAATCTTGATGAAGGATCTGAAGGGAAACATAATGAAGCTGGGTTCTCTTCATCATGGAAGGATCATAAATGCTTCATGGGTATCTAGGGATCCTATCAAGAACCGTGAGTTTTGGAATCTTTTTGGTCCTCATAGGCTTCTCTTATAGATGGACCAACCTAACCTAGTACTCATGTGTGGAGAAGTAGAGGCAAGGGTAGAGGTGTGGGAGGGAAATTCCCTATAACCCACTAGATGAAGAATGTGAATAATCAAATGTAGAAGAATATGTAGAGGTGGAGGATGTTGAGGATGTGTAAGGATCTATGGGAATTGTAGGAGTAGGAGTTTATCAACTAGGTTGAAGAGGTGTCTCATCGTGTTTAGGTGCACATTTGGTGGGAGGGGTGTTTCGGTTTTGGTATGGGCCATGCAAAAATGGAATCAGAGATGAGAAAGAGAAGGAGTGGGTGATTACAAACTGAGAGGAGGAGGGTAAATGAGGGAGCAGTGGATGGTATCAAGGTAAGAGTGGAGGAAAACTATAAGGGAGGTCACATGCGTGGAGGAGAAATAGAGGGGGTGTGTGAACCTAGGATTCACAAAATTTTAATTCCACCCCAATAATTACATGTCATGTATTGGATACATAATTCTTAATGATCGTTTTTTATTTTTTATGGGTGTGTGACATTTACACGTCGTTTAAATAGAACACATCATGTATATGGAAATTTTTTACCCTTTTTGGGCCAAGTCATTTTGGAATACCTCTATCTATGCTAAAACCTTCATAAAGACTAAACTAACCCATTTAATCCTATTGAACCTACCCTAGGTTGCCTCCCAATCAATGCTTTATTTATCGTCTAGATATGGAAATGTTTTGATATAGAAGACTTAAATAGTGAGAAGACTCCCTTTGTAAAACAATTATTGAAAATAGTGGGGAATAAAGGTGGTATGACCATCCTCATCAAAGGTGTAGTGCAATTTGTGTTTTTTTGAGCACTAGATATCTTTTCAATGGTGGGAGTTTTTTTTCTATCCTTACTAGTCAAAGATATATTTCTTGTCATCAATAGTGATTGTTTGAAAATTCATTGACTCATTTATTTTTTTAGTGGCCTTCACCAAATTGAACACAAATTGTTCTTCACCAACCATGAATATCAATCATCCTTCGTTAACATAAATCAGTGCCTTCCTGGTTTCAATAAATAGTCTTCCTATGATAAGGGAAATATCACCTTCTTCTTCCATGTCCAGGATGAGGAAATCAGTAGGTAAAATGAATTTTCCAACTTTTACTAAGATGGCCTCGATCAACCCTTGAGGATGCTTGACTAAGCAGTTATAAAGTGGAGTGAAATCGTTATTGGTTTTAGTTCTCTGAGCCCCAGCCTATTGTAAACACTCATGGGCATGAGATTGACACCTGTGCCTAGATTTCAAAAGGATTTATCAAAATTTCATGTCCCTATAGTGCATAGAATTAAAAAACTTATGAGGTATCACATTTTTGGAGGCAAATTTATCTAAATAACTATGAAGTAATATTAATTTAGGGATATGACTCATAATTCCTCCATATTCTTTTTACTTGAGAGAATGTCTTTAAATAATCTCACATAAGAAGTTATTTTAGAAATTGCTTTAGGAAATGGAATGTTTATGTGAAGTTTTATAAACATATCAATGATTTTTTATATTTTACCTCCTTTTTGGCTTGTTTCATCCATTCATGAAAGGTTAGAGGTGGATTGTATGGTGGCGATGCTGCATAAACATTTTCCTTTTTTGGAATGTACTGTAAGAAATATTTTTTAGTTGATTCTATCTCCTGAGTTTTATCCTGATTAGATTTATCAGATTATTATAAATACTTTTTTCTCACATAAGAATGACTATTAAAATTCCATCATCTTTCCACTTATAACAACTATAGATTTAGCCTCATCCCTTGTATGAGCTTCTATATTATTGGGAAAAGTACCTGGTATCCGGTCAGATAAATTCTTATAGATCCACCCCATTTGATTCTCAAGGTTTCATAAGGCAACCTTATGGTTTTTAATTTATTTGTATTGATTTTTCATCCATTGGTATAATTTTTTCATGAAGATATTGAGAAAGTTTTCAGTACTGGACTGAAGAGGTTGGGCATGTTACAATGGTCTTAGTGGGGATTATTAATATTTCTACTTATAAGATGGTGGAAAATGATGAGGTCTATAAAAAGCTTATTGGAATTGTTATTACAATCAAGGAGATTGACCTTGTGGTGGGTAACCAATTGGTCCCTGATTCCTTGGTGTCACCTATCTACTCCTCTTTTAAAAATAACCTTTCTTGGGTTTTTCTGCTACTTAGCTAGCCTCTTCTAATGGTTTTTCTATTTACATTACTTGAGATATTAGTACGAATTATTTTGTTGATTTTAATTAACGTGATTAAAATCTTGTAATTGGGGATCCTCTATACCTTCCATGTAGTCTTGGTATGGATGTGGGCCTCTATACATCTCACAAGATTTTATTTATATCACCATAGTAGGAAGGGGTGGTGGTGCAGTGGGTAACTAAAAAAACTCTAGCTTCTTTGTTAGGGTTTCTACTTGTGTTTTGAGGTGGGTAATTTTCTACACCAAATGGATTCCACACTGAGGCAATACTCCATCAATTTACCATAGACTTAAATTGTGGGAAACTTCATCAATAATGGATCAACCCACTTCGGGTGTCTTAAGCATGACTCTTCCATCAATTTCAACATCTACTACAGTTCATGAAATTGGTTGAAGTCCCTGGTATAATGTTTACAATTGTATCAAAACATCTATTCTATGATGTGGAAACTTATAGGTAAGCTCCTTAAACTGATACCATGCATCCCAAGATGATTATTCATCTACCTGGGTAATGTTTTGAATGTCATTTCTTAACTTCGACATTCAGATGGGTGGAAAATATTTTCTAGGAATTTCTTGGATAGATCATCCCTAATCTTGATTGACTTGGGAGATTGGTTTTTGAGTCAATCCTTGGATGTATCTTGTAAGGATAATGAAAATACATAAATTCATATTGCATTATATGACACAACCTGGTTGCAAAGGTATCAAAAACTACTAAAAGGTTGGAAATGTTCTCATGGGGGTCTTCACTTTGAAGCCCACTGAATAGACCCATGTTCTAAATCATTTGAAAGAGTCCAAGATTAATTTTGAAAGTGTTCTCCTGAATGAGGGGGTGAAAAATGATTGGTACAACACCACTTAAGGATGGAAATCCATAGTCCATTATAGTACACTCCTGCAGTAAGGGTTTCTCTCCTAGATTTCTAGGTGTCACATATTGCATATTTTTTTAGTTGGGATGTGTATGATTTCTACAATAATCCATTTTGAAGCGACATCATGTAGTTAAAAATTGATATTAGGATCGAGAAGAAGTATTTATTGAACATCAAGGCTCTTTGAATGAGTAATAGGCCCCTAACACATGAACTAGATGAGAAAAATAGAGAGAATAATCATGTCCTCTTGAAGGGAAAAAATGAAAAAATAATAAAGGGGGAGAGGGTGAGGTAATCTAAGGTTCGATCCAATGAATACTGTGCCTAGTAAATAGAAATAAAAGGAAAAAATGACAAAATTTTATGTGTTTACATGCATTATTGAGTTCACTTGGGGGTTGATCATATTATAAATTTATATTCCTAAACTACACTTACTACTAGGGTGTAGTAAGGCAGCAGTGCGGGGTTGAACCCATATGGATCAATGTAGGCAAGAAACCATTCAAACAAAACCCTTTGAAATTATTTTTCATGTTTACTCTTCAAGATTGGGTTTTTCTAAAACTAGGTAATTTGGATTTAAATTCAGATACTAAGAAGGGATCATGGTCAATTTAATGGATCTTTCTAGAATATAATCCTAAATATAGCTTGGAATAGTCCAATGACATAGGCTGCGAAGCAGTGCAAGGGTCACCAATTGGTTTTGTTTAAACCAATTGGATATACCAATGGTAAAACAGTCCATTGGTATAGGTATAACTAACAACCTAAATGAATTATACTTAACCTATATGTATAAATAATCACATGCTAATGGTCATAGCCTTCTCAATTCCAACCAGGTCAGGTTCATTTAATTACATCTCCCATGGTCAAGGTTGTGTAAGAGAATGTGATGAACAATTATTTTTAACCTAATTACTAGGTGTAGGTTTACTAAGGTTAAAATCATGGATTCCTTAGGGTCATAAGCACCCATAATCTCAACCCCTAACCTTAATTAGATTATCCACACATAGAAATGTTGATAAAAAGTGAAGAAATATGAAACATGCCAAGCATAATCATGAAACGAATGAGAAATAAGAAACCCAGGATTAAAACAATTAGAATTCCATGTTTAAACAATAGAAACCAATGTAAACCCAACAAAATAATTACTTGTAATGTATAAATAATGAAGAAACTAAAAGCATTGATGAAGAAAAACAAACAGTATCAAAGATAATCATTGAAATGGAAGTAGAAGCAGAAGTGCAATAGATGAAGAATGGATGAAGAATAGAAAGCAATGTGAAATTATTTACTAAAACAAGAAAAGTAATGAATTAAAACTGATTTTGAAGGGAATAAAGAATAAAACGAGATAAGAAAATTAGAGAAGATTCATATACCTCGACTATCAAGCATGGAAGAGGCATTAGAAAATAAATAGGCTGGAAAATTACATGACGTATAAATCCTTCATAATGTGTACTGAATTTAAGTGGATTTTCCTGGCATCTTCACATTGTGTAATCATATTGCACATCATTTATTTGAGATCTAAAATCTGCTCTAAAAAATCATCCCATATATTTGAATTAGTTGGATCTCGAACTTCACACATTGTGTAAACTCTACACGACATGTATTTGTTTAAATTTTCAGCAGGATTTTGATTTTGAAATTCATAGAGTGTGTAATGTATGTACATGTTAGTTATGAGCTTCACATCATGTAAAATCTTTATAGTTTGGAATTTATTCTGAATGGATTCTATAAATGAGGGACATATGTTGTGTATGTTATACACGACATGAAAAGTCTATTTTTTCCATTTTTCATCATTTCTTCTTTTTGAGTCCATAATTCCCAATTCCTGTGAAAATAAACCAAAACCCAATGTATTATTGAATAAAAAATGAAAAATACTTAAGTAAATGATTTCAATATATATATATATAAATTTAGATTATCATAATTCATTGATTTACCCAATCATATTGAGTAAATGAGTATAGAATGAGGCCCCTTCTTTCATTTTTCACTGAAAGAGATCCTTCAAAACCTCATACCTCTCATGGCTTTCTTGTTCCTGATGGAGATTTTTTAGGTTGTCTATCATATTAAAACCATTAATGGTCTCATGTTGTTTTTACAATCTATATTTCATGGTCATAAGAATGATATTAGATAATTCTAGTGAATCCTTCAGGTTATTATCATAGATATCTATTTTCATTCTTCAAATGACTTTATCATAGATATTCTTATGTTATAATACCATCAATGAAATTACTACCATTTAAATTTTCTTTATCCAATATAGATCCCAAGTTCAAGCTCAAAGATAATGATGCCATTATCTAAAAAATAATATTTTATCAGATGAGTATCATATTTTATATTCATTTAATAAGGACTTTCATTAAATGGGATATCAATTAAAATGATGACCCCTTTTGGACCCATAATATATAGTGGTATGCCATGATCCATATTTTACTAAGAAATGAGTATGCTTTGGAATTCATATCACCATTTAGTTATTTAGGTAGAGTATCATCTCAATTACATCATATATGATTTTTGGATAGTTGAGCAGACAAAACTTTATACATTCCATCATATGAATAAACCAAACTCTATTACTTTATTATCCTAATGCATAGGGTTTCCTAGATAAGTGTAACCTGAATCTCATAATGGGATTTAGTTACCTAACTATTAAGGTTATTCATTTCCACCATTCCTTACTCAAGATAAACTATGGGCACCCTACTTTAGTAGAACCAAACCAGTTGAATGATCAATGTCTTGACATGTGTTTACTTTTGAAGGAATTCAACACTCAATATTATTTAAAAGATATTTAATCTCACCATCTTAACCCATATTATTACCTTTATATAATAATTATTCTAATGATTTATTTTTAGAAATTATATTATATGCACTAAATTAATACGTTCAAACCATATTTATTGTATAACTATTTTTGAAACCCACACATTGAGTTGCTCCCAAAAAATATATAATGAAAAAATATTTACACATATAAAAATGCATCCTATACATAAAGTATATCAAATTTTCATGTAAAAGTTTAGAATTATATGATATTTATAATCAACTCATGGGTAAGTATAGATCCACTAATAGAAAACCCCCACCTTTCTTGAATAACGCATAAACGTCCAATATAGTGGGAAGTACAAACCAAAGTCCCTCTGACCAAGAAACTTTACTCAAAATAGAATATAATTCATCATAACTCTAAAAACTAATATATATATATATATATATATAATATTTTCAATAACTAAATTCAAGAGAATAACTTTAATTATAAACTAAGTTTAAGGTAGATGAAAACTAAATCTTATGTTGTTATACCCGGTATATAATAAATGTCATGAAAAATTAGTTTATCATATAAAATAAATCATATATAACAATCCATAATATATAAAAATTATATATATGAATTAAATAATGAATAACAAATAAAGGAAAAATTCCTGAATTTTACATGAGATAAATATTTTTGAACAATGCATAAATAAACAATTATAGACACTTTATAATTCATTATGAACATTCCATAATAAGATAAATATAATCACTTTAGATTTATTCCCTAATATGAACTCCTTCATATAATTCATTATATAGAATTTACTTCAAACAAATTATATTTCATCAAATATAAGAATTTTATATTTCAATTTCTATTATTTAAACAATTTACACAATATAAATATCTTATATTTAATATTATTTAGACCACTTGATAAATTAAATTCTAAACTCTTCTGAAATGGTTTAAATTATTTCCAAATACGGCCCTTTTAATTTGGATAATTTAAATTAAACATTATAAACAATTTTTAATTTAAAATACAAGCACTTTATATTTTTTCCTTATTTTATTAATTTATAACACTTTTATAAATTACACTTATAATTTTCATATAAAAATTTTATATATTAATTAGAAGCCATTCCAAATGATCTATAATGTATTTTAATATTAACTTTTAATATCATGGGAAATTTTATTAATATATGTTTCCTGAACTATTAATTAATTAATTATAAAAACTTTATAATTAATTGATTTATAAACACATTTATAAATTAATAAATATCCCAACATATATTTTATATTAATTTATAAATTTTTTTATAAATTATATAATTCAATTCCTAACTAAGTAATTGAAAAACAAAATATTACATGTGAATTGTATTTAACGAAATGCCCATATCATAGGCTACGATATATAGATGTTGCAGCACCAAACCCATTTTGAACTATCAAACATATTTTACAACTAATAACTCCTATTATCATCTATGGTTTTAGGAATCTTATTTTATGATTCACATGGATATCATTGAGGCGATATGATGCTCTGTTTTAAAACTGACGACACAATTCTATCATTGAATATGATATACTGATATTATACACTATGACTGATACAAAATTACGAGATATATACTATAACAAGATGACCGAGGTTACTCTCTAATATGGTACCCAAACCGATTTGTCACTGACCCAAAGGGAATTTATGATCCCCATGAGCTAGTGACTAGCACCCATGCATCAAACAAACAACCAAAAGGAATTATTTTTTACAACCTAAAATAAGAGATATGACATATATATTGTTGAGAAAAATCCCTCAAGGTAAATTTGAAGTGTATTTGGGTTGTTTTTGTTTATTAAAAAATCCATATAACAAAATTATAGCATGTTTGTTGTCGAAGCAAATTGTTTTTGAAGGTGGTGTAGTTTTCCAGTGTTTTCCATATTTTGGGGCCTCAAAATCAGGATTTGTTTTATGGAAAAGGAAACATTTATGCATAGAAAATGGGTGGACCACATAGCGCCTAAAGGTGTTTGTAGTGATATATACCACATATGAATTACACTATGTGAACCGTATAACAAGCTTGGAAAACCACAAATAAAAATCATCAAAATGAAATATTTATGCATAGTAGATGTGCTATGAAAACTGTAAAAAGAGCTCATCATTTGTGGTTAAAGGTGGTAAATTAAAGGCCAATGAAAAGGGATTTTCATTAGTGGTTGAAGGTGGTGATTTAAAGAGTGACACATAGAAATATTTCCACATAGCATGTTTCACTATGTGAACCGAAATGGTATCATCATTTTTGGATAAAAATGATGATTTAAAGGGAACCATAATGGGTATTTTATTTTTTTGGATAAAGGTGGCCTCCACAAAGTAATAATGAACTATGCGAACCACATAGTGAGTGCAGTAAGAAGTGATGGATAATACTCAAAGGAGTTTTGGGTAATTGTGATTAGTAGATTTTATGGATTTGTTTTCTTATACCAATGACCCTTAATCATGTATTTGGTGGAGAGAAAATTTCATTAGAGAGCATTATCACTTTAAGAATTCAGCCAAGTCCAAATGTGGTTTATAAAGGAGATTATCTTTGAAACCTTAACTTGTGAATCAGAATATCTACAAAGCAAGATCAGTTTGCGGAAATGTTTGTGGGGAACTGTAGTCCTAAAAAAAAGGGGCTCACAAAGCACTCATGCAAAACAATGAAAGGTTTTTACAAAGGGTTTAAATCAGTTCATGGAGGAACAAAAATAGTTCATGACATGTATCATTGTAAGGAAATCATTATGTGGTGAGGTGTATTTCATCTATCTGGTGAAAACATATTTTTATGGAACAATTTTGTGTGAAACAATTTTGAGGTGTTTCATATCAACAGAAGAATCATTAGAAGGAGAAGTACACACAATCAGTTGAGAGAGAAGTGAGATTTAATATCGTTAATGGTTGTAAACTAGGAGGGATAATGAGTCTGCTCCAAAATTTTCAATAGTAGTGACCTTTAGTTGATTTGGTATATCATCACATTGCCTTTGTATACTCCTTGGACGTATCCTAGTGTGGGTGAAGTAAGTAAAATTTATGTGTATCATTCATGATTTTATTTATGTTCATATATTTATATGGGAAAGGGATATAAGAGTGTTTTTTTTACCAATGAAACAAGATTCTAAGGGGTAGTAGTTTTAATATGTTATACCCTAATTCACCCCTATTAGGGTATTAACCTAGTTGGGATAAAAATTGGTATTATAGTGAAAGGTTAATATTAATGGTTCTATCTTAAGGGTTTCAATGGATGCTTTTAATCATAAAGGGATTACAATCTTCTATGAAAACAATTTTCAATTATAGAAGAATCAAATGCATCACTACTTTTGATATTTAGGTATGGATGTATTTATAGGATAAATTCATGGTATTTAGACTAGTATGAATAATGGTGCTTTATTAGAAGCCAATATAAGGAAATTGTATGCTGATACCAGAGGAATCGATGCTTTAGGGGTATAATTGTCCAATGCATTCTACACAAAGGTAATGTCATGTAAGTCAATGCATTCCATGTGGGAAAAACTATTCAATATCTATGAAGGTGATTCAAAATTCAAATAATCAAAATTATAGGTTCTATAAAACAAATATGAGGACCTGAGAATGAACCCCAATGAGTTTATAGATGAATTATTTGACCAGGTGAATGTTTTTGTAGAAGATATGTGTACTCTTAGAGAAATTATCGATGATATAAAGATCATTAAGTGCATCATGAGAAGACTTCCAAATCATTTCAATCCAAAAGTCTTTGTACTGGAAGATAAAGATCCAAAGAAGTTGATACTCGATAGCATGCACAATACTCTTATCACATACAAGATGAGAAATGAAGATATTGAGTCTATTAAAAAATGTAATTCCAAAGAGGTTACATTCAAGGCCATGAAGATGCTCACTATTGATAATTTATAGGAAGAAGAGGATACAGATGAGGTTATTTCATTCCTTTCCTCAAATATAAAAAGTGGAAAAAGGAAATTTTAAAGGTAAACTTTCACTTGTATGCTTTCAATGTGGAAAGGTTGGATATATTACAATAAGGTTCCCCAAGAAGTTTCAAGGTAATGATGAGGATGGAATTAAAATTCCCATGAAGAAGTCCTCAGCCTATGTGAAAGTTAAGAAAAATTTTAAGATAAATTTATAAAAAAATAAGAATATTCTTTTGCAAGAAAATGTTAGTTGGAAATAATCTATAGTTGAAAATATAGAGAAATTTAAGGATAATAGAGAAAATTATATTATGGTAGTTGTAGAAAGTTACCAAATAAGAGAATAAAGTGACAATGATGAAGAAGAATTCAATGGAAAATTTGATCTCCAAGCTGAATTAGAAGCTTTTATTGTGGAGATAGATGTTTGGAGAGCCAAACAAAGAATGTAAACATAGTGTCTCATGATACCAAACATTATATGCAGTAGCAGGAAGAAGAGAAGTCTGATCTAAAGGAATAATTTGAAAAGCTTAAGTCTTTAATGCCAGAGAACTCAAAAATGGTCATTGAGTACAAGCTCAAAGTTGAATAATAAAAATAGAGTAATTATTGGTTTAACTAACATTGAAAAATACCAAATGAAACATATTGAAGGACTTGAAGAGGAATTTTTCAACCTAGTAAGAAAATTAGAAGACTAAGAGAAACTCTTGAAACCTAGTATGACATCAGGAAATAAGATTACTAAGGTGATAGAAAAGTTGGAAGTGGACCAGAAAGTCCTAATAAAATAAAAGAAATAGTCATATCCAAATGACAAGGCTGGTATGAGGATTGATTGAAAATAAAAAGTAATGGTGATTTATTTCAGACCGCAAACACCCACTTAGAGGTTAAAAATTGATTTGGGTACAAATCTGAATCAGAAGTCTTATAGACCCCAACATAGAACTAGTCATAAAATAATGTATGGGGGTACACCTCATATAAGGTGTTATTTCCATGGAAATACGGAACATTATAAAAATGTATCTTCTATAGCCAAAAGTTACTGAAGGGAATAAGAGAAAAAATAAGGCCACATAGAGTTCAATATTCTAAAAAATATTTTTATGGTCACTACTTTTATTATGGAGGATTCAAACACATGGCCATATATTTCTCATAAAAAATGTAGAGTAATTTTTCAAAGCAGACCCAAAGTGGTTATAAGAAGTAGATCAATGAATAATAAAATTAGTTGAAAATGAAAAATCAATTTGTAGCACTACAATATGAAGTTAGACCATCATAATTTCAAGGAGATAAATATTATCAATCTATAATGTTTATGAAGTCAAACATGTGGATCAAAAAGAAAATACCTGAGCAGGAAGTGGTTGTAGAGATTTCCTTTAAAGCATCAGATCATACTGGTGTTTGGATCCTTGATAGTTGACCCACATCCTATATGATGGAAAATAATGATCTTGTTATTGAAATAAAATATGAAAAGGAAGGTATTGTCAAATTTGAAAATAATTAAGTATTAAAGATTATTGGAATAAGAAAAGATAAATTTGGGGGTAAATAAATGTGACATGAATATGTGTTGGTTTTTGAAGGTCTCAGTCATAATTTACTAAGTGTTAGTCAATTGTGTGACTTGGGTCATGCTATAAGGTTTACCAAGAAGTTATGTATCATCAAGGGAAGAGATGAGGCAATTGTTTTACAAGGAAATGATACAAAGGGGAATCTATACCTTATAAGTGGAGAAGAATATATGCACTTTCTATATAGAGAGGAAGAAAATATGTTTTAGCATAAACAACTTGACCATCTATACCAACCATACCTAGAATATTTGGTCAAATGTGATGCAGCTTGAGATCTCTCCAACCTATCATGTGATCATACTCAAACGTGAAATGATTGTCAAAAAGGAAATATTATTAGAAATATATACAATTAAAAAGAACAAAAGTCAACCATAGTGCTTGAATTAGCACATAAATATGTGTGTGGACCTATCTCACCAATATCTATTTATGGGAAGAGTTATTATATTATTTTAATTAATGATTTTAGTAGGATGGAATTATTATTTTTTATTTTCCACAAGTATGATGTGTTTAGTTTCATAAAAGAATACTGGAGGGAATCTAAAAGGATTCTTAGATAGAATATTCTTATGTTTTGAACTAAAAATGGCACTACATTCACAAACATCCAAGTGAAAGATTATCTTGAGAAACACAGAATAGGGAATCAAGTTTTGGTAGTGAGAACTCCTTAACAAAATGGAGTGATTGAGAGGATAAATAGGATTATAAACAACATATAAAGAACAATTATTATTGAAAAGGACCTATCAGAGAAGTTTTGGAAGGAATACATCTTGACATTGGTCTATATATCCAATAGGGATTTGTTGTGTTTGAAATAATAAAAGACACCACATAAGTTGTGGTAGAGAAAGAATCCAACATTAAAATACTTTTGAATTTTTGAAAGTAAGTGTTTTATTATCAATAAGGAGAAAAATATGAAATTTTAATCTCATGGAGATGAGGGGATATTCCTTGGATATTCAATAAAAAGGAAAGTATATAAATTCTTCAAAAATCAGTTGGGAAAAGTAATTGAAATAAATGATGTCACTGTGGTAGAGAATGAAAAAAATCATCAAAAAAATTGTAAATAGTTCCCTAATGATAGTGAAGAGGAGGTAAGAAACTCAGGGGGAGTAGAAGTGTAAAATAATGATTTAGAAGAAGTTACTGATGATGAATAAAAGGAAGTGAAATCTGTATCTACACAGTAGCCCAAGAGTCAAGCTAAAATTGATAGGAAAAACATCATTGGTGATCTGAGAGTTCTAGTTCAAACACAGAGAATGAAGTAATTACAATAACCATGTCTAAATGTTTTGAAGAAGTGTCTATATATGATAATTGATTTTAGGATATTAATGAAGAGATTAAATAAATTAAGAAGAATCATATATGAGAAATTGTTTCTAGACCGGCAGATAAGAATGTCATCGAGACTAAATGGGTATTTCAGAACAAATTAAATGAATATGGATCAGTAATTTGGAGCCTGACTAGTGTGTAAGGGATACTTTCATATTAATGGAATCAAAATTGATGATAAAATTTAACCTACTATAAGGCTCGATACTATTTGCCTATTCTTGTCCATGGAAATGCAAAGGAAATTAAAATTTTTCCAGATGGACGTCAAGTCATCATTTCTGAATGGGATTCTGGAAGAAGTGTATATCAAGTATCCAGATGGTTTTCTCATTCATTAAGATGAAAGTAGATTTTCTCAGCTGAGTAAGGAACTATATGGGTTGAAGCAAGCACTGAGAGAATGATATTCAAGTCTTGATCAGTTTTTGAAGAATCTTGGAATTCAACATGGTGGAGTTGATTACAATCTCTATATCAATAATGAAAATAATCAATGGATGATGGTGCTTTTTTATGTCGATGAAATAATATTTGGTGGATCAGATGAAGCACAATGCAAAAAATTCATAAAATTCATGAAAATTGAGTTTTAAATGTTAATGATTGGTGAAATGACCTTTTTCCTAGGTTTAAGTGTGACATAAGGAAAGAATAACAGATTCATTTCTCAATAAAAATATTCTATGTAGGTTTTGATAAGATTTAAAATGTATAATTTCAAGGAGATTATTACTTCGATGGCTACACATATGAAACTACCATGAGATGATAAAGGAAAAGTGGGTAACATCACAAAATACAAGTATATCATTGACTGTATATTTTACTTAACCGTAACACAATTTGATATTGTTTTTTACACATGCTAAGAATCATGATATCAAATTAATCCAAAATAAATCTACTTACTTGAATTAAAATAAGAATTCTTAGGTATATCAAGGGCACGATGGATTTTGGTTTGCTTTATAATGAAAAATATCTACAAGAGTTATTGGTTTATATAAATGCATATTTGTTTGGTTTAAAAGATGATAGATTATAAACATTAGGTGGAGAATTATATCTTAGAGGATTGTGTATTTATTGGATAATCAAGAAACAATTTTGTATTTCATTGAGTATCATAGAAGCTGAATATATTGCAGCTACTCAAGCCTGCACGCAGTAATTGTGGAAAAAGTAGCATGTTGATGATATGGGAGTTGAAGTGGAGTCTCTGATTGGAATCCCTTATGATAATTCAAGTGCTATAAATTTTAGAAAAAATTCAGTTCATCACTCATAGATGAAGCACATTGAAATAAAGTATCATTTTATCAAGGAGGAGGTGGAGAATGGGATTGTGAAGTTATAGTATATTCCTATAAAACTACAAATTATAGATATTCTGATGAAGGCCCTACCCAAAGTGGAGTTTTAGCGGCATAGATTGTCTTTTGGAGTTCATTCGACTCCCCAAACTTGAAAAAGTGTAGATGTGGGACCCCCTCTCCCTGAGGTATAGTGTGTTTTTCCCTTATATGATGATATGTGTTCTTTACAATGTTGCATCCACAAAGGAGTGACCTTTGGGTTCATTGAAAAAAGGAGAGAAAATATATTGATCAAGATAGGGGAAGAATTATATAGGGGGAGCAATGAAGTAGGGAGAGTTTTAAATATGATGATAATTAAGATGAGTGATCAAAGGTTATATATTATAATAGATGGAGTTCATGATGAAAACAGTTGGATGGTTTGGGAATGAAGTGATTAATTGACAAACTTTGCATGCCAATCTTGTTTCTCATACCAAGCATGCCTCATGTGGGCTTAGAGTTCATGTTGGGTAAATCATTGATTGCTATCTAGAATCATAAGAAGATGATTTTATTTGAAGATGAAAGAAACATTTAAGTGGAATCAAAAGGTGAAAAGTTGATAATAAACTCAAAGGGGGATATTGTTCGGAATAAATCCCTCAAAGTAACTTTGAAGTGTATTTAGGTTGTTTGTATTTGTTAAAAAATCCAGCTGACAACATTTAAGCATGGTTGTTGACAAAATAAGGTGTTTTTGAAGGTGGCACAGTTTCCTAGTATTTTCCATGTTTGGGGCCCCAAAATTGGGATTTGTTTTATGGAAAAGGAAATATTACCACATAGAAATTGGGTGGACCATATATAGCCTAAAGGATTTTACAGTGATATGGACCTCATATGAATTTTTCTATGTGAACCACACAACGAGTTCATAAAATCACAAATAAAAATCATCAAAAGAAAATATTTACTCATAGTATCTATGCTATGCGAACTAAAAAAGGTAACTCATAATTTGTGGTCAGAGGTGGTAAATTAAAGGTCACTGCAAAGGAATTTTCATTTGTCGTCGAAGGTGCTGAATTAAAGGGTTCCACATAGCAAGATTTCTGCATATCATATTGCTCTATGCAAACTACAAAGGGATCATTGTTTTCAGATAAAGGTAATGATTTAAAGGGAATCACAAAGGGTATTTTCATTTATAGATAAATAAAGTAACTAAAAAGTAATAATGTGATATGTTAACCACATAGTGAGTGTCATACACGGTGATGGTCAATCCACAAAGGAGTTTTGGGTAATTGGTATTGGCGTGTTTTTTAGATTCATTTAACTATACAAAGGAAACATAATCACATTTTTGGAGAAGATAGAATTTCATTTGAGAGCATTTTTGTTGGAATAATTTGGATAAGTTTGAAGGTGGTTCAAAAATGAGGTTTTCCATGAAGACTGAACTTGTGAAGGAGAACATTCAAAAATCAATATTAGTTTGCAGAAGGTTTTTTCAAGGAACTATAGTCCTCAAAGGAAAAGGGGCTCACAAATCACGCACACTACGTAGTGAAAGGTTTTCAAAAATGGTTTAAATCAGTTTATGGAGGAACAAAAATAGCTCGTGAAAGTTATCTCTATAAGGAAATCATCAAGATATGAGGTTTATTTCATGTATCTAGTGAAAAAAAGATTTATGGAACACTTATGTGTAAAAAAATCCTGAGGTGTTTCATATCAAAAAAAGAATCATCAGAAGGAGAAGTGCACACAATTCAGTTGAGCGAGCAGTGAGATTTCAAATTGTGAATGGTTGTAAACTAGGAGGGATAGTGAGTCCATTCCAAACATTGTAACATCAGTGTGCTTTAGTGGATTTGATACATAGGCACATTTTTCTTGTATTCTCCTTGGATATAGACCAGTGTGGGTGAACCAAGTAAAATTGACGTGTCTTGTGCATGATTTCATTTCTCACTAATGGAAATATCACCTATACCCACGGTTTAAAACCATGGGTATAGCCCTTGAAACTGTGGGTATAGGATATACCCACGGTTTCAGAAATCGTGCGCTGCAGTGCCATCACAATAGGTCTATACCCACGGTTTTCTAAAAACCGTGGGTATAGACCAAGGAAAATTGATATCACCCATGGTTTGTTAAACCGTGGGTATAGATTTATACCCATGGTTTTGAAACTGTGGGTATAATGATTTACAACGCCCCATATTTACCCATGGTTTTCCAAACCGTGGGTATAGACAGGTTCCCCAAGCCGAGTATCTGCACCTCCCTACCATTCTTCACCTATATTAGCACATATACATGGCATGTCAAACTAGATGTTCGATAATCCAACCTGATCCCCAACATCTAAACAGCTAAAATAGAAGTGTCAATCCACTCTTTTCTAACAAATCACGGGGCCTCTATTAGAACCATTGATCATAGTATTCAATAATGAATCCACCATGGGCACTAAATGACCCACCTCGGGGCTAAAACTGAGAGACATAACTACCACAGTCCCTGGGGCTACAAAATAATGTGGATTCCAACTAGGGACTCATGTGATGAAATCAATATCTCGTTCCACACCTATAGAAACAACCTCATCCAACCTAAATTCCATAGTAAGAGATAATTAGAGGATCAATTCCCACACTATCCCTATGAACTTCACACCTACCAATTTGAGTTAACATTGAATCATTTTGAATTCATTGACATGATCCACCATTGAATTACCTTCCACTATATTCAATATAAAGAGTCTCTCTATCAGAAAAAATTTGTTTATTATTATGGGATTCTCATACATGTCTATGAGGATGGATATTAATGTTGTATTCACTTTATCCTCTTTGATTTTGAGGGCCACGTTCCAGGATAACATGGGTCTTTATCTTTCTACGTTTTCTAGTACTTCTGATTCAACACCATTCAATAAAACCTCCAAATTACTATAAAATAGATAATCTACAATCTACATCTTCCAAAATATAAAATTTGAACCATCAAAATTTTCAATTTGTACCTTGAACATCATTACTTAGAAAATAGTAAACTCCCCCTAAAATGGAAAATATAAATGAAAATTGCCTTACTAGAAGTCATCTTTTAATCCAATCACCAAAACCACTTGTTATGACAAATCCCACACTTTAAGAAATATCCTTATAGAACATAAAATCCATAGAACAAGGTTGGATGTTTCAAAAGTGGCGACAACAGATGTCAATGTCTAAATAAAGAAATTATAAACCAAAATCTCACACTAAATATCCTTTGTCTCAATAGATATTTCATAATAGAACATACAAAAATAGAAAAAAACTCACACCCACTAAAAGCACCAATAGGAGAATTTACATAGTTTAAAATTAGTACAAATCCATGAGATAATAATTTTTACTCATTATTGTGTGTAATCCCCTCCTGCCCAGCCCCTCCCCCCTCCCCACTACCTAGCCCCTCCCCCTCCCCCTCCCCCTCCCTCCCCACTACCCAACCCCTCCCCTCCCCCCTGCCCAACCCCTCCCCCTCCCTCCCCACTGCCTAGCCCCTCCCCTAGCCCCTCCCCCTCCCACCTGCCCAGCCCCTCCCCCTCTCTCCCCACTGCCCAGCCCCTCCCCCTCCCCACATACCCAGCCCCTCCCCTCCCTCTCCACTGCCCAGCTCCTCCCCCTCCCCCTCCCCCTCCCCCTCCCCCCTGCCCATCCCCTGCCCCATTCCCAATCAAGTAGAATGGCATATTGAGAGAAACTTTTGGATAAAAACACATGAAATAAAATACACAAACATGTATTGAAATTTCATTCAACAATTTATATATATACAAAGTATCCACTATAAATAGAAAATGTTATCAATATTCAAGACTTGATCGTATTAAAAGATTAAAAAATCAAGAAAAATCATAAGGGTGCATACCTCCTAAAAGTACACCGTGATCCATGATTTATGAATAACATCCTGATCCTTTTCAAATGCGATGACAGTTCAATGTATCCAAAACATACACAAATCTACAGCCGAATATTAAAATTAAAAAGTTGGAGTAAAACCTGAATCAGGATTCCACTGAACAAGATTTTTCTTTTGTGTTTGGAGTCTTCCTAAAACACAAAAACCACATTAAAAAATTAGAGAAAGGAAAGCTAAAAACCAAAAACAACATATGAAACATCTAAATCAGTTATTTAACTCCGAATATTCATATAACTGTCAGATCACATACCAATCAGTCAAGTACAATGACATATTTAGAGAACATTTTGGATAAAAACACATGAAATAAAATACACAAACATATATCGCAATGTCATTCAACAATTGATATAAATACAAAGTATCCACCATAAACAGAAAATGTTATCAATATTCAAGGCCTGTTTGTGTTATCAAGATTAAAAAATCAGATCCTCATCTCACACTTACCCAGAATATTCCCCTCCCCCTCCCCTATACCCACCCCTCCCTCATTCCCAACCCCTCCCTCATGCCCAGCCCTTCCCTCATGCCCAACTCCTCCCCCATGCCCAACTCCCCCCTACCCAGCCCCTCCCCCTCCCCCTCCCTTATGCCCAGCTCCCCCCTACCTAGCCCCTCCCCCTCCTCCCTCATGCTCAGCTTCCCCTCATGCCCAGCCCCTCCCCCTCCCCCTCCCTCATGCCCAGATCCCCCCTGCCCAGCCCCTCCCCCTTTCCCCTCCCTCATGCTTAGCCCCTCCCCCTCCTTCCTCATACCCAACTCCCCCTGCCCAGCCCCTCCCCCTCCCCCTCTCTCATTCCCAACTCCCCCTTTCCCAGCACCTCCTCCTACCTCTCCCCCCTGCCCAACCCCTCCTCCTCCCCCATATTTACTGTATACCAATCAAAGATGAGATTCATTGACATCCCAAGGCATATAATGTTTTTAGGAAAATAAAATACACAGGGAAAGTGTTTTAGTTTTTGGTGTCATGAATGAACTGTGTAACAATATAATCATAAATTGATGACCAAAAGGGGAAAGGGGAAATGAGCACAGGTTACTTGCCTTTCCTTGTAGAGTAATCATAGTCCTGATGACATTAACACCCCAATTTTGTGCCAAGGTTTGAGGTATTGCCTCAAAAGCAACTGCAGCAGCTTCATAAGGCCACTGTTTAGAAATAAACCAAACACAAAAAATATGAATCACTCCAGGAACTAAAAATTAGTGCCTTTACATTTAAAGAAAAAGATCAAAAGCAACTAAACCTTCTCAACACCTTAAATAGATGAGATCTTCTAATTCAAAGTGGAGGACATGGTCATACTCTCCTGATGAACATCCTCTAAATTCCAAGTATATGAAAGAGAGATTAAGTCAATGCAGCCCCCTCCCCTCCCAGCCCTCCACTGTAGCCCCCCTAGCCCTCCACTGCAGCCCCCCATCCCAGGCCTCCCCTCCACTGCTAAGGCCAAGATTAGATGGCGATATAATAATAAACACACCAAACCATAAAAAAATATATGGAATGTGAAAATTACCTAAAGAATTTTCAAATAACACCCTTGATGAAAACATAAACCAAAATTCATTTTGTTACATAAATAAATTCACATACAAGCAGTCCACCAATACAAGAAATAAATAAACTCCAACACAAGTATCTCTTCTAAGTCAAAAATGGAGGGGATTAATATCCCCCCCCCATCACCATCATCTTCATCCCCATGTCCAGCATCATCATCATCAGTAGCAACATCGACATCAACATCATCAACAACATCATCACCAACCGCACCATTAGCAATCTCATCACCAACAACAGCATCAGAAATATCCTCGCCAGCTCTATCTCTACCACCATCATCACCACTAGGACCCTCATAGGAATCACCCGAGGCATTATTTAAAGAGAGCATTGATGAAATACATGAATGAAAAGTGGAATTAACTTCTGTTGGTAGTGACTAACTCAAAACTGACATAGCTTTTATGAAATGTTCATTCATAAGATTACTTTTTTCATGATCCTCTAATACTATTTTCTTGGTCGTAGTTAATTTAGCACATGTAATTTACAACTCAGAGGCCTTAGAGGCTTTAGAGGAGTCCGATGATGGCCAATACCTAGAGGGGACAATGTTTTTTCTTTTTCTACAACAGACTCTTCCTGGATGCTCCACACCTAACACCTGACTCAAATGATCATTTGGCCCTGAGTTGTCAGCTTCCTTCTCATCCATGGACTCCAAGGCAGACTGTTGAAATTATAAACATATTAAATTATGAATTTTGTATAGATGTTTGAAATATAAATAAAATATTACAATTTTATCTTGTGTTTGTGAATTAACTGCAGTTCCATCTTTTTTTTCCTACTGGAGCAGAATAATTTGGCACGAGGTACAGGACCTTCAATGCCCAATATAACTTGCTGCATATGAGAAATGTACAAATTTGGATTACAACCATATATGATAAATGAAAAAAATTGGATTGAAGTGAGTTTTAATAAAGACCTACAAACATTGAGGTAAATTACAGTCATAATTGATTGGTGGTTTTCAGAAATGGGTTTCTGAAGTGGGTTTTAAGGAAATATACTACTTGTTTAGGAAAAATAGACAAGACTTCTCCTAGTATAAGATATGATTTCTAGGATACATGGAATAACCAAGGAAAGGCATGAATAAGTTATGATGACATGTTATAAATAAGGACATTATTTTAATTCAAATGAACATACCAGCTGCTTCTCATGCTTGGGAATTATAGTGCGCCCCAATGTGTGTAGATATGTCATTTCATATTTTTTTTTATTTTTCACTGACACTTCCTAAGAAACAAAAAAACAATACAAGTAATAAGAATTAAATTTTATATAAAAACTATTAAATATGGGTAGTACCTTATACTATTCAGTCTTCCAATGTGAGATAATTTTTTGATATTGACTTTTTGGACAGTCAGGGTTTGTGGGTACACCCTCTAACTCAGTACCCGGTCTGCTTCTCCAACCAATATATAACTCATGCTTGTATGACCGCCAATACTCTCCAATATCACTCAACCTAGCAGCTTTGGAAGCTTCAACATTAGGAAAGTTAAATCAACTCTGCAACAAACATGTTAAGTCATATAAATACATTACTAATATAAATATAGATTTATAAATTTTTTGTACCCATATCTGCGACCATGCCCTATCCTTGATGCCAACAGTGATATGTCTCCATGATACCGGTTCCACTGTAATGATATCATGATATTTGGATAAAGTATCACATAAAATTCTACACTCCTTAGCATTTTTACCTACCATTTGATTTTGAGAATTGTAATCCACCATAATCTAAGTTTCACGATTCCAGGCATCCCGCATTTGAGTGCGGCCACGTCGCCTAATAGAAGATCCCAATAAATAAGATAATAGGTGAAAAGAGAAGAGTTAAGTGACAATACAATAGGAAAAAAGTGAAATTCTATAATTTGAAAGATTTATAATAAAAAAACATTATGCAGGCTTCTGAATAGGCTGTGAGGCATCCGTGGACTGTGCTGGATCAGCATCCTCTGAAGGAAGTATATGTTCCATAGCATGCTCTGGATGATCTTCATGAATAGGAGTGGAAACTGAAGGAACAGACTCAATATGTGTATGATGGATGGTAGGAAAAGGATGTGGCATAGACATGTCAGCATATGTGTAGTAGGTTTGGGGATACATGAATGGATATGGAAATTGTGCAGGTGAGAACATCGGTCGAGTCAGCGTGGACATGGAATGGGAAAAAGTGGGTAAATGGGATGATGAAGACGGAATGTATGGGAACATCCCAGGGGACTCAAGAAGAGGGCATACATGTATGGTAGATGGGATTTCCACTGATGGGTCAGTGTGTGGAGTGGTAAGATGGGAGCTCCGCCTAGGTCTAGGAGGATCCCTGCTTGGCCCCATACTGGGAAGAGGAAACTCTAGAGTTTTATATCCCTAAATAAATTTGATCAAAAATATGAACTTGATATTATATGTAATGCAGAAGATAAATATTAGAATTATTATACTCACTGAAGACAACTCACACTCGCGTCTAACAGGATCAACATCAAATAATCTCTTCTTGCGAGCTTTTGTAGTTTTCTTCATAATCTGCATAAGAATGAAATAAATATTTTTTAGAAACAATTTTTACAAACCATACATACAACTTAGAAGCCAAAGAAGACAAAAAATGTCATAATATCTTTTGGTAATGATAATTTACAACCAAGTTATATAATTTTTAAAACCACATTTTAAACCCAGTTTTCTGAATTTAAATAAATATAATTAAATGAAATGAAACCAAACAATACTAAAACAGACATATAATTCCAAACTAAAACTAAATTAAAGTAATTACATCAGTACCAACCTTAGAAACTCACGTCAAGGTAAACTGAATGAACTCTGAATATATATGGTTTCTTTTATATATTACCCTCCACTACCTCAGGTTCAACATCATCTCTCACAATGGGATAATTTGTATCATAAAATGAAATATTTTGGCTAACACTGATGGAGGTGTCAATGGTGACAATTTCATCCTCAACATCATGAAAAATATGTCTTGGGATTACTTCATTAATGACATCGTAATCAGGTTTCAGATGATCTTTCACATAAAAAACTTGTTTTTCTATTAATGATAAAATGTATGGTTCATCAGTATGTAGGAATCGACTCATGTCAATAAATCTAAATCCACAATCATCAATAAATGTACCATGTCACGTAATTGAATCAAACCATTTACATTTCATCATAGTGACTCGACCTTGAGAGTAGTAATCCATTAACAATATTTTCTCAACTAGACCATAATAATACACATCTTCATATCAAGGTCAACTATCTGATGCACTGGCATAACAATCCGTTCTTGTAGTTAACATAACTCCATCATGCTGTGTTCTCATTTTCACCGCTCTATCAGTTGTAACAAATTTATATCCATTGATTATTAAAGATTTAAAGTCACGAACCAATGAATTGGGACCAAAAGACAACACTCTTAATTCTTGAGAAATGAAGTCAGCAGGTAAACTCAATACCTGGAATACATATGAGTAATATAATTAAATATATATATATATATATATATATATATATATTAAGGTATTTAATGTAATGGCCATACCTTTTATTTCAACCAATCTGGGAACTCTTGGCTATACATATCCTCTCTCCTTCTCAATGGCAAAGACCGATGAACTCTAATTATAATTTGTTTATGTTCTCTACATAAAATGAAAATAAAAGTATAAGGTATATGTGATATGATATCGTTTGAGATAACATATATATATTCAAATTAATTACTTGATATAGGCATTGAACAAACCACAATTAAACAAGATTATACGATGTGCCATATTCCGCTCTTCAAAGCTCAATGTAACCAATGTATTTGACCCGAAAATTCCAAATGTTTGGGGAAGAGATGGAAATGAGTGATGAATTTCCTCATACTTATCATCTTCATTTATTATTGGTCGATTATGTCTTGTTCTCACATCAGACAGATACATTGAATAAAAATCCATACATTCTTGATCCAGATAACTCCTCACAATGGAACCTTCAGGATAATTCTTATTTGGGACATATGATTTCATTGTGCACATATTTATTTCAGTGGGATACAGCCACCGAAAAGCGACTGGTCCCCCAAGAAGTGTCTCAGTTGGAAGATGAACTATTAAATGCAGCATGTAAGTGAAAAAGGATGGAGGAATTTTTTTTCCAATCCACACAGAATTAACGGTGCCTCTTTTTGCATTTTTATCAACAATGATTTGGATAACATTTTAGCACAAAGCTCTCTAAAAAATGACACAACTGAATCACTTACACCCTTACATTATTGGATAGAAAATGCCGAATTGATATTGGAATCAATTCATGAAGAATGATGTGATAATCATGAGTTTTTAGGGATTTCAATTTCAAATGTCTTCTATTGACTCGTTTAGATATGTTGCTGAAATAGCCATCTGGAACCTTGATATTCTCCAATATTTCCAGAATTTGATCTTTCTCTACCGGTGTCATCATATAAGAAGCACATGGAACTTTCCATTTGTTTTCACCAATACAAATAGGATGTAGTTTTGGTCGAATACCCCAATCCAATAAATCCCGACGAGATCAGAAGTCATCTTTGGTCTTCCCCTTAATATTCAAAAGAATTGTAAGCAACATTTCACATATATTTTTATCAATATGCACTACATCTAAACAATTATGTAAAAAATTAGTAGACTAATATGGCAACACATAAAAAACACTTCTCTTTTTCCAATTGTATGTGACTTCAGTATCCGAATTCTTCCTCTTTTGAGATTTCAACTGACCTTTCCCTAATGAAAAACTGAAATCTTTCAATTCATTAAGCGCATCACTTCCTAACATACGTTGAGGTGGTTCTTCAGTGTCAACATTATTATAAAACCTCCGACAATTCTTCCTGTATTGATGATCCATTGGCAAGAATCAGTGATTCCCCATGAAACTGAAACTACGACGATATTTAAGCCTTCTCGATCGTGTATTCTTCATACAAATGGGACATGATAGTTTTCCCTTCGTGCTCCACCTAGACATCATTTCATAGGCAGGGAAATAATTTATGGTCTATAGAAGATCATCATGAAACTGAAACGTATTCTTTGAAGAAGCATCAAATGTATGCACACCTAAATCCCAAAATTGTTTCAACTCTTTTATTAAAGGCTGAAAGTAAACATCTATATAATTACTCAGATCTGAAGGTCCAGATATCAGTATACTCAAGAAAGTGAAAGGTGTTTTTATACACATCCATGGAGGAAGATTATAAACATGAATAAAAACCATCCATGTGCTATGAGCAGTAAGCATCTGACCAAGCATATTAAAACCATCACATGATAGGCCCAATCTGACATTACACACCTCAGCTATAAAATCAAGATGTTGTGTATCAAATGTCCGCCATGCTAATCCATATACAGGATGTACCAGATCATCATTAACTTTAATTCTCTCAACATCATGCCATCACATATTGATTGATATTTCTGGATATATGAATAGATTTTTAAGTATGGGAATCAATGGAAAGTGACACATGACTTTATTTGGAACACGAGATGGTGTTCCATATACATTTGTCTTCCATCGATATATACCACATTCTTTACATTCATTACGGTTAGCTGTTTCCTCCAAAAATAAACTGCAATCTTTCGGACAAGCATGGACTATATTAGTAGAAAATCCAAGCTGCTTAATTAACTTCCATGCCATGTAATTATTTGAGAGAATATCTGCACCATCAGGAAGCAAGTCCTTCAAAAATGTAAGAATATAATCAATGGAGGTATTAGAAATCCCATACATGGTTTTCCCATGATATAACCACATTAAAAATTCCAAATTGGTCATTTTAGTACATTCTTGAAATACTGGAGTTCTGGCATCATCCAATAAATTTTTCACTCTCTCAATATCATCGTCTTTAGTATTTTACTCATGTGTACTGATATCATTGTCTTCTTTCACCGTCATGCTATTTCTCTCGGAATGATCCACATATAGAAACTGATCAAATATCAAATTCTCCATTCCACTTCATTTATTTCGTTTATGAATAGTCAAAGATTGACTCATCTCTCCATGGTGAAACCAAACATTATAGTTTTCTTGAAATCCAAATTTCATTAAATGGTAACTAACTTCTTCTCATCTTAACCATGGTATTACAACACAATTATAGCAGGGAAACTGTATAAAACCTCTATCTGACGCATTTTTAAATGAAAAATCTAAAAAAATTTCCAAATTATTTTGAAACTCGGTTGAAATCCGATCGATACGATACATCCATATTATATCCATTCTATAACAAGAAAAAAAATTATATTTCAATCAACAATGTAAATCATATTTAAAAAATTCATTACAATCAATTTTATTATTAAATTAATCAAAGCATATTAGTAGCTAGCAAAACATATTTAATGACAAGAGGAGTCCATGATTAAATAAGTAGGAAAAAAAGGAAAAAAGGTCTACCTTGAGATGTAAACTAAAGAAGAAAGTTAAAAAAGACACTCCCAAGTGGTCATTGATGGGGAATAAAAAATAAAATTTCAATGTAAAATACTTCTTTATAGATATAGAGGCATTATACACATGGGAAGAAAATTTTATTTTAATAATATGAATTTATAATTTTATAGATTATTTGGTAGGGGTTATTTGATGGGGAATAAAACATTCAATGAAGATAGAGTAGTTATAAATTTAATGTTTTGGAATTAATATTGAAAAAATGTTTCAACCATAAGAGGAAATTTTTGAAAGGTGTTCCACTTCTGGTCAATATGCTAAAAAATGTCAAAACATTCTACATTCGCAAATAATTATGAATTTTAATGCTTGAAATTATCAAAAAAATAAGGGTAAGGGGAAGGATAAGGTATTAGTTATTGAAGTGGTACAAAATAAATCTAAATAAGATCATCCAGGGATTCTTTATAGTGGACTCACTTCATATATTAAGAGAGAGTTAATGTGTCGAGATATTGGGAATTTCATTGAAAACAATCCAAAATCAAAAATTGGAGAGGATAGTGACAAGGAAGAAGAAATTCCAGGAATATTATTTAAGAAGAAATCCAATAATTCAATAGTTTATTCTAATGAGAAGGGTAAAATTTTATATAAATTTAAAATAAGTAACTTATTATATAAGGAGAGTTAAGGTTATGAAGATAAATATATTGATGTATTTTTTGGAGATGAAGATGGTGAAAAATTACATATTTCTAAATTTAATGATTAAAATATTAGAAGTGATGAACATAGTTATAAAAGTGAATAAGAAAATATTGAGATGGATTTCTTATTGAATAAATAATTCAAATAGTATCTCTTAAATATCTTTAAACTGGAAAAATAGATCATAAGGTTGAAGAAAGGAAATCAATCATCCAATAATAAGGAATTTTTTTTACAGAAGGAAGATCCAAATTTCTAAAGTATATTGATGGTATTAATAATATTTTTAATGATGATAAGGCTCTTAACATAAATATAGAATAAAATTTTAAAAATAAAGTGAATGATTTTGATCATATTCAGTATAATTTGATCAAAATAGAAGAAGAATTGAACAAATGCAGATCTAGTTTCTAGAGTTCTATTTCAAAAGATAGAGAATGTTTAAAGAAGAGTGAGACTCAAGTATGAAAAATATCTTTAGGATAATAAAATAAGTTTGAAAATATATTCTAATAGTCAAATAATAATGATCAACTCTTGAAGGCTAAGTTTGTAGCTAAATTCAGTGATAGTCATAAATCTAGAAATTATGGGAATGCCAGCTTGAAGTAAAAAACTGCTAAAATTTATGAATCTAAAAAGGATGATAAGAAGTGTTATATAAAGAATATTAATCTTATGGGATTTAAAAATAATTTTTATTTTACAAAAGTATCCAAGATTAGTGACTGAAAGAAGGGATCAAGGTATCCTACAAATTTTATACAACATGATGCTTAAAATATATACTTTTTATGGATTCTATTGGAACTTTAGAATATTTGTTCATATGGAAAAGATATTTTTTTTAAAATAGACATCATGATATACTTGGGAGTATTGAAAATCAATGTTTGGGGGTTTCAACCCCTTTAAAGGAATAAAATTTAGAAATGTATTGTAAATTCTATATAGAAATCACAGAACATGTTTAATATTCTTGAATAAGTCAATGGAAGATGTGACCATCCTATTCATGATGAAAATGAATTCCTCATAATTATACCATCCTGAAAAAAATTTGAGTTTTAATACTCAAAATCCTCAAAATTAGAATAGAAAAGTGAAGGAGAAAGATTTAGTTTTTGAAGTTTCACCCAAAGTATCCAAAGGGGAAAGTCCATGGATCTTGGATAGTGGGTGTTCTTCTAACATGATAAAATATTTAAAAACATTGAAATATATTGAAAAATTAAATGTATTCTTAGTTACCTTCATAAATTATGGGTCAATAAAGGTTAAAGGAGTTGGTTTAATTGTCATTGGGAAAGAGAAGCTTAAATCAAAAAAACACTCTTTATGTTGATGGATTAAAACACAATATATTAAGTGTTTCTCAACTTCATGATAAAGGAAATATATTTTTTTAATAAATTATGGGTTATTGGTTGAGAACATTGGGGATGGAAGTGTTTAAAAGAGGATAATAGTGCTAGAGGCAATTTATTCCAAGTGGGTGATGTTGAAAATTCATGTTATCTAAGCATGAATGAAGAGAATGAATTATAGTATCGAAGGATTGGAGAATATAAATGTTCTATTTTTTTAAAAAGGAGATGGACTCTCTTTTTATTTTTATAGGAGATGATAAATGGAGAATATATAGAGAGTGTTCCTTATTGGGGAGACTTAGGGAGTTGGAATTTGAAACTTAGAGAAGAGTTTATGTGTTGTTCCCCATGTTTTTGACAAATAAAAAGGAGGAAATTGAAGAGCCCTTGACGATCAGAAAAATTAGCATGTCTTAGAGTCTAAGATCCCTCATTAAGTTAATTGATTAAGGGGGTGGTGATTAGATCTTAATCAAGACATTTCTAGTATAGTGTTGATCTTTACTCTAAGGGTTAGATAATTAGGAAAACCATTATTCATTACAATATTTCAGTGTTTAAAAAACATTTTTAGTTTTTGATTACTATGAAATTGTTAATCAATAAAATCCATTCAGGGATATTGAATTAAATTTTTATGTTTTATTTATTGGAATCATACTCATTGATGGGTAATAAGTTAATTCAAGATAAGTTTAAGAAAAATTAATAAAGAAAATACATCAAATTCTATGTCTACATCATGGTTGTAACGAACCCTACTATTTATATGGTAATTTACCATTGAATAAATTATATGTGTGATATTTCATAAAAAATAAACAAAATATTATTAGAAATTCAGAACTTTACATGTCCATAATATGATCATTGGCTATTATAGACATTAGAGATGTAGTTGTTAGAATGTGATAATTAGAATTGGTGCATATTAAGGGTAATGATGAGAGATAATTTATATATAGGGGTAAATTATGGCCTCAGCTAGTAGGAAATAAATTTTTTGAAACACAGTAATCTGAGCTTGGGAGTGAAGTTTCATAAATGGGGTTTTACCTTAACAAATTGAAAGAAGAACATTAAGAAGTGAGACTTGATCATAACAATCAAGTGATGAGATGAATGTGTTGAGAGTATACATGTTGAAGAAGAAGATTCATCAATTTCAAGTGGTGAGGAACAATATCATTCATCTTATACAAGGCAGATAATATAAGTGAAGCTCCAAAATATCATTAAAGACCAAATACAGTAAGTACAAAGTAGGATAACTTTAAGGTTAACAAATCATACATCATTATTTTCTTAAGTAGAACCTAAAAATACTGGAGAATCATTAAATAATCAGGAGTGTTTTAATTCTATGAATGATTAATTATAAAATATTGAGAATAATAAGACTTGGGAGTTGTTACCCAATCTTAAAGAGAATAATTTCATCAGTATAGTGTGGGTGTTTTGAAACAAATTGAATGAAAAAGGAGAATTAGTGAGAAATAAATCAACATTAGTGTGTAAAGGCTATTCCGAAGTTGAAGGAGTAGAATTTGATGATACCTGGAGGAGAGGGAGTCAAGAGGGGGGAGTGGGGACGTCGCCAGAGTTAGGGGAAGCATGGAAAAGGCTGGGATGTTGAGGCGGCGGTGAAGGCCGGGAGGTCCAGGTCGGGAGTGGAGGCGGAGCCGGGAGGCGGAGGCTGGGGAAGGGATGAGATGGCTGGGATGCGGAGGTCGGATGGCTAGGAGGCGGAGGTCAGAGAAGGTTGGAGAGGGTCGGGAGGTAGAGGTCGGATGGCCGGGAGGTGGTGGTTGGGGAGGGTAGGATAGGGCTGAGAGTCGGAGGTCGGGGAGGTAGGGTTGAAGTGGGGGGAGAGCGATGGAAGAGTGAGGAGGATCCATATACTTAGGGGTTGAATACCCACATTTTTAATAAAACCGTGGGTATAGACAATTAAAAACCATATATCCCCATGGTTCTTCAAACTGTGGGAATAGATGCATGGGGATAAACCCCATTTCCAGTAGTGTCTATTCATACAATGCTATGGGAAAGGGATAGAAGAGTGTTTTATTTAATAATGAAATAGGATTTGAAGGGGTAGTAGTTTTAATATTTATTGCCCTGATTCACCCCCTATCAAGGTATTTATCCTAGTTGGGATAACATATATAGATACAAACAAAAAATAAGTATTCCATAATCAAGGAAAATAATGGTAGCAATACATATCAATGATAAAAGTCCAAAAAACCATAAAGAACAACTAAAAACAACAACCACTACTCTTTGATATGTGGGGAATCTCTCACTATCTCACCACCAGCTACCTATACCTAGATGAAATAAACCTTAACACCTCACTTATACACCTTTTTATTTCATTCATCAAAAGACAATACATGGTCTAAACATTACCAAGGGAATGTAAAGGGTGAAGGATAAACAAGATCAGAAGGATCCCACCCAGGTGTTCCATATAAAGTCTATACAATAATCCCAACAAGATCAATTTAAATAAAACTTGTCATGATAAGTAATTAATCATTTTTATATAAAAATCATGTTAAATAGATCCCCTTTTTTCATATTTATAAAACAATCTAGATAAAATAGTTTCAAATAAAAATTTCCAATGACCATTTTCATCAGTCAAAGAATACATCATTTCATATCAAACCAAGAAGTTCAAATACAACACAAAAATGATAAACAAACAAATAATAACATAAGTCAGGCTATCTAGACCATTCGTACCTCAATGACTATTGTACACTATAAGTCCCTAGAACCTATGCATCATGTATAGAGAGTAGAGGAACGCCCCAAAAAGTGAACCCCTCTACAGGTAAAAAAATTCCTACAGCTTATGAATCTATCACCCAGGGATAGAGGAACACCCCATAAAGTGAACACCTGCCAATACATATGGATAAGGCCCAATAATACACCCTACACATAAGCACAAAAGGCTCCCATGTATAACATATTTCAAATCAATTTCAAAGGGATTTACATTTCACAACAAATTATAAATAACCCTTTAATTTATCAAAACATTCTTTGAAAACACATTTCTCAATCCATTTTACAATACTTTGAAAATACCTATTCATTCATCAAAATAATGGGAAAACCATATTTTATCAAAAATCGTTTTTCACAAACAAAAATCAACCAATCATGCTAATTCATTTAGAAAACCATTTAGTAAATCAAGAGAATTATATGTTTACCCAATATAGGTGAGAGACGAAACCAATCAACTCAAAATCAGGTCTCACACTACCCATGATGGGATCCATGTACACCAGAAAGGGACTCAAGAACAACTAATGGAGGCCCTATAATTGATTCTCACATATGAGAATTTATTTCCCTAAGAAAAGATGGTTAGAAGAGAAGTCAAATCAATATATATCTTGAGAGTCTCATGCATTTCACCACAACTAACAAAAATATTAGACCCCAAAATATGATTACACAATAAATATAGAAGGGATATAAGAAGCATAATAATAAGACGAAAAATCCTAGAAACACATTCCAACACCGCTTCCAAACTATGAGAAATAAAACCAACTAGAATAAGACAAACACACTTACCAAAGGATAAGAAAACAACCAAGCCAAAGATCAAGCACCGAATGGAGGAACTCAGAAGGTCAAAAACAAACCAAAAGAACGTGGAAGAAACCTAGGGTTTGAGATAGAGAGAATCTACTACATTATAATGGAGTTAGTCATTCATCATATAAAAACCCACTTGGTATAAGGGATTCACATTACTAATCAGTGATTCATGATGTGAATATCCATGTATGTTGAAAAAGGCATCAACTTATTTTAAAAACCATGATGAAGAATTCTCAAATTGAATTAGTTTCACATCATGAACATTTTTCACACCTTAAAATAGATGTTCATGGCTTCTTAACCAACCCAAAATCATGTCATGAATCCAGTTCATGGTGTAAACTAGTTCTATAGCCATCGCCCAACACAACCCCTATAGAAAACTCCCAAAACTCCTATGATCATCTCTAATGACCTATGAATCTGAGAAACACACTAATAAACATTAAAAAAGTGAATACCTAAACCATGATGTTTCAACTCTCCCCACTATAGGACATTCCTTCTTCAAAAAGTCACAAAGAAGAAGTGTACTCTAGAAAGAGGTGAGGCCACTGCTCCCTCGCCAATGATTCATGATCCCATTTATTATGAGAATATAATCCATAATTCCACAAAACTTTGACCAATAGAATATAATTACCACAAAATAATTTCATCTTTGAATCAAATATCTCCACTAGTTTCTCCATAACAAAATCATTTGTCTCTAACTCAATTTTCTCCCAACTCAGAACATGGGGAAGACTAGAATGGTACTTATTGAGCTGTGATATGTGGAAAACATCATACATACCTATCAATTGACCTAATAATTACAACCAATAGGAAATTTGAACAAGAAACTTAGTGAACTCAAATGGTCCAATATATCTCAGAGCTAGATTCCCCCATTTCCCAAGATGATGGTGACCCAACTGAGGAGAAACATTTAAGAAAACCTAGTAACTAACAAAAAAAATACAAAGGAAAACATTGATGATAAGCATACAATTTCTATCAGATATGATTTATGACAAAACATTTTCATATATATCAATTACTCAATAATGTTTCATAAATTACACATATTACAACTAGAGAGGCCCCACCCACCCCCACCCAACAAAGAGGTGACCTGCACGAGTGAACATAAAAAGTCTTTAAGGGATCCATTCTATTCGATATTGGTAATGATTATTATAAGAAAACTTGACCAATACTAGATAGATATCCCATAATCCACCAAAATACAAGATGTAGGTATAAGAATATCTTCTAGGATATTAATAGTACACTCCATATAACCATCCATCAGGGCTATAAATTTGTAATCAATCTGACCTGAGACCCCATCGCATATTGGAGACTCCACCATAATCTAGAAGTAAACCTAGGTTCCCTATTCAAAAAATATCTAAGGTAACCCCCTGAAACCTCATGATCTCTAGAACATAAAGATTACCAAAATATTCAAACTTAGTGGTGTCCCTAATTGAAATAAAATGATCATATTTTGTCAACCAATCAATTGTCATCCAGATATAATTATACCCTATGAGAGTCTATGAAAATACAACAAAAAAGTCCATAGACACCTCATACCATTTCCAAAACTATACTAGAAGAGGTCGGGGTAGACTAGAAGGCTTAAAGTTCTCTACCTTTATTTTCAAGTAGGTTTAACAATGGGAAATATACTCAATAATGTCTTTCTTCATTCCCGATCACTAGAAATACCTTCTCATTTCATAATATATCTTTTTAGTACTAGGATGAATGATGCATAAAGAATTAAGATAATCATGAAAGACTAAATTCATCACAGATGATGGAATGAAAAATTGATCCTTGATGTAGAGAACACCATTAGAAGGAAGAGTAAAAATATAAATGGTCTCCCCACCATATAATGTTTCTTTGATTCCTATGAAATCATTATCCGGGTGCTGGACCTATAGAATAGACTCAAGGGGAGATGATGATTTCTGAACACTGGTCAGAACCATACCTGAATCCTCACCCTACGTGTCTATATGAAAATAAACAAAAATCCCCCTTAGGTTCCACTCCTACTTTGATTATAATATATCATGTAGTGAAAATTTACTACTAAGAGCATCAATGATGAAATTCCCTTTCCCCAAGGTGTAGGTAATGTCGATGTTGATCATATGAAGGTATTCCACCCACTGACACTATTTGAGATTTAAGTACTTCTGATAAAATATATAGTTCAAAATTTTATATTCATAAAATACCATGAACCTATCCCCAAAAAAGATAGTTCCACTAACACTTAAATGAATTAACATGCCCATCACAAGGCATGTAAAATTAATTCCACAAACCAACCAACTAGGTAGATAGTGGGATTCAGGATCAATCCCACAATAATGAACAAAGAAAAATTTTAGGCACAAGTCAATTATTGTTATAATATTATCTTGAAAGAAAAATAATGGCTAGAGAACAAAAAAAATGAAACAACTTTGGAAAATAGATGAGAGTAGAAGAAGAGGAAGAAAAACCCGAAAATAGATGTGTCAGGGTTGAAATTTAATTAAGGTTAATTACCAAATCCATTACTTAGTATTTAAAGTTAATTATAAAATAATTCACCACGAGGATTACATTATGTTATTATTTATTTTTCTGAAAATAGGTAACTATTTATTTTATAAATTGATCTCTTGGTTTAGTGATTGATTACTTAAAAACACATTTAAAAAAAAAACCCCAAAACAGTGACAAAAAAGCTCTTCTAATGGTCATGGTTTATCATGTTATAACTTCTTTAGTTTTCTCAGTTAATTTATTTCTTTGTTTGATATGAAACTATTAGTGAATTTTCAATTGATTCATTGAAGGAATTATTAAACATAAATCATAATTAAAGGAAACACACTAGAATTTCAATTACAATGTACCCAAAATCTTATTACAAGTAAAACATGAAGAAATTAACCTATTATAACCATGGTAATAGTGAGAGTATTGATTATAAACCTAAAACCTACCATGGTTATGATAGGAAAGGAGGGATAGAAAAGAAAAAAATAGAAATAAAACAAAAAATAAACTCCTAATAGCTTTGGGGAAGGATCAATCCAAAATATTGTCAACACCTCCCCTCTTAAATAGAAAACCTTGAATTAAGAAGGCATCATATGTATTTATAAAAAATAAAATTACATAGTTTTTACTAGAAATTACATAGTGTGTACTTTGGTAAACCATCGTTTCCTCTATTTTCTATGTCGGTAGGTGGACAACCATGCCACCCATTGAATTATGCATGTTAGCAATCGATTGGCAGAGGTACATGGTGTATGGTGTTAATGTTTATGGAATGTATCCTCAATTTCATCCACCAACCACTTTTGGAATGGGAGTACATGGAATGTTTCATGAAGTACACAACGTGTGGGTTCTGGTCCACGACTTGGGCATATATTCAGGCTGGTTGAGCCATGAATCTTATAAATATACACAATGTGTGCTTATTATTTACATACAATGTATTTTTTTACTAACAATCATCCCTGATATGTGAACTCCACTGGAAACTCCTAAAAATACTTCATAAACACCGAAATTAATCATTTTATTACTAAAATAACATATATCTGATTATAAAATGTTCTAAACTCAATAAAAATGTAGGAATTAGTATGAAAATATCAGAAATATCATGCATTCCTAGCAACGTCAAGATCCAAATCATGAGTGGGGTAATTTTTCTTAGCATCTGAAGTTGAAAAGATTCTTGGGATTCAACATGATCATCCTAACCCATACCAGCATTGAAATCATCATAGTATTCCACAAACCCCTTACTAGGCTCAGGAAATATCAATATAGGAGTTAATGTCAAAATCTATTTTAATTCCTCAAAGAAGTCTAGAATTTAGTATCCTAAGTGAATTTCACCACTATCTTGGTAACATAAGTCAATGGTGATGGAAACTTTGAGAAATAGTTGGTAAACCTCAAATAATATCCCAAAATACCTATGAATCTTCGTATCTCGAAGATGTTCCATGATTCTTCCCATGAAATGACAAACTTAACCTTCTTAGGATCAACTAAAATTCCATGTTATGAAATCACATTCCCTAATATCCTCAGTTATTGATCCTGAAATTTCATTTTAATGAATTTCCATAATGGCGATGACTCATTGGGATATCCAAAACCTGATTTAGATGCTACTCATTCTCACACTCAGATCTCAAATAAACTAGGATATCATCGAAAAACACCACAAAAATGGTGTTGAGATACTAGTTGTATATCGGGTTCATCAAAGACATAAAAACCATAGGAACGTTAGTCAGGCCAAAATGCATCACAAGATATTTACAATGGGCATACCTGCTCCTAAAAGCAGTCTTTAGAATACCAGATTCCCAAACTCTAAGATGATGATAATCTGATCAAAGATCTATTTTTGAAAACCACTTCACCCCATTTAACTAATCAAACAAGTCATACTCACAAAGAAAAGGGTACTTATTATTAACTTTTACCCAGTTTAACTTTCGATAGTCTACAAATAAATGAAGTGAACCATTAGCCTTCTTGTCAAATATCATGGAGGCTTCCCATGGTGAAACACTAGGGTGAAAAAACTTTTCTCTTTCAAATTACCTAGCTGGATCTTGATCTCTTTCAGCTCAGTAGGTTCCATATGATAAGAGGGTATTTAGATTGACTACATAGCCAACACTATATCAATATTAAACTTTACCTCCATTTGTAGAGGAATACTAGAGAAGTCATTTGGTAAAACAATGGGGAAATACCAAAAAATCAAGGGATGATCAATAATAGAATGAATTTCATCAGACTCAACTACTATTATAAACAAAAAACTCTTGAGCTTCAGGTGGGAGTGTCCTATATTACCAAACCTTAGATCTCATGCTACCTGAAACACCTGATAGCTCCCATCAGTAGAAAATAATTAAACATTCCAATGCTAACATTCAATGTAATCTTGATGATAAACTATCTAATCCATCCTAATGATGATGTTAAAGACATCTAGATTAATAACTAGGTAATCCCAGACTAACTACACTTCAAATAACTATAGAGAACACATAGGGAAACAATAACTATACACAATATTCTTTCCAAGATGTGTCTCTTGATACATAAACTAGTATATAATCTCTATTGTAAGTTTCAACATATAAATAGAAAGAGAATATATAAACAAGTGTGAGGAGCCTATATCAAATTGAGCAGTTATTATAGAATATGCAACAAAAATAGTACCTCTCACCATTGTTAATCCCACGCCATCCTCAGATAAAAACATATCCATTACATGAAGGTGCTTCATTCCTAAGTCATGTGGCTGGAGCCCTATAGAAATTGAAGCATCTGACTATGCTATAGTTCCCTTTGGAGTTGAGGATCCCTGAACATAATGAGGCATAAACATATCCTAGAAGAACCTATATAGATGGCCTCAATGGCCAAAAGTAATGAAAATATTTGGGGGTATGGTACAAGTATATCAGATGTTACCTACCTTTCCACACCTATATAAACTCATAGGAACACTAATGGATAATGGTGCAAGTGAGACTTGCTGCTAAGAACTACCTCCACCACCCTTGCGATTATCATGCCACTTCCTCTTCCTTCTCAACACACCACTGAAACTACCACTAGGTGGAAGATAAGTAGAATAATAGCCAATATTTATCATCATATCCATTTCTTCAATAATATCCCTATAACTATCTCCATATAGGTATAAAGATTCAATATATATACCTATGATCAAATATCTGGTCACAAACCCTGTAGGTATTTTTGAGCTTTCAGTTGGTCATTCATCACTACTTTTGAAGAAAAACGAACCTTCTTTGCAAAACTATTGGTGTACTCCGACACTAAAAATTATCCTTACTACAAAGATAGGAACTACAAGGAATTTTCTATCATCATGGACTCTATTCATAACTTTTTAAAGAAGAGGGTCTTGAAACCATTCTAATATAATACCATGTTATGTATTTCTTGTACCATAGAATCCCACCACCACTTGGTGGGACCCTCAAGCTTGAATGTTTCACATTTTACCTTGATATTCTCAGGTGTATATAGGAAGTTGAAGACCTGATTAATCTTGTATATCCATTCCTACACCTATTGGGGTTCATCCATACCCTTAAATTATGGGGGTTTCTCACCTAGAAACTCTTGATCCTGGTCTCTATCCACCTCAACTCATAGTTATTTCTCTTCATCTTAGTTTTGTACCCATGGTACATTTTGGTATATGGAATGAACTACCTGAATGATAACCTCTGAAATATTCTGTTCTAAATGAGGATTTCCTTGAGGAGTATCTCTCACTAAAACCTTCCATGGAACCCATGGAATATGTCTCTGAGACATATTACTACACATATAAAATAAAAGAAAATTATGATACAACAAGATAATATAAGTTTAAACTAGGAAATCGTAAGCAAAAAACAAGATTATAGATAAAACAAAACACATAGACACACATCCCAACATCCTATGGTAACTTGAGGGTCATCATGGAAAGATCTAGCTAGACACTCACCAAAACCTACCTCTCATGTTCTGAAAATACTATACCCTATCTACTAGATGTACTAAAATAAGGACACTTAAGAGAAAACCACCTATGATACTAATTGTAACAAACCAAACTTGGTTACCAAAAAATCTGGTACCTAAATTGATTCTCCACTGATCCAAAGGGAATTCTTGATCCACAAATGTTGCTGATTAGCATCAGGGCATCAAACAATAAACCAGAGGGAATGATTTATCCCAACCTGAAATAAGATACATGAAACATATATAGAGACAAAAAATAAGTATTCTATAATTATGAAACCAATGTTAGTGATACATATCGAAGATTTGAGTCCAAAAAAATAAGAATCAACAACTAAAACCAACAATCTCTACTCCACATGATATGTGAGAAATATCCACTATCTCACCACCAACTACCCATATCCAGCTGACATAAACCTCATTGCTTCATTGCAGAACCTTTCCCTTTATTAAATCAGAACATAATGTAAGGTTTATGCATTTATGAGGGAATATATAGGGTGTGAGCTAAAAAAGATCAGTAGGATCCCACATAGGTTTTTGATATCAAGTCTCTATATAATAATCCCAACACGATCAATTTAAATAAAACATGGAATGATAAATAGTTAAGCAGTTTTGTATCAAAATCATGGTAAATAGTTTCCCTTTTTCCAAAGTTCTAAAATAATCCAGGTAAAATAGTTTCAAATCATAATTTATAATAACCATTTTCATCAATCAAATCATGCATCATTTCCTATCAAACCAAGAATTCCAATTCCAATACAGAAAGGATAAACATGCTAAGGATAACATAAATTAGGCTAGCATGATCACTTTAACCTCAATGAATGGTGTGAAATAAAAGTACCTATAACCCATGCACCAAGTATAGGTATTATAGGAACACCCCAAAAATTGAACCCCTAACGTGTCAAGCAATTCCTGCAACTTATGAATCTATAACCCAGGAATAGAGTAACACATCATAAAGTGAAACTCCTATCGATACAGATGGATGAGGCCTAATACTACACCCTAAACCTAAGTACCTAATTCTACCATGTGTTGAATATTTTAAATAAATTTCAAATGGATTCATATTTCTCAAAAAATTCTAAAAAACCCTTTAATTCATCAAAAACATGCTTTGAAAACCTATTTCACAATATATTTCACAATTCTTTGAAAATAGATTTTTATTCATCAAAATAAAGGGAGAAACCATATTTTCTCAAAAAAACCTTTTTTAAAAACACAAATCATAAATCTTGATAATTCATTTAGAAAACCATTTAACAAATCAAGACCATTCTAGGTTCACCCAATATATGCTAGATACAGAACCACCCAACTCAAACTCGGGTCACGCACCACCAGTAATGGGATCAATGAACACTAGAAAGGGACATAAGAATAACGAATGGTGGACCTATAATATATTCTTAAATCTTATAATTGAGTTCCATAAGAAAATAGAGTCTCAAGGGAAATTAGTTCGACACATACCATAAGAGTCTCACATGATGCACCACAACTAACACAAAGATCGGATCTCAGAAGATGATCACACAATAGATCTAGAAGCAATAAAAGAATCAGAATTACAAGATTATAAATCCTAGAAATTCATTCCAACACCACTTCCAAATCGAGATAAATAAAACCAATAATAATAATAAAAAAAAACTTACCAAAATAGAAGCAACCAACCAAGCTAGATATTGAGTTCCAAACTAAGAAACTTAAAAGAGAGAAAACCACAAAAAAGTTCTTGGAAGAAGCCTAGAGTTAGTGGGGGATATAAACTATTGAATTATAGGGTATTTAGTCACGAAAAACATAAAAAAACATTGTGTATAATGGATTCATGTTGTGAATCGGTTATTCATGATGTGTATCTCTCATATTGCATACATACTGAAAAGGTGATAACTTCTTTCAAAAACCTATATAATGAATTCATGAAATTAATTCCTTTCACATCAGCAATATTTTCATAACTTAATCCAATAGTTCATGGATTATACCTGAACCAAACTTACATCATGAATATAGTTCACAGAGTGAACTGGTTTTGCAGCTAGTGCCCAGTGCAACCCCTACATAAAACTCATAGAACTACTTGTATCATCTTCAACTCCCTATGAACCTAAGAAATACACTCATAATCATTAAAAAGAGATAATACCTTAATCACTATGTTTTATGTACCATTTATTAGTTTTTTATATCCCATATTGTAATCCATGAGTTAATCAGACATAACAAATTCTGAATCATATTTTATGACAGGGATTATGATAGACATCATGACTTTTAAAAACTTCATTTCTAAAATTATTTCATGAATAAAAAAGCATGGAAATTATTTTATACCATCGATAGGTTTCTAAAGAATGATTAAATATTAATAAAAAGAGAAAAAGTAAATAGATACCATGAAACTCAAGAACACTATTCCATTGAAACTAAAATCATATGACAATGGAAAATAAAATGTGTACCTTACACCATTGAATGCTATTTTGGTTTATTTATTTTCATTATTGATAAATAATACCAAGGAAAAACCAAATTTATCTTCGCTATGAGATGTATAAATGAGTTATAATTAATCAACCAAATTTTTTGGAAAGGTTCTTTTAATTCCTTCATGATATGCAAGTATCTCGATGACAAAGAAGGAAGGAAAAAGAGAGCTTAGTGAGGGAAGAGTTTTATCCAATGATCACTTAAAGAGATCAAACTATACTACCCCTATTAAAGAATTTTTTATATAGTCTATGAGGATTCTCCCTATTCTCTTCATTTACTCCTATATTTCATTAATGTGTGAGTAAATCCTTAAGTTACATCCCATGTAACACTTGGACAAAAAAACTCTTATAGTCATTTCATATTAGGAAATGATTAATCAATGATAGTTAAACATGTAGGAGATTCACTACCTTTAGATTAATCACAATAGTTTCAAATGAATTATACCTTATGATTCATGGAATTTTGATTTACCTAAGTTATAAAATATGTTTTTCAAAAGTATCCTTTATGATTTTTTTCAAATCGTTAAATGAAATATACCCCTAAACTTGAATATAATCCCTTTTTCATATGCATGTATTACCATATTACATATTATATCATACTATATTATATCTCATGGTTTTATGTAATATCCTTTTCAAAGAGAATGATGGTTAAGGATAATATAGAGAGTATGAAAGTTATCTATGTGTATGGTCTTTGGCATAATCTATTGAGAGTTATTAAATTATATGACTCTAATATTTAAGTTAAATTCAATTGGAGGTGATTTTAGATTAAAGGAAAGGCCAAAAAATCTTTTATGAAAGGTTTGAGAACAAACAAAAACTTATACCAAGTGGAAAGTAAGGATTACCCTCGTTTCCTTATGATGGAAGAAGAAAATAGCCTTTGGCATCAAAGGATTGAGTAAATCCACCAATAAAGCGTAGAGAATTTATCAAAATTGAAGGCCACACCTAACATTCCAAATATAAGATGAGATTGAGAGAAAAATTAGGATGCATGTGTAATATGGAAAATGCTTATAAATCTCTATCTACCAAAGAAGAAAAGAGTTATAATGCTATTATACCTAATTTACATTGATATGTGTGGTCCCATGAATGTTCCTAGAATATTTGGTGAGAAATACTTCATATTTTTCATTAATAACTATAATAGAATATTTTATATCATGTTTAAATAGGTAAAAGTAGAGGTAAGTGATTTTATCAAGTAATTTTGAAGGAGGGATGAAAATGAAATCAATAGAACAATTAAAATTCTATGATCAGATAATGGTATGGAATACACCTACCATGTGGTGAAAAGTTACTTAGAGAAACATAGAATCAAATATAAAGTCTCATTGTCAAGGACACCATAATAAAATGGTGTTGTTGAAAGATAGAACTAGATGGTAAACAACATGGAAAAAACCTTACTTATCAATATTGGAATCTCTCAACATTATTGGAAGGAAGCAATATAAGTGGTGATGTACACACAAAATCATCCTTTTTGTGATATAAAGAAAAGAAGCTGCCATAAGAAATGTGGAAGGATAGGAATCCTTCATTAAGACACTTTAAAGTTATTGAAAGTAAGTTTTATATCTATAACAAAAATAACAATTAATGAAAATATGGATATGAGGTTAATAAAGTTATTTGTTTGCATACCCATTAAATAGTAAAGTCTACCCATTCAAGAGGTTGAACATGATCATGTAATGTAATTATTTCAAATTTTTTGAATAAAATTATGGAATAAACTTTATAATCCCATATTTTAGTGGATCCTGTGATGAAACAGATGAAACTATTACATATTTTGGTTTCTCACACAATTCAGTGTATGAAGAGGATTCTAAAATTGAATTAGTGGATAAGGAAGTTGTTGAAGATGATTGATTAGTCATGCAATGGAGGAAAATATGAGTAGAAGTTGATGAATAAAATATTATTAGTGATAAATATTCAACTACACAAAATCGAAGAATGAAGAATGTAGATTACACTATTTAATTATCTTTAGAGGATCCATAATCATTTATTGAAGGAATAAGTGATGAATCATGAATCAAGGCTATGAATGAAAAGATCAATTAAATAGATAAAAATAGGACATGGGAACTTGTGAGGAGTATAGTGGGTCACAATATCATTGGAACACAATGGAAATTTAAAATCAACTATAATGAACATGGGAAGGTGATTAGAAACAAGGTGATATTGGTGTAAAAAGACTATGCACAAGTTAAAGGAGTTGATATGAATTTTTTTCACATTGGTAGAAATAATTGAATCGATAAGACTCTTCCTAAATATGTCTATTAAAATAAAATTTAGAATTTATCAAATTGATGTCATGAAGATATTTTTGAATGGAGTGCTTGAGGAGGAGGTATATATAGAACAACTAGTGGGTTTCTTGATTGGTGATGATGAGTAAAAAATTTATAGGATAAGAAAGGCTTTGTATGGCTTGGGACAAGAACCTAAGACTTTATACACTCAATTATATGCCTTATTTAAGAAAATTTAATTTAGAATACATGGTATATATCATAATCTATATGTAAAATAATCCAAGGAAGAGTATTTTATTATTCTTATCTATGTTAACAAAATCACATTTTCTGGTAGCAATCTAAAACCAGTGGAAGATTTTTCCCTATTATTAAGCTCAGAGTTTAAAATTTCAATGATCTAGGGTATTAAATAATTTCTCTCACTACAAGTAAATAAAAAGGAGGGATAAATTTCTATTTCCCAAGCTATGTATACTTGGAAATTACTGAGAAAGTTTGAAATGTGTGATAGTAAACCAATTTCAACACCAATTGTGGTTGAAAGTAAGTTTAAAAAATATGAACATGGTAAATAACTTGATCCTAGACTATACTAGAAAATAATTGGAAGTTTATTTTATCTCATAGTAATAAGTCTGAATATAGTTTATGCTTAATGCTTGGGCCCTATTTTTCAATGTTGTACCAATAATAAACATCTCTCATCTATGAAATGAATCACGAGGTACATTTATGGTACACTCAATTATTGTTTTGTGTATTCTAAATAAAATGATGAAATATTGTATGCATATTAAAATGTGGATTGTATTGGATATTTTTTGGATAGAAAATCCACAAGAAGATGATAAATCTTTATCTAGATAAAAGCATCAGATGGCTTGGGAAAAATAAACAGAGCATATTTCTTAGTATGGTTGAAGTATAGTATACCTCAAACAAAAAATTGAAATAAATTTACCCTAAATCCATGTGATATCATATATTATGATATGGTTTTTCATAGATTATGACAAGCATATGGAAAAAGGATCATATTTAAGCATTTAGAGTATATCATTTTTATGATATATAGATATCATATAGGCTACCATGGACAATCATATTATATAACTTGGGTGAGTCATAGTGCCGCGAATCATCAGGTATAATTCATTTGGAACTATTATGATTCATCAAAGGTAGTTGAATATCTTAAAAATTTTCTATCATCAATTAGCCATTTTATAATATGAAACAGATATGTGATTTAATGGTTGGAGGTTACATGAGATGTAACTAAAGGAATTAATTGTATGATTTCAAAATGTATGAGTAAATACATGGGATCAAAGAGTATTCCTATATCCTATATAAAGGAGGACATGCTATGATTCCTGTATATATGTGATTCATGAATATTATATGATTAAAAATACCCCCTCCCAAAGCTATCTTTGACCATCCTTATTAAAACCATGAGGTACTGGTATATCATGGAGGTTTAGAAGGTCATGCCTAGAATATTTGGGTGATTCGGTGAAACACATATATATACTTCAGAGGGAAGATCCTTTCAGTTTTTCCTTGGAAATATTCATTAATCATAGAATGAAGGCAAAAACAACAAAATTATTTGATGTAAACTATACATTCTTTGTTTCCAATTTCATTTTATTTCAGTTTCAAAGGAACAATGATCTTAGGTTTTATTTTTTCTATAAGTTTATGCTACTTTGATTAATTGTTAATCATTATTTGGAAAAAATTTAGTTTTATCATAGCAAAGTATAAAGAGTTAGATGATTCCAAATAACTCTCATGAATAAGCTATGAAGAATTGAATCTATCCATATCAGGGACCCACTATCAATGAAAAGAGTTTCATGAACCCAAGAGTTGGGGTAGTGGGGTGCTTTGATAGTTTCATATTAATGTCATGTTGGATGTGTTCATACGAGTAATATATATTCTTCCACTTCTAGTGGTATCTGATCCTTACCATGATTTTTTGATTCCTGAAATAATTTTGAAAATGAAATTTTTTGAAATTATGATTTCTATCATACCCTCTATCATAAAATATGATTGATTTGTCTCTTCCCAATTGAATCACAACTTATGATTTAGGATATCATAGTCAGTGACTATGTACAAATACCTCAATTTTCTATAAGTTGTAGTGTATGAAATCGAGATATCGTATTTAATGATAGTATCATTATTTTAATTTAAAACAAAGAAGTATGTTGTAATGAAAATATAATGTATATTTCCAAATTTGACAGACACCTTATTATATATTCATAATGGTTATGAGAAAATTATTAAGGGTTATAATACTGATAACCTCTGCATATGTGTAACAGGTAAACTTTACGTATGCACAACATGATAACTAAGGGAAACTTCCTTTGTGTGAAACTCAATACATAAGGGTTATTCCTAGATAGAGGAAATTTGGGTTATACTCCACACTGACCTTGACGATTATGAATTGTTCTAGTTTTGGTACAATACCAAGTGGTAAGTGATTGTATAGTATGCCTTCACATGAGAGAGATTCCTTCAACCTTGTTGGAAGGAAATCTATGATATGATTTTGAATAGATGTGATTCACATTCATTGGATCATGGTCATTATTTTAGGTATGTGACCCTAAGATTGAGGATATGCGACTCATGGGAGCATGAGTCGAGTTATATGGTTTGGTATTAGGGGAGTGTACACATATTGAATACAGATGCGACTGAATTGTATAGTTGGTAAGAACTTATGAGAGGGTTCTCTAGAGATTAAAGCTACCTTAATATGAAGAGATTGAGTGTCCCTATTTCCCAGATTTTTTATGGTTTTACCAAAACTCTAATAAAAAACAATTCTCAGTCAGTTAGGAGATTGAGTGTTGGCATGGATTGTTGGTAAAATAATTGATGTGTGAGGGTGAGTGAATATAGGTATACATGGTGCCTATTTGGTTTATAGATCGATGAGTATCCATCTATGGGACGATGACCGATATAATTTATGAGATTCTTGTAGGTATGGAAGATAAGGTGTTGGATGAGAATGGGAGGTGTTTCCTTTATAGAAGATGGTGTAATTTTTGATGGATAGTGTCTTGGGTTGACATGTTGGGTGAGAATGGCTTAGGAGGTGCAACGCATATGTGATGATAAAGCAACTGACCATTTTACTTGAGTAGTGGTGTAATGGAATCCATATGGTGGTGATCCAACCATTGGATATTAGAGTTTATGACCCTCATTATAGATATAATTTTGACCGATGTCGAGGATAATATTTTAGGTGATCTAGGAATGGGTAGCAATTGGTGTTTTGTGTTGGTGCTCAAGCATGGGAGGAACAGTCACTTTCGATCATTATGCATGTTAACGTATGAAGCATGAGACAAAAAGATCAATTTTTTTGGTTTAGTAAAGTGATGATAAAGATAAACCTATAATGAGAAGTACCTTATCAGTCATGTATATATGAAACTCATCTCAGAAGGGTCATGGATTTTGTGAGACCAGTCAGTGGATGTACGAGATGGAACTAGGATTCTTATGAGAAGAAGATCCAATTTTATCTAGTTCCATGGTAAATAATATATTTTGGATTTAGATGCAACATTGGATAAAGTTTGGATGTTTTCATCAAGATCAAGATCGATATTAATATGATATGAGAGTTATTCTGATCGGAGGTGTACCAATGCATGGGGTGAGATAATGAGGACTAGTTTGGTTGGTTGAGGATCTTTCCATGGAATTACATTGAGTATTGGGTTCAAACTTTAGTGTGGGTGTGTGGATTATCTTGTGATTTCTTTGAGGATTTAGGAATCATGACCAGGTATTGTGATAGTGAATCAATAGGTGAGACTGAGTATTTTTTTGGAAAACGCAGCTAGAGGAGGAATAACTAGTGATTTTATGTAAAATTAGTTGTAGTGATGTGGAAACTAAACTGATCATATCTATGAATAATTGGAAGTTAATTTTTGGTAAGTGATTATTATAATGGGGATCACCATGGATTGAAATCGATTATATTGAAAAAATCCTTATAGTGGGGAGCACTATAGGCTTGGGAATGATTCAATTGATTACATAGTCATGTATTAACATAGAGAAGTGTATTTGAATGACATATTAGTGTTGGAAATAGTAATGAGTGGGTTTCTTGGGTTTTGGAGAATATTGTCTCTTGATGTTTGGAGTTTCATAATAGAAGCACATTCTATGTTATAGAATAAAACATGGTGATTTTATCATGAATTGATGACTGAGGTAGGTTGGGATTAATGGTTAAAGGACCGCTAGGGATTCTTGGGGAAAATAAGTTCCATAGTAGGGAGATTTTAAAATATCATTTTATTATGGGTTGTGAAATTCATAAGGAATTTGAGTTTTGGTCCTGAAGCATGTTTTTTGAAGAATTATAATTTATATCGAATTTCTAAAGGTTGTAACTTCTAGATAAGATATTTTTTATGTGTATTGGGGATTAATAGGTAATTAGGGTGCTCGAGTGGATTTTTAAAAGGGTCAGGGTGACCGCCTTTGTTGATTTTTTCTACAGATAGCTCATAACATCATGATAGGTGCAGATCATGTCTCAATGGTTGTAGGTCATGCCACGATGGGTACTAAAAGGGTGATGGTCACATCATGACTGTGGTATTTATAACACAATGATTATTTTGGTGATTTTGGAAAAGGGAAAGACTTATAAAATGGGTCGTGCCGTGAAAGGGGTGATGCACTATAAATATAACTCTTAATAAGATTTTGAGGACCCTTACGGTTTTGCCTTTGATTTTTCATGGAGGAAAGGCAGTCATGCTACAAAACTTTGGTCACTTTATGATGATATTATACAAGGTGTTTCATAGTTGATAACATGAAGGCACCATGCCATGATAGGGGAGATAGTGCCTTGGATCCCTAGGTATCTTCTAAAAAATGGGCATCGCATCATGACCTAGAGGGGTCACACCCCAATGATGGCTGGCTAAGGGACAACCTATTTACCTAGGGAGATCATTATATGATAGAATAGGTAGTTTATATAACCTATTTTGGATATATATCATCACTCTACAACCACCATGGCCACTCTTGTAATTCCCCTATATTTTAATTTAAGAACATTGTATCTGATAATGTGTACGACACGCAACACCAAATGTAGAAAGAAATATAAACTCGCAAGAATTTATGGTATATTTAATATTTTAAATAAATTAAATATATTCTTTATATTTAAATGAACACAATTATTAATTATATTTCATCTCACATAATAACTAGTTTCTTTGATAGATTGCGTTACATGCAAGACCAAATTTTACCGAAAAACATATATTATTAAAATATTATAATAAGATATAACCTAGACGTTAAATGTGAAGTTATGAATAGTATTAAATAAATTATGAAAATATATTATTTACACAAATATAATATGAATTCATAGGTTAGTAATTAATTAGAAATATAAAAACCAATTGAATATAAAGGAAATGTTTTTAGGCTCACAAAGGTGTTTTATCCTAATAAATTAAATTAATTAATATTAGTGAATGATATTAATGATATATATATATATATATATATTACATTAAATCTAATATTTTTTATATTCATCCAATATATTTGATATGCACAAGATAAGAATAAATCCAGTTTTATGCTTAAAAATAGTATTTTTCTGAAGGCTGATTTACCACCTTTTAATGGTGAACCCATTTTAAATCCAAATTTTGGAACTCTTATAAATTTTATATGTCAAAATAAAATTTACTTTTAAATTTTAACATAAAAATTATCTTATGGTGAATTTTGGGTATTTTTCTGAGAAGTTTAATTTTTTGATGAACAGTGAAAAATATTGGATTTTAATTAAAAGATGAATTTTCGTCTCAATAATTTATAAGGAAAAATTATATTTTAATTTTTTTTAAAAGTATATTTAGTAATACTATAAATAAATTAATCCAATTAATTTCACTATAATAAATTTCACATTGAAATTGAATATAAAAGCATTTCAAACTTTTGAGCATTTTTACTTTAAAAACTTTCTTTTTTGTCCTGTCTACAGAATTAAATTTAAATAAATTTATACCACTTATGTGATTGGAATTTGGAAAAATGGATTCCTTATTTTAAATAAGAATAATTTATAATGTTTAGTAAGGTAAAATTAGTTTTTGACTAAAATTATTAGGAAAAGTAATTAAAATTAATTACAATGTTTAACGTAAAATTAATCTTAACAAGGTACTAAACCTTAAACTTAGGGGCCAAAATGACCTCAAAATATGTATAAAATATATTATATAGAAATATTTAGACCATATAATCCATTTTATAATTTTTTTTTCATTATTTGAGGCACATGATTTAAGGGAGACCTCTCTATAGTCTTTACCTTTTTATATTTAGAATAATACCACTCTTCCACTATAAAAAGGCACTCACACCTCCCACTTATTCACACCAATCAAGCTATTTGGATCATTAAAAATCTGAAAAAATAATCTCCCAACTTCACTAAACTCATACTAGAATCCTCACTTTGAGAATAAGGCTAACCAAGGAAGTATATTGGTATAAACCAAAAGGAGTTACTCGTATAGGAGGTAACCTTCTTCAACGATCACTTTAGTTTCATTTACATTTACACCCCTTACATTATTTTTATATCATTATTATATAATAACATCAGTATATTAAATATATTGAGGTTTTTTTATGATAATATTTTTACCTACTCTTTCACACACATCCATCAAATGAGATACACAATCATTATTCATGGTGTACGGTGGACTACCGCCTCACAAACTGATGTTGTTTGTTCTTCCATTACCATATTTAAAGTTTGGAATAGTGATGTATTTATAGTTTATATATGATATATATTATATTTATTATGTATTTATTCTTATTTAATTTTTATATAATACATACCTTTATGATTTCCATTTTGTGGGAATATGGTAACATCGTTGGTGGACGTTTGGACTACCGCCTCCTCAAAATGATGCGATTCATTCACACTATACATGGAATGTATTAAGGATTGAATTAATAAAAATATGTGACATATATGAAATAAATATGAGATTGTAATTATAATATACATATACATCATTTAATTTCTATTCTTTTAATATGACAATGAACAGGAAGTAGCATTCATACGTACGTACGACCTACCATCTCCATGAACGGTGTATTTCATTTCCTATCTACAAATTTTATGGATTATTATAAATACATGTATAATGAATACATATAGTATTTAAATCATGTTTTAAATTATTTATATTATTATTTTGTGATCTAATTAATAGGAACAACAAGTAACAAGTCAAAACATACTCAAAAAACAAGACAATTAACACCCAAAAATAGTGAAAATAATGAAAGATTGTTAACAGATGGGTAATGGGATATTATAAGAAGTTAATATATGATATTATAAATATGAATATGGTTATTTTATAAGTTAATAAAATACTTAAAACCATTATACATGAGTTTAAATTATGTTCACCCAAAATAAAATGCACGGTAAGGGATTCTTGTCTCACTTTTCTTTCCGCGAGGCATAAACCATTTTCACAACTTATTTGTTTTTTGTGATGTATATTCTGCCCATATTTTGTTTAATATCATGAATAACTTTATATTCAGGGTATTTAAAGTTTCATTTGATGTTATTTCTTTCATGGTACTTATAAATTCAAAATTTACCAAGTGGTAAGGTATTTCGTATCAATTTCATTTCATTAAGGCATATTGTAATGTTATAAACCTAGTTTCTTTTATATGGTTTATATAATTCAAATTTGAAATTTAATGTCATGAATAATTAATTATTTATCGTATTTTGAGTTTCAATTTGAATTATTTAATCTAAGGGTATTTGAAATTAATGTTAGCAAATGGAAAAGAAATTTCATAACTCAATTCATTTTCATTGGTTTATATTACTTCCTTATTATCATTAATATTATATGATTAGGTGTATAATTAATTTTATATATACTGATATATTTATAATTCTTATATGTGTATTTATAGTTGATACACATAATCAATTCATTGATCAATTATCACTTCAATGTTATGATCATTTTAATGGTTTATTTCACAATATCATTCTAATCGAGATGAATTATTATTGAAATTACATTAAATAAATTTATATGATAATTGTTCATTAAACACTTTCATTTTTTTCTAATCTATTTATTAATAAACTTTTTCAATTAATATCACCATTTTTCACTCTTTGGTACTCAAAATGTTTTAGAAAATGTTTTTGATAAAAATCAACTTCACTTCTCTCTTTAGTCAGAGAACCTATTTTCTTCTAAAAACCTTTTTTTCTAAAAAGGTTTACAATTTTATTTTCAATCTTTCCAAAATGATTTATTAAAGACATTTTTACCCTTTTTTTCTTTTAAACATGTTTTCAAATAAATCTTATTACTACTTTATGAACAAGGAACTTTTCTAACCTTTTTACCTTGAAAAATAAATATTATTTTTACCTTGTACAACATGTATAAAATTACCCACTATAATTTCTTTGAGGAATTCTTTACATGATAAAAACGTTAATTTTTAAAGAAAATGTTTTTAAAAGTCATTTTAAAAGAAAAGGATTTTCAAGATGTTTTTCAAAAATAAAAAAGATATTTTACTCAAGAATATTTTTAAAATATATATTTTATTGTATTTATATTCATCATCAACAACAACCCTTCATTTTTTCTCCACTTGGAATATATTTTATTGATACCACCCTTATTCTTCATCTAGATGTTTTTGATTTATTTTACAAAGGATGGAATTGAAATTAACTTCCTTGATTCATTTTTGTAGTCCCCTTGAAATATTTACTTTCTAGTGACCATTGAAAATTAAATTTACCCTAAATATACACATTATTTATCATGGATATGATTATTTCCTAAACCGCATATCATTTTTAAATATGATGTTTACTTTAACATTTATTTGATTATTTAGGGAAGTATTTATAAATCTTTAATCTTTATTCAAAAGGGATATTTGATAAGGCATATTGTTTATTAATTAAATTGATTGTTCGATATGAGGAATTCTTTGGAATGAAAGTAACAGGTGGGTCCCTGACTTTATATAGCCACTCGATGCATCAACAGGTTCTCATGAGACAAATGAGTTCTATAAATTAAATGGGTTTCAACCTATAGTTTTAAAACTTCTTGTGAAAGGTCCTGATAGAATAGGTTTTCATGTGCCTTAGACATGACATCTAATAATTAAGTATTACTTTCACTAATATTTCAGTTATTATTATCACTATCTATGATATTTTCACATGATAAAATCTATGGATTCATTTCATTCTCAGTTTATTGATTAAATGGCATGTGTTTTAGTTATTTACCTTTCTATATTGACTATTCCTTATCTAGATATTTAAATGGAATGTGTTTTCAGTTATTTACCTTGCCATATTTTTTATTAAATCCCTCTAATTTTATTGATTACATGGCATGTGTGTTCAGTTATTACCTTCCCATATTTATTATGCCCATTGATTCATCATTTCTTATGGTATACTTAACCCTTACTAAGCATTTGATATCACCATTATTTTGTTTCCTTTCCCTAGGATTCCATCAGATTTACTATTACTAATATACAAGGATACACCAGAGGGAATAAAGTTATCCACTGAAAAAAAATGTTGTAATTTGTGTATTCAGTTCTAATATAAGACTCGTGTATGTATCTAGTTCACCAAGACTACTAAACTCTCCAATACTTCAGAATTTGATTATTTGTAATCATTCCAACACTAGTGTAGAAAATATTTTTTTATGTTGATTATTTTTTATTTTTTACATCTATTTTTTGCCAACGTTATTCAAGGGGACATTATAAATATTTTTTTTACATCAGTTATTTTAAAACTGACGTAAAAAACATAAATTCGAAGTGTGTTTCACGTCGGTTCCAAAATAAATGATGTGAAAAATGCTTTGGAGTCATGATTTATTACATCGGTTTTTAAATAAATGACATGGTATATAGTTTATTACATCGATTTTTACATAAATGAAGTAATAAATTGAGGCTCTAAAGTGTTTTTCACATCGGTTTTCTAATAACCAATGTGAAAAACAGGTTTTTTATGTTAGTTATTTTTATAGCAGACGTGATAAACTAGTCTGTGAAGCATTTTTTCACGCCAGTTAAAAAATAACCGATGTGAAAATAGATATACTATGTCAGTTACTAAATAAACGACATGAAAAACTATTCCCATGCATTTATTATGTCAGTTATAAAATAACCGACATAAAAACTAATTTTTTTTAATAAAACTCTTCAAACATTACTATGCACTTCCAAAGAAGACCTCAAATAAGAAGAAAATAGACCAAAACCAAACCAAAACCAGACTAGAATACATAACACTAGAACAAAACAAGAAGAAATAAACAAAAATTAAACATTCACATACATAACATTCAAAACTTACAATGTCAACTGAAAAAAAAACCTAAAACCCCTTGGACGACCCCTACCCCCATGGACAGCCCCCACCCCACTAGAAAGCCCCATCCCCTGGACACCCTCCCACACCCTATAAACCCCCAACCCCCTAGACAACCCCAAACCCTTGGACACCCTCCTACCCCCTAGACACCCCTACCCCCTTGAACACCCTCTTACCCCCTGGATAGTCCCCACCCCCCAGACACCACCACACCCCACTAGACAGCCCCCACCCCTGGACACCCACCCACCCCCTGGACACCCCCACCCCCTGGACACCCCCACCCCCTAGACACCCCCACCCCCTGGACAGCCCCCACCCCCTAAACACCACCCCAACCCACTGGACAGCCCCCACCCCCTAAACACCACCCCAACCCACTGGACACCCACCCACCCCTAGACACCCCACCCCCTGGACAGCCCCCACCCCCTATACACCCCCACCCACTATACACCCCCACATTTGGACATCCCCCATCCCCCTGGATAGCCCCACACCCCCTCGACACCACCCCACCCCACTGGACACCCACCCCACCCCCTGGACACCCCCACCCCCTGAACAACCCCCACCCCCTGGACACCCCACCCCCTAGACAGCCCCCACCCCCTGGACACCCCCACCCCCTAGACATCCCCCACCCCCTAGACACCACCCCACCCCACTGGACATCCCCCCAGACACCCTCCCACCCCTACCCCCTTGGACACCCTTCCATCCCCTAGACACCACCCCACCCTCCATGGACAGCCCCCACACCCCCTAGACACCCCCACCCCACTGGACAACCCCCACCCCCTAGACACCCCCACCCCACGGACACCCCTACCCACTTGGAAACCCCCCCCAAACACCCCTACCCACTTGGACACCCCACTGGATAGCCTCCAACCCACTGGATAGCCTCCAACCCCCTGGACACCCTCCCACCCCTACCCCCCTGGATAGCCTCCAACCCCCTGGACACCCTCCCACCCCTACCCCCTTGGACACTCTCCCACCCCCTAGACACCACCCCACCCCCATGGACAACCCACCACCCCCTGGACACCCCCACCCCATGGACACCCCACCCCACTAGACAGCCCCCCACCCCCTGGACACCCGCCCACCCCCTAGACACACCCACCCCCTTGGACAGCCCCCACCCCCTGGACACCCCCTACCCCCAAGACACCACCCCACCCCACTGGACAACCCTCACCCCATAGACACACTCTCACCCCCTAACCCCTTGGACACTCTCCCACCCCCTAGAAACCCTTACCCTCTTGGACACCCTCCCACCCCTAGAAAACCCCCCACCTCTAGACATGACCCCACCCCAATGGAAAACCCCCACCCCCTGGACACCCGCCCACCCCCTAGACACCCCCACCCCCTGGACAACCCCACCCCCTGGACAGCCCCACCCCACTGGACACCACCCCACCACACTAGACACCCACCCACCCCTATACACACCCACCCCCTAGATAACCCTCACCCCTAGACACCCCCATGGATAGACCCCACCCCCTGGACAACCCTCCACCCCCTAGACACCACCCCACCCCACTGGACACCCACCCACCCCTGGACACCCCCACCCCCCTAGACAGCCCCCACCCCCTGGACACCCCCTCCCCCTAGACACCCCCACCCCCTGGACACCCCCTCCCCCTAGACACCCCACCCCCTGAATATCCCCCACCCCCTCAACACCACCCCACCCCACTGGATAATCCCCACCCTTGGACACCCTCCCACCCCATACCCCCTTGGACACCCTCCCACCCCGTAGACACCACCCCACCCCCATGGATAGCGCCCCACCACCTGGACCCCCCCCCCCCAGACACCCCCCCCCCCTTGGACAACCCCCAACCCCACCCCCTGGACACCCCACCCCCATGAAACCATTACTATGCTCTTCCAAGGTGTGAAACAATCAGAAACCAAACCAAAAGAAGACCAAAACCAGAGCAGAATCCATACCAGAAAAACATCAGAACTAGATCAAAACAAGAAGAACCAGACCAAAATTAAACATTCACATATATAACATTAAAAATATACAATGTCAACTAAAAAACCTAAATAAAACCAAAAAACTACCAAATACACAATTATAATTACATTATTCAAAATTACATTTTACACTACAAACAAACTAAAATTCAATGAAACATGTAAAATAATTTGACCATTCCACTTGTAAGTGTTTGACCTCTTGAGCACTATAGGGTTAAGGGTCATAAAATAGATTCAAATTAAAAGGAAATTAGTTAACATGTATAATGAATAAATCCAATGAAATATTATAGAAAAGTTTATAAGGAAATATTACCAGGTCAAACTTCACAAGTATTCCAGTTGTAAGTATTTCATACATAAATCTTAACATATAATATCCACATTTTATGATGCCTTGTTGTTCATGAAAATTCTATTTAAATGAGTGTAAATTCAAAATATCATTTTTATGTAATACATCTAAAAGTACAAATTATAAATGGATATTTACCTTTACTTTTAAATATTGGATATTGGAACTCTTTTTCTTTGTGTTTTTTAGAAAGTAGTCCCATCCCCTATTAGAAAATAATATTAATAGGATAAATTTAAAATTTATTATAATATAACCAACTATTAATAAATTGAAACATACTTTTCCAACATATTCTTAAAACTTCCCCACACATCACCAGGGACAGAGCATATCCAATAAAGTGTTTTCTCCCTTTGACAAAAAACACCTAACATCCAATGATCACTAATATAAAAGAAAATTTAAGGTTAGTGGGTTTTTATGTTAAAATATAATGAACACTTTGCCAGATATATGTTTCATACCTCTAACAAAAAGGCATCATCCAACACTGCATGATTATATTCTGTTCAAATCTTTCAAGAATATAAAGTATTCTTTGTTCCTCATCCAATGCATGTGCTTTAGGGGAAATCAAATGTGGGTCCATGAATCCATATACATATGTCTGCTCATTCTTCTCACACATGTTATAAAGATACCTAATACAAAACAGACATAAGTATACATTTTTAATAAATATAACGCAGGGAATGGTGTTAAGACATACATGGAAAAAATCTACATCACATTGATGCCCAACTTATCTTCAGTAACAAGCTCCATGATATATTTTTTTAAAATCCCCAAATTTATTTCATGTCCACAAAAATGAGCTTCTATTGGAAACTAATAATGAACCACCAACAAATTTGAATATCTTAACAATCTGTCAAGACTACTAGAATTTTTATCTGATGTCATACCCATTTGTCTTTGTTTTTGTCCATACATTATTTCTTTACCTTTGCAGTATTACTGTAAATAAATATAAAAATATATTAGTTTTCAAATGTTAAAAAAATTCAATAAAAAATAAAATAAAAGATATAACATTCATAACTCTATGTTAATGAGTCACAGAAGTCTGGATGGCCAAACTAAAAAGTGACTAATACTATTTCCAATTGTCGTCACCTCATCTATAGGTAATGGTACTTGAGATGATCTATCTATTATATTCTGTACAGTGACCCTATGATGCTTTACCTCTAACTGTTGATGATGAATTGCATCTTATATAAAATATATCAGCCCATTTGAAACTATATGATGGTGATGATCATCAACATACAACTCACAATAAGTAGGAAGTTGTGGCAGAGGATTAGTGTGATGCCCTGAAGCTTATTTCTCTTGTAATAATAATAATATGGTTTTATTTTATTTAATTTTCTTTATGTAATATGAATGAAACATAAAAAATGGAAACAAGGTTTTTTATTAAATAAAACACCGAAGTGTTTACATTTCAAAAAGATCAAAATAAAATTATGTTAACCAAAAATACCTACAAAAACCCTATCAGTGCCATTGGAAGGCCCCCTAAAGAAACAACGAGACCCAGTAAATAGAGAAGCTCCCTCAGATCAGTCATAATGATGAACATCACCACAATAATCATGAAAACCAAACTAACCATCAGTGGTATATCAAGAACCATCTTTTTCAATTTTCTTGAGTTTTGGAACACCCTAATGTTTGGTTTTATAAGGCATCTACCTAACCGTTACCCTTGGGTGACCATTGGAGATGTTTTGTGAAAATTGAATTCTAATGGCTATAACTATAGCCATTAGTCTCTTCAATGGTTTAATAAAAAATATCTAATGTAGTCTTTCAAAACATTTAAGTTATGAAAATGTAACAAAAACTCTTAATATGAACTTTTAAAGGACAATGATTTAATATTTTTAGTTACACTTAAGTGATTTTAATGAGATGAGGATTTCAAACGTCTTATAAATATTTTAAATATCTTGTAAATGTTCTCCTTATTGAAACTTAAAACCAAACTATATTTTCTATTTCTATAATACTGGTATAAAATTTTTCATGTGGATATATTAAATTTCAATTTATAATTTTGTATTTTAAAACTATAGTGTTTATAAATAAGTTTAGAGAAAGTATAATTTAATTTGTATTCTTTAATTTTTCAAAGTTTAAATAAAATTCACGTTTTATAAAATTTAATATATTCAATATATAGTTAAATTGGATGTAATTATTTTTTTATGACTTAGTAATTTTGAAAGTTTGTTTTTATTAAAAAAAATCCCACTAGGGCTAGCCCCTTTAGCTGGGCCAAGGGAGGCATCTCATGCTAGGCGGTTGAGCCTAGCCCTCAGCCTCAGCTCATACCAGCCTGAGCGTCAACATAGCTTCCCCGAAGGGCACACAGGAGTTCATGGGGGTTCAGAGAACACCACCGTGGGCATGAGGCCACAACGGGGCTAGGGTAGGCCAAGTCCTGCAGGGGGTGGGAGCTCGTGTATAAGTCCCCCTTGTGTGTGTGTGTTGTGTTTTTTCTGAATGTCCATCAGAGTCTCGGGCTTATAATGAGCCAATAAATCTCCCACCAATTCGATGTGGGATGGAAATTTTCAACTGGGATCAAATCCGGGCCGTTAGATTGTGTCGCACGTGATCTGGGCCATCGATTTAGATCCAGAGCTCGACCCTTAGCAGCCACAGAATACCTCCACGTTTTCGTACACCGTCCAATCCGATGCGGATCTAATCTCAGTCGTCCGATATTTTTAAAACATTGTGTCGAACTAGAGCCATATAATCTAGTCATAGATCTAATACGAGCCGTCCATCACTTTTAAAATCTACAGACACACCCCAACCATCGGATCAAGGCCAGATCAAATCCTGGACGTCCATTCAATCTCTGGTTTTTCTCTTCTCGTGGCGTCTTATTCTTCTCCTTCGTGCGTGCTACACTAGTAACCCCTACTACCTATTTGCACAATTTATATTCACCCATGACAGCTGGTGGACCCTCTTTTCCCTCATTTTTTCGACAAAGACCACTCCGACCATTTAATGTACCAGTTAGGCATCGTTTTCCCAACGATAGTATTAATTTTTTCATCTTTGTTTTATACATATTATAGAATATAAACAACCCGGTTGCACCCCCCACGAATCCCTTGACTTTTCTTCTTCCTCCAGTAAGCTTTCGTGAGTTTTCCTCAAGCCTCTCCTAAGTTTCCTTGTCTTTGTGGTTTTAGGGTATACACATATATATGTATACTCATAAAAATGTATATGTAACCTTACGATTTAGTTGAGATCTTCTCGTATGCCAAACCCAGGCCTTCGAGTTTTCAAGTTCAAGCAGTATAATGGATGAAAGGGTTCAAATACATTTTTGTATTCCTTGTAAAAATATGTTTGTATACTTTATATATTCAGTTTATGAAAATATATATATGTATACTCATATAAGTATACATCCTTGAGGTTTAGTTAAAAACCAGCATATACCTGGTCCAAGGGATAATGGATTTTTGGTTATGAGGTATTTTTTTAAAACATGAAGGGTTATTATCCTCTTGAAATATATATATTATATACTTTATACATCTGATTATATATGTACTTATATATATATATACAACCATACGGTTTAAAATGAACCTCTATGATGTTTCAGTTTCAAGTCCCCTACACTTTGTGTTTCAGACATGAGGTTGAATTTTGTTTTAAACATAAGGAATTATATTTTCATATATGTTATATATCATATACATGGACTTATATAATTTTATAGTATGTATAACCCACCTTCTGGACCAGTTTTAAGTCCCTCAACATTGGAATTTAATGATTTTATTGACATTTTGATGAACATGTATGTGTCATTTGATATTAGTGTAAGACCTCTAGGTATACCCAATTATTCATATGAGTTATATGTGTTATAGAGGTTTAAACTTTTATAAATTTGTTTAATAAATAAACCTTTAAAATTTTATTTTATGATTTGTGAAATTTTGTTAATTAATGTGACTAAAATATCAATGTCATATGGGTGTCATGGATTTTTGTTTTAGATCATTTTATACATGATGTATTTTTGGATATGTGAAAATATGGGTGCACAAATAAACTTTGTTCCTTAATTTTATTTAGAATTTTCCAAGATTTGCAAAGGAAATATGAAACATGTGTTTTTCAAAATATATTTAGTTTTGTTTAAACACTAATATTTATATATACCATGATGTATAAATAAATTTACACAACACTCAACCCTAAGTTTAGATAATTCCAAATTCTGTACTTTTGTTGTGTTTAGATCATGAGTATTATATTTGGGGTTTGTAACTTCTATATTCATATATATGAATCACTTATTTTCTTACATATTAAATGGTATTGGTTATGGTTGGGTTACATGCTTTGTATTTTTGACATTTTGATGTGTTATACAAAAACATATTATCAATAAATGTTTGAGCATCTGCAAGCTTAAAACCCCACATGAAATATTTGGTTTGTCTTTAATTAAATATGCATCCAGAAGAAATTCCAATATGAATTTTTGTTTAATAAGGTTTTAAAATTTTAAGGTTACTATTTCATGTGACAAAACTTGTATTTCTTTTAGTACCTTGGTTGTCATCACATATGCCATAGCCTGCTTACTATTTTCACCATTCAATGACAAAGTCATGCAGTTGATAGTTTTGTTAATAACCTTTTAATGCATGACTCACTTTATCTATATGTGAATGTGAATGGATGAAATTTAACTACTATGAACAAATATGGATTAAATTAAATTATTCAAGGTGGTATGTGACACTTTGAATAATATGAAATGTTAAATTAAATTATTCAAGGTGGTATGAGACACTTTGAATAATGTGAAATAAGGAAATAGGAAAAATGTGACACTTAAAATGATAAGTAATAAGTGATTTACTAAATAAAAGTGGTGTGTGCACTTTGATTTAGAGAGATGAAGAATGTATTGGACTTAGTATGTGATGGGTGGGGCTTTCCATAGCCCCTTGATGTATCGGTAGGTCTCATGAGACAAACTACGGTCTTGGCACACGACCTTGAAAAAATGATTATTTATGGTCCTGGCACAAGGCCTGGACAGTATGGTTATTATGTCCGATATATGCACTTTTCTCATTATGGCTATAAAATTTACTCAACCAGAAAAATATTTGACCAGTAGAATATACTTGGTTAAAGAGCTTATGAACATGAGAAGCAGAAGAAATAAAAGTTATGGCATTGTATTTATGTAGTACTCAAAGTCTTTATCCAGTGTATGCTTCTCATAAAATTGATTTTTTTTATTTAAGAGCAACTCTGATCATGTAATACTCTTAGTAATTAATTTTTTATTTGCATTTTCACATGGAATGTCTTTTAATTATTACCCCGTATGATCATGCCTATAGTCGAATCATGTTTTCTTTGAATTGTTCTCTTTTAATTGTTATGTTATGATACATGTGTTACAAAATTTCTTAAGAAAATTTTTTATAGAAATTTTTAAAAGAAATATTTCCAAAGTTGTAATTATTTTATTATGTTTTAAAAACCCTTAGTGAGTATTCATATTCTCACCCTACGTTTTTGAATAAAAAATTTTAGGTATCAGTTTTTAGCTGAAGAAGCTTGACAGAAGTGACTGGTTTACCAGAACATGAACCAAATTTGATCCTCTATATGGGACATGATGTGTAATTTATTAGTGTATGTTTTTGTTAAAAATTATACATCATGATTCAAGGCACCAGATCCGGGTATTCTGGGTCTAGGTCCTCACAAGTAGGATAAAAAATGGGGTATGTAGGCTGAGGCGGAGGATAAATAATGGGGTCTGTAGGTGGGGGAGTGGTAGATGCTGGCGGAGATGGTGGATAAATAATGGGGTCTGTAGGGGGAGGTGGAGGAGTGGAAGCTACAGTCTGAAATTGTCTTTGCATTCCTACAAACATAGACTGTACCAACACTCTAATCTTTTCCTCCATCATCGCATTTTTATTATGAACTTTAGCCTCCAAGGATTCTATTTTTTTTATAAACACCATCTATGGAAGAAGTTTAAGAACATGGAAACACTTTTCTTTCCGATACACCCATCAGGTATCCTCATACATGACTGAGGTGTTCAGGCTTTCCCAATGCTACAGATAAAATATCTTTCCATCCAGCAGCTTTAAATACCCCCTGTGTGCTCTACTCCTTAAGAGAATCCTTTATTAATTAATTGAACATTTATTTAATGATTCAAAGTATATAAATAATATAATTAACTTAAATAAATAAAATAAATATCTTACAATACTCTTAGTTATAATTATCGATTCTTTTGAAAGATATTCCCCCTTTCTGCTCATCTGAGCTCTCTCTTATTTTTCATGTCTAGATGGAGGGGATGGAGGGTAAACCTCTCTAGAGATTAAAGAATTGGCTCCAAGTTTTTTTAATTTTTCCGCCATCATTTGTTCTTCCAATAAACTATACCCCCAAGATAAACTATGAGGGTTTACATTTTTATATTGAATCTCCTGATGATATTCCCTTGTTTTTTATAAATTAAGAATACGAAATCATTAACAAAACATTAATAAGATCATTTATATAAGAAAACTTATAATATTTTACATTTCCCTTACCAAAAATGAATCTTTTCTTTTACTGTCAACAAATTTTTTTCATGTGTCTTCATCTATGAAAGGATATATATGACATGGACTGTCTTGTTTCCTATGACCAAAAATGAAATCATATGTGAGTGTTGATTTGAAATCCGTCTATCTACTATCATCCATCGATAAACATTTCCTCCCAACTCCTCTAGTTTCAGGAATATTAAATGTCATCTGATAAAGAAGAGGTAAAACATATTATACTATAAACATTTAAAGATTAGTCAAATAATAGAAAAAGATCTTACTAAAATTGTATCCCATAACTGAGATATTATCACTTTGTCCACACTTCTCCAATCATCATACAAAATTATTACTTTTCTTTTACCCTGAGTTGATACAAAACTCTTAAAATATTTGATATTTGGACCTATAGAAATATCATTGTCATCAAACTCAATGAGTATCCTTTGGTCCTGGCTACAGGAAAGTGATAATTTTGGTAATCATGTGTAGCCACGTTTACCAACTTTAGAACTCTTCTTTATTGTTATGGGAGCACATGAGGAAGATTAGGGAACATCAAGAGCATGTGAATGTTCCTCCCCAAAGGTATGATCATGATGCTCATCTCCAGAATCATGTGTTTGATCAATTGATTGACCTGTCATTGTCCTTGAAATCAAAAAATAAAACATTAGTTCATAAATATAAAAATTCAAATATTACAATAATAATGTAAACAAAAAATGAAAAAATAAACTAAGTTACTTAATAGTAAACATGGTAAATATGGTAAGAATGGTAAACAATGGTAAAAATGGTAAACATGGTAGTGTAATTGTCATTCAAAAAAAATCAATAAATATATAAGTTACGTAAAGGTAAACTATGGCGAACTATGGTAAACATGGTAAACATGGTAAAGTAATTGTCATTCAATAAAATCAATAGATATATAAGTTATAAAATTTTCATTCAACCAACTAGAAATAAACACATGTTACCTAAAATATTAGGAATGTACAAATGTAATGTTTTCCCAAATTCCTTCATCATATTTGTTCCTTATGGAACAAACCATGTCTTCAACATGCTCATCATTATTTTATAATAATCTTTCCATGGAAGTAGGGATCTCACATAAATCAGAATCTTCATAAAGTTGATCCTCACCAACATATTGTTTTTTTCCTTGTGAAACAATAGAACAATGCATATATGATTGATCAACAACACAGAAAATCTGTTTTTAGGTGTTTACATTATAAAAGAATCTTTTGTGTCTTCCAATCTATTCAGATTAACAACTATCATTCCAAATTCATCGTGTGTGACACTGTTGTTACCGATAAACTATTTGCAGTTAAAAAAAGAAAGTTTAATTTTAAAGTAATCAACCTACTATATTTCTTCAATGACTCCATAATATTCACTTGATGCGGAAATTGGGTTTTTGTCTTTAGAAATTGAAAAATGCATTGCTTCTGCAAACACCAATACACCACTATTCTGAACTACACCCCTATTGTCCTAATATTTCATATGAAATGTATATCCATTAATTTCATATCCAGACCATGTTATCACATTTAAACTTGGACCACCCACTAACCATCTTAATATCTCTGATACATCTTATCTACCAAGCAAGGTATTTTTAAACCATGGAAAAAATGTTTTGTTGTGCTCATTCAAAATCCAAATTTTTTTCTTCTTTGGATGAAATTATTTCAACTCATTAATATTCAATGTGATATATGTTTGAGCATCAGCTATGTTATTAAAGATGTATAATTATACCTTCTTAATCTGTTCAGCTGACAACTATTTGACTTTTAAGCCATGAATCTCCTTTCTCTCATTATTAACTTGTTTATGGAAAGATGGAGGAAAACCTATGTGCTTCGCTACAGCCAAGTATCTCGTACTAAACTCCGTAACCTCTTCATAAATATACTTTTGAATAATGGAGGATTCAAGTCAATATGGATTCTTAACATACCCCTTCAATATTTTCATATACCTTTTAAAAGGATACATCTAACAAAGATATACAGGTCCATAAATCTTTATTTCTCGAACTAGATGAACCATTAAATGCATCATTATATCAAAAAAAGGAGGAAAATAAATTTCCAATTGAAAAAGTATAGATATTTCATCCTTTTACAAAATGTTCAAAGCATTCACATCAATCACCTTCTTAAAAATTGAATTAAAAAAATAACACACCTTCATTATAGTCTTTCTGACATGGATGAGAAATATTCCACGTAATGAAACTGGTAGAAGTTATTACATCATGACATGACAATCATGAGATTTCATACCTATCAACTTCAAATCCTTCAAAGAGACAAATTTTTTTACATTTTAAGAATAACCTTGAGGCACTTTTATATCATGAAGACATTGATAAAAGATAATTTTCTCCCTCTTGGATAATCTATGACAATACGGGGGAAGAAATTTTTGTCTTCCATTCGGAGTGGGAGATAACTCAAAATGTATTCCCATTGATAATAAGTCTAATCTTGCATTCAACCCATCTTTACTTTTTCATTTAATATCTAAAAATGTTCCAATCAAATTGTAACAAATATTCTTCTCCACATGCATGACATCAATATTATGTTTCACTTCATGATATCTCCAATATGGTAGCTCAAAAAATATTGACATTTTCTTCCAAATATGTCTTTCATTAATAGATTTATGTGTCTTTCCTAATGTAACATAAAGGTTTTTCACCCTCTCAAAATAAACATCAGGGGATAAAGGTTTTGGAGAAATATAAAATTCTTGTGAGCCATTGAATTCCTTTTTTGTCTTCTATAATAGTGATCCATAGGCAAAAACATTCAATGAATCATGTATACTATTTTTCTCCCATGATGCGATTGACAATATGAAGTATGTTGTTTGCAAATTAGACATGCTTTATGACCCTTAACACTATATCCAGAAAAATTTCCATACACTGGGAAGTCATTTACAGTGAACATAAGCATTACATACAATTGAAAATATTCCATTTTATAAGAATCATAAACCTTAATACCATCCTCCCATAAAATTTCCAAATCATAAATCATGGTGACAAGAAAACATCAATATCTTTTACAGGTTGCTTCAGACCAGATATCATTATACTCAACATGACATATTTTCTCTTCATACAAATTTTAGGAGATAGGTTGTAAATTACCAATAAAACAGTCCATGAACTATGTGTGCTACTGAGGCTTCAATATGGATTCATTCCATCTATGCACAACCCAAGTATTAGATTTCTAATTTCATTTCTGAATGTAGGATACTGCTCATCATTTTTATTCCATTGTGGACAATCAAATGGATGATGTATTTTTTTATCACATATATGCTCATTATCATGCCATATTAACCTTTTTTCATCATGTGAATTAGCAAATAAACGTTTCAAATGATGAATTATAGGAAGATACCAAAATACCTTGGCAGGTATCTCTGTAATCACTACATTAGCCTGTGATTTTTCTTTCAACTTATACCATGATTTCCCACATTTAGGACACTCTAAAATATATTCATAGTCTTCCTATATATCATATAGTCATTTAGACAAGCATTTATTTTCTTGTATCCCAATCCCATCGGGCCTAATATTTTTTTCGCCTTATAATGTAAATATGGAAGATCGTTGTCTTTTGGAATAATATCTTTCAACAATTGTAGTTTCTTTGTAAAACTTCTATAAATCCATCCATGTTTCCCCTTCAGGTTAATCAATCTTAACACTACCAAAAAAACCATAAAACCCGTAAAACCAGGATACAATGGTTTTTCAACATCACCATATAAACGTGCAACTGTCAGTTCTATCTCAATTTGTTTGGCTGCAATATCACAAATCATTTCTTCAATTCCATTGGTGTTACCATATTGCAAATCATCATCATTAGTAGATCTGAAATTCTATCTAGTTTCACCATGTCAAACCCAAGGACTGTAACTCAGATTAAAACCATGACAAATTAGATGATCTTTGATCTCTCTACTTTTCAACTTCTTTATATTCAAACATTTCAAGCATGGACAGAAAAACATGTCATTTCTTGGAACATTTTGTTTAGAAAATTCCAAAAATGCATAAAAACCTTCCTCATATTCATTACTCATTTGATGTGACGTAATCTAAATTCAACTCATTATTTCCTATAACAAACATCAAAATTATATATCTTGTTAAGATATGCCAATTTTATATTTATATGAAAAATATCATAATTTGAATGTAATTTTTTTTTGAAATATAAAATAAATATATGAGTATTTGAAAAACATATGCATGGAAATAATTTTAAAAAGAAAATCTAGTTAGATTTAACAATTTTATATTTATATGAAAATGACATAATTTGAAAGTAAAAAAGTTTTGAAAAAACAATTGGGAATAGATGTGTTATTAATCAGGGATTGGGGAACATTTAAAGGAAATATTATACTCAATTTTTATCGATATATAAAATTTATTCATCTCATAGAAAAGTGACCAATTAAATTATTATATGATGATGATAAAAAACCCATGAAAAATTTGTCAAAGGGTGTGAGAGGAAAGTGTAATTTATAATGGAAATAATTTATAAAGAAGAACTTTCTTTCCCATGAAGAGGTTATCTCAAACTAAGTTGAAGTGGAGGAATTTGAAAACTATATAGAATATCTGAATTTAATATATGCCAATAGTTTCAATGAAACAGTTGGGATATATATATACCAATAGTTCAAGAACCGTTGGTATACATGTTGTCCAACATATAATCTATTCCAACGGTTTCATGCAAACTGTTGGGATATATGTATACCAACTGATCAAGAACCATTGGAATGAACTCTCTTGTATATAATCTATTACAACAGTTTATGAAACCATTGGTATATCCTCTTCACCCAGCAACTAGCAACATACCCTCTTCACCCAGCAACCATGTAGCACCGTACCCATCATCCTCTTCCTGACTTCTAGAACCTTCACACATGACTTCCAGAACCTGTAAAGGGGGTGGGGGTGTCCAAGGGGTGGGGGATGTCCAAGTGGGTGGGGGTGTCCAGGGGGGTGGGGGCTGTCTAGTGGGGTGGGGGGGGGGGGTCCATGGGGGTGGGGCTATCCAGGGGGTGGGGGATGTCCAGGGGGGTGGGGGCTATCCAAGGGGGTAGGGTTTGTCCATGGGGGTGGGGTGTCTAGGGGGGTGGGGGATGTCCAAGGGGGTAGGGGGTATCCAGGGGTGGGGGTCCATGGAGATGGGGGGGTGTCCACGGGGGTTCGAGGGCTGTCCAAGGGGGTAGGGGGTGTTCAGGAGGGTGGGGGTTGTCCCAGGGTGGTGGGGGATATCCAAGGGGGTAGGGGTGTCCAGGGGGTGGGGGTGTCTAGGGGGTGGGGGTGTCTAAGGGGGTTCAGGGGTTTTCCAGGGGGTTGGGGGCTGTCTAGGGGGTGGGGGCTGTCAATGGGGGTATGGGTGTCCAGGGGGTGGGGGTGTCCAGGGGGTGGAGTGTGGGGGGTGTCCAGGGGGTGGGGCTATCCAGGGGGTGGGGGGACTGTCCAAGGGGGTAGGGGGTTTCCAGGGGGTGGGGGTTGTCCAGGGGGGGCTGTCCAGGGGGTAGGGGTGTCTAGGGGGTGGGGGTTGTCCGGGGGGGGGGGGGGGGGGTGTCCAAGTGGGTGGGGCTATCCAGGGGGGTGGGGGTGTCCATGGGGTGTCTAGGGGGTGGGGGTGTTGAGGGGGGGTAGGGAGGAGGGGTGTCCAGGGGGTAGGGGTTGTCCAGGGGGTAGGGGATTTCCAAGGGGGTGGGGGTGTCCAGGGGGTGGGGTTGTCCAGTGGTGTGGGGGATGTCCTTGGGGGTGGGGGTGTTCAGGGGGGGTGGGGGGCTATCCATGGGGTGGGGTGTCTTGGGTAGGTGGGGGTTATCCAGGGGTGGGGGATGTCTAGAGGGGTGAGATACTGTCCAATGGGGTAGGTGGTGTCCAGGGGGGGGGCTGTCCAGGGGGTGGGGGTTGTCCAAGGGGGTAGGGGGTGTCTAGGGTGGGGGGATGTCCAGGGCTAGGGGGTGTCTTGGGGGTTATGGGGTGTTGAGGGGGGGGGGGGGGCTATCCAGGGGGTGGGGCTGTCCAAGAGGGTAGGGGGATTCTAGGGGGGGTGTGGGTGTCTAGGGGGTGTCCAGGGGGTGGGGGTGTACAGGGGGTGGGGGTGTCCAGGGGGTTTGGGGGAGGGGCTCTCCAGGGGGTGGGGGATGTCCATGGGGGTAGGGAGTGTCCGTGGGGTGGGGGGGGGGGGGTTGTCCAGGTGGTAGGGGTGTCTAGGGGGATTTGGGGGGGTGTCCAGGGGTGGGGGCTGTCCATGGAGGTGGGGGTGTCCTATGGGATGTGGGGGTTGTCGAGGGGGTGGGGGATATCCAAGGGGGTAGGGGTCCAGGGGGTGGGGGCTGTCCAGGGGAAATGGAGGTTGTCCAGGGGGTGGGGGTGTCTAGGGGTGGGGGCTCTCCAGGGGGTGGGGGCTGTCCAGGGTGAGGGGGTGTCCGGGGGTGGGGGGCTTTCCAGGGGTAGGGGGTGTCCAGGGGGTGGGGGATATCCAAGGGGGTCAGGGGTGTCCTGGGGGTGGGGGGATGTGTATGGGGTGGGGGTTGTCCAAGGGGGTAAGGGGTGTCCAGGGGGGCTGTCCAAGGGGGTGGGGGCTATCCATGGGGGTGGGGGTGTCCAAGGTGGTGGGGGAAGAACTTGCATGATAATGATTTCATGGTAGCACACACATGGATGGACACACACACACATGATAGAACATGCATGGTATCAAAAAAAATCATAGAACTTTCATGATATCAGTCCCATTGTTTATTTTAGCAGAAAAAACTTAGAATGGTATAAAATAACACTATAAAACTTACCATAATATCAAGAATTGTGATAGAAAAATAATATCTCAAAACATAAATTTAAGGCATCAGGAAAAATGAATAATGAAATTGAGGCATGTGAGGATTACTTGAGTGTTGCGAGTATACCTAATAGATCCAGTGATAATAAAGATGATGAATGATGTTGAAAAAATGTGGTTAGAGGGAATGACTTCGAAGAATCCTTTCTAGGTTTTCCACGCGAGAGAGTCAAGTCGCAGGTTGCCCGATCGAAGAAAACAAAATGACAGAATACAGGGCCTGATAAATCAATTAAAATCTTTATCACGTTGGTTATTTAATAACTAACATGATAAACTTTCTTTTATGTTTATCACGTTGGTTATAAAATAACTAACTTTATAAATAGGCATTTATAAGGTCGGTTATTTTATAACCGGTTTAATAAATCTTCGAGAATCAATTTCTACTGTCGGTTATAAAATAACCGACATGATAAATCAAATCTTGGTATTTTGTACATCGGTTATAAAATAACCAATGTTTTAAATCGATTCTCAGTGATTTATCAGGTCAGTTATTTTATAACCGACGTGATAAATCAATTTTTACAGCTTTTCACGTCACTTATATATAATCTATGTAAAAAACGCTGACGTGGTAAACCTTTTTTGCATTAGTGAAATGTAATAGTATTAGACACTGACTCCAGGATTACTAGGTTCGGGGTGCTACAATTGGTATCAAAGGATATTTAGAAGAAACATTGGGAACTAGATTTAGGAAAATAAAGATTAGTGAACAAAACCCTAAGATAAACTTTGAGTATTTACATTGAATGACATATATCTTCATTAAATTAAGAGTTATTGATACCATCACATGATTATGATATTTAGGTTGATTATAAGTTCTAAGTCTTAAATATACATTTTTAGGTTTTATGTGATGGAATCCTACCAAGAATAAGGTTATTTTGGAAGAAATTTAGGGAAATACAACTCATTATTTAGTACATGTTTTATTGGAAAAATTTATTTGAAGAAAATGAATTTACATTTTAGAGACATGAGTTTAAGGGAATTGGTAAAATTTAGTGTTATTATCATCATTATTGACATTATAATAATAGTCAAATTGGTTTATTAGGCTTTGAAAAAAAAATGATGTATTGAAAAACTATTGAAAAATGTTATTAAATGATTAAATTTCAAGGATGTCCATCATATTTATTTTGGAAATTATATTAATATTGTTTTTTTAAAAAGAACATCCTATAAGGAGGTGGGGCTTGAATCCCTGATCAAAGGAAGACAAGGGTTTCACTCCTACCACTGGCCCATGATATGTCCTTGTTATGGTGTAATTATTTTTAGTTAAACAATTTGATGAATAAATATTAATAATGAACTAGTAGTTTTACTTTTTAGGTTTACAGATTATTGTATTAAACATATTGGATTTGGAGAATAGTTAGAGACAAATGAAAGACTTTTCACTCTTTTATGGGTCTTATGATCCATTAAAAGTGTATTTTAGTGTTTCAGAAATCAAAGTTATTTTTTGGATATCTATTTATTGAAGAAATAGATGAATTGTAAATTGATCAAATCACAAAAAAGGATGAAAATTTTATTTATGAAATAGAAAAATGCCAAGTATATTTCCTTACATTTTTAGGCAATAAAAGAATTACTCAACATTAGGTAAATGATAAAAAATGTTTTCCCAATACCATAATTTTTTTTGAACCGATGGTCTTTTAAACCATCATACATTTATGAATTTGAGGCCCTAAAATTTCCATTTATCATTCAATTGTTTGTGATAAATGACCTTAATCACCCCTATAAATATTTACACTTTTCCTCCATGTACATATCTTCACTTAACACTAATTTTATCATACGTAGAAACATAATTATAAGTTAATCTATGTGACCTTTTTAATTCTCATACTCACTTATTAAGAGGATATTTTATAAAATATTTTATGATGTGGGGTTTTAAATAAGGTAATTTGAAAATATCAAACCCTAGATTAATGAGATTAATTTTAAATTGTGAGGAATTGATTATATTAAGGTGTGGAGAATGTAACTCCCCAAAATTCTAATGTAAGAATATTATATTTGATAGTGTACATGACACGAAACACTAAACCTAGAAAAAATATAAACTTTCAAGGTTTTATGTTATATTTAATATTTTAAATAAATTTAATATATTCTATAGCTTTCAATTCACACAATACTGAATTAGTTTGAATCACACGCAATAACAAGTTTCTTTGATAGCTTGCGTTACATGTAAGACATAGTTTTCCCCAAAAACAATATATTATTAAAATATTATTATAATATATAACTTATACTTTAAATGGGAGGTTACGAATCAGATTAAATAACTTATGAAAATATATGGTTTACATAAATATAAGATGAATTCATAGGTTACAAATTAATTAGAAATATAAAAACCAATTGACTATAAAGGAAATGTTTTTAGGCTCATAAAAGTGTTTTATCATAATAAAATAAATTAATTACTATTAGTGAATTATATTAATAATATATATATATATTATATATCCAATAAAATATTTTTTATATTCATCCAATATATTTGATAAGCATAATATAAGAATAAATTCAGTTTTACACTTAAAATTTGTATTTTTCTAAAGACAGATTTATAGCCTTTTAATGATGAACATATTTTAAATCCAATTTTTGGATCTTTTATAAATTTTATATGTCAAAATAAACTAAGTTTTTGAAATCACAATATAAAAATTAACTTAGGGTAAATTTTGGCTATTTTTCTGAGAAGTTTCATTTTTTTATGAATAGTTAAAATATTGGATTTTAAATGAAAATAGATTTTTCATCTTAATAATTTATAAGGATTATTATATTTTAATTTGGTTTTAAAGTATATTTAGTTCAGTTGTACATCATTTGATACAATTTAGGTCTTTGGAATAAATTTCATATTGAAATTGGATATAAAAACACTTCAAACTTTTAAACAATTTTACTTTAAAAACCCACTTTATCATCTCATATATGGAATCAAATTTAAATTATACTATGCCAAAATTGGAATTTAGCAGTGGTTTAAACCACCGTTAAATTGTTATTCGATGGTTTTGGAAAACTGCTGAAAAATCGTGTGTCAACAATCAATTAGCAGTGATTTTTCAAAACCATCGTAGTACGATTCAGCGGCGGTTTTTAATTTTTTTAATTTCTTTTTTATTTTTTTTTATTTTCATCATTAATTAATTAATTAATTAATTAATTTAATTTTCAAAATTAATTAATTAATATAATTTATTTATTTATTATTTATTTTATTATTTATTATTTATCATTTATGTATTACTTATATATATATATTAATTAGAAAAAAAAATAATCCATAACAAATATATACAAACTGAATAATTATTAATCAATAATTATTAATTAATAATGATTAATGATTAATCAATAATCAATAATTAATAATAAATAATAAATAATAAATAATTAATTATTAATATTTAATAATTACTAATTACAAATTACTAATTAATAAATAAAATATAAATGAATATAAATGAATAATAAATAAATAAATAAATAAATAATAATGTAATAAATGGTAAATAATAAATAGTAAATAGTAAATAGCAAATAGAAAATAGTAAATAACGAATAAGAAATACTAAATAGTAAATAATAAATAGTAAATAGTAAATAGTAAATAATAAGTAATATCTAATATCTAATATCTAATATCTAATATATATATTTGGTGTTTGGGGGTATAATTACATTAAACACACATACACACATAACACACACAGGCTGGAAAGGCAGACCATAGCCTCCACAAGGGATAACCCACACATCAAGCCTTATTTATTCAGTACATGACCTGAAGGCCCCATGGGCATGAAGCCCATTATATGGCTTAAAGGCCCACAATCTGGCTTGAAGGCCCAATACAAAGTCATGCCTGCATCACTATTAGTCTACGTCATGTCTGCGCCACCGCCTACCTACATCATGCATGCGTCACCGCCTGCCTGCGGAAATGCACTCCCACCCGGATTTGAACCCGTCTCTAATACATAATCACGAGGCACACCTGCCATTGAGGCACACCCCAACTGCTAATATATGATTTATAATATATAATAAATAATAAATAACATATAAAATATAAAATATAAAATATAAAATATAATATATAATATATAAGTAATGTATAAATAATAAATAATAAATAATAAATAATAAATAAATGAATTATAAAAAAAATGAATAATAAAATAATATACTATTAATGAAAAATAAATAAATAATAGATAAATAATAAATAGTAAATAATAAATAATAATATATAAATGAAAAATGAAAAATAATAAATAATAAATAATAAATAATAAATAACAAATAACAAATATTAAATATTAAATAGTTATTTAACAATAATTTCATATTTAAAATAAATCAATAAATAAAAAATCATTAATAAATAAATATTAAAATAATAAATAATAAATAACTAATAAATAAAAAATAAAAAATAAATAAAAATAATAAATAATAAAAAATAAAAAATAAAAAATAAATAATAAATGGATATAAATATCTATACATATTTATATATATAACAAAATCTACATAAATATACATAAAGACACATTTATATTACATAAATATATATAATCACAGTTAGATATATAAATGTATATTAATATATATATATATAAACAGAAGTAAATATAAATATCTATATATATCTACTCATATATGATATAAAAATATATAAAAATAAATATGTATAAATATTTACACAAATATTCATAAATTCATATAAACAGATAAATATAATTAATAATAAATTACCAAAAGAGAAGAAATCAAAATAATTGGACCACCATCAAATCAATAGGAATGTAAATCAGTGGAATAAAATCATAAATGGCATAAAAAGCATATGAAGACAGTCTTAAATGATAATAAAATTTCATAAAATGTGTATGATATATATGTACTTAAATTTATTTAAATATATTAATGCATTTTTATAAGGTAAATAAAGTCAAAAATTATTTATTTTAAATAAAATGAATAATAAATATTTATTTCCATATTTTTTATATGTTTAAATATACATTTTTATGTAAATATGTATTTATACAAGTGATTTATTATCAATAGATATAAGAAAACATGCATATATTTAATTATAAATAAAACTATATTGTAAAAAATGATAAAATTTCAAAACCATAATATCAATATGAATGTAAGACTTGGAAATAAATTTAGTCCCCACTGAAAAAGGGCAAAAAGACCTCATTAAATGAGCTTGAAAATCCATCGAATATTAAAAAAATTGGGGTACCCCAACTATAAACTCAGTTTTTGAGGTCTTTCTGGCCTTTTGGGGCCTTAAAAAAATGTGAGATAGGTTTACCTCTCTTACTCTGGGTGTAGAGATTATTGCGGGATTTGATTTGATATGTGGTAGAGCCCAAACTGACACTCAGATCAAAAGTTATAATCGTTTGAAGTTTAAGTTCGATTTCCTACTTTTATTGAAACTAAAATAAATTTTACTCTTTTAATTATTATGAAATTTAAAAATAATATGGGTTTATATCATTTCATAAGCTTCGATTTGATTGGTTGTGGAGTAAAAACTGACTCTCAGATCAAAAGTTATAGTCATTTGATGCTGAAGTCTAATTTTCCACTTATTGAATATTTATTTTCATTTTAAAATTATTATTAACTAATAATTATAAATATTTATTAATAGAAATATTATAATTAATTAAAATTAAAAATAATAAACTATATATGATAGTAAATAATAAATAATCATTAATCATTAATCATTATTTTTTTTAATTTTCCCCCTTCAATTTAGCGGCGATTTTAAAAAAACTCCCGTTAAAAATAAATGTGATTTTTTTTTAAATTATAAAAAAAAATTTAAAAACATTTATTAGTGGTTTTTAAAAATTCCGCTAAAAATACTACTAAATTTTATCCCAAAAAACATTTAGTGGCGGTCTAGAAAACCACCGAGAAAAAACCGCTGCTAAATCACTGTTTTCCTGTCGTGTGAATTTTTGACACTTATGTGATTGGAATTTAGAAAAATGGATTTCATATATATAATCCTCATAATTTATAATATCTATTAAGTTTAAATTATTTTTTGACCAAAAATATTAGTGAAAGTAATTAAAATTAATTATAACGATTAAGGTAAAATTAAGCTTAACAAGGGACTAAAACTTAAACTTAAGGGTCAAAATAACCTATAAATAGGTCCAAAACCTAGTTTATGGACATATTTTGACCATATACTCCCTTTTATCAAATTTGGTTCATTATTGGAGGCACATGATGTAAGTAAGACCTCTCAATAGTGTTTACCTTTTATATTTACAAGAATACAACTCATCCTCTACTATAAAAAGACACACACCCCTCTCAATTATTCACACCTATCAAGCCCTTTGGCCTTTACAAACAATTAAAATAATAATATAATAACTTCCCTCCCCTCATCCTAGAAGACTCACTTTTGGAATAAGTAAAAACAAGGAATTATTTTGGTATAAACCAAAAGGAGTTACCTAAATAAGAGGTAACGTTCTTCAACGATCACTTTTGTTTCATTTACTTCTCCACCCCTTAAATTATTTTTATATCATGGTTATATAATAAAATCATTATCTTAAATATACTAAGATGTTTTTATGATAATATTTCAACCTATAATTTTACACACATCCATTAAATAGGATACACAATCATCATTCATGTGTACAATGGACTACCGCTTCACGAACCGATGTTGTTCATTTTCCATTACAACAATTCATGGATGGAATAATGATGTATTTATAGTTTATATATTATATATAGGATATTTATGATGTATTTATGCTTATTTAATTTTTATATAACACATACCTTTATGTTTTCCAATTTGTGGGAATACGAAAACATCGTTTGTGGGCGTGTGGACTACCACATCCTCAAAGCAATGTGATTCGTTCCCGCAATACATGGAATATATTAAGAATTATATTAATAAAAATATGTGACATATATGAAATAAATATTATATTTAATTATAATATACATATATATCATTTACTTTTCATTATTTTAATATGACAACGAAATGGAAGTAGCGTTCATTCGTACGTACGACCTCCGTCTCCGTGAACGGTGCCTTTTATTTCATATCTCCAAATTTTATGGATTATTCTAAATAGATATATAATTAATATATATTATATTTAAATCATGTTTTACATCTTTTATATGATGAAATTATGATCTAATTAATAGTAACAACAAGCAACAAGTCAAAACATACAAAAAACTAGGCAATTAACACCTGGAATAGTGAAAATAATGAAAGATTGTTAAAAAATGTGTAATGAGATATTATAAGAAGTTAATATATGATATTATAAATATGATTATGATTATTTTATATATTAATAACATGTTTATAACAATTATAAATTTGTTTAAAGGACTTTCACCCAAAATGAAATGCAAGGTAAAATATTCTTGTCTCACTTTTATTTCCACGAGGCATATGCCATTTTCACCACTTTTATGTTTTGTGTGGTGTATATACTAACCCTATTGTATTTCATATCATTAATACCATTATATTAATGGTATTTAAAGTTTCATTTTATGTTATTTCTTTCATAGGTCTTTTAAATTCAAAATTTACCAAGTGATAAGGGATTTCATCTCAATTTCATTTCATTGAGCCATATTGTAATGTTATGAACATAATTTCTTTTATATGGTATATATAATGACCCTTATACATTTAAAATCATGAATAATTCATTAATCTTGGTATTTTTAGTTTCAATTTGAATTAATTTTTCTAAATGGATTATAAATTAATGTTACCAATTGGAAAAGAAATTTCATAACTCAATTCCTTTTCATTAGGTTATATTACATCCTCATTGTCGTTAATATTATTTGATTATTTGTATAATAAATTTTAATATATATTAAAGTATTTACACTTCTTATGTGTGGATTTATATTTGAAACGCATAATAAATTCATAGATCATTTCTCACTTGAATGTTATGATCATTTTAAAGGTTTATTTCACAATCTCATTTTAATCGAGATTGATTATTATTGAAATTAAATAAAATGAATTTATATGATCATTGTTTAATAAAACCTTTAAATTTATTATAATATTTTTATTACTGACCTTTTTCAAGTAATAGTACCATTTTTCTACTCTTTGGTACTCAAAATGTTTTAGAAAATGTTTTTAAGAAAACTTGACTTCACTTCTCTCTTTAGTCAGAGAACCCGTTTTCTTCTAAAAACCCTATTTTCTATAAAGGTTTTCAAAAATGTTTTTAACCTTTAGAAAATGATTTATTAAATAAAATTTTACCCTTTTTGTCTTTTATGAATTATTTTAAAGGAAATTTATTTTCACTTTTTGAATAAGGAACTTTTCTAACATTTTTTCTCTACAAAAGGAATGTTTCTTACTTATACGACATGTATAGAATTACCTACTATTTTTTCTTTGAGGATTAATTTTCAAGTTTAAAAAGTTAATTTTTAAGGATTTTTTTAAAAAAATTTATTTTCAAATAAAATTATTTTCAGGTTTTTTTAAAAATAAATAGGATATTTTCGTTAAGAATATTTTTAAAAGATATTTTTATAGTATTTCTACCCATAAAAAACAACAACCGTTTATTTTTACTCCCCTTGGAATATGTTACATTGATACCATCCTTATTCTTCCTCTAGATGGTTTTTGATTGATTTATCTAAGAATATTATTTAAATTCACTTACTTGGTTCCTTTTTGTAGTATCCTTGAAATATTCACTTTCTAGTGACCATTGAAAATTAAATTTCCCCTAAATATCCACATTATTTATCATGGATATGATAATTTCCTAAATTGTATATAATCTTTACATACAATGTTTACTTTGATATTTTTTTTATTATCAGAGGAGATATTGATAAATCTTTATTCTTTATTCAATATCTATATTTGATAAGGAATATTGTTTATTAGTTAAATATATTATTATATATGAGGAATGATTTGGACTTGAAGTGATGGGTGGGACTTGGAATTTATATAGCTCCTTGATGCATCGATGGGTTCTCATAAGACAAATCAGTTGCACAGATTAAATGGGTTTCTATATTTTGTTTTAAATCATCTTGTGAAAGGTCTTGATGATATAGGTTTTCATGTACTTCAAACATAATTTCCAATAATTAAGCATTGCCTTCATTGAGATTTTAGTTATTATTATTACTATCCATGAGATTTTCACATGATAAAATATATGGATTCATTTCATTCTTAGTTTATTGATTAAATGGAATGTGATTCAATTATTTACCTTACCATAATGATTATGTCTTATATAGTTATTTAAATGGCATGTGTTTTCAATTATTTACATTTCCATATTGTTTACACACTCCCTCTTATTTTATTGATTACATGTCATGTGTGTTCATTTATTACCTTTCTATATAGATTATACTCATTGATTCATTATTTCTTCCAATGTACTTAACCCTTACTGAACATTTTAGATCACACTTATTTTGTTTCCTTTTTTGAGGATTCCATCAGATTTACTATGAAAGATATGTAGGGATACACTATAGAGAATAAATTTATCCATGAAAGAAATAAAATGTTATAATTAGTGTATTAAATTGTAATGTAAGACTCATATATGTTTCTAGTTTACCAATAATATTAAACTCTTCAATCATTTGGGATTTGATTCTTTTTAATCATTATAATGTAATGGTAGTAGACACCATCTCTGGTCTTACTGAGGTTAGGGTGCTATATATCTGTGATCGAGGGAAAATCTCTTTTTTTAATAGGGGAAAACTAGTTTTTTACAGTCAACATCCTAGGATTTTTTTTCTTGAGAGAATCACTTGGGGAGAGTTATTTTACCATCTTACCCCGTTCTTACTCATTATATACCTTATGTATAGGGGTGGTTCCTTGGAAGATTTTATAACAATTTGAAGAATGTTTCCCCCTTCTTCATTCTCTATTCTTACTTCCCCTTAAAGACATCTAATTTTTAATGATCTGGGATAGGGTTTTATTAATGATTCCACAAGATCAAGGTAGTATCATGTCATAATTATAGTGATTTATCTTGATGTGACTATAAGGAATCTAAAGAGGAGGATTTCATTATATTTATAGCTACTGTTTGAAGGTATATTTCCCTACAAAAGTTTCTAGGGGTTTTTCTTTTAATTGAATAAAATTAGTTGTTGATCAGGTGTCGGTTGATAAATATTTTGCTTGGGATGGTTTCAGAAGTATTCCATGGACCTTTTGGGTGTATTTGGTTATGGTTTTAGTGTAGTGAGATGACCTAATGTGTTTTAGGTGATTTTTACTAGTTTAATGAAATTTTAAAATTAATTATAATTTGTCATAACTAATTAATTTGGATAATATGTGACATGTGAATATCATTAAGTGTGGTGAAAACAATTATTTCCTAAGTTAAAAATGTAGTGTAGTGGTTAAAGAGGGTTATATCTAGATAGGAGTGAGAAACAATCAATCTATCACATTTAATTAGAGGAAAAGGGGGGTTATTTTTGAAATTTTTTGATTTTGAAAACAAAAGAAAGAAATTAAGTAATATATTTAAAACTATGATATTAGAAGGGTGATCATTTTGAGTTTATTTTTCCAAATAAAATTCAATCATAGTTCTAATTTATTCAATCCTCCTTTTCCACGTCAATTAAAGTGAAATTCCACAATCACTTCATTTCACTTCCTTGGCCAAATGGTGATGGTGAGAATAAACCTTTCCAAAATTTTATCTTGGTCTAAAATCCTTCTAATGTGCAATATATTTTCATCAAATACTCCAAATTGATATAGGAAATCCCTAGTTTGGTCTTGTTTATCCCAAATAATCAAGAGTGTCCGCTACCCCTCCCACACATACTGATGATCACCGAGTACTTCACCACCAAGCCCAGATATATTTCATAATATATAAACCAAAACCTAGCATAAGAATATAATTATCATCAACTAAATAAATATAAATAATAGAATATAAAACCAAATATAATTGGGTTGGATCGGGTTATACCAAATACGCACAAGAGGGGGGTGAATTGTGTCTTTTATAATTTCTTCATGAAATGTGATGATTGTCAAGTCTATCCTTTATCTTTATCAGAATGTTTATGCAACAGAAATAAATAGTTACAAGGATGCAAAGATTTATAGTGTTTCGGGGAATAGAAGACCCCTGGTCCACTCCACCAACGCTCTACTCTATGAGCTTAGTGATTTTCACTATCTGGTCATCTTATCAATAGACTGTCCACAACTGAGCATAGGCAATTGACACCTTTACAAGTTAAGGCTAAAAAATATCCTTCTAGTTCATACACATAACCGAATACACATCTTAGTATGAGAATCTAGTTACTCAAAATGAAAAGAGTATTTGTTTAAAAATACTTTCCAGTTGTTCTTCACAGTTGCAACAATACGCAACTAATAGTAGATGGATCATCATCTTCAGAAAAGATGTTCTTCAGGTAATGGAAGTTCTGAGTCAATCCAGTTGCAATAGATATAGAAATAAATTCAGAAACTCCGACAATAATGGATTCACAATAGATATTTGATATAGAATCGGTGAATCTTTAACGTGTTTCTTCTTCAGAAAACAATGTTTTATCATACTTTGTAATAGTAGATTAGTATATCTTGAATATCTCTATAAAATTAAGTCAAGAAACTTGAGAGCTTATTCTTATAATCTTTTTCATGATGATCCATCTCACTCATTTTGTAATTCAAAAATAACACAGATATATAAAGAATAAAGATGAGAATTTTCCTTTCAAATTTGAATCCATAAAAGTCGACTTTAGAATCGTGATATTCAAATGTTCAAATAAAAAAGCAGTCATAACTTCCCTTAATAATCGACATGAAATACTCCTCTTAAATAAATCCTTTGAATCATAAATAAATGGCTTTGAATTAGTCAAAGAAACACTTTAAAATTGAGCTTTGAATCTGGATTGAAATCAGCCTGATAATCCTTATAAAGGTTGTTGCTTGATAAAGTTGAAAATTTAAATCTCCAATGCCAAACGTAGGGTTGAACTGCATAGAATTATTTCTCAGAACATAAGGTTGATGATCCATTCTTCAAACGTAAGGTTGATCTTAAATGTAAGTTTGGTCATTCATACTTTTCTATGCTTCAGAACATATGGTACATGATCCATATTTTTGATAAAACTTAAGGTTGTTTATAAAAGTAAGGTTGATAAACCATACTTTTAAGAAACAAATGTAACATTCCATACTTACGTAGAGTTATTCTTCCATACTTTTCTGATAACATAAACATAAGGTTTCTTCCAAATGTAGGGTTCCTCTTCCATACTTTGTCGATAACGTATGGTTGCTTAACCATACTTTTCTGAACTTTCGTAAAGAAAACGACGGATTCTATCCTTACACTTACGCTCTTGAACGTATGGTATGAACAATAGAACACACTCAAAATTATTTCCAAATACTTTTTCAAATATTCTATGCAGTTTAAATGCTTTAATATCACTCCAAAAATAAGAATATAAAGAATATTAATTTCCTGAAATATACTCAAGGTAAAATCATTAGAATAACAAACAAGGGTATTTTTTAGCATAAAAATCATCATAAAAAGATAGATTGTTGTTCTCAAAAATCCCCCCTTATAATAATAAAATATAGTGTTGTTGAAAATAACACTTGCGCAAAAATATCCCCCCTTTTGATGATCACAAAACCCATGAAATTAACCCACAAAATTAATTGCATATAATTTATAATTTTTCAAGGATAAAAAAATATTTAATTTTAACAAAATTATTTCAACAAGAAATAAAATTTTGAGTTATCCAAATTTTTCATATATAAAAATAAAAATTCAATTTTTAAAATTTCTCCCCCTTGGTGTTTATCCGTATTTATTCCCTTTAATAAAAAATCTTTTAGAAATTTATCCCCTTTAAATGAAATGGAAATTTCTTTTCTCCCCTGAGTAAAAGATTTATAAATAAATAATAACAAAAAAACTTAAAATAAAATGTTGTGTTTATCCATATTTCTCCCCATTTTTTTACATTAAAAGGAATGACAGATTAAGGAATATAACACATTTTAATGTAGCACTGAACTTAAGTAAATGATATGATAAATTGTTTATCAATATTTGAATTTGGATTACTGAAATTCTAATACAGAAAGTACAGTAAAACAAATAAAAACATATGAAAATGAGATGCAAAGATATTTTATTGAAAATATATATAGAAGTACAGAAATGAAAACAGGAATCAAGGTTGGGTTAAAAGGGTTGTGAAATAGGTTTTAACACCTCTGAATGACTTCCTTGAGCTTTGTTATCGGCATTATCAACCTTTTCATCAGTCCATCTCCTAACTGGACTATGAGATCCCTTCCTTCCTGAGTCAAATGAAGGTATTTAATCAAATTAACTCTAAAAAACTCATATAACCTCTCTTACTTCTCTATAAACTGATTAAGAATCTCTGTTAATATATTTAACAGAACTCTGATCCCTGGTTCATCTGATTTTAATTGCTCAAAAAGATGTTTTTGATTGTTTAACAAAATAGATAATGGAGAACTGTTACACTGAAGATCCTACAATATGTCATTCATATTGCTCATTATAGATGTAATGGCCTAAAATATCTTTATTAGATCAGGCGAAGTACCTGATGTACTTGCTTGATTGCTCCTAATATTTGCCAATTGTTGCTCCATTAAAATTTTAAAATCTTCCAAAACTGAATTCATCACCATTTCATATTTTAAATTTACTACTTCATTCAATATCTCTTTCTTAAAAATATCAAACTTTTGCTTTGAAATTGAATTGGATTTTAATCTTTGAAATCTCAGATTCTCCTTTTACAATGCCCTTCTTAAAACAGAATTTTCAAATTCAACTTTGGTTAACTTTCATCACAACTCCTCTACTTATTCATTTACAGAATCAGTGGAATCTTGTGCTTGATTCTTATTCTGAGATTCATCTTGATTTAACAGAACTAAAGGCAGTGATTGTGCATCTGATTTCTCCTCTTCTTCCCTTTCTACTGGTTTTCAACTAATTTTTCCTCTGAGTCCTTCCCTAACTCATCCACATAAAAATTTTCATTAAGAACTTCAGTATGAATTTAAGAATGATTATTTTATTGATTCACATCATTAGGATGTTTCTCCTCATGAGCATATTCTTCATTAATTCCTTCTAAAATAGGATCCTCTTGAACAAATTCATTTTATTGTGCATACTGTTCTTGAACAGATTCAATTTGAGCCACTTTAGTCTCTTCAGGCTCTACCTCTCCGTGAGGCAAAATCTCTTTTTCAACTTGAGGGGTCACCTCAATCTGAGAAACTGTTTGTTGTTTAACTTCCTTTATAGCAGATTCTCTAACAAATTTATAACTCAGAAGATCTCCAGTTGTAAGAGCTTCAGTAGGAGTAGATTCCCCACTAGTTGTAATCTCTCTTTTCCTTGAAATCTGATGTTTTCCTTGATATACAGGTGCATCAACTATTTCAAATCTCATTCTTCTTGAAGTTTTTGAAACTTCACTTACTATTGATTCAACCATGCCTTCTTTAGACTTTCCATGTTGCTCCGCCTGAGCCGATTCCTGGTCTTCCTCAGCTCCAACAGGCATAAGCTTTCCTTTCACAATACTCTAGATGAATCCAATATTCCTTAGAGTTCTAGCATTGAAAACATTGTTGTGGTGGAATATTACTCTGGAATCCACTAATCTCACCATATCAGACTTAAACAACAATTTAGAAATGAACCTTCCAAATGGGTATAAGTTTATTCTTGATTTCGATTGGCAACAATAATTTAGATATCTTACCATATATCTAGGGAAATTTAGCTTAATGTCACTTAGAAGTAAAAAAATCAAACACATATCAGGAAATAAAATATTTTCCATTTCTGGCATTCTTGGTGCAATCCCTCTTTGCACAAACTTCACAAGTATTTTCTGATCAGGTTCTAAATCCTTGACAAATATCTTTCTTATATTCATAGAACAAAAAAGAAATGACATAATTTCCTCAGACTTATGTACATTATCATCAATATTATTTAATTCGAAATGATAAACTCCCTCATAAGGTAAGTTTAATATCTTATCAATTTTCACTGTAGTGAGAGAAAAAATCTCGATCTTCGATTTGAGCAATTATTGTATCTTCTTATTCTCATAGACTAAATTGAACAGTTTTGAAGAAATGAATCAATTCTACCTCATATAATAATTCTATGTTTTCTCCACTGAATTTCTTTTTTTTAGATTCTAAAAGGTGAGAGCTTACCTTAGCATCAGATCGGTTTGATATAGCCATTCCAAGTCAATCACTTTACCTTGTAGGATTTTACTTCCCACCGAGTGTTGGTGTTTGGCGTTACTAGCTTCTCCTTCCTTGATTCTATTTGTCTTGGCCATTTATGTCACAAATTTATAAAGGTTCAAAGAGCTAGGGTTTCGAAGGTTCAGGTTTGGGTTGACAAGAGCAGTAAGGATTTTTTGGTTTTGAAGGTTTTTGAGAGAAATAAACGAGTTTATAATTTGAAATGGCTCTGACAACCTTGATTCCCATGTCATTCATGTACATAATAATCATTACATTATTTAAAATAAAATAAAATGTACACAGAAAAAAGATTATAGCAGTTCAGATGAAATTTTAAATTATTCTAAAAATAAATAATTAAATTATTAAAATAGTGAAGATTAAAATAAAATAAAATAAGGATTAATATAATCAATTAAATAAAATTAAAATTAAAATTTCATTTAAAATTAAATAAACCTATCTCCCCCTTAATAAAATTAAACCTTGCAGTGGGAAGTGGTTTAGTAAAAGTATCAGCTAATTGAATTTCAGTATTTACAAATTCTAAGAATATATCCTTTTTAAGAACATGATTTATTAGAAAGTGATGTCTGATATCAATATTCTTAGTCCTAGAATGATTAATAGGATTTTTTGAAATATTTATAGTGCTTGTATTATCACATAAAATAGGTGTATTATTAAAATTTATTCCAAAGTCCATAAGTGTGTTTTTCATCCACAACACTTGTGCACAACAACTACCTATAGAGACATATTCTACCTCGGCTGTTGACAAAGCAACTGAGTGTTTTTTCTTACTAGACCATGAAGCTAAGGATTTTCTTAAAAAGTGACAGGTTCCTGAGGTGCGTTTTCTATCTAATCTACAGCTTCCAAATTCAGCATCTGAATATAAAATTAAATTAAAATCAGAAGTCTTTTGATAGAGAAGAGATTGAAAAATAGTTCCATTTAAATATCTAAAATTTCTTTTAACAACACTTAGATGAGATTCTTTGAGATTTGATTGAAATATAGCATAAATACATAATAAATACATTATATCTATCCTACTAGCAGTAAGATATAATAAAATTCCAATCATACCTCTATATAACTTGTTTTCAACTAATTTTCTAGTTTCATCCAAATCAAGTTTTATATTAGTACACGTAGAAGTTGTATATGTATTGTTGTATTCAAGTCCAAATTTCTTTAATAAATCAATGATGTATTTTATTTGATTAAAAACATTTTCAAAACATTTTTGATAAATTTGAATTCCTAAAAAGAAATTTAATTCTCCCATCATACTCATTTCAAATTCTTTTTGCATTAAATTTGAAAACTCATGAAAAAGTTTTTTTTGTTTTTTGATCAAAAAATTACATCATCAAAATAAATTTGATCTAATAAAATGTTAAGTTTATAGTTTTATTAAACAATGTTGGATATTTAATTTCAATAGTAAAATTATTTTTCAAAAGAAAAGAACTTAATCTTTCATTCCAAGCTCTAGGTGCTTATTTAAGGCCATAAAGATCTTTAGTAAGTTTAAAAATAGAATCTGGGTTTTAAGAATTTTCAAAACTAGGAGGTTTCTCAACATAAACTTCCTCCATTAAATAACCATTTAAAAAGGTATACTTAACACCCATATGAAATAATTCAAAGTTCATATGAGATTCATAGGCTAAAAGGATCCTAATGGCTTCTAATCTACCTACATGTGCAAAGGTCTCATCATAATCTATACCTTCTTCCTTATTATATACTTTAGCTACTAGTCTTTCTTTATTTCTAGTTATTATTCCTTGATCATCTTGTTTATTTCTAAAGACCCACTTTTCTATGACTGGATAGTTCTGTGGTCTTTCAACTAAATTCCAAACTTCATTTCTATTGAACTGGTTCAGTTCTTCTTGCATTTATATCATCCAACTTTCATCAACTAAGGCTTCTTCTATTGAATTAGCTTCTAATTGGGATAAAAAGGCCGAAAACTCAACAAGATTTCCTATGTTCTTTCTAGTTTTTATTCCTGTTTCTAGGTTTCTTATTACAATTTCTAAAGGGTAAGTCTTTAAGGTTCTAGATTTTCTAGGTAAAACACTATTAGATTCATTAGTGTCATGTTCTTCTGAACTAGACTGAATTTTATTTATATCTTTTTCAAAATCATCTTTCAAGTTCTCAAGTCTTATGTTATCATTAGAGTTAGATTCATCAATTTGGTCTTTACTTTTCTCAAAGGGATCATATTCATGAAATTTCACATGAAATTATTCTTCAACAATCCTTGAATTTTTATTGAAAACTCTATAAGATTTGGAAGTAGCAGAATATCCTAAGAAAATGCCTTCATTAGATTTTGGATCAAACTTACCAAGATTGTCCTAGGTGTTTAAGGTGTAAACATTGCATCCAAAAACATTAAAGTAATTTACTTTAGGTTTTCTATTATTCCAGAGTTCATAGCGTGTATTTTTGAAAATTGGTATAACTAAAACTCTATCCATTATATAATATGTAATGCTTACAACTTCTACCCAGAAATAGGTATAAAGACCGTATTCATTTAACATAGTCCTATCCATTTCCCAAATAGTTCTATTTCTTCTTTCAACAGTTCCATTTTGTTGAGGTGTTCTTGGTGCAGAAAAGGTGTGTCTAATACCCATATTTGATCAAAAGGAATTAAATTCTAGATTCTAAAATTCTCCATCATTATCACTTCTTAATGAAATTATTTAAAAACCTTTTTCAATTTTAACATCTTTGCAAAAACTTTCAAATATTTTAAAAGATTCATTTTTATATTTTAGAAAGAAAATCCAAGTAAATATAGAATAGTCATCAACTAATACATATACATATAATTTACCAGACAAAATTTATATTCTTGAAGGTTCAAAAAAATCCATATGGAAAAGTTATAGAGGATTAGATGTAGAAATTTTGTTAATAGATTTGAAGGATGATTTGTGCTGCTTGTCGAGTTAACATGCACCACAAAATCTATCACCTCCAAATTTGAGACTAGGAAAATCAGAAACTAGTTGTTTCTTAGATAACTTATATAAAGAATATATATTGCAATGTCCAAGTCTTCTATTCCAAATACATGATTCATTTATCAAAGTAGTTAAGAAGTTTACTTTTTGTATACACAAGGAATTTAAATCTTGGGTATAAACATTATCAGTTCTGGGTGCTCTAAATTTAAGAAATTTATCTTTAAAAATAGAACAAAATTTGTTAGAAAAATCAACAAAATAACCATCATCACATAGTTGAGAGATACTTATTAGGTTGTGTTTCAATCCTTGTACATAGAGAACTTTATTGATTAAGACAACTTCTGGATCTCCAACAGTTCCAATGACAAAAATTTTACCTTTGGCATTGACACCAAATGTGATTAATCTACCATCCTTTTGAGTTTGTGTTCTAAAGTTTGATGAGTTTCCACTCATATTCCTGGAGCAACCATTGTCCATATACCATATTTCAGTTCGGCTTCTTTGATCTACTTCCTGCAAAGGTATTCAAAAAGAAGTTTGTTTTGGTACCCATACTGTATTGGGTCCAGCAGTGTTTGCTAGAAAATATCTGGGTATCTATACTTTCTTTGTTTTTCTATAATCAATATAATTAGATAAACTTTTTACAATAAAGGATTTCTTAATTCCACTTATTCGAGGTTACCTTAAATAATAGTTTTTAGATATGTGACCTTTTATTCCACACTAGTTACAAATTATACCTTTTGTACTTTGAATAAAATAGTTATTATATAGTTTGAGTTTATCACCTTTGCTACATATTCCATATCTTTCCTTTTTAATCACATTCTTTCCAAGAATTTCATTTAGTGATTTTTTTCCTTTTGTAAAAACAGGAGCTTCATTTTTTGTATGTCTATACTTCTATTTACAGTGTTTTTATTTTAGTTTCATTCTCTACACAGTTTGTGCTTGATGAGTTATATTTTTCAATTAACTCTTGATGTTATTTTAGCAGAGTTTCTCTTTCTCCTAAAATAGCAGTGTGAATATTTTTCAGAGATTTATGTTTCTTAAATAAGGAATCATATTTCTCTTCTATCATATTGCAGTAGGCTGCAAGTTTATCATTTGAACAACTAGAACTAGAATACGAATTATATGAGTAATAGGATTGTACCTCATTAGCTTCTGCCATAAAGCACTTATTTTCTTTTAGATTCGATTCTTACTTTTCTAAGTCAAATTTTAAGGAGCTGTTGGAGTCTTTAGAAACACTCCAAGTAGCTCTCATTACTCTTTTTTATTTCTTCTCATAATCATTATTTTTGAAAATTTTCTTTTTCTTTTCTTATTTTAATTGAGTTCAGTCACGTAATATGTGAACCATCTTTTTTCATTCATAGCATCTGACTTCCTTTGGTTCTTTTTCATCTTTATTGAAGGATTTTATAAATCCCTTCTTATTTTTGTAGAACTTGGTAAACTTTATGGATAGATGATCCAATTCCATATCAAAATTAGATGAATCAGAACTCTATGATTTCACTTTGATTTCATTCTTCATCTTTATTTTCTTCTTTTGGGATGTTACTTTCAAAGCATTATTTTTTTTCTTGATAAAAAATTTATGCTCATTTGCTTCATCTTGCATCTCATCTTCATACATCATCAGGGTTCGAATTTATTCTCTCATTGTTAGATCTTTGAATGGTGATGATTGCCTAATGGCTGATGATATCCCATTCCATTGATTTGGAAGTACTCTTAGTACTTTTAGGGCTTGATCTGCTTGTTTGATAGGCTCACCCAAGTCAGTGATATTGTTAATAATTTCTGTAAGCCTTCCATTCATCTGTGTGATGATTTCTCCTTTAAACATTATGAATGTGTCGATTTTCAATTTAGCAGTGGCATACCTCATTTGTCTGACATTGTCAGTACCTTTATAAGAAACTACAATTGTCTTCTACATTTCATAAGTAGTCGGGCACTGAGATACTCTGTTGAATTCATCTGATCCTAGACCACAGATTATAGCATTCACATCTTTTGAATTTATGTCATACTCTGCTTCAATAGCTGCATTCTATGTTTCAGGTTTCTCAGGAATTTCATAAGGAGTAAGAATGTTTTAGTAGAATCTGTATCTAAGATTTTTCAGATAGATGATCATCCTCAACTTCCAACATCCATAGTTTTCACCATTGAAGTATGGAGCTCGAACCATTAACATTCCCTATCATGTATCGGCCATTTAGATATCTGAGTATAATCCTTTGAAACTTTCAGCTTTTTATAGCTTCATCAAAAGAAATCCCAACCTCTGATACCAATTCTTGGATCAGGTTAAGCAAATACGCACAAGAGGTGGCAAAATTGTGTCTTTTATAATTTCTTCAGGAAACATGATGATTTCTGAGTTTGTCCATTATCTTTATCAGAATGTTTATGTAGTGGAAATAAATAGTTATCAAGACACAAATATTTATAGTGGTTAGGGGAACAGAAGTCCCCTATTCTACTACACCAACACTCTACTCTATGAGATCAGTGATTTTCACTATCTGGTCCTCTTATCAATAGATCGTGCACAACTGAGTATAGGAAGTTGACACCTGTACAAGTTAAGGATAAAACAGAGCCTTCTGGTTCATACACAGAACCAAATACATAGCTTAGTATGAGAAGTTGGTTACTCAAAATGAAAAGAGTATTTATTTAAAAATACTTTCCAGTTTTTCTTCACAGTTGCAGCAATATTCAACTGACAGTAGATGGATCTTCGTCTTCAGAAAATATGTTCTTCAGGTAAGGGCAGTTCTGAGTCGATCCGGTTGTAATAGATATAGAAATAAATTCACCAACTCCAACAATAATGGATTCACAATATATCTTCGATGTAGAATCATTGAATCTTCAACATATTTCTTATTCTTCAGAAAATAGAGTTTTATTGTACTTTGTAACAGCAGATATGTATATCTCGAATATCTTTATAAACTTAAGTCAAGAAACTTGAGATCTTGTTCTTAGAATCTTTTTCGTGATGATCCATCTCACTAATTTTGTAATTCAAAAATAACACAAATATATAAAGAATAAAGACAAGTGTTTTCCTTTCAAATTTAAATCCACAAAAGTCACTTTTAGAATCATGGTATTCAAATGTTCAAATAACAGAGTAGTCGTAACTTCCCTTAATAATTAGCATGAAATCCTCCTCTTAAATCGATCCTTTGAATCATAAATAAATGGATTTGAATTAGTCAAAGATGCAGTTTAAAATCAGGCTTTGAATCTGGCTTGAAATCGGCCTGATAATCTGTATAAAGACCGTTGCTCGATAAAGTTGAAAATTTAAATCTCTGACGCCAAATGTAGGGTTGAACTGCATAGAATTCTTTCTCAGAACGCAAGGTTGATGATCCATTCTTCAAATGTAAGGTTGATCTTAAATGTAAGGTTGGTCATTCATACTTTTCAATGCTTCAGAACGTAAAGTACATGATCCATACATTTTGAAAAAAATGTAAGGTTGTTTACAAAAGTAAGGTTGATGAACCATACTTTTGAGAAACAACTGTAACATTTTATACTTACATAGGGTTCTTCTTTGATACTTTTCTGATAACATAAACATAAGGTTCCTTCCAAAAGTAGGGTTCCTCTTCCATACTTTTCCGATAACGTATGGTTTCTTAACCATACTTTTCTGAACTTTCATAAAGAAAATGACAGATTCTGTCCTTACACATACTCTCTTTAACATGGGGTATGAAAAATATTTCCAGAACACACTCAAAATAATTTCTGAATACTTTGTCAAATATTCCACACAGTTTAAATGCATTAATATTACTCCAAAAATAAGAATATAAAGAATATTAATTTCTTGAAATATACTAAATGTAAAATCATTAGAATAACAAATAAGGGTATTTTTGAGCATCAAAATCATCATAAAAAGATAGAGTATTGTTCTCAACAATCTCCCCACTAGTGCAAAAACACAAATTAACATTGGTTTTTTTGTTTTTTGACATCGGTTTTAAACTGACGTCTATAAAAGCGACGTAAAAATAAGGTTTTCAGCATCGGTTATTGGAAAAACGATACCGAAAATAATCTCATTAAGAGTTTCGACATCAGTTTTATCTAAAAACAACATCGAAATTGAATTTCGACCGGGTTTTCGGCATCAGTTTTAGATAAAACCGACACCAAAATTCCATTTTTTTTAAAAAAATCGGCGTCAGTTTTAAAAATAACCGAAGACATAAGTTAATTTTTTTTAGAAAATAGATAAAATTACACTTCCAAAAAAATCGAAACCCCTATAAGAAACAAAATATAAAAAAACAATCAAATAATATTTATCATTCAATAAAAACCTATAACTTACATGATTTTATCTAGTTAATCAAAAAACTTATCTACACATTGGTATTATAAAGTTGAATTAAAATACATGTACCTGCAATTAATGACTTCAATAAATTTTTTGACATTTGAAAGTCCCACAACTCCAGCATTTACAGTTCTTTCAATGCCCAACTGTTATTTGATACCAAAGACAATACATTTGAGTTACTGAAAAATTTACATGGATTCCAGTTAAAGATTAATGCATCAATAAATCTTATAAAAAATTAGATAAAGACATTGCAGAGGCACTTGAGAGAACTCAATGATTACGAGACAATGATTACGATGTACTTATTATAGTCATGTGGCTAGAACTAAAATTCAATTCATTGTGGATAACAAGTACCATTCAAGAAATTGATGCCATGTGGATATCAAGTACATGTTCACTCGTCATCATTGTGGCCTGACTCAATACTCAATGCCTTAAGGATACCATGTAATATGATTAATGCACTTTTGGATTGTTCTTGGTCACTTCTAATGTCTTTTTTATCCTTTTGGCATGGAGTTTATATAGGTACGACATGGGTTCATGTCATATTGAATAGTACACATCCTCTCATCACATGGTTTATTGATTATTTATTCTTTCATATACCAAGCGTAAACAAAAAAATGATGCTTAAAGTTAATTTTTTTTAGAAAATTCAGAATATTACACTTTCAAAATAAAGTAAAATCAAAATATATGTACCTGAAATTTACAGAATGCTCATTGTTGGTTATTATTCAAGAATTCATTTGATTATTAGTAGGTTCAAACACCTAATATATAAAAAGATTTATTTTTTTAAACCCATATGTATTATTATTTATAAATATTAGAATATACATACCTCAAATCTTAATCAGACTTAACAAATATTTTACAAAAGTATATTGAATATGGGTCATATCAGATTGGGAATAATATTATGAATCGTTGAATGCCTACAATAATATTGAATGATATGAAATTAAAAAATAGAATAATATGGCAGAAAATATATAAAAAATTAATACAACTAACCTTATAAAAATCAGTAGTTTACCCAATTGTGATTATCACGTACATGAATCGTTGAATATAATAACCACATTCAACATGTCCATTTTAACAATGACACTATAGTTATAAAACATTTAACTAATAATAAAGCCCAATATATAACAAAAATTCAGAAAAAAATATAATATAAAAACTAATTACCTGTACTTCCACATATTTGATTTTCTTTGGTTTCTTTACTGACATGTGTTCCTCATTAAACTGTTTCCATGAACTGCATTTTTATATATATGAACTAATAATACATGTCTAAAAAATGAAAATTAAACATAATTATCTTATAAAAAATTAAAAAACTTACCTGTTTAATAAGATGGAAAATGGTTTATGAACTATTCCATTTAAATAGAAAAACTAATATAAGGTGCATTCACTTGGGAAAAATACGCCTAACATGAAATGCCCCCTAAAATACAAAAATTTCACAATTAATGACATTATAATGATCATTAGTTCATAATTATGTTTATGTTCTTATATATTAAGAAATGGAAAAAACCAACACTGAATCTCTGTCTATGATAATATCTCAGATATATATTGAACTCTTTCACCATTCTTCACATGTTTGACTTCCAAGGAAATTTACTCTGGATATATAAAACTATAAATGCCTATAATTTCATTTTTTAAAATAATATTGCGTGGATAACTAATTTAAAAAAAATATAGTTAGTCAATTTAAAACCATCTTTTATTAAATAAATAGAAATTCAAACGTCAATTTACTTATATGGAAAACAACTGCACCACACTCAGCCTGATTTCTTCAAAATTAACGAAATACATGATATCTTCTTTCATTAATGTCAATTGATAATTTCTTCCACATATATCAAGATTTATACGAAACTCATAGATAAAATTCAAGGAAGAAGATGACTCAGATAATTGTAACCCATAAGAAATATTAGAAGTATCTACAGCTGACTGTTCCTGAACATTTTGTTGCATTTGTACAGTTTCTTTTTCTTTCAGATATTCCTATATAATTTAAATGTAAGAAAATATTATAATTAATTTTGAATCATTTGTAATTAATATTTAAAAAATTTCATACGTCATGTGAAATATAACGAATAAGATAAGTTGGACAAAGTAAAAAAATGGCCGATACATTCCACAACACTGGTGATCTCCACAGTAGGAAACAGTAGTAGAGAAGTAGGATCTATAATATCAAGTACTGATACTCTAACCTGACCCATATACATAGGCTGATGATGTACCGAGTCCACTAAAAAATTAACTTGTCCTAACACGACAATATGTACATGGGGATCTCCTGCAAACAACTCACAATATAAGGCTTGATCCGAGGGAGGAGGTGGAGGCTCAAAGTAAGCAGGTGGGGTAGGGTAGTCTGGGTGAGAAGGCTGAGAAGGAAGAAAAATGAAAAAAGTATATTAGTGTTTATAATTTATAAAATAGAAAAATTGATGAAAATAAAATAATATACCTCGAAAGGTTGCGCAAACGGGGAAGGGTAAGTAGATGGGGAAGGGTAGTCCAGGTGAGTAGGATGAGAAGGCTGAAAAATCAAAAAGTTATATTAGTGTTTATAATTTATAAAATAGAAAATTTATGAAAAATAAAAAATATACCTTGAAAGGTTGCGCAGACGGGGTAGGGTAAACAGATGGGGTAGGGTAGTCCGGGTGAGTAGGCTGAGAAGGATGACAAATGAAAATGTTATATTAGTGTTTATAATTTATAAAATAGAAAAATTGATGACAAATAAATTATATACCTGGGAAGGCTGTGCAGACTATGACTGTCTTTCCAAGTTTTATAACAAAGCCTTCTGCACTACTGCTTGAATTTGATCACCCATATACTGTTTCATATGTTTTACCTCTTCTTTTAAGGATTCTATTTCTGGGTCTCTTGATTTCTTACTCTCACCAAAAACCTTTTGAATACTAACACCTGCCTGATATCCTCTAACACAGCCGGGGTGTTCTACCTTTCCCAAAGTAGTGGCTAGGATTTCCATCCTACCCTTAGGGATAAAATATCCATGTGTATCTTTCTCCTGAAGTTCATCCTGAAATGAAAAATAAAAAAGTTATATTAGTGTTTATAATTTATAAAATAGAAAAATTATTAACAAATAAATAACATTTACTTACAATTCTATCAGTCACTTGCTGAGCTTCCTCTGTAAGATACTGTTCATTTTTCCTTTTTCTTTCTCATTTCCATTTCTCATGGAGAGTGGGAGGATATGGAGGACCAAACTGGACCTCTTTTGAACCACTACTTGATCGAGCTCTTCATGCTTCAAATTTTTCTTCAATCATTTTCTGCTCCAAATATGAATAAACTCCACGTGATAAAGTATGAGGGTATACATTCCTCAACTAGATCTCTTGATGAAATCTCCTAGAGGCCTATTATATAAAAATAAACTACTAAGTAATAAGAAAAATATATCATAAATTTTAAAATATAAAATAATTACTATACATGGAATTTCTCTTCCTGACAACTATCAACAAATCACTTCCATATATCTTCATCTATAAATGGTTACTTAAGACATGGGATTTCAAACCTTCTCTTTCCAAAAACATAGTTTTTTGTCTGTTTGGTTTTAAAATCTCTCCATATAACTGCCGCTAAAGAGAGATATCTTTTCTTAATTTCTTTGGTTTCCTCAAAATTGAATGTCATCTGTAATTGAATAAATTAAATATGTCATTTAAAATATATAATATTCATAAAATGAGATAAAAGAAATCAATTAATATATTTGATCGTCACGACCTCCCAAAGATGTTGCTTCGCCGTCCTGTCCACTGACTTCCAATCAGGATATAAAATACTAATCCTGCAACAGCTCTACATTGCTATATAATTGACAAACTAAACTGCATTTGGGCCAACTACATTATTATTATCATCAAAACAGATGTGTACATTTTCATCATCACGAGCAAGTGATAGTTTTGGTAAACATGTAATACCACGTTTACCAACTTGAGAACTTGATTTTTGAGTAGTAATAGGAGAAGTCTCCTCCACCGAGGACGCATCAGTAGTCATGATTTTTTTTTTAAAATTAACAGTTTTATTTCATTAAATAAGTATGTTACTGAATATTTAATAATATGTCGAAATATATATACCTTGGTAACTGATCCTCTCTATCTGTATCTGAAATTTCTACTAGAAAGTGTAATAAAATTTTGTGTACCTGCATATCATTAGAAAAATGAATAATTAGAAACAAGGAAGACAAAAATAAGTAAGTAAAAAAAGAGAAATTCATGTGTAAGTTTCAAAAATGGAAACCAAATATAAATATTTACCAGAAAAATTAGGAGACTAATTTATTATTTTCTCACATGCCTTCATCATGATCATTTTGTAATGCATGCACTATGTCTGTCTTATACTCATTGTAATCATCTAGAAAGTGTGTAATAGATGAACAAGGCTCATGTAAATCACTAACATCATCAGCATCATCCTCATCACCCAAATGATATCTTTTTCCTTTCAAAACAACTAAACACTGATCATTCAACAGATCAATGACATAAAATACTTGTTTTTCATGTGTTTCCATGATAAATGGTTTCTCATTGTAATTAAATCTTTTAAAATCAACTAGTTTAAACCCATATTCATCATGTTTCACACCACTATTACTATAAAACCAATTACACTTAAAAAAAGCTACTCGAAATTTAATATAATAAATTTCCCATATGTCTTCAAGAAATCCAAAATATGACGTTGATGCAGAAATTGGGTTTTTATCTTTGGCACTCGAAAAATAAACTACTTCAGTGAAAACAATCATTCCACTATTCTGAACGGTACTCTTGTCATCCAGGTTTTTTTGTGTAAAATGTGTAGCCATTGATATCAAAACCAGACCATGTGATCACATTAATAGATGGTCCCCCTACTAACCAATTCAATGTTTCTGATGCTAATATATCTGGGGTCACTTTCTCTTTAAACCATGAAATAAATATCTTCTTATGCTCAATCATCAACCACTTTTCATTTATTTTCTGATATCGTAACTTTAATTCAGCAATATGTGAGGATATATATGATTAAACCTCATCTGTGTTGTTCAAAATGTATAAATGTTCCTGCATCACTTCATTACGTGGAATGAACTTTACCTTTAAGCCTTGAACCCATCTACCTTCACTATCAACTGTCATATGTCGAGATACAGGGAGACCAATATGCTCCACCTCATACAAATAATCAGTACAGAACTCAATCACCTCTTCTGATACATATTTTTGAACAATAGAGGCCTCTGGTCGGTAAGGATTTTTAAAACATCCTTTAAAAATTTTCATATATCATTCAAAAGGATACATCCATCTTAAATAAACAGGCCCACCTATTTTTATCTCATGCACCAAATGAATCAGCAGATGAACCATTATATCAAAAAATGTGGGTGGGAAATACTTTTTTAGTTGACAAAGAATAAGAGTTGATTTATTATCCAACAAATCTAACAAATTTGGATCAACGACTTTATAACAAATGGATTTGTAGAAATTACATAACCTGATGATAGTCTTTCTGATAGCTATCGGCAATATACCACGCACTTCTACTGGTAGAAGTTGTTACATCAACACATGACAATCATGAGATTTCATACCTATTAATTTAAAATAATTAAATGACACCAAATTATTCACATTTTAAGAAAAACCAATGGCACTTTAATACCATGAAGACACTAACAAAAATTCAACTTTTCAATATTTCTTAATGTGTGACAAGCCGAAGGTAAATATGTTCTGTTTTCTTTCACACTAGGAGCTAACTCCAAACGTATTCTCATTAATATCAAGTCCAATCTAGCATGAAATCCATCTTTTTTATTTCCTTTTATGTCAAAAAAAGTTCCAATCAAACTGTCACATATGTTTTTCTCAACATGCATAACATCAATGTTATGTTTTATCTCTAAAAATCTACAATAAGGTAGTTTGAAAAAAATAGACTGCTTCTTCCAGATATGTTTTTGAAAACTAGAACTTCTTCTATTTCCAAATGTCAAATCAATATCTTTCACCCTATCATAGCATTATTCAACTAACAATGGTCGAGGGGGAAGGTTATATTCTTGTAAACCATTAAATTCTTTTTTTAATCTATGATAAGGATGATCAATTCGCAAAAAACTTTGATGTCCCATGTACACTATCTTTCTTCCATTTTGAATTTGATAATATGAAGTTTGTTCTTCAAAAATTGGACATGATTTATGTCCCTTAACACTATATCTAGATAAGTTTCCATATACAGGAAAGTCATTTATAGTGAACATTATCATAGCACGCAAAAGAAAACAATCTTTCTTGTATGCATCGAAAACTTTAACACCTTCCTCCCATATTAGTTTCAAATCATCAATCAATGGTGAAAGATACACATCAATATAATTTCCCGGTTGATTTGGTCCCGAAATCATCAAGCTCATCATAACATATTTTTTATTCATAAATAGATGTGGGGACAAGTTGTAAACTATAAGAAAAACAGGCCATGAACTATGTTCGGTACTGAGAATCCGATATGGATTCATTTCATCAGTACACAATCCCATTCTAAGATTTCTAACTTCACTTCCAAAATCATGAATTTTTTTATCAAAACTCCTCCACTATGGTGAATCGACAGGGTGATGTAAGTTACCATCAAAGATTATCTCATCTGAATTTCATCTTAACCTTTTTGAATCAATTGAATTTGAAAATAGACGCTTCAAACAAGGAATTATTTGAGGGTACCAAATTCCTTTAGCATGAGTTTTGATTCTGGTACCTAAAAATGAACCAGAATTGAATTATTAGAATTTTATGCAAAAAAATATTGGATAATATCATTGGAAAGAACATAATTGATTTTTCATGACTTGAGTTGACATCACCTAAGAATGAATCTAAGTTGACTTTACCATCTATCTTATAGAGTTATGTCCCACATGTAGGACAACTTGATAAATATTCATTTTCTTTCTTATACAGTACACAATCATTGGGGAAAGAATGTATCTTTTTATACCCCAATCCCATTGGGCATAATATTTTCATTGCCTCATAATTTGAATCTGGAAGCCCGTTGCCTTCTAGAAGTATATATTTTAAAAGCTCAAGTAAACTGGAGAAACATTTATCACTCCACCCATTTCTTGATTTTAAGTTAACTAATCTCAAAACTGCTCATAACACTGTATATTTACTGCAACTTGGGAATAATGGTTTCTTAGAATCTCTATACAATAGTTCAATAGTTGGTGTTTTTTTGATGGTTTCAACACCTAAATCATGAATTAATTCTTCAATACGATCCTCTTCCTCATTATGAATATCGTCATCAATGTTGGAAGTTGAAATTTTAGTTATTTCACCATTCCAGATACAACGTGTATAATTAAGGCTAAAACCATAACAAATTAGATGATCCTTGATTTCTCCGAAGTTTAAAATTCTCATATTTACACACTTCACACATGGACATAAAATCAAATCAATTTTTTGAAGATGTCGTTTAGAAAATTCCAAAAAATTATCAACTCCTTTTTCATATTCACTAGTAGTTATTTGTAAATGAATCCAATTACGATCCATTAAATACCTGATATCACAATATAATTAGTGAATATATTAAAACATATAAACATTTAAATATCTATTAGATAAATTGTAAACAAAAACACATCTAATAAAAACTATATATAATCAGATATAAAACATCAAATATGAATCACATTTACTAATAGTAAACATTTTATTTTCATATTATATACATGTGTGTTATATTGATATTATAATTTAATTATAATATCATTATTCGAAAATTTATTAGTTCATTTTACATATTTGTTGCATTATTTCGATGTTGCATGTGTCAAAAGTATTGAATATTGCATTATTTTAAAGGATGTAGTAAGTGAATTGAGTGAAATTTGATTGGAGTCAATGTAAAAAGATGCAATTTGTTGACATGATATTTAAGAATGTTTGTTGATAGAATATTTAACCATGTACTAACACATTTAAAATAAAATATAAACTAATAATTGAAGCAAATAAATAACAAAATTAAATGATAAATAATTTGTATACAAAATTAAAAAAAAACTTACAAAATTTGATGTTTAACCTGAATGGAGATCCTCAATCCAAACTATGTTCCGTATAATGACTTAGAAAAACAAACACTACAAAATCTTTACCAACAATGATAATACTAACGAAAAATAATGATAAACAACAACTAAAATCAAAACACCTTTAAAAGTTGCGTAAAATAGGGTTATGGAAGAAGAAATAAACAATGGAAGATAAATCAAGAGAGGATAACGAAGAATGCAAGCCGCAAATCATGAAAATGGAATAAAACCGTCAATAATGGCTGTCCAAGATCACAACTGGGGCTTTGAATGTCATCACTATTCGAAGGCGCCGCTGTGGGTTTCGATTTCGAAGATCCAACAAAATGAGGATTTTGTGACCCTGATAAATTTTAAAAGACTTTCAGCATCATTATTGAGAAAAACCAACACCGAAGATATCCGGGTTTCTTAATTTCGACGTCAGTTTTGGAGAAACCTGATGCCGAAATTTGCACTTATGGCGTCGGTTTTCTTCAAAACCGATGCTGATTTTTTTCGGCGTCGTTTTTCTTAAAAAACGACACCCAAAACTTTTTTTTTGATTTTTCGCAACGGTTTTCACAAAACCGACACGAAATATCATCGAATAATGGTTTTTGGCATCAGTTTTACTGAAAACTGATGCCAATAAGTTCCCACACATACTATTGGAATCAGTTTATAAGAAACTGACGTTATTACATCACCGTTAAATACCTTATTTCCACTAGTGCCTCATTATAATAATAAAATAGAGTGTTGTTGAAAACAACACTTTATCAACAGATCATACTTGATGATAAAAAATATTATTAGAAATTGAAACTGACTTCACATAAGAGATAATTTTTTTATTCCATGAAGTGTAAGAACTCAAGCATTAAAAAAATAAAACCTCTCATTCCCCAATCACTAAAAATTTTACCCCTCTATGTTAAGTGCATCAATGAATAAGGGGTAATAAGAATCCATTAAAAAACTAATAAGAAAAAAATAGATAAAATGTAAAGTAGAAAATTTCTCCTCTATAATAATTATAACAAAATATTTCTCTATTTATTCTAACTAGAAATATGAAAATCACTAAGGTTCCTTCTTAAAAGTTTTTTTGAATTTTGGTTTCTATCAACCTTTAAAATTTCAATAATTTTTTACACATTTATAAAGAGTTATGCCTGAATTACATACGATATCCTTTTCTTCCCAAATACACCATTCACCTTCATACTTTTAATTATATTTTATTTAAAACTAGAATCACTTAATTTTTAGGTATTTACCCAAATATATGCCTCATTTAATGAGTAGGGTTCCATTCTATTGGCTAGAAATATTTTTGAAATTTATTGATTTTTGGGCCTATTAAAGTTTGAATGAGATCTATGTCTAGTTGAATAAGTTGAATCCCATGAAAAATAGAATCATACAAAAAAGAATCATTATATTTAGATCAATATTGAAAATTTTATTCTCAAAATATAGAAATGTTGAACAACAGTTAAAATTACGAAATTAAGCAATTTGTATATTTTACCCTAAAAAACACCAAAAATACTAAAATGATGAAAATTTGCACAAATTATTAAATTTTAAGGGATTAAATCATTGAAATTTCATGAAAAATAATAAAATTATTATCTCTATAAATTCCCCCACGCTTAGAACTCAGAATCTTAGAAAAGTAATAATTAAAATAAAATCAAAGAAAATTCAAAACACATACTCATGAGATCCACTAATTTGACAATAAAAAACAAAATATTTCACACCTCTTCAAAAACCATTATTTAAATTTATATATTTATATCATTCAATAATTTTTTACTCTATTTCTCCTCCCATTCACTTAATACACCTACCTCACATGAATTTTCTCTCATCTCACAAATGTCAACTTTTAACAAGGATTTTCTCATCCAAACCCATGGAATAGTCACCATTGGCTTGATCAATTTCTATATATCCACATGATGTGAGTCAAGGAAATGTGTTTATCATGAAAATTTTTAGGGTTTTTTAGTGAAATTCATTTGGTATGATTTATATATAAAAAATTCTAAGGCTGAATACAGAGGGCTTGGCTCTTTTTGAAGAAACATTATATAACTCTAATTTCCACTCAAGTATGGTCTCCTCCTCACTCCCCTTAGTAGAAAATAAAATCCAAAATAATATATTTTTTTCATGGATATCCCATACATTCTCTAATTCTTTATCTTTATCATAATAGATAATTCCCAATATTTTATATTTTTTTCTTTATAAGCTCCTGAAAGGCACAACTTTTTCTTTTAAAGATCTAAAAATGAATAAATTTTTTTATAATGAAAGTTCTATAAGGTCACAAATTTCTACATAATGATTTTTTTATTAGAAAAAAAATCTCCTATGATTTTTATTTTCCACCCAGAAGTATCTCCAAATGATGTATCACAATAAAATACCACTTCCCCTCACACTTATGTTCAACTAGATCTTGAGATTTCACTTCAAGGGAAGGTTTGATAAGGAGAATTGGCTTTTAATGTGAATAAAATAATAGTATTTCCATGAATTATAAGGGATAAAATGATTAAATGTACAATTAAGACTGAAATAAAAATGATTCTCTTGAAAAGGGGGATTTAAAACTAAATAAATTCCCCAATCACTGAAAACACAAGTACATAAAAAAATCAAATTTTTATAAGAATAAATCAAATTATGGTTAAATAAAGCATGGTTTGGTTATCTAAATTAGTTATGTGAATGTAAATAAAATGAAAAAATATTTCATAAGCCTTATATTAAATTTATTTTAAATATAAAGAGAGTGAGATGTGGCTTTTGATTCAAAAATCAGAGGTCTTTTCATGAAATTCCCAAAATTTTAAAATTGAAACAAAATCGTTTTTAGTATTAATTTATGTTTAGTTTCATGGTATGAATTGGTTAACTCATTTTAATGGGTTTCAAGAATTTATAAGATAATTATTTTACCTCAAAAGTTTCAAAAACACACAAAAATTGAAAAAACCCCACAAAAAATTGAAAAACACACACTTTTTTGGAAAATAGAAAAACAAAAAATTGATAATACTAAACTAAAAAGTGTTGGTTTAGACCAAAACCTCATTATTTTAAGGATCCAAAATCATATTTATCTTATTATTAATTAACTTTATGTTTTATTTAAGAAACTATTTTACTATAAAAAATTGAAAAAACTAGCTAAGTATAGAGCTTACTGTGACACCTTACTGTGTGAAGGTCTGGTGGCCATATCACCTTACCGAAAACTATGTTTCAACTTATTGTATGGAAACACACTACTTATCATGAGATAGATGAATGAAATATATCCAAGTATTGACCTTAACAAAATAATTAAATCACCCTACCATAAAAAAGAAATCACCTTACTGTAAGAAGGAAATCAACTTACCGCAAGAAGAAAAGAACCTTACCACAAGAAGGAAGTCACCTCACCATAATAAAGAAACTACCCGATGCATGAAAAAAATCAATTTATCATGCCAAGGTATGTGTAAATTTTCATAAATGAAATATTGATTGAATGTTTATAATGTAGTGATCGCACAAATAATAATCTTACCGCATAAATTCATCAACTAACTATATTAAGCACTGAGCTAACTGCATGAAGCAATGAACCAACCACATCACCTTGCCGCATTAGCAATATGTGATTAGTTTTTTAGAGATCATATGACTCTACTTCAATTGAGGACAACCTACCGTGTCTAACTTAGTAGTAGATCAATTCAAATCTTCGATGGATAGTTTTTGACACATTAAATGAAGCATTAGAGCATTAATGAAGGATGATTATTCTTAAATGGATATTTTCTGATAAATATCTCCTTTTAAAGATTTATTTGATTTTAAATAATATGAGGATTATGAAATACTAATAAAATTGGATGAAACTTAGATAATAACAAAGGATTTTTTCAAAAACATTTTTTAAGACACTCTATTTTCCCGAACGTACTAAAAAATCTTGTTCAAGATCCTTCCAAAGAAAAACTCAAGGACTCAGAAAAATCAGAGTATTAAAGATCTAGCTACATCACACTTGATTTCTTCTTACATTTAGGTAGTTTCCTTCTCGCGATAAGGTGACTTCTTTCCTACGGTAAGGTGATTTAGTTATTGTGATAAGGTGCTTTCCTTCTTATGGTAAGGTATTTTTCTTCTTGTGGTAAGGTGATTTATTTATTTCTATAATGTCAATAATTGGATAAATTTCATTAATTTGTCTCATGATAATAAGTTCATGTACATATGGTATGTTGGAACATAACATGCGTTAAGGTGATATGGTCACATGACCTTTATACGGTAAGGTATCACAGTAATCTCTATACTTATCCAAATTTTCAATTTTTTCCAGTAAACTAGTTTCTTACAGAAAACATAAAGATAAATAATAATAAGATAAATATGTTTTGGGATCATTAAAATAAGGAGGTGTTGTTCTAAACTAAAAAATCCCCCTTTTGATGATAAAAAATCTTAATATGTAAATTGAAATGAATTGAATAAATCAAATAAATATTTTCAAAGGATTTTAAATAACTTTAATAAATTTATGAAATTATGAAAAGGTTTCCACATTCAATGGATGGAAATCAATTATTAAAGTATATAATTCTCTCCATTGGTAAATTATTTATTCAATGAATTTTAATTTTTTAATTTTTCTGAATTACAGCCTTTTTAGATTATCAAAAAGAAATATAGAATAAATAAAAATAAATAAAGGGAGAATATTGATAACATATAAAAAATATTACAAAAGAAGAGTAAGATCAATGTAAAATATATATTTATCAGAAATCCTAATCAGAATATGATTGTGGTTTATCTCTTATCTCTGTAGGAAGGATATGATCCTTTCATTTGGAAGTAGAGGTAGGAACAGAGGTAGAAGAAGGTACATAAGTAGAGGTAAGGGTAATAAATACACACCTGGAATTTATTATAAGCTACTTAAATTCTTGAGCATGAATGAGTCCAAAAAGATTGATAGTAAAGGAAGTTATCGGTTGATTGCATCATGATTCACTGTTTTATTTCACCCTAACACCATTGTATTAAACTGATTTTTCACAATAAATTATAAATATAATATCAAATTTCACTTCTTTTTTTTATTTCATTATTTAATATTTATCACTTTTAAAAGGTTAAATTATACTTTTTTGATATTTTCATTGTAGGTGGAGGTGATTTGGATGCCCCAGAGATGATCCAGAAAGAGAATGGGCCAAACTGCATGGAAGCCCAAGCACATATTCCACTTTTTTAAACATTTTTCATAATATGTGACTCCAAATGGGCTAAATTTTTTTAGGACTCTGAAAAACTCAATTGGATACAACTCATCTCAAGAAATCGAATCCTAATTCGTCCATTAAGGGGTCCATATGAACCAATCTGTACAGGGGACAAAATCAACATGAATTCAAATGTTAGGTTTAGTATTTTAACAACATCTCCCAATAAAGGTGTCTAATGGCCTCCAAATTTGTTAGGGATACTTTGAAGAGTCCTAAAAACAATGTGTCTATTTGTTTCAAGTCATGATATGGCTATTTACCAATCTAAAACCGAGTTACAAGTGGTATCTCAAAAACTGGGTGCCCAAATCCACTTCCCAATTTGAATATAAAGGGGAACTATGGGTAGCTCAATTATATGGTTGAACCAGAATTAAATATATTCCATTTTGGAGTCCTAGAATATTCTCCTACTCATACTATAATTTCTTGATCCCCCTATCCTAATAGGGGGATCAAGAATGAATAAGAAGTTCCACCCATGCTTCCTCCTCCTCTCGATGTCAAGCTAAGTGGTGGGTGATCATTTCGAGGGAGCTACACACTTGAAGAGAGAGTTCCGGAACATAATTATCTAATGGTTTGGTGTATATTGTGGTTATTAATTGTTCTTTTATATGTATATTAACTTTTTTTATACATTTAATTGAAACATTTTTTATTTCATAACTGATCAGTGTGCAATTCTAAGTGTGCGACTTGTGTTGTTCTGATTGGACAACATAAGGCTCCTCTTATTTCCCAAAAATTTGAGATTTTAGTGTTACTTTAAAAACCATAATTCATGATAAGGGTATGGAACTTGACTATACTATTTTTATGTAAAGTTTTAGTCATATTTTCATCGTTTTAGGGATGTCGGTACCCAAGATCTTGGTTTGCCCTTATTCAAAGGATTACAACAAAACCTTATAATCAATTAAGAACAAGGAAATTTTAAAGTTGTGTAGTAACATAGAAGTGATCACATAATTATCATATCTTTTCGAAATCTAATTCTTTCCTAACTATTAAACTCCTTAAATTAAGTTAGTTTCTTAAAGTTATTTTAAAAATAACCCCCCCTCTTTTAGTATTTTTTATTAAGAATACACACTCTAAACCTATCAAAGCTCCTTGAGTGATGACATAGGGTATACCCTATACTATAAATAATCCTTAAAATCATAATCAATCTAATGTTTCATGACAAAGCGGTCAGATTTTTTCACTGTTTCTAGGGATCACTTTAGTTTGTGCATATTTTTGATATGTTTTTTATAATTTTTTTGAATATTTATTTATTTTATCATATACCTTTACCTATAGTTCTTTTGTTATGTTTTATTTATTTTGTAGGTTATATGAATTAAGAATTATACTCTGGGAGACTTACCACCTTTCCAACATGAACTGGAGAGGATTCTACATCACCAACATTGAGACACACAAGAGAACCCTTTGAAGGAGGATATACAAAACATTGAAACTCTTCTTGATCCTTCTTCTTCTTCTTCTAGAACCAACATCAAAATTGAATTAAAATTGCATAATATGGATGAAAACAACTAAACATTAAAATAATTAACCTCACCTGATGTTGATATCCATACCACCTATATTCAAATGCAAGGATAGGCACCCAATTTTGAACTAAAATATAGTTTAATTCATTTATTACCAAGATTCCATGGAATCACAAGAGAAGATCCACATAAGCACTTAAAATAATTTCATACTGTATGTTTTACATTATAACCTGGTAATGTGGATGATGAATAAGTAAACCTCGGAGTATTCCCATTTTCATTATAAGGCACTGTGAAAGATTGGTTGTATTATGTTAATTCACCAATTAGAGTCTAGGTAGACATGAAACACCTTTTTCATGAAAAATATTTGCCAGCCTCTAAAACCAAAAAAATAAGGAAATAAATTTGTAGGATAAGAAAATCACAATGGGAAACCCTTCATGAATACTAGTAGAGATTTAAGAGGTTATGTTCAAGTTTCCCACACCACCAAATAAGTGATCAACTTTTAATTTGTATTTTTATGAAGGTTTAATTCATATTGATAGAAATATGATTGATGCTGATACTGGTGGTGCGCTAGTTAATAAGACCATAATTTCTGCAATAAACCTAATTGATAAAATGGCACAGAACACTTAGTAATTCGGTTTACGGTCCATTGTACCCATACAAGGTGTCCATGAGGTGCAATCTATCGAATTTTAGAAGAAGGTGGACGCAAAGTTTTAATAGGTAAGTAACATTCTAAGATAAAATGCTATTTTTTAAGGGAAATCCCGATCTCCTCCTCCCATCCATTGTTGTATATATTCTTCTAAAACCCACTACTCTAACTAATGTTCACAATTGAGAGAAACTTCTGAAATTTGTGAGGCAATATTTCTAGGCCGCACCTATAACCAACCCTTTAAGAGAACCATACTATTCATCCAACCCTGGTTGGAAAGACAACCAATCCTATAGGTAAGGGGGTATTCAAACCAACCTAAAAAACAATGGAATCAACTGGGGTAGAGTATTGATCCACCACCACCACCACCTAGAAATACCCAACCACCACAAAGGCCTTTACAACCACCCCCTCCAAAACCCAAGCCTATCCTAGAAGATATGATGAAAAAAATGTCTTGAAAAAATCTCAAATTCCAAGAAACCACCCAAGCTCCATACAAGACCTAAAAACCCAATTAGGCCAACTAGATAACTTGGTGGGGGAAATCCAAATTAATGGGTCAGCTAAAATACCCTCTTAACTAGTAGTTAACCCTAGGTATAAGGGAAATGTTGGTGACATCACCCTTAGGAGTGAAAAAAAACTAAAAATTCAAATTAATCCTCCATTAGATTCATCCCCTCCTGAGGAAACCTCCACCCCAACCATTGAAAATGTTCCAAATGTTGAAAAACCTTGTCCTGATATAATCCCTTCCAAAGTAATGAGTGTGTCTATTGATGATTCACCTTGACCAACCATTCCTCTTCCATTTCCCCAAAATTATTCCCAACCAAGAAAACAAAAAGAAACTGAACATTATAAAGAAATCTTGGAATCTTTCAAAAAAGTGCAGGTTAACATTACATTTATTGATACCATGAAGCAAATTCCAAGATACGCCAAGTTTTTTAAATATATTTATAGACACTAAAAAAGACTTTGAGGTTATGAGAAGGTAAGTTAGGGAAGAACATCTTATAATTGATTGAGCAATCACTTCCCAATAAATGAAATGATCCTGGAACATTCTAGATTCCATTCACCATAGGGGAGTATTCCCTTTCTAATGCTATGCTTGATTTGGGTGCCTCTATAAATCTGATGCCTCACTCTATTTACTTTACATTGCACGTCAGGGAACTGAAGCCCACTAGAATTGTTGTTCAATTAGAAAATCAGAGTACAACAAACCTCTTTGGTGTGTTAGAGGATGTTCTTGTAAGGGTGAAAATTTTAAGTTTTCCTACTAATTTTTATGTGATAAAAATGGAATATGATAGGATGAATGAACATGAACCAATTATATTGGGGAGTGCCTTCTTTAAAACTACAAAAACCATAATTAATGTCTACAATGGTACATTATCTATGGATTTTGGTGCTGACATTTTCCACTTCAACATCCTTGATTCCATGAATCACCCCTCGGAAGAACATTCATCTCTCTATTAACTCTATAGATGTACTCACTTCCCCTAAAAACACTTATTTTCATTCCCATGATCCCCTTTCCTAGTTTTCTTCATTGACTGAAATGCTAGGAAATGAATCATTCATAGAATTTTGTACAGGTTTAGAAAAATGTCATGCATGTTTATTAATTGATTATTTCTTGAACACTGAGTATCCCATGACCACCAATGATGTTGTTAAGCTTGTAAAATATCATTCCTCATATGAGTATGATACCATTGAGTAGTTAGATGAGATTAGTTACCTCTCACTTTCACACACACTCCCATCAATCCAAAATCCCCCTGAATTGGAACTAAAACAACTTCATCAATATTTAAAATATTTATATCTTGAGAATGGAAACAAGTTTCCTGTCATCATTAGTAGTTCACTCCCTCCTGAGCATGAATTGTAATTTCTTTAACTTTTTATGGAGTATAAACAATATTTGGGATGGACACTTGCTGAAATTCCTGGTATTATCCCATCAATTTTCACACATAATATATTGTTAAATGATGAGGCTAAACTAGTGAGGTAATCGTAATGTCGACTGAACCCAAACCTCCAAGATATTGTTAAAAAGGAGTTAACAAAATTATTGGATGATGGAATCATTTACCCCATATCTGACAACTAATGGGTTAGTCCAGTATAAGTGGTTCCTAAAAAAATGGTCTGATTGTTATTAAAAATTAAAATAATGAATTAGTTCCAACTCAATATGAAAAATAGTTGGCATGTCTATATATACTATCACTGACTAAACCAACACACTAGGAAGGACCATTTCCCATTTTCATTCATTGACCAAATGCTATAGAGGCTAGCAGGGAAGTCTCATTACTATTTTCTTGATGGGTATTCTAGATACTTTCAGATCCATATTTCCCCTGAGGATCAGAAAAAGAAAAAATTTACTTTTCCCTTTGGTGCATTTTCATATAGAAGGATTCCATTTAGTCTATGAAATGATTCAGGTAATTTACAGTGATGCATGGTTAGTATTTTTTTAGATTAACTGGAGAATTGAATGGAAGTATTCATGGATGATTTCACTATTTATGGATCCTCTTTTGATGAATGTTTGAGTAGTCTTGGTTTAGTCCTACATCATTATATTGAAATGAATCTCATATTAAATTATGATAAATGACATTTCATGGTATGAAAATTATAGTTTTGGGACATGTCATTTCTAGGGATGGTATCCAAGTAGATAAATCAAAAGTGGATGTCATTTCTTCACTATTATTCCCCAAAAATGTATGGGATGTGTGGTATTTCCTAGTTCATTCTGGATTTTACCACCATTTCATTTGCGACTTTAGTAAAATTACACACCCCTCTCCTGATTCCTCCAAAATGAAAAGGAATTTGTTTTTGATAAAGAATATAAGGAATCTTTTAATAAGTTAAAATGGAGTCTCACGTCACCCCCAGTAATCCAATCACCTCGATGGGATTTACCATTTGAGATCATGTGTGAGGCCTCTGACTATGTAGTTGGGGAAGTCTTATCACAAAGGGTCGATCGAGCTCCACATGTCATTTCATATGGCTCATGTACACTAGACCCTGACCAAGAAAACTACACCACAACTGAAAAATTATTTCTTGCAATTGTATTTTCCTTATATAAATTCAGGTCTTATCTTTTAGGGTTCAAATTCATTGTGTTATTAGACCATGCATCCCTCTAGTACCTCCTTAAGAAACCAAAATCCAAACAACTTCTCATTCACTGGATGCTCCTTCGGGAATTCAATTTAGAAATTAGAGATAAAAAAGAAGTAGAGAATGTGGTGGCTGAACATATCATTTGGATCCACCCATCCTCATACATTGAATCATCAATCTATATTCCCATAAATTACATGTTTCTAGATGAGTAATTTTACCTAGTAAAAGATGTTATTCTTTAGTATATCAAAATTGTAAATTATTTGGTAGAATCTTGCATTCCTACTGATTTCAATAAAAACTAGACTGAATGTCTAAAACATGAGTCCCGTTGGTATATTTGGGAGGACCTATACCTTTGGAGCACATTTAGTGATCAAGTACTTAGGTGTTGTGTTCCTAATATCAAGTTTCATTCTATCCTTAGGTTCTATCACACTCTTTCTTGTAGGGGAAACTTTTGTCCCCAATAGACTGCTCACAAGGCCCTTGATTCTGGTCACTTTTGGCCAACACTTTTTCAGGATGCCCATGATTTCTGTAAATCTTGTTCTCAATGTCAAAGAATGGGGAATGTATCTTAAAGAAATGAAATTCCACAATAACCCTTTCTATTCCATGACATTTTTGATGTTTGGGGAATTGAATTTATGGGACCATTCCCTAATTCATTTGGGAACCTTTACATTCTTTTAGAAGTGGATTATGTTTCAAAATGGGTAGAGGAACGAGCTATAAGGACTGATGATTGTAATGTGGTTGTGGAATTTTTGAGAACCCAAATATCCTGTAGGTTTGGATTACCTAGGTTCATCATCAATGACTAGGGTTCTCATTTCTGCAACCGAACAATGCAATATATTTTTCATCAGTATAGGGTAGGGAATCGAGTGTCTACTGCTTATCACCCATAGACCAATGGTCAAGCTAAGGTGTATAATAGAGAGGTAAAACAAATTCTTCAAAAAATGGTTCAACCCAACAGAAAATATTAGATTCTTAGACTTGATGATTCATTATGGGATTATTGCACTACCTTTAAAACTCCCATTAGAATGCCACCTTATAGGCTTGTGTTTGGAAAGAGTTTTCATCTCCCTATTGAGATAGACCAATGAGCCTATTGGGCCATTAAAAAAAATGAAATTCTAGTCTTTTTGGTGCGGGTTCTCAAAGGAATTTATAGATTCAAGATCTAAAAGAATTGAGAAGAGATTCATATGAGAACTCTCAGATTTATAAGGAGCAAACCAAGGCTTCCCACGACCATCTCATCTTTCATCGTCAATTACACATTACGTAGAAGGTCATACCTTATAATGTAAGGCTGAAGTTGCATACAGGTAAGATTCCTTCCCATTGTTTTGTCCCATACATTGTTACTAATTTTTATCAATTTGTGTTTTTCAGGTTCAAAATAAAAAAATTAAGCAAACCTTCACTATCAATGGGCAGCAGCTTAAGCACTTCCAAAATGCCCTTCCGAAGTCCCTGATGGAGGAACTCCAAGTTCATGAAGCATCATACTGATAACACTCAATAGGTATTATCCTTCCTTCATATATTATCTTTTATTTCAGTCAGGACACTTCACTCTCTAGGTGTGGGGTGATGGGTTTATTCTTGGGTTAGTCAGAAATTTTCATTATCTTTCTTCTTTTTCTATTTTTGGCTTCCTGGATTGTATTTTCACTTTCTCCACCACAAAATTTTGTGATAGAATGATAATTTTTTATGCGCACATTATCATAGAAAATTATTCCTACTTAATCATGAAAATTATTGAACATGCATGAATAATTTCCCTTTTTCACATTGTTTTAACATTCAATTTTTTTGATGAAATGTGAATTTTAGCAAGAATTCAATACTATGGTGTGACTTTATCTTGAAATTTGGTTTTTTTTGAGGATATAAATGGTTGTATCATTTTGAAACCTTTGAGAAGAATGTTACCTATTTTTTGAATAGTTTAATAAAAAATTGTGTCACTTAATTTCTCCACACATCTTTGCACCCAACCATGAAGTGTGAAAATTTATTACTTAATAGAAGGTAAATATAAGTAAGTTTAATTTTTATATACCTTAAAAAATGATTTTTCCAAACATTTTTTCCTTATTTGATCTATTTCATTATTGTACCAGATTGACCTATGCATGTGTACCTGTTATCTGACAATTGTACGCCCTAAAAGAACCCAAAAAAACAAAAAAAAGTACAAATAAACAATTAGGGGAGTGCTGAAATGTACAACATATGGAGATATATATTTAAGGATCTTATGGTTTGAATTTTTGAAATTCTTAAGTGAGTGTGTCTTGAAATTTTATTACAAAGGATGTAGGGCAGGTTTGGTGGAAAGGATCAGGTAAGTAGACAATTTTTAAAAAAACTTATATTTACTAGATAGAAAGTGGAACTAATAACATGAAATTGTTTTTATACACAGATGTGGATAATTATTGAAATAGTTATATTTTTAACTATTTTCTAAATTTTGTATCATTCAACTCCTTGAATTTCATGTTGATATAATTTTTGAGACATCTTTTTCCATGACCACTAAGAATAACTCTTTTGTTTGATTTTTTCTTTGATCACATTTCTATCAGGAATTAAATTTTTATTGAATTTTAAATATTTATGATGTTGGAAATATCTACATGCATAATTTTTTGGAAATATTACTTTTCTCAGGACTGTAAATGTTTAGGTGTGGGGTGTGATTGCACTACGATTCACTATTTTATTTCACCCTAATACCATTATATTAAACTGATTTTGAACTATAAAATCCAAATATAATATAAAATTTCACTCCATGTTTTATTGAATTATTTAATATCTATCACTATTAAAAGATATATTCTACTTTTTTGATATTTTCATTGCAGTTGGAGGTGATTTGGATGCCCTGGAGATGATCCAGAAGGAGAATGGGCCAAATTTCATGGAATCCCAAACACATCTTTCCACTATTTTGAACATTGTGAGAAATAAGTACCTCCAAATGGGATTAAATTTTGTGGGACTCTCCAAAAAATAATTTTATACAACTCATCTCAAGAAAAATAATCCCAATTCATCCATTAAGGGTCCCATCTGAACCAATCTGTCCAGGGGACAGAATCTTCACGAATTCAAATGTTAGGTTTGGTATTTTGAAAATATATCCTAATATAAGAGTCCAATGGCTGTAATATTTGATAGGGAAATATTAAAGAGTCTGTTAAACAACTTTTATATTTTGTTCAAGTCATTCTATTTCCGTTTACCAATCCAAAATCGAGGCGCAAGTGGTCTCTCAAAAATCGGGTTTCCAAAACCACTTCTCAATTTGGCTATAAAAGGGAATCATGGGTACCTCATTTGGAATTTAGAACTAGAAGAAAATATCTACCATTTTGGATTCCTATAGGAGTATCCTCCTTATCCTAGAAGTTCTGGAGGCTCGTATCCTCATAGGGGTCAATAATGAAGAAGGAGTTCTAATCGAGCTTCCTCCTCATCCCGATGTCGAGTTAAGCGGTGGGTGATCATTGCGAGGGAGATACACACTTTAAGAGGGAGTTTCAGCACATAATTATCTACTGATATGTTGTATATTGTGGTTTGGAATTGTTATTTTATATGTATCTTAACTTGTTTTTATATATTTAATTGAAACACTTTTTATTTCATAACTGATCAGTGTGAAATTCTAAGTGTGCGACTTGTGTTTTTACGATTGGACAAAATAAGATTTCTCTTCTTTCCCAAAATTTATGGATTTCAGTGTCCCTTGACAAATTTTAATTCATGATAAGGGGCTGTAACTTAACTATATGATTATTATGTCAAGATTTAGTCTTATTTGTATCATTTTACGGATGTGGGTACACCAGATTTTGGTTTACCCTCAATAAAAGGATTACACTAAAAACTAATAATCAATTAAAAATAAGGAACTTTTAAAGTGGTGGTGTAGTAACTTAGTAGTGATTGCATACTTTTCATATATTTTCAAAATCTACTTCTTTCCGAACTATTAAACTCATTAAATTAAGTTAGTTTCTTAAAGTTGTTTTGAAAACAACCCCCCCTCTTTTAGAAATTTTTATTAAGAATACACACTCTAAACCTATCAACACTCCTTGAGAGATGACCTAGGGTCTTAACTATAATTTAAATAAACCTTAAAATCATTGGTTGAGACATAGGAATGACTGAGGGGACTAAAAAAATATTCTGAGAGGTATAAAGGTGGGGTTCCATCAACTGTGTAAACTCACTGAAAACTTGAGAATCATGCTCCAAGGCTTGAAGGAAATCTTCTCAATTCTCCATGAAGGCTTCCAAAATAGATTTCAAATCTTTAAGATTCTAAACTTGAGACTTAAAAGATTGATTTAGTAGAGGAATTTTTAAATCCTGATCAAGAGTTCTAATCATTCCTTTCAAATATGACTTTATAAAGGTCTTAATGAGATAATACTCAATTGATATTTTGATTGTTTCACTATCCTGACTAGACCATTGGACATCCTCATGAACCAAAGTGAGGGTCTTAATAGCATGAGTTTGAAACCCATCATACACATCTTCACAAGTTTTGTTAAATTCTACATACAAAGAATATAGCTCATCCCAAATGGACTATAATATTTTTTCTTCATCAACTAGAGGATTAGAAGACACAAAATATAGATGAAACATTTTATTAACAAATATATAGTCCAACTGAATCATCACATCTGAAAGATTAAGTTTTAAATAACCCATATGATCTCTCATGTCTTTAATCTCATTTGGTATCATATCTATTAATAAATTAAATCTAGGCTTGAGATGATTGATGACATTAGTAACAGCTTTATAAAGATCCTCTTATTGCACATTGTTTAGAGAGTCCAAAAAATTATTAAAAAAATGTTTGAGAACCCCAAACATATCTTATTTTAACTCAACCAGGCCATCCTTTGTGACATACTAGGAGGATGGAATAGAAGGTCTAAGAGTAGAAGGAGTTGGGTCACTAGCTGAATTCCTACCATCTACTTTAGGTAAACTTCCCATAAAACAACTTCTTAGATTCTAGTCCTCAAATTTGGAAGAAACTTCAACTACATACTTTTCTAAATCTTCAACAATATCCTCATGATCAAAAAACTGAGAAGTTTCAATGTTTTTCTGAATATCAACTTCATCAATCAAAGATCCTTCCAAGGTTATTAGAATATAAAGAGTGGAAATTCCACCATGTTTAGGTGGACTGCCTCCATGATCTTAATCAAAAGAGCTAGGATAATTTAGGATTAATCCAAAAGATCTAGGGGACTAATCCTTTTGACATGGTGCATTAAGTAAATTTTGTCTCTAGGTACTTCCAATAATAAGAGATCCCTCTGATCAATACTCAATTGCATCAGAACCAACTAATTTATCCTATACCAACTCATTAAGATAAAAACCTCCATTTATTCTTATTTTTATTCTTATCCTTCTTATTTTTATTAATTTTATTATACCAAATCTTCTTCTTTAATAACTCCCTCCCCATATTCTTCTTCAATAGGAGAAACAACATCAACAGAATATTCCATAATTTCATTAGGTTCAAGACCTGGATCTACAATATCCATTAGTTTAAGTGGATACTTCACTATATTAAATTGATCATATAATTTCTTTGGGTCGGCTACCCATTATTGTTTCCAAGGGTTCCAATTTGCTTTTATCTACTTACAAAGCTTCTGTGTAAGTTAGAATTTATTAGATGTAGTTACTTTATCCTCCTCTTGAGAAACTAATCCTTGGAATTCTAGTAAAGAATAATTCAATATAGGATACAGTAAATAGATAAACCTTGAAGTTCACTTATATAGATCAACCATATGCCTCATAAAAAATATTTAAAATTAACATCAACACCATTATTTATTAAAAATATGAAAAATATTAATTCCATAGAATACTAAAATCCCATTTTCTTGGATAAATAACATGTTGAATAAACATAACTAGAATCCTGTATTCACCCCTTAGATTGATAGTAATGGGTCTTCTAGTAGTTCCATTACTTGTTATTTCATACATAGAATTATCAAACTTGAAAATTGATATGATTGATTAGATAAAAAACTTCGATAATATTCATACTCATCACCCTTCTGTGGCATGCCCAAACATTTTTTACCAAATATTTCATGAGAATTTAAAAACTCCACCATTAATCGTCAACTTTACTTTGTCCTTATTTTATCCAAGAAATAATTCAAGATTTTCATAAAACTATTCAAATATGTTGGGATAGAATGGTATTTCATTCTCCTTAAACCATTTATCCCAACCTTGTTTCTAAATCACATCCCAAACTATAGAGTTTATTGACTTTAGCCACTGAGAGTTGAATTATTTCTCTACAAAAACCGGGCGATTAACAATATGTAGGTTCATTTGATCTAATGAAACACTTAAGTCAGCTTTCATCTTCTTCAAATTCTTCAAAATAGGTGACTAAACTGGAAAATCAGCTTCCAAAAAATGCTTTATCCTCATAATTTTGTTTCAATATGATATCTATGAAGGTTTAAAAATGAGAGTTAGAACAGAGAGATTAGAGATGAGAGAGTGAGAGGTTCGAGATGATAAAAAATGATCTAATCAGAAAATATTAAAGGATAGAGGAGATGTAAAAGAAAATAAAAGTACTGATTCAGATTCAGATTTGATTTTTTTTAATTTAAATCATTACGGGATTAAAAAAATAATATTATTAATAGAATTCCAACCAAAATATTTTCCTGAAAAAATCAAAGTAAAAAATAAATATGGTAGTTCTAATTACCATAGATTAGTAAATAACATAATCATGGTAGGTATGCTAACCATAATTCATGGTAGGCATGGTCACTGTATGTACAAAAACACTCATGGCCACCCTACTGACCATGTTAAATAAACTTCAAAGATTTTTAAATAAAATTTGAAAATAGAAGTTAAAATATTTTAACATTAAAATTAATATCCAATAAAATAAACATAATTTATCATGCCTAATTCAGGTTTGATATAGTTGAGTCTCAACATTCAAAATCTTTATAAAAATATTATCAAGCTGATGTTATGTACCAATTAACTCAAGAGTTATATCACCCTTCTAATAATGATCTTTCAAAAAATGATTTATTATATCAATATTATTTTTTCAAAAATGTGATATAGGATTCTGAGAGATATTTATTACACCAGTATTATCACAATTTACAGGTACATGTCTAAATTTATATCCACACTCTAGTAATGTATGTTTAATCTATAGAATATGTGTATAGAAACTTCCTACAACTATGTATTCAGATTCAATAGTAGATAATTCAAAAAGTTATGCTTCATACTACACCATGATACAAAAAATTCCAAAAAAGTGATATGGTCCATAATTTGTTTTTATATATAACTTACAAACACCAAAATATGCATCTAAATAACTAACTAAATCAAATATTTTTCCTCTTGAGTAAAACAATCCTATGTTGGTTATATTTTGTGGTATTTAAAATTTATTTTCACAGCATGTAAATGAGATTATTTATTATTTTATTTAAAAAGAGTACACATACACACACTAAACATAATATCTGGTTAGCAAGAAATTAATTATAGTAAGATTCCAATCATTCCTCTATAAGTTGTTTGATCAACTGATTTTCCATCTTTATCAAGATCTAACTAGAAATTTGTACTCATGGTAGTATCTTTACCTTTAGTACCCTTCATACCAAAATGTTTTTAAGATTTTTTTTTTACTTTTTTTTTGTTTTAAAATACTTCCTTCCTTATTTTGAAAAATCTATAAACTAAGAAAGAATTTAAGTTCACCCATTAAACACATTTCAAATTCACTTTTCATCATTTTTGAAAATTTAAAAAACAAAGAATTTATAGAAGATCTAAAAATTATATCATCACCATAAAATTGTACAACCAAAACATCCATTGAAATTAGTTTTATAAATAAAGTGATATTAGTTATGCCTTTTAGAAAAAACATTATAAATTAGAAAAGATATGTGATTATCATACCAAGCTCTAGGATCTTGTTTTAAACCATATAAATATTTGGTTAATTTGATGAAATTATTTGGAAAATGAGGATTTTTGAAATCCAGGGGTTGTCTAAAAAAATATCCTAAGAAATATAACCATTTAAGAATACACTCCTGACATCCATTTGATATAGTTTTAAATCCAAATGTATTCCATAGGAAAGTTGTATTCTAATGGATTCAAGTATATCCACTAGTGTAAATGTTTACTCATAGTTAATTCCCTCTTCCTGACTATATCCTTGTGCAAAAAATCTATCTTTATTTATGAATATAGTTCCTGACTCCTAAACATTGTTTTTGAGCACCCATTTAGTGATAATGGTTCAATTGTATTTGGGTTTATCTACTAGTTCCAAAAATTTATTTATTTTAAATTTATTATGTCCTTCTTTCATTTATATCACCCATAATTCATCATTAATTGCATCATTAGTATTATTAAGTTCAAGTTCTGACAAGAATTCTTGATATTGAACCTGATTTCTAAGAGAAGATCTAGTTTCTATTCCTCTATTTTGGTCTCCAACTACAATATCTAAAGGATGGTATCTATGAGTCCCAACTGTTCTAGGAAAAGCAGGGTTGGTTATCCCATCATCTTCTATATATTCAGGCTTAGTTTATTCCTTAGAATTGAATGATTTTTTCTTCTTGTTTCATATAATTTTCAGAGGGTTTGGTATTTATATTTATATTTGACATATCCTCTTAAAATTTTTCTAAATGGGTTATAGGGTTTTGTGGATCTATTTCATCAAAGTTGACATGAACAGATTATTCCATAATATTTTTTATTTTATTAAACATTATATGTGATTTACTAGATGTTTAATATCTAATAAAAATTCATTCAACACTCTTCGAAGCAAACTTATCAATATCATCATTAGTATTAAGAAAAAATACTTTGAAACTAAAAAATCTAAAGTAATTATCCTTTAATTTCCTTTAATTCCATAATTCATAAGTAGTTTTATTTAAGATAGGTCTAATTAAAACTTTATTTATTATGTAATAGGATATATTCACAGCTTCTTCCAAAAAAATAGGAAAGTTATACTCATTGAACATGGTCTGGGTGATTTCTTGAAAATTTTTATTTCTCCTTTCCACTATATCATTCTGTTGTAGGTTCCTAGGAGATGAAAAGTTATGATTATATCCATTCTATGAGAAAAATGATTCAAATATTGATTTTCAAACTCATGACCATGATCACTTCTTAAGGTATTCTTTCTAAGTCTACTAATATTTTTTATAGATTTAACATACATAGAAAAATAGAAACAAGATTCACTTTTATGAGATAGAAAGTGAAAGTTATTAGTCAGGATAATTGTATTACTGAGAGGGGGAGGGGGTAAATCAGTGATATCTTTTATTTTTTTATGTTTCCTTGTAAATGAAACAACCTTTTACTCCTATTAAATATTTCATTCCATGATGAAAATAAATCGAAACACACATCCACAGGAATCCAAGTATTTACAAGGTTCATCATTCAATAAGAATAGCTATATCCTTGGCATGGTTTGGAAATAATCCAATACCACACAATCCACTAGAAAACAATGCTTTTGTGTGGAATATAATGAGTATGATATACCCTTTCACTCATGTAGCACTATGTAAAAAATCCAATAGTGTGTGTTCTCCCTATAGCACAAATGGTACAAAATAAAGTTTTTTTAACAACACATGTTACCTGTGATTCCTTTAAACTTACAAAAATGTATTATTTTGAAAAAAAATCTTCAATTTCTTACCCAGAAGAAGGTAAGAACTTAAAAGACCTTAATATCAAACTTAGTCGATTGATCAGTCTAATTTTTCCAATCCGATTCTTCCACTTAGATTATTAAAAATGGAAAATATAACTCTATTAGAATACAACTAAGAAAATTCAGAACTCCTTCTACTTCAGTCTAGAAATATCAATATGATAATTCTGCCCAATATGATAATTGGATGATTGTGATGACAAAAAGAGTATGATAAGTAGTTGAATACAATTATCCACTGAATACGATGATCATCTGAATATGTTACAATATTGTCTCTTATCATTTCACTTCTATCCAATGAAAAATTCTTCAACAAAGCTCAATATGGAAAATTATTCTCTCATTAGAAATTCAGAGCTTCTCTCTATACCTTTATTTAATAGTACACTTGTCAAAAAAGTACAATGTACTCTCACCTTTTATAGGTGACCCAAAAGTGTTTTGGGAGGGAATCAAAAATTGTTTCCTGCTCAACCAAATTCCCCAAATTTGAATGTTTCCTTGAATTTTGGGTGCATTTATGAATTCATCAACTCTTATACACTCTTCTCAAAACTTCTTGAATATTCACTACAAATCAAGCTATTTTAAGTCTTTCTTCACAAATACCAGTCCGGTTCTGATTTCCCATTCCAATTTGATCAGTCTAATTTATTCATTACGATGCTCTATACAAGTTAAATCTATGAAGAAATAGACCTATTTCATCCTATTCACACACTTTAGTTTGATTATTTTTCTCTATTCTGATTGCTCGATATGATTTCTTCATTATGATGCTCCATACCAATCGGTAAAAAACAAACATATTCTTCAAACATCAAGCTCCCCCTTTGGAAACACATTCAACCACTACATATTATTATTTTTCACTTCAAAAAGATGAATTGATATCAACTTTGATATAATGGATCTTGAACCATTTGAAATACAAAATTTCTTATTTATTTTAGAAAGATGATTCGATATCAACTCCAATAAGATGAATCTTAACCCAATTGATAAAATAATTCGAAAACAAATTAGAGTTCATCTTTCCCTTCTTCATTAGTTTCAAACAATTAAACCTTTGATGAAATATTGAATATGATGAACCAATGTCAGTGGATTATTTTATTTTTGAATACTATACAAATGATCTTTCATAATTCAACTTCATTCTCTTTTCCCATAAACTTCATTTTCCAAAGATTTGTATCTTTTAGCTTTTGGTCTGACTGAAAACCAACACCTTTATTTTTTCACATTTTCCACTGACCTTCTTAGCCTTTATGAATATGATGAAACCATTACAATGATATTAATATTGAAAAAATTCAACTTAAAAAACTTTCTTCTTCTTATAAATTCCATCAAATATCATGAATTCCTTCATGGATTTGAATATGTTGTAGATCAGCTTCAACATCATCTAAATTTTCAAAGAAAGTATTTTAAATTCTCTATTTGCATCTTTCTTTCCTTTTTAGCCCGAATATGATTGGAATGATTACAATCAGACTGGATACAGTTAGCAGTATCTATTTTCTTTCCATTAGATCCTCAATATGATTTTCTTAAATATGATTGGAATCCCCTCATTTCTTTCAATCAAATTCTCAATACAATTTATCAGTATCTCTTTAACTCCCCCTTTCTTTCATCAATCTTGCATCACATGTTTTTCAGAATACGTATGATTTATGAGAAATACAAAATATCAAAGCATCATAATATTTTTATCATATTCATGTAGACTCTGATTATCTATCATTACGATCAAACATTTCATACTAAATCTAGGGTGAATCTAATGTCCCTTTTTCTGGTAAGATTCTTCCTCAATATGATCAAACTTTTCAAGAATTGTGAGTCTCATTCCTCGAATACAATGGTCAGTCCAATTTTCACCAAATAAAAAGTGATGTGATTTCTTTTCTCTTTTCTTCTTAAAACATATTTTGACAACAAAAGACAATACCATTGAAAAAAAAAACTTCTTAAACTTCTAGAAACCTTGTCCATACAACTTGGTCCCAAAAATATCTCCCTTTTGATTTTGTTTTCAACCAAGATTCATAAAGCACTGAACTTTTTATCCCCAAGTAATGGATTACTTATCAATAATTATACGTCTACATGATCTAACACATTGTAGGAAACAAGAATTATTGACCATAAATCCATGTTTTCCAAAAGTAGTGATTTTGAAAACATCGTAATCTTTGTTCCTCAGCTTTTCTTTCTCAACTCATCAACTTTCCTAGAATAAAAAAATTTGTTTCCAACAACCACTCCAATAAATAGTTAGAATAGTTCACACACAATACAATGTTGAATTCACAGATTACCCACAAACCCCCCTTTTTACATGCTTCTATACAAATAAATTTATGAAACAATTCTCCCCCTTGAAAACACTATCCATAGGTAATATAAGAGAGGGGACTTAAACAAATACCTCAATATTGATGAGAAAGAGGTTTGACTCCCATGTTCAACCTCAATTGAGAAAAGTATTCATTCGGTAAAGTTTTTGTGAAAATATTAGCAACTTATTTTGATGTTGGAACATACTCTAGATTCAATTCATTATTCTATACATGATCTTTGATGGAATGATATTTTTTATAAATATTTTTTAAATAAGAATGTTGAACTAGAAGGTTAAATTCACTTCAAAAAGTAAGTATTCTAATTGAGTTTTCATCCACATGAGTTGAGTAGTGGATTGAGTGGCAGCATTATACCCAGCTTCATCCATACTAAGAGTTACTGAATTCTTTTTCTTTTTATGTCAACTAACACAATTATTTCCTAAAAAGAATAATCCACTATATTTAGATCTTCTATCATCAACATTTCCTACCCAATCAGAATCTAAATACCCAAATAAATCAGTACTATCTAAGCTATCATACCTGATTATGAAAGTTTTTGTGCCTTTGATATATTTGAGAATTATTTTTCCAACAAGTAAATGTGATTCTTTAAGAGCACTTTGAAATCTTGAAATAAGGTAATTACATAAACAATGTTGGTTATTAAGGTAGTCAAATACAACAAACTTCTAATAAACTTTCAAAATTATTTTTGATCAACTTATTTTTCTTCTCCATATTTAGACAACTTTGTTCCCATTGAAATTAGTGTGGATAAAAGTTTTGAATTTTCTATGCTAAAATTTTTATGAAGTTCTTTATCATAATTTTTTTGAGAAAGAAAATTGTGTTTTTTTCCTTTTGTAAGATTTGTAACCCAAGAAAGTATTTCATTTTCCCCAGCATGGACATCTCAAACTCCTTTTTTATTACTTCATAAAATCTTTCACAAGTTCTTTTATTATTCCTAGAAAATATAATGTCATCAATATAAATAATTACGATGAGGGAATACTCTTGATATTCTTTGATATAAATATTTATATCAAATATTCCTTTCTTAAAATTCATCTTCCTTAATCAAGTATTAAATTTGGAATACCTTGCCCTTGGAGTTGTTTTAGCCCATATAAATACCTCTTCAATCTTTACACATAACTTTAATATTTCCCAATAAAAATTCCATATGGTTTTTCAATGTAAACTTCCTCATTAAGATAACCATTCAAGAATGAAGATTTTACATCCATTTGAATGATTTTGTAACTTTGCTATGAAAAAATAGAAATACATATTATAATTGTTTCTAACCTTTCCTCCAAAGAAAAAGTTTCATAAAAATAAACACCTTCAATTTGTGAGTAACCTTTGCATACCTATCTTTATTTGTTTCTTATCAGTTCACCTTCTTCATTCAGCTTGTTCCGAAAATCCCACTTTGTGCCAATAATGTTTTTGTTATCTGGCTTGGGTATGAGTTCCCATTTATCATTAGTTTCAATCCAACCCAACTCTTCATTAATATCTGGAATATATTTTGGATACTCAAAAACTTTTTTTACATTATTCTTCTCAACTTTTGAATACAAAGATGTACGTGTAATAGAATTTGTTATTCACCTTGTTAGAACCTTATGATGTTGATCACCGATAATATTCTGAGCTTCCACTTTCTTCCTCAGCTTAGGATGAGTTTTTTTAGTATCTTCTTCATCACTCAAAATAAATGAGTTTTATTCTTCTCTTTGAATAGGATTACAATTGTTTGTATCCTTATCAGAATTATTATCAGAAATTTCCTTATCTTGTTCAACTTCCTTATCTGCATGAGCATGCTTATATTATTTTTTCTTTTCAATCACTTTCACATTAATAAAATCAATAACTATTCCTATTTATTTATTGAAACATCTATATACTCTTCCATTTGGATCATATTCAAGGAATATTCAATCTTTAACTTTCTGATCACAATTTCAAAAGTTTCCACCTTTATTATTTATAATACATGGACTCCCAAAACTCTTAAGTGTTTCAAACATATTTTTTTTCCATAAAAAAATTTGTATGGAGTTATATCTGAATTGGGACTATATAAACATTGGTTTTTAATATAAACAGAACTACTCATGGCTTTCCTCCAATAGTAATGAGAAAGCCCATGTTCAAGTAACATGGTTCTTCCCATTTACACTAAACTTATATTTTTTATATCAGTAACCACATTCTTTTGAGGAGTGTATGTGGAACTATAATCATTCTGAATTCCATGTTTATCAAGACAACTTTAAAATTATCCACTTTTGTATTCACCACCATTTTCTATTTTCAACTTCTTTACTGAATACTCACATTCCTTCTGAGCTTTCCTTCTAAAAATTTTAAACATTTTCAAAGAATCTGATTTATGTTTCATATACATAACACAAGTAATTTGAGTAAAATAATCAATGAAAGTAATTAATTACTTATCTATATTTTTTATTGTTTTCTCATTAGACCATAGTTATCATAATGAATAAGCTCTCGGGGTTGTTTTGAACAAATCTCAACTTTCTTATTCACTGAGTTTTTAATCATTACTTTCTGAAAAATAGTGCAACACTAATATATTCTTCTTTGAAAATCAAGAATTTCTCAAACACTATATCATTTTGAAAACTTGATCGTGTTTCTTTAAAACATGTTTCCCATCCTTTTATCACACAATTTATTATCTTCTACCATACTCAAGTAATAAGAGTTTTGTATTTCAAAAACCTGAAACAAGTTTCCTTTTATACATCATCCTCTTGAAACTATCCTTCCATCTTCCTCACTATTCATAAAGAACCCATTTTTTCTGAAGATAACTTTGTTACCCTCATCACATAACTCTAAAAAACATAAGAAATTGTGTTTTAACACATCAACATACAAATATTTCTAGGATTTTAACTTTTCTTTCCCAAATATGGCTGATCCAACACCTTTGATTCTCAGGGATTCATCGTTGACAAATGTCACTATTACTTCTTTAAAATATTTCACATTATTTAACAATTTCTAACCTCCTTTTATATGACAAGAACACCCACTATCAATAATCCAAGGTCATTCTCCTTTTATAGCTTTCAAATTAGTTTCTAGAACAAGAGTCTTTTCTTTCTTCATTTCAGGATTATGAGAATTATTAACTAACTTTTTTTGTGCCGATAAAAAAAGAAGAAATTCTTTTTCAAGGTGTCTAGGTTTTTCAGACCTTCTACAAATAGTTTAAAATGGTAAAAATCTATTTTTAATCTTTACTCGAACCTTCTCAGGTTTCTTCAAAATAACTTTCTCATACTTATTTCTTTAAGTATATTGAATCCCTCTAAAGGTTTTCCTTCTATAAACTATGAAATAATAGTAATGTTTTTGGTTGAAAAAACAATTAATTTATGTGTTTCTGAATCCACCACAATACTAGCAGTAGCCATATAAAGAGTATTTTCCTCTAAAACTTTCATACTGGCGGTAGTTGTGAACATGTTTCTCAGCAACCTTACTTTTATTACATGAATCACCAACCTTTATATTATCAATCAGAATCTTATTTCTCAATTCTATTTTCTTTCCAAATTTAATGAATTCTAAATTATCAGAAAATATTTCGGATTCAGAATTCTTAGAAACATTTTCAGACTTATGGGTATTTTGAAACTTCTTAATTCTCCACTTTTTTAATTTTGGCCAAATACATAACTTTTCTAAATTTATTATTTTTAGAAATAATTTCATATTTATTATCACCTTTTGAAGGTAATTTTTTTAAATATTCTTAGGTTTCTTCTTACAACAACTTTCACCAACTTCCGAGATAGAGTTTTTGAAACTTTTATTTCTCTATTTAGATTTAGAAAGTTTTTTTTAGACAAGTTCCAACTCTTCTTCTTTTTCCTTCACCTTCACTTCCAGATACTAATTATGATTCTTTTCTTCCCCAAGAAATTTCTTCAAATCATCATTTTCTATCACCATATTAAACTTCTCATCAGAAAAAAATTCTTGATTTTTTGTTGTGAAACATTGAACTTCCAACTTCTTGTTTTTCTTTTCAAGACTTATTATCTTTCTCATACATTCTTTCAACTCTTCTTTCAAATAAAATTCAAGTTGAGTTTTTACTTCTTCATAACTAATTCTTCTGAACTCTTCATCATTCACTATTGTAATAAAATTATTCTCAACACCAAAATCAACAAATTTTTCAAATTTAGCATCACTTCCTTCTTCTTCATCATCTTTAGATAAACAAATTCTTCTTTTGGAATTGAAGAATTTTCTATTTTTTCCTATAGAATGTGATTTTCCTTTATCTCCATATTACTTACATGATCTTATTGGATTTATTTCTTCTTCATCGCTATCCTCTTCTTACTTTCTTTAAGGAAAATTGGCCATTAACTAACCAACAACTGCACATTCAAAATATTTGAAGGGAAGTTTCCCTTTGTATTTCCCTATACCTATTTTCACATTTTTATAAAATAAGGATAAAATATCATCAAGATTTATATATAACTCATATTCATAATCAGAATCACCAACTTTATCTTCAATAATAATATTCTTTGACTTTTCTTTCTTAGTAACCTTGAAAGACATTTCTCCATCAACTTTTTTTTTCAAATCTTTCTCCCTTATGATTTCATAAGTGACGAGAGTGCTATGAAAATCATTTAGAGATAATGTTTCAAGATCTATATATTCCAATGAAGAAACTTTTTCATACATTTTTTTAAGAAGGATTCTCAAGATCTTTTCAACAATTGTATAATATTCTAACTTTTCACCAAGACATATGATAGTGCTAACAAAGTCATTTACCTTGGTAAAGAAGTCCCCAACAAATTCATACCCACCCTTTTTTTAATCTTCATACTTCAGCCTAAAAATTTGTAAATTTGTTTCTTTACTTTTTTATTTCCTTCTTATATGTTTTTCAACTTTCCCCATATAAATTTTGCTGTGGAAATACCTTTTAATCTTAAGAATTTACTTTCAGAAATTGATGATAATAAATAATTCTTAGCCATTCCATAATTCTCAAGATTATTCTTATCAATAAATATAAGATGATATTTTTCATCAATATAAGGAAACCCATTTGTTGAAACTTCAAGAACATCATATCCAATATATATAAGATAAGGAAACATACTATCTTTAAAAATATGATAATTCTTACCATAAAAAACTTAAATACCTTTAATGTTCACACAATTCAAATTCTCTATCAGAAAATAATAAATGAAGGAAACCTTCAGCTCTAAAACCAGTTGAAAGTTCCCAGTCAAGATAATTATATCACTAAGAGGGGGAGGGTTAAATCATTGATATATTTTCTTTTTTATATTTCCTTAAAAATGAAACAACCTTTGCCTCATATTAAATATTTCATTCCTTACCAAAAACAAATCAAACACACATCTATAGGAAATCAATTATTTTTAAGGTTAACTATTCAATAAAATAGATGCATCCTTCGTATGGTTTAAAAATAATCCAATACCACACAATCCAATGGAAAAAAATCCTTTTCTATGGAATAAAATGAAAAGGATATACCCTTTCACTAGTGTATCACTATGTAAACAATTCAATAGTGTGTGTGGTCCCTCTAGCACAAATGGTATAAAACAAATTATATGTAACAACACATATTACCTGTACTTATTTTCAAATTCCACAAATGTATTCTTTTGAAAACAATTATTTAATTTCTTACCAAAAATATGGTAATAACTTCAAGGACTTTTTATGAAACTCCATCTGATTTCACATTCTGATTTTCCAAATCCGATTCTTCCACTCTGATTATTCCAATCTGATTGCTCAAAATAGAAAATATAACTATATCAAAATACAATTAATAAAATTCATAACTCCATATACTTCAGTCCAAAAATCCCAATATGATAATCCTACCCAATACAATAATCAACTAATTGTGATTACAATCAGAGTATGATAAGCAGGTGAGTACAATGATCCACTGAATATGATGATCAGTTGAATATGTTAAAATCTTGACACTTCTACTTTCACTTCTATACGATGAAAACTTCTTCAAAAAATATCAATAAGAAAACTTCTTGTCTCCCTAGAACTCTAGATCTTCTCTCTATACCTTTTTTAAAGAGTACACTCATCAGAAAAGTATAATGTACTCTCTCATTTTATAAGTGACCCAAAAGTATTTTGGGTGGGAATATGAAATTGTTTCCTACTAAACTAAATTACCTAAATTTGAATGTTTACTTGAATTTTTGGTGCATTTATGACTTCTTCAATGCTTCTAAACTCTTCCAAAAACTTCTTTAATCTTCTCCACATCTCTATATCTCTTCAGAATTTCTTTAAAAATGATAGTCTGATTCTAGTTTCCCATTCCAATTTTCTTAGTACAATTTATTCATTATGATGCTATGTACCAGTTAAATCTATGAATAAATAGAAATCTTTAATATTCTTCACACACTTCAGTCTGATTCTATTTCTCCATTCTGATTTCTCAATATGATTTCTTCATTACGATGCTATGTACCAATCAGTGAAAAAACAACCATCTTCTTCAAACTTCAATATCCTCTATTGGAAACACATTCAACCACTTATTATTTTTCTTTAATTAAGAAATATGAATTAATATCAACTTTGATACAATAGATATTCACCCATTTGAAATAAAAAACTAGTTCTTAATTTCATAAAGATGAATCAACATAAACTCCAATATGATGGATCTTGACCCCATTAATAAATGAATTTAAAAAAATCAGAGTTTATATTTATCTTATTCATTGATTTTAAAAATTCTACCTCTGATGACATATTGAATATGATGAACCAATATTAGTGTATTATTTTCTTTTTGAATATGATACCAATGATATTTCAAAACTCAACATCTTTCTCTTTTCCCATAAACTTCATTCTCTGAATATTTGTATCTTTTGGCTTTTGGTCTGTCTGAAAACTAGCACCTTCAATTTTTCAAATTTTCCATAAACATTCTCATCCTTTATGAATCCGTTGAACCCATTAAAACAATATTATTATTGGAAAAATTCAACTTCACCAACTTTATTTTTCTTATAACTTATAGCAAGTATCATGACTTGCTTCATGACTTTGAATACGTTGAAGATGATCTTATGCATCATCTAACTTTCCAAGGAAAGTATTGTAACTTCCTTATCAGTATATTTATTTCCTTTTCATCCTGAATATGATTGACATGATTATGATAAGACTGTATATTATTATAAGTATCTATTTTATTTCCATCAGATCCTCAATACAATTTTCTTGAATATGATTGGAAACCCATGATTTCTTTTAATCAGATTCTTAATACGATTTGTTAGCTTCTATTTCACTATCCCTTTCTTTCATAAATCTTGTATCACAAGTTTTTTAGAATAATTATGATTTTTGAGAAATAAAAAACTCTAAAGAATCATCACAATTTTATCATAGTCATGTAGACTCTGATTCTCTATCATTATGATCAAACCTTTCATATCGAATTCAGGGTGAATCTGATGACCCTTTTCTTCCTACAAGATTCTTCCTCAATATGATTAACCTTTTAATAATTGTGAGTCCAATTTTTCAAATACGATGGTCATTATGATTTTCACAAAATTCAAAGTGAGGTGATTTATTTTCTCTTTTCTTCTTAAAACATCCTTTGACAACAAAAGAAAATTCATTTGAAAAAAAATTCTTTAACTTCCAAAAACCTTCTTTAGCCAAATTTATCCCAACAGAAAGAACACCAAAGTATATCTAGGAAATTCATCTATAAGAACATAAACATAGTGTTTCCCATTTAAGCTAAAAACTCTAGAAGGTCTAAAAAATTCGTTGTGAACCAACTCTAGTGGTTGATAAGATGAAACTTCCTTCTTTGATTTGAAGGATATTTTGTGTTGTTTCCATTTTTGGTATGGTTTATAGAGTTTATCATTTTAGAATTATATTTTAGGTAGATCCTTGACCAATCCTAACCTAGTTAGGTTTATAAGTGAATGAATATTACAATGGCCTAGTCCACTATCTCAAATCCAAGATTCTTTGTTAAAAGCACTTAGGAAGGAATTTTTTTGAGAAAATAATGAATCTAAATTAACAACATATACATTATCATTTCATAAATTAATAAAAAATAAATCATTTTTAGAATAAGAAACCTTGTTGTAATTATTTTAAAATTTAACATGAAAACCATCATCACATATCTATGAGATGCTATGTAGATTATACCATAATCCATCTACAAATAAAACTTTAGAAATTAAAATAGTATTAGAATTACCAGTTTATCCTAGACTAATTATCTTCCCTTTGGAATTATCCCCAAAAGTGATATGTCCACTATCCACCTTGAATGGGTTATTGTAACATGAATAGTACCCATTCATGTGTCTAGAATATCCTTTTTACTAATACAATAATTTTTTATTAGAAATCTTTTACCAAGTTTCCTAAAAATAAATTTGTAACTAAAAATGACATTGGTACCCAAATCTTCTTGGGTCTAGAAATGTTAGTAATAAAATATTTAGGAATCCATATCCACTTAATAGGGAATCTATAAGAATATTTTATACTTTTATAAATAAAAACCTTTTTAGGTCTATAAGAATAAAAACTAGTAATAGAATTAGAAGAATTGGAACCAAGAATAATTTTTTTTATTAATCCTTATTTGTTCGGGATGATATCCTATTCCAGTAGTATATTTAAGATATTTTTTATTTCTAAGAATACGAGTCAAGGTATTTATTCCATTTTTAAATATTTATAAATACTTTTTTAATTTATCATTGGAAAATTTAAGCTCATTGTTATCTTTTAGAAATTGAGTATTTTTATCCTTCTCAATACTAAAATCAGTTTTAAAACTTGCAGTTCAAGCATGATGCTTCTTTAAGTTTTCATATTTATCTTTAAGTTCATTAAAGTTTTCTTCCAACATATTACAATATTCAACCATTTATTTATTATATATTTTTTTATAATTTTTATCTCTAGATATGTTATAAATATAAACAGGAGGTACATGAAAAATATTAGATACCTCAAATGTGTTTGTCATAAAACACATGTTGGATCTATCATGGTTGTCCTCTATTATTAAATATGATTCACTTGATATATCCTCTGAATCACTCAAATTTTATTTTATAGATTCCTTAAATCTATTATCCTTATCATCATATTCCATCTTAAATTTTAACTTAGGGCAGTCAGCTTTGACATGACCTTTTATTTTTCATCTGTAACAAATTATCTTAATTTTAGTGTCATCATTTCTCCAATCCTTTCTAAAATTACCTCTATTTTCATACTTTCATTTATAACTAGGTTTCCTAAAAAACTTATTTATTTTTCAGAATTTGTTGAATCTTCTAGATAAGTGTGACATTTCTTCATCACTATTAGTAGACAACTCTTTATCACTTAAGCTTTCAGCTTTGATCTTCTCTTTTTGTTTTGCAGTATTAGTTTTGAAAGATAAATAATTTATTTTTGGTACATCCTATTCTTCCTTGTTCACCTACAGTTCTTATTCACACGTCATTAGATTTCTAATAAGTTCCTTTACTATAAGTGTACTAATTTCACATAATTCTATTTTTGATATAATATTCCCCTCCATATTTTTTGTAAGAATCTGTGAAGTCACATGACTTCATATTTGTCAGTAATATTTTTTCCCGGTGAATGAATCATTTTCACTATCTCATTAAACCTCAGATACATATCATATATAGACTCATTATGCTTCATCTTAAATTTATCAAATTTAATAGTGTAATAATTTAAGAACTTTTCTTTAACATTAGATGTTTCCTCATGAGAAATAACTAGTGTATACAAAATTTAAAAATAACTAGCACAAATAGGTATTATATTAAATTCATCTTCACCCAAAGCATAGTATAAAGAATTCATAACTTTACAATTATTTTCATATATATTTTTAGTCACATCACTCTAAGTAACCCTAACAGTTTGAGGTTTCTCATATTTATCCTCAATTATTGTACAAATATCAAAAACCATACTCTCTAATTGAATTTTCATTTTAATATTCCAATGATAATAGTTAGTTACATTAAAATAAGGAGTCTGATAAGTGGAAGTTACTTCTTTTTTATTATTATTCTTAAATAATTAAATTTAGAAATAAAAAAATAATATCTTTAAAAGAAAACTAAATCATAGTTAACATGATATTTGATTAAACCTCTGATACTAAATGTTGGTCAGAGTGCGTAACTCAAGAGGGGGGTTAATTGAGCTCCCAATACCAAGGTTCCCTCCCCCAAACTTAAATGATGCAGTGTCCACAATTAATTCAAGAATATTTAACATGTAAGCATATTTTTAATTGAATCACATAAAACAAGTGTTAAGGATAGGTACAACCTAATTTATTAGTAGTTTAAAATCAAGTTAATATTCTAAGTGATGCACACTAAAAACTACAACCAAAAATAATAAAAGAAAACAAAATAAATTTATTAGAAGAAAATAAAATATAAATATAATGGGAATATAATGACAGGTCTTGGTTTAATCCATTAAGTGGGACTTGGGTTTTTACTACCTCTAGATGGTCAATTATAATTGTTTATCCACAATTTGATGGTGAGTAGAGGTTCTTGGAGATTAACCACCAACACTTATTATTTTTAGCTTTCACTTATTTCTTTTTGTTGAGGACTCTATAGATATAGTATAGAAAATCCACCCTCATGGGAGTGAGATACAATTTTCATAGTGGGGGAAGGATAAAGAAAAATTCATCATCTTTCTTGGTTTCCACTTGAACAACCTATTATTTATTCTAAAGTGCTTGATTTATGTATGTTGGATCAATGGAATAATCAAAGAAAAGTTAGAGTTTAATTCTATTTGAACAAAATTGAAGTATGAAGAATCAATATCAAATTCTTCCCCATGAAAGTACTAAGCTTGTGTCTTGGTTTCCTTGGTAAAATCCACTTTTATATCCTCATGTACTCCCTCCAATATATTTTCAACAAGTTCAGAGATATCCAAGTGTTCCTCTTTAGACACATCTTCCTTTTCCTCTTATCCACCCTCTAAGGAAATACAAGTGTTGTATGAATATATAAATTTAAAATAAGAGGAGGTAATAATCAATTCAGATTCAATAAATTCATAATAAAAATAGTTTAGAAAAAAATTATATCCCTTAATTGGATCAAATTTAATTTATTTCTCAATATAAAGTGATTATTGGAGTTGAATTTCATTGGATAGAGGTAGGTATTCAAGATCCTACATATTTTATTCAAATTAAACCAATTGAGTGTTTTTATATAATTATAAAGGGAGAGATAAAATGGTGAAAGATCTTATAATTTTTCAAGGATGAGAATATCATATTGCATCTCATTCCAAAATTCATCCAGATATTATTGATCTCTCATGCGCACTTCAAAAGGAAAATTTTCTTCATTAACCTCCTCCAACGTTGATTGAGTTGGGATGAATGTATATTATTTTAATTCCATTAAGGTCTACTTGGGTTCTTCAACTTGAGAGATGAGTGGGGATACTTATTCCATCACGTGTTCTAGTTCTGGTTCTTATTTCCTCTATAGTTTTTGCTCTAAGGATGCATGTACATATTCATCTATCCACTCTATTTTTCTATCCTGGTTTTTCATTATTCCACTAATCCTTTCTATTCGGGGTTCGATATCCTTGTGAACTTCTTATTATTAGTGTTTAACTAGTGAGTAATCAATCCATGATTAATAATAACTATTTTAATACATCATGGATAAATATATTTTTTAAATATTTTTTTAAATTAAAGAAAAGAATATATTTACAAAATGGCATAATTAGATTGTTGACACTACCTACCTAGTAGTAATGTTGATTTTTAACACATTCATGTCATAGGGTGGGGAAAAATGATCATTTTATAAGTTTAAAATATAGTTTAGTTGTTAACCTAGGTTTTCTCTAAATAGGAGAACACTACAATCAAGCTGTCACATTTAATTAGAGTAAAAATGGGTTTTTTTTAAATTTTATAATTTTGAAAAAAATAAAGTAATTAAATAAAGAAATAAATTAAGAAATGGATTGAAAACTATGATATGAGAAGGGTGATCTGGTTGGGGTTATTTTTTCAAATGAAATACTATCCTAGTTCCAATTTATCCAATCCTCTTCTACTAAGTCAATTAAAGTGAGATTCAACAATCACTTCCTCTCACTCCCTTAGTAAAATGGTCATGGTGAGAAAAAACCTTGAAAAATATCATATTGGGATATACTAATTCTAGTGTGTGATATAGTTGTAGAAAATACCCCCAATTAACTTAGGCAATTCCCAATCAGGTTTTTTTATCCCAAATAATTAAGATTTTCCACTACCCCTCCCACATGTATTAACGATCACCGAGTAATTCACCACTAAGACATAGTCTATTCTATGATATATAAACTAAAAACTAGTGAAGGGAGATCATTATAATTGACCAAATAAATATCAATAACAAAATATAAAACCAAATAAAATTATATTTGATAATAAAAACTACTATTAGAAAGTAAAACTAAAAATCATAGAAGAGAGAATTTTTTTTATTCTATGAAGTGTAAGAAATCAATAATTATAAGAATAAAACACCCCCTTACCAAATAAAATATATGTTTACCCCTCTATGTGAAGTGTATTCATGAATAAGGGGTAATAATAATCCATTACAAAACTAAGAATAACAAAAGAGGGAAAAGTAAAAGTATAAAATTTCTCTTTTGGAATCTGTACATTAATTTTTTTTATGTTTCCTCCCACCATATGTCAAAAAATCACCAAGGTTCCTTATTAAAAGTTATTAGTAATTTGTTTTGATATATACATTCAAATTTTAAATTATTTTTACACATTTATAAAATGTTATGTCTAAATTACATTGGACCTCTTTTTTCTCTCGAAGACACCATTAAACTTCCTCCACTTTGAAACATACAAGAGATACCTTAATGAGTAAATTTATCCATGAAATTTAATGTGAACATGATCCTTAGATTTATATTTTATTTCCATCTATAATCACTTAATTTTGAGATATTTATCTCAAGATATTCCTCATTAAATGAGGAGGGCTCCATTCTATCATCCAGAAATATTTTTGAACTTGATTGATTTATTTGGGAATGTTGAATTATGAATGATATTTGGTTCCAGTTGAATAAGTTTAATCCCATGAAAAAAGGAATCATAAAATGATAATAACTCCATTTGTATAAATTTTTAAAAAGTTATGCTTAAAATACAGAAGTGACAGAAAAATGTTAAAATTCCAAAATTAAGTAATTTTCACATTTTAACCCAAAATTCAACAAAATCCTAAAATGGTGAAAATATGATAAAATTGTAAAATTTTAAAATTGGAAGGTATTAAATAATTTAAATACATATGAAAAATAATGAAAATATTAGCTTTATCATTATAGCCTACAATAGGATCTTGGGAGATGATATGAGGCTTGGATGAGCTTGGGTGGTGGCCAGTTTTGATTAAAGGAAATGACTCTGAATGAGGAAGATGGTCCCTTAACATATTACATAAATTTATTAGTTTTTATGTATAATGTGATATATAGTATATCCATGTATGAAAAATTTACCTTAAAATTAAATTAATTATCAGTTAATATATATGGATAGAACACAAGTGTCAAGGGGTGTGATGAACCCTTAAATATTTACTTGATGCCTTAGATTCCAATAGCCAAGGTCTTGATTATAATTTTTTTCCATGAGGTATGTGGACCCCATAGGGGTATAATCTCAATAAATAAATGTAAAGGACCTTTAAATAGTTTCCCATAGTTCCCTTTAGTAGGGATAAGTGATGGATTGGAAATGGCTGGCCTAGGGATAATCCATATAAGAACATTGATATAACTTATGGATCTTGGGATAGTTGAAAAAAGAGTGGGGAGAGTGTTTATTCCCCCATTTTTATGTGATTACCTAGGTGGGTATACCCTAGGTAGGTTTATGTGTAGGTTGGTCATGAGAGGACCGACTTATTTTGGTTTGGAAGGGATATGGGATTTAGGTCATCTCTTTAGGGTAATGATTGTGTTGTACTTCCTAAGAGGATAATTATGTTATGAAATGATCACAATGATTCCAAGTGATGTGATTACCTGTGAATAATGGGATTTATCCCTAGGATTTAGAATGATACAAAGGATCCCATGTAGGGCATCCCAGTAGAGTTGTAACCTTGGGGACCTAAGTGGGTTCCCTAGTGTTGTGTTGAAGCTAGAGAGGGTTAGTATAAGAGATTAGGTATAGTCAATCTTAGGTTTCACCTTAAAATAATAGGATTAATAGGGATAACCTAGTATGAATTTAGTGATAAGGAATTTTTGAGAACTTAAGAGGACATCCTAGGAGATGTGTGCCAGGTTTGGGTAGGTGGCCAACCAATGTGGTGTGGTACTTTGTTCCAAAGTGGGTATATTACCTCTTAGAGTATATGTGATATATATATATATATATATGATATATTCGAGGTTATGGAGAGGGATCCCCTAGTTTCATGCTATATGAAGTTTCAGGTAGATAATGTGACCCCCATGTGTATATTATATATATTTAAAATGAGGATTATAGTATCGGGGGATGGATATAACACATGGGTAATAGAGGTTTGATACCTGTCATGTGTAGTGTATGTGACCCCCTAGGTGTATACTTATATGGTTTTGAGGCTATATTTAGAACCCAATAAGAAGGAATTTCTTGGTTCTGGGGATAGATGTGGGTCCCCTTAAGTAGTATCTTCCCATTCCAAGGTGGGATGATCCCTGGGTATATGATATACTGATTTTGGTTAGGGTATGTGGACCCATGGGTGGATGGATATGATAGTTCTAGGTTGGGGGTGATACCACTAGGTTGGATGGATATATAATGGTTTTGGGTTGGGGATGCAGCCCCCGAGTGGATGGATGCATGAACGGTTTTGGGAAAGACGTGGGTCCCCTGAGTGAATGATATTATTATGGTATTGAGGAAATATGTAGTTCCCCTAGGTTTTATGATTATGGTTCTGGGGTAGGATGTGGTTCCCCCTATGTGTTACTCTTATGATTATAGGGTGAAACGTGGTTCCCCCAATTTGAGATGATTTATTCTCATAGAAACTACAACACTAGTCAAATCATGTATGGTTTATCCCTAATGTCACCTTAGAACTCAAGGATCAAAATTGATTATTTTTGTATGCTTTCACAGTTTGTTTTTTTTTATTTTCATGAGCATATCACATATACAAACACTATTTTACTGGTTATGTTTGGGACTCTATTGGTGGTGGCCTATTGATATTTACTCATACCATGCTTGGGAGGCTATGAAAATTTAGTATATGAGAAGACCTCATGATCATAGGTTTAGGAAGTGAAAAGTCCTAGGTTTGGATCATTGAGCTAGATAGATTAAATGGGTATAGGAAAATAGGATGAGGTGTGGATTTAGGGTGATAATAAAGCCACTTTTTCATTTTATTTATATTTTTTATTTTTTATATATGATCAACCTGGTGGGAGATCAGTTGGATGTATGATTGTATGCTATATTATATTTATTTTATCACAAATATGTTTTATTTATTATTCATACTATGATTATTATTTATGGATGTTTCTTGGTTATTTTTGTTATTTCTTACTCTAATATGAAGGCATAATCTCCCCATGGTAACGCCATAGATCTTCACTTATGTCAATAACCTCTGATATACGAGGAGGTGTGCCTAAGGTCATGCGAAAACCTCAGTCGATACACTATGTCACGACCCTCCTTCACTAAGATGAGGGGAGGGACAAAAAATTGCCAGACCCTTCCTTATTCATGTTGAAGGAGAGATAATGACCCCCAAGTCCACCCTTCAATATTCCCCAGAGTGGCAACTAGCACCAAGGGTATATAATCACATGTAACATGGAATCCATTACCATTTTGTAGAAATAGATCTAGAGATAATATGGTAAATCTCAAAAAACACAAAATATAGAAAGTAAAAGAAAAACCAAACCCCTTTTTCCATATGCATGTTCAAAATAAAGTGCTACAGAGTACAAGAAAACTCCAAAGGAAAGTACCAAAATAAAAAAATAGCAACAACAATAGTCCCAAACTCTGAGCTAATATGGTCCTACATGGTCCTCAAGGTCCTCCTGGAAACATGAAAATAGTTTTATATACGTAGGGTGAGTATACAGGTATACTCAGTAGGGAAAACTAAAATCTCTTGTGCACAAGTGGGGAGGTATTCTAATTCCCCGTGAGAAAGTAGAGGTATCCAAAACACCTAGAAAGGGAAATTTTCCACCCAGCCTCACCAAGGAAAACTACCCAAATAATGTAAGTTAGGTAAATTAATAGTAATAGCACATCGATATTTGGGTACCCCGCACCACATTCCCACTGGTTATTGAAGACATCCTACGCGTCAGTCCTCCCCCACCATTTACACTGTATTCCCAGTGCCGCCCCAAAAACAACCTTATTGTCCACCACAACCACAAATCCCACCCTCAGACACCTGGGCCACCACAACCACGCATCCCACCTGCAGACACCTGTGCCACCATAACCATACATAACCACACCCGTATACACCTTTTCTATGACAACCACCGCCATGTCTGAAGACACCTGTGCCTCATCCTGAAGACACTTGGGAAACAAACCTGCCTCCACACACCTAGTCCATACACAATAACATACCCTGCTCAAAGAAACTTGGGCTATAATGGACCTCAGGCCATCAAACCCTACCTGGAGAGTCTTGGGATTCCTGGGAGAGGGAGCAGAAAAGGAGCTAATAACTATCCACTTATAGGAGTGCAGGGAAAAACAACCTCCCCCATGAAATGGGGGTGTTCGGCATGAAGTGATCAATGTGGGTGGGGTGTGTATAAGAAACACAAAAACTAAATATTTAGATATAGGTAATCAAACACTCACCCCAACCTAAGGGTTCTAAAACTATCCCTCACACAAACACCCTCATTACTATTCATACATGCAAAAAATCACAACAGCCACAACCGGAGCACCACCCATTGAACCCATTCTTGTTATCATGTTCAAGTGATTTAGTTAAAATAAATAATTTATCCACTATTAAGAAACTAATAGGGACATAAAAAAGTCAAAATAACTATAAAAAAGAAAACTTCTAAACATCAATTTAAGCATTCACATCTGGTTCTCTTGTAAAGTCACAAGAAAAAAATGGATCCATGATATCCCTCAATATACTGGAACCAAACCAAGCCCCAACATACGGGCATGATTCCACAAGCCAAAAAATGAACAATAGAGGATCCCATCCCCATCTAGGTCACTCCACAAGCATCAAGCAGAATAAACGTTCTTATTATCATAACAGAGAAAGAGAGTTTTCATATTTAACAACACCATTTATCAACTTCCTTCCTTCTTTTTGGTTAACCGGGGTGATCATACAAGGATTATTATTCATTGGGAATCCATTTAATCAACCAACTTTACATGATTAACCATTTTCCATGTTACATCTATTCAATCACAAGTTTACACATAGGAATAGAGGTTCATTAGTGCACAAAAAAGGACCACAAATGACCACTATTTCTAGTGGGCATAAGCCCATACAATTCAAAACACATAAATAAAGATAAAAGAGTATAACAACATCATCATCAAACACATATCTTCATTCTTTAAAACCCATTTATTATCTTTTTTAAGGTTTGGTTTCATCCATGCCCCGAGGAAACATTATCATACCCACCCCGCATGATACACGGTAAAGAGAGATGAAGGAAAACCCTAATTGGATGATCAATGATCGAAGTTTTTTTCTCACGCCAAGAACTGGGGTTGCGTGACTTATAGAGGAAGAACTCCAAGGACTCCGAGGCTGAGTGGTAAGGGCTCCATCATGGTGCACGATTCATCTTTGGAATAGGGACTCTAAGTGCACAAGGAAAATATGGGACCCAGGAAGAAGGAAATTTCTGTGTGATAAAAGGCCAGATCCTAGAATTACGATATATGAAATCCCGAACCACTTAAAAAGTTAAATCGTGGTTTCACAACGTAGATGGGTGGTTACACATGATGGAATTAATTTTTATTTAATATATATCCTCAAAGATGGTGGAGATAATGACTATGAGTTAATAGATATCCTCTAAACATAGAAAACCACGTAACATGTGTAAAGATGGAAGGCATGAGGAAAGGTGTAACACCGAGGAAAAAGCCACACATTTTGGTAAATTAAGGGTTTCCTAACTCTTGGGGGTTTAAAACATATTTTATTGGATTTAAATGGATTTAAAAAGTGTATTAAAACACTTTTATGTATAAAGATACATTATGGGAGCGGAACTGGAAAAATTCAAAAAATGGAAGGAAAAAAAAACAAAGAGGTGGGAGACACGGTGCCAACGTAATGGTGCCACTGTAACAGTGCCATTGGTTTAGTGAGACATTGTAAGAGGTTCCACTTTCACAGTGCCACCATCACATTGCCACTGTTTTGATGGGACTGAGTTTTTGGAAAACTCTTTAATGAGTCACTGGTGGTCCCCATGATACCTCATACACAAGAAATTTGGAAAATTAATGGACTAGGAGGGTCCATTCCATTACATCAAATACCTCTCAAACTATTCTCATCCTTGATAATCCTATAGTAAACCCGAAGGAAAGAGAGGGGTCCAAACAACCACCTTGTAAGATACCTCTCAGGGACAAAACCACCCTAGTGTTGCTCAAAACCCGGAACAAACCTTGAATTTCAGAAGTATCTCTCTCACCCATATCCTGAAAAACTATAGAAACACTAAGAAACCACAAAAACACAAAATTCAAACCATCCAGATACATGGATTAGGGAGTTCCTTCCTCCATTTCAAGATACTATCCACTTTGGGTTGCACTGACTCACCTGCATGGGTTTAATCGCATCCAATTTAATGCATCTTGAATAGGGATCAAGTTCTCCCCTCCCCATAGTTAGGGATATTCACATACATTTAGAGAGTAAGGGAAACATCTCATATCATAGTTAACAAGGTAAAGAACTACATCACAGTCATGTACAAAACAAAATAGATCAAAACTCAAAATAGCTCCGGGTACTGGGCACACATTTGTGACTCCTGTTCCTAGGTACTCTCCTCGAGGATACCATTCCTCTATAACACACAAACCAAGGGAATGGTTCATACAAGAATCACCTTCTCCTCACATTCCTCGATCCTCACTGGTCGTTCCACGAAGGTTGCATCATCGTCGATATCCAACTCTCTCCAGTCGAGGATTTGTGAATCATCGTGTGGATACCAACGGATCTGAGACATGTGGAAGATTTCGTAGACCATCATTAGTGTTGGTGTTAGCTATAGCTGATAAGACACTTCTCTGACCCTCCAAAACACCTCGAAGAGTCCAAATAACCTAGGAGAAAGATTACACCCCATGTTGAACCTCTGTTGCTCATGCTGAGGGGATACCTTTAAGAACACATGGTCCCCAACCTTAAACTTCAAGGGTCTACTCCTATGGTCGACATATGACTTATGCTATTCCTGGGCCTCCTTCATCCTCTCACGCACAATATGGACCTTCTCCATCATTCTCATCACCACTTCTAGGCCAAGAACACCTGCCTCCCAAAACTCTGTCCAGTATACGGGGGAATGACACGATCTTATGTACAAGGCTTTGAACAGAGGCATTCCAATGGTAGAGTGATATATATTTTTGTAGGAAAACTCTAACAGAGGAAATTGTTATACCCAAGATCCCTCAAAGTCCAAAACACATGCCCTTAGAATATCCTCCAATATCTAGATGGTCCTCTCTGACTGTCCATCTTTCTGGAGGTGGAAAGCAGTGTTGAGGCATAGTTGGGTTCCAAAAGCATGTTGCAATCCTTTCCAAACTCATGAGGTAAGTTTTGTATCCTAATATGATAATATAGACCTCATAAATCCATGTAATTATACCACCTCATCCACATATCTCTGTGCTAAGGAATCCACTGCACTCAACTCCTTGACTGTTAGGAATTGAGATGATTTCATTTCCTAGTCCACTACTACCCAGATAGCATCGCAACCTCCTTGAACACTGGGTAGTCCCATGAATAAATCCATCAAGATGTTGTCCCACTTCCACTTATGGACATATAAAGGTTTCAACAGACCACCCAGAACACAGTGCTCATCCTTCACCTACTAGAACACAAGGCACTTTTCCACAAACTCAACCACTACGCATTTCACCCCGGGCCACCAAAACTGACCCCTCAAGCCCCGATAAATCTTGTAAATTTATAGGTGTACCTCTAGGGATGAGTTATGGAATTCATTGAGAACCTTCTCACACATTTCCACTGGGGAAAATAGCTTTCCATGAAACAACATCTGATTCTGACCATCTTCCAACCATCCTTTCGGAGCATTACCCTAACTAACACGATCGCGTATCACTTCAGCCTATAAGTCCCCACACTGGTAATCCTCCACTTTCTATACCAAGGAATACTAAAGTATCATATGGAATAGACAACCTCTACCACCATCCACCCTTGAATCTAGGTGTAAGGAATCCAACTCCTTCATCGCCTTCCAAGCATCTTCTGATTCTCGAACTACATCCTTTTGTGACACCCTACTCAAGGCATCGACCATCACGTTCCCCTTTCCTATGGTTTAGGAAATATAAAAGTCATATTCTTGAAGAAACTCCATTCACCTTCACTTCCACTAGTTCATGTCATGCTGGGAGAAGATATACCTTAAACTCTTGTGATTTTTGAAGACCAAAAAGTGTTACCTAATGAGGTAATGCCACCACAACTTCAGTGAAAACACAACTTCTATAAGCTCTAGGTCAGGGGTGGCATAGTTACGCTCATGGGGACATAACTTCCTAAACCCATAAGAGATAAATCCTTATTACTGCATCAGCACACACCCTAAGCCTAGGCCTAAATCATCACAGAACACTTCAAATGTTACCACTTCCTCTTGAAACCTCAGTACTAGGGATCTGACTAGTTTCCCATTAAAATAACTGAAGGTTGTCTAGAACTTCTCACTCTATACAAAAGCCTGGTCTTTCTTGGTCAAGCCTGTCAAAGGTGCTGCAACTTGAGAGAATTTGGGCACGAACCTCTGATAGTAACCTTCTAGACCTAAGAAACTACAGACCTCTGCCACGTTCTTGGGTGCTACCCAAGAAACAAATACTTCGACCTTCGAGGGGTCCACCTCTATTCCTTGCTAGGACACCACGTGTCCAAGGAAGTTCAACTCTCATGTCCAGAACTTGCACTTGGACAAATTCCTATAGAGATGGTTCTATCAGAGGACCTCTAAAATCATCCTCAGATGCTCGGTGTGATCATCCTATGATCTTGAGTAGATCAGGATTTCATCGATAAAAATGAATATGAACCACTCCAGATATTCCCAAAATATGGAGTTTGTGATCCCCATAAACACAACTGCTTCATTCATAACACAGAATGGCATGACCATGAACTCAAAGTGCCCATATATGCACCTAAAAGCAGTATTCGAGATTTGACCCTCCTTCACCCTCAACTGGTGATATCCTAACTGTAGGTCAATATTAGATAACCAACCTACTCCTTTCAACTAGTCAAAGAGGTCGTCGATCTTCAGGAGGGGATAACGGTTCTTGACTGTCACCTGATTTAGCCTTCGGTAGTCAGTACACAGCTTGAGACCACCATATTCCTTCTTTGTGAATAAGACTGGAGCACCCCATGGTGACACTCTTGGTCGAATAAAACCCTTCTTCATCAGGTCATTAACCTAGATCCGCAACTCATGCAACTCAAAAGGCACTATCCAATAGAGAGCCAATGAAATCAGATGGACACTGGGTTGCAAGTCTATTTCAAACTCAGCATCATGTCAAGGGGGTAGGGCCACCACCTCTCCAAGGAATATTTCTAGGAACTTACTGACAATCCCCAGGACTTCCACCATCTCTGTATCTACTGACTCCACTGAAAGTTCAGCTAACAAGGAAAGAAGGGGCTCCACTTGTCGGTTGCCCTCCTGACAACCCCGCTCACTAACAAAAGCTACAAGTTGGCCGTCCATATATGAAAACTTGAGCCTTCTCTAAAAGTATTCGATAACATAATACACATATAACAGCTAGTCAATGCCTAAAATGACATCATATGGCTACATCTGTAGCAAAATAAGGTCCCCACTGGACTGATGTGGCCTAAACATCAGTCTGCATCCCTGGAAAACATAAGAAAAGATGGTCTGACCTCCGACTAGCATACTCAATATTAGGGGAACGAGAAGTCTCTATATATCTAGACCCAAATCATGGGATAGACTGGGTGCAACAAAGGAGTGCAAAGATCCTGAATCAAACAATACACAAATAAGAGTACTAAACAAGTTGATCGTACCTCGAACAACCTATGTCCATGTTGGAACAACTGCCTTTGCAGCGTGAAACTACCCATGCCTAGCTCCCGTACCCCTTGGTTGTTATCCACCTCCCTGACCATTCCCTGGTCAAGTTCCCTGAGGAGTTCCCTAATGTCAGCCTCCTCCTGCAACGTCCGCTCTCAGAGAAGCGTGATCTCACTATCCCTATTGTGGTTTCTAAAAGGGCACGGCTGGAAACTGCTGTTGTTGAAGACAACTCTGAACTTTACCACCTCCATTATACTGCAATCAGTCTATAAATTGATTCTGAAGGTGCCCACGGTTTCCATAGATAAAGCATCTCATTCCTAGGCCTGCATATAAAGGGCGAGGACTGGGAGATCAAAACTAGAACTGTTGGGGCCTACTCCCCATCAGTCAAAACCTGGAAGGCCCTAAGGCTAGAGGCCTACTGCTGATGGACTTCCCCTTAGAAAATCTCAACTGGATCCCCTCTCACAGCATAACTCCCAGTGTGTGCATCCTCTATTTTGATTTAAACTTGTTATGAATTTTAAATTTTCCAGAACACCCAAAAAAATTCACGAGAACCCAAGTCATTATGATTCATGTACCTTTCTGAGGGTCTCTATCCTACAATCAGTATAGCCTTGCTTGGTCATTTAGTAGGTTCAGAGTCCTTGCATCAGATCATGGGGGCCCTAAAATCTCATGTTCTAGCTGGTCTTCCCTGGCCTATTTCATGAACCAAGATTGTCTAACACTGTTGCCCTACCATCCCATGAAATCCTCATTATGCCTACCTCCGAACTCTATCTTATCTCTCAACCATCACCTTTGATACCATTTTGTCACATCATGCCTTTACTAAGATGAGGGGAGGGACAATAAACTACCAAAACCTTCCTTCTTCAAGTTGAAGTAGAGATAATAACCCCCGAGTCCCGACTTCAATAGGCCCCGGAGTGACGACTAGCACCAAGGGTATAGAATCACACGTAATATGGAAGGAATTACCCTTTTTATAGAAAAATATTAGGAGATAAGATGGTAAATCTCAAACAACACTCAATAAAGAAAGAAAAAGTAAAACCAAACCCCTTTTTCCACATGCATGTTCAAAATAAAGTGCTACAAAGTACAAGAAAACTCCAAAGGAAAGTACCAAAATAATATAAAATAGAAACAAAAGTTGTCCTAACATATGAGATAATATGATTCTTCATGGTCCTCAAGGTCCTCCTGAAAACCTAAAAACAGTTTTATATACACAGGGTGAGTATACAGGTATACTCAGTAGGGAAAACCAAAATCTATTGTGCACAAGTGGGGAGGCATTCTAATGCCCCGTGAGAAAGTAGAGGTAGCCAAAACACCTAGAAAGGGAAACTATCCAACCATCCTCACCAAGGAACACTCCCCAAATAACATAGATCAGGTTAAGTAATAGTAATAGCACATCGATATTTGGGTACCCTGCACTGCTTTCCCACTGGTTATTGAAGACATCCTACGTGTTAGAACTCCCCCTCCATTTTCACTGCAGTTCCAATGCCACCCCAACAACAATCTAATGGGACACTAAAACAACACATACCACCTGCAGACACTTGGTCCACCACAACCATGCATCCCACCGATAGATACCTGGTCAACCACAACCATACATAACCACACCCACAGACACCTGGGCCAGAACAACCACCTCCACACCCGAAGACACCTGGGACTCATCCCAAAGAAACTTAGGAAAAAAACCTACCTACACACACCTGGGACATCCACCACAACATACCCTTCCCAAAGAAAATTGGGCTATAATTGAACTCAAGCCATCACATACTTCCCATAGATTCTTGGACTACTTGGGAGAGGGAGCAGAAAAGGAGCTAATAACCAACCACTCGTAAGAGTGTTGGAAAAAACACTCTCCCCCATGAAATGGGGGTGTACGACATGAAGTTCTCAATGTGGGTGGGGTTCATATAATAAACAAAAAAACTAAATATTTACATATAGGTAATCAACCACTCACCCCAACCTAAGGGTTCTAAAACCAACCCTCACACAAACACCCTCATTACTATTCATACATGCACAAAAGCACAACATCCACAACTAGAGAACCACCCATTGAACCCATTCTTGTTATCATGTTCAAGTGATTTCGTTAGAATAAAGAATTTATCCACTACCAAGAAACTAACAGACACATCCACAAGTCAAAACAACTTTGAAGAAGAAACATCTAAATAAGACTTTAAGCATTCACACCTAATTCACTTGTAACGTCACAACAAAAAAGGGATCTGTGAGATCCCTCAAAGTACTGGAACCAAACCAATACCCAACATATGGGAATGGTTCCAAAAGCCAAGAACTGAATAGCAATGGATCCCATCCCCATCCACATCACTCCATAAGCATCAAGAAGAACAACCGTGCTTATTAGCAGAACAAAGAAAGATATTTTTCAGAATTAACCACACCATTTATAAACTTCCTTCTTTCTATTTGGTTAACCAGGGTGATCATGCAAGGATTATTATTCATTAGGAATCCATTTAATCAACTGAATTTATGTGATTAACTAGTTTCCATGTTACATCCATTCAATCACAGGTTTACACAGAGGAATAGAGGTCCAGTAGTGTTCAACAAAGGACCACCAATGACCATTATTTCCAATGGGCATAATCCCATACAATTCACAACACATAAATGAAGATAAAAGAGTATAGAAACATCATCATCAAACACACCCCTTCATTATTTAAAACCTTTTTATTATCTTCGTTAAGGTTTGGTTTCATTCATGCCCCAAGGAAAGATTATCATACCCATCCCGCATGATACACTGTAAAGATAGATGAAGGAAAACCCTACTTGAATGATCAAGGATCGAAGTTTTTTTCTCGTGCCAAGAACTGGGGTTGCGCGACTTGAAATCTCGAACTGCATAAAAAGGTGGATCATGGTTTCACCACAAGGTTGGGTGGTTACACACGATGGAATTAATTTTTATTTAGTAATTATCCTCAGAGATGGCGGAGATAACGGCTGTGAGTTAATAGATATCCTCTAAATAGAGAAAACCACATAACATAGGGGAATCTAGAAGGCACGGGGAAAGGTGTGACATCGAGGAAAAAAGCCACATGTTTTGGTAACTGAAGGGTTGCAT